>CAOKZL010001182.1:0-600000 GCA_948472985.1 Iguana delicatissima | reverse complement strand
AATTAACAGAACTTGTCTGTATTGCAAGCATCAAAACATTGGGCTTCCATCAGTTCTTCCTGTCTGTGGAGGCTCACTGGGGACCGCGCATGTGCCGCTTGCAAAGTGAGCTTGGCGGGGGGAGAGGCACCAAGCCAGCTGAGCGGCTTTGCAAGCAGTGCATGGTTGGTCCCATCCAAGCCTCTATAACTCCTTTGTGTTTCCTACAATAGATGGCTTTTCCTTTTCAACCATTTCCACCTTCTGACAGCGATCTGGTCCCTACCCTGTCAGATAAGCGGGGGAAGCCTGTATTGCTTTACCCTGAAGAGCCACACTCCCTTGCCGCACTCCGGAACAAAACTCAAAAATGTGGCCTCAAAATCCACCTCAACTTTGAGGGAATGCTGGGGCAACTGTGGTATGTTTGGCCCTATCTGAGCCCTTTTAGGCCATTTCTGCACTAGACTGTTACAGTGCTATTATTCCATTTTCAACACCCTATGGAATCCTGGGGTTTGCCATTTAGGGAGGGGCCATTGGGGCCCCAGGATTCCATAGGATGTTGAAAGTGGAATAATAGCACTATAAAAGTCTAGTGCGGAAATGGCCTTAGTCCCAGGAGAGCCATTTTTCCAGTGGAGCTAAAATGGCTGGGGGAGCCCCTCAAATTGCCTCCCACATTCCCTAGGGGGGCATTTGAGATTCTCTTTTGGGTGGGGGAGATTTTTCTTTTTTAAAAAATGGGGGCCTAGAACACCACTAACATGGCCCCGAGGGGGCCATAGCTTTGCCACCCCTTGTTATAATGAAAGAGGAGCAGGACAATGCAGAAAAAGTTGGCAACCTTTTCCACCCTTTGACACGTGCCCTCTCCCTCCCTCTCTTTCTGCCTCTCCCTGCCTGCATACCTGCCTGGGAAAAGGCAAGGGCAGCTGCCAAGCCATCTTGGAACCGTTCCACTTCTCTTCTCAATGTTGAAAACATCAATGGCCTTCCTTCTCCTTTGTCAGGACTGACAAATTAGCCAACACCCCTCTAGGCTAACAGAGCAGTGAAAGATTAAACAGAGGAACAAAGGCTTCCATTAGCAGCACACACTTGGCCCCTGTTCTCAGCATCAGGGCAGATGCTAAATTTAATCTCTGTTCGGAATAGGAAGTAAAAATAAACTCTGTGTGTGTGTGTGTGTGTGTGTGTGTGTGGACTGGCGTCACGGTTGCCAGATGTCAAGGCCCAGGTGGGAGTTGTTGTTGTTGTTTTGTGCCTTCAAGTTGTTTCCAACTTACGGTAATCCAAAGGCAACCCTATCATGGGGTTTTCTGGGGCTGAGAGTATGTGCTGCGCCCAAGGTCACCCAAGGGGTTTCCATGGCCAATCAGTGAATTGAATCCCTGCCTCCAGGCTCATAGTCTAGTTTTCAAACCACTATACCACGCTGTCTCTCCTCCCTCTGAAATATAGGTTATAGAACATGGTTTTCTTTAACCATCCCTTATCCAAGCACTAACTGGGCACATCTCAGCTCAGCTTCTGATGGGAAATTGAACCCTGGTCTCCAGGATCATAGCCCAATTCTCAGGCCACTACACCATGCTGGGCCCCAGTGGGAGATGAGGGTGTGAACCCTCCAGCTTTGGGGCTCAGCTCCAGGCAAGAAGAAAGGGCTGTGTATGTATCTTTAGCTCAGCTAGGAAAGCACCCACTCACCACAATTTGCTGAGATTAATTCATGTGTTGCTATAACTTGAACAGGGCCTCTGTATTGTCTTAACTTTTTCCTTCCCTCCCAGCCAGTGTGGTTCCAGGCTCAGCCTCCCCTCTGACTTGCATGCTGGAAGCGGGTGAAGTTAAATTCTGTGTTCCTTATCACCCTTGAAGACCAGGATTTGATTCCCCATTTGGATATGGAAACCCACTGGGTGGCTTTGGGCAGATCACACCTCCGTCATGCCAAAATCTCCGCGATAGGGTTGCTTTAGTGCCTCCATAAGTTGGAAGTGACTTGAAGATGCACAACAGACAACAACAACAATCCCCTGTCAGTTAGTGAGCAGGAATATGCCATTCCTGGACACAGCTCCTGTTGTGTGCCTTCAAGTCATTTCCGACTCATAGCGATCCTAAGGCAATCCTAACATGGCCATTTCCGCACTACACTCTTATATCCTATGGAATCTTGGGGTTTGCAGTTTCAGGAGGGGCCAGCCAGCCCAGTGAGCTGAAGGGAGCAAACTTAGCTCTCTTCTCCATATTATCATCACAACAAACCTTCAAGGGAGGTCAGTCTGATAGGGATTGGTTTCCATGGCCACCCAGTGCATTTTGTGGCTTTGTGAGAACCAAAAGCCAGATCTCCTAAGTCCTAAACCAGTCCTCTGACAATTATAGCACATTTGCTTGACAGTTAAATGAACTCCTTATCTGGCCCAACCCTTTTTTCAAAGATAGTTGCATCACTCACCCTTCAGTTCGGCTGCAAAATCAGACTGGGGTGAACTCATGCTGATCAAACATAATTGCAGAGCCATTCCATCTTCTTCTTCACACAGGTTTTTCTGTAGTAATTTATGAGCTTCCCAGTAGTCAACACTCTCCCTGTGACAAACATCATAAAACAGCACTATAATACCAATCATAAAGCTAGCAGAAAAGCCACAATACCAGCATCATATTGTAAGAAATAGACCCATATCAGCCTACAACTCTGCCAGCCTCAGCTGGCATGGTCAATGATCAAGGTTGATGGCAGTTGTAGTCCCAACACCCAGAGGCTCTCCATTGCCTACCATCCACAAGACATGAGTGCAATCATTCCCTTCTGCTCTTTTTATTATCTCCTGATGGTCCTCCTCCACCTCTTCCTCCATCTTTCATTCAAAGTGGCTTACCAGTTAAAAAGAGATTATCAAGTTAAAAAAAAGATGATCAAGTACACCAATGAAAAAGGTCAAGACAACATTTTAATTCTTGAGGACATGAACGGGGTTTTAAACCCACTTGAAGACAGGGCCGCAACTAAACCTATCAAGAAAAATCAAGGCAAGCTTCCACAAAACTTTTTCACAATGATGGATGAACTTTCTCTAATCAATGAGTGGAAGCTCAAACATGGTGCTGAAAAGGTTATACTTTCTATTCCGATAGCCATCACTTGATGTCGAGAATAGATCTTTTTTAATATCCAAAATATTGCATACTCAAGTTGCAGACATGGAAATTCTCCCAAGAATTATGTCAGATCACAACCCAATTCTTCTTCATCTTAGGCAGAAACCAAAAAAAAAATGCAGTTGGAAATTAAATGAAAACATATTAAAAAAACCAAAGATTATGTTAGATGTGAAGAATGTCGTTGTAAATTGTTTTGAGGTGACGCCTCTATGAAAGTAGTATGGTTACTGGAAAGGCAATCATAAGAGGAGATTTGATTAACAGGGAGCTATGATTCAAAAGAAAAAAATCCCAGAGGCAGGTTTTTTTAAGGGCTGTGTAACCTGATCAAAATCATGGAGAGGGGAAGTTCCCCCGGAAAAGAACCACTTGGGTTGTTGGGGGCGGGGGTTGCTGTGGTTGGAGAAACTCACGAGTAATCATATCTGTGACAGGCAAACCCACAAATGTGGAGGGCCGTCTGTAACTGAAGCTGAGGACAAAGGAGGAAAGAAGGAGGAAAGCCTCCTGGGAAGGGCAAGATTCTGCCCTCTTCTCTCTCCCTGCGGATTTAACGGAGTACAAATGACTTTTGCACTCTGGTCTCAAGTTTGCAGCAACTGCAGTAAGCTGAGGACAAAGAGGGAAAGTGGGCGGCAGAGGAGAAAGAAACTGGGGCATTTTAAAAGCAGCTGAAAAAGTGGAATGACAGAAGATTCAGCGAGACTGTTGCTACCAAATTGGGAGAGGAAAAAAAAGTTCGGTGGTTTCTGGAAGGATAGAAAGGATAGGACCAGTCAAGGAGAGGACCAGCCATTGTGATGGTCTTCTCCCATGTTCCCACCAGATGTACAGGCAGCCCTCTGTCTCCGCAGGTTCTTCATTCATGGAGTCAACCACCTATGGCTTGAAAATATACGGGCGAAAAAAAGATTCCAAAGAGCAAACCTTGATTTTGCCGCATGCCAATCACTACGCTGATTTATAGGCATACACTGCTTGAGCCTCCCAAGGATCCTCATGCTCTCTCTGGCACTCATTTGAGTTGTTCATCATTTTACTTAGGGGGAGCCCTTTACTATGTGAGTGGTTCTTAACCTGTGGTCCATGGACTCCCAGGGGCTGTGATGTCCTCACAGGAGGTCCACAGAGACTTGGCCCATTTCCTCCCTACACTGCTATAGTGCTTTTAATCCACTTTTCAACATCCTGTGGCATTATAGGGTTTGTAGTTTCCTGAGGTCCAAGAGCTCTCTGGCTGAGAATTCTGAAGGCCCCTCCCTAAACTGCAAACCCCAGGATTCCACAGGAGGTTGAAAGTGGAATAATAGCACTATAACGGTGTAGTGTGTGTTACCCTGTTTACTGGGGGTCCCCGGAGGGGCTCCAAAATGTGCTCTACTATAGGTGGGGAAAATTAGCTCAGATTACTGCTTTAGTGTTACAAGAGGCAGGGTAATTTAGCAGGATCTTGTAACCCAGTGTTTACGGGGTCAGGCCCAGTCAAGGAGCAGACCAAGTTTAAGAATAATTGAGATTTTATTAAATACAGACAATGTATGCAACACACTCACACAAGTAGCTAAGGAAAATAAAGGTTGGAGTGGTATAGAGGAATTTTGAGAGAGATTGTTGAACTGGGTGATACGGCTCCTGTCCTGGAGCTTGAGTTCGTTGGTCTGGAGTCTCAGTACGTGGGACTGAGGGGACAGCTCACCAAACAAAGTGGCAGCAAGGCTGGATGGAAGTCTGGAGCGATCCAAGGAAGGTCTCGGAATCAGGGGTTTTTATAGGGAGAAGTGTGACTGCAGGCTATGCCTTACTCGGGGACAACAATGAGTTTTGGGTGGGAGACAATGTCTCCAAAAGGTCACAATTTAGCATGATTGAGTTAATCTGAATTGACAAAGAGGATGCAAATGCTCAGTGCTTGGCATTTGAGTTTCTAGCTTGCCAAGTTACCTGCTTGGGGCAGGGAGTCCTTTGTAAACAGCGTGCATACATAACGAGGGTGTTGCAGAGAGGTCTCCTAAAGCGGTGATCTGGCTATTTCTGGCCTGCCTGTATTGTCTTGGGATGTTGCAGCGTTTGATGGCCGAGCCTAGTTCTGGGCTTGTCTGGGGGCCTCACAAACATGTGGAGAGGGGTGGTAGCATAAGGCCAAATTATTGATATCAAAGTGATATCTAGTGCTATCGCCAGGTAGGCCTAAACTGCAGTAACATGTGGAAATGGCCTTGAAAAGATGTTATGATCTTTTACAGTTAAAATAGGAAGCAAGGAAGGATGAAAGGAGGGAACAGGAGCATATTCAGAGATTCAGAGAATCATAGAGCTGGAAGAGACCCCAGGGGCCATCCAGTCCAACCTCCTCCCATGCAGAAACACTCACCAAAGCACTCCCAACAGATGGCCTTCCAGCCTCTGCTTAAAAACCTCCAAAGAAAGAGACTCCTCCACACTCCATTGAGGCAGCAAATTCCACTGTCAAACTGCTCTGACTGTCAGGAAGTTCTTCTTGAGGTTCAGGTAGAATCTCCTTTCCAGTAGTTTGAATCCACTGCTCCTTGTCCTAGTCTCTGGATCAGCGGAAAACAAGCCTGCTCCCTCCTTGACATGACATCCCTTCAAATATTGAAACATGGCTATCCTGTCCCCTCTTGACCTTCTCTTCTGCAGACTAAATATCCCCAGCTCCCTAAGCCGCTCCT
Organism: Iguana delicatissima; assembly: GCA_948472985.1. Taxonomy (NCBI): domain Eukaryota; kingdom Metazoa; phylum Chordata; class Lepidosauria; order Squamata; family Iguanidae; genus Iguana; species Iguana delicatissima. The sequence goes on along the minus strand of CAOKZL010001182.1, from coordinate 594,157 downwards.
CATAGGGCTTCATGGCTTCCAGACCCTTCTCCCATTTTAGTCAGCCTCCTCTGGACACGCTCCAGCTTGTCGATATCTTTCATTTACTTATTTCTCCTTTCCCTCCAAATTTAAAGGCCTTTAAATACATATTTAAAACCCTTTAGGGTTTCAAATCTTAACTCTTGGAGGTCTATGGGAACACAAGATATTTAAAGAGGGCCCCTAATAAAGAAAAGGTTAAGAACCGCCGTACTACACCATTGTACCTAAATGGGATTTAAGCATCTATAGATTTTGGTATCCACAGGGAAGTCTTGGAACGAAACTCCAGCAGATACCAAGGACCCCACTCTATCTGCAAGAGTATATGGTTCATCATGGTTCGCACGTGCCATCAAGCTGGCTTGAACGTATGGCAACCTCACAGTGGAGGCCCTCCCAAACACTCTGTTATGAACCGCTCTGCCCCATCTTGCAAATTCAAGGCTATGCCTTCCTGGATTGAGTCAATCTAACGGTAAGGTTGCCCTCCTCCTTTCCTGCTTTTAACTTTACTGAGCATTATCACCTTTTCAACTGAGTCACTGTTGGGTGTGTGTGTTTGTGCACGCACCAAATGACACATAAATTATACACTACATTAAAAACTAACTTTCTGATCTCCACCCTCTTCGGACAGGGTCCCCAGAAACCCAACTGCGATTGTGTCATAGTTGCAACATGTTCAGAGTCATCGCAACACCCTTCTTTCAATGTCTCTTGTATCACGTATTTGCAGTGGGCGGGCTGAGGGCTGTCGTTCTGAAGCAGAAACTTTTGTTTATTTCCCACCTGGGTGATTAAATGTTCTCTGCATTTCCAGAAATCCGTGAACTTTATCATGGCCCAAGATCTCCAAGGCATTGTGTTAAGAAGTAGGGCGGGGGCCCAGCGATTCTCTCAGAGCACAACCTCCAAAACAGATTCCTAGATACTGAAAATGAATTTGGTTCTTTTAGGTAGCTAAATAACAGTTGGCCCTCTACATTTGTGAGGGTTAGGGGCACAGGACCCCCCCACAAAAATGGAAAAATTGCAAATACCAAAATGTATGTATGTATGTGTGTGCGTGTGTGTGTGTGTCTGCGAAAGAGGGATGGGGCATGATGGGGAGAATGAGAATCTGGGGTCCAAACCAGGTCAAGAAAGAGGTGAGTGGGTTGGCATGGTGGCCCTATACTTCCCCTCTCGTACACCTCCTTCCTTGGGTGCTTAGGGGGCACTGGGGCCATTTCCGCACTACACTCTTATAGTGCGATGATTCCACTTTCAACATCCTATGGAATCCTGGGGTTTGCAGTTCTGGGAGGGACTGGCTCGCCCCTCCCAAAACTGCAAACCCCAGGATTCCATAGGATGTTGAAAGTGGAATCATCGCACTATAAGAGTGTAGGGTGGAAATGGCCTGGGTGAGGATTTGTGGTGCTGAGAAATTGGGCTGCAAGCTATCTTTAGCTGAGAAGGCAGCTGCTGATGGAGGAAGAAGAAGACCAGAGGCAGGTTTTTGAAGGGCTGCAAAAGGGAAGATTCCCCCTGAAAAGAGGCTAGAGCAGAGAAGAAGAGACTGGAGAAACTCCCAAATAATCAAATCCATAGAAGTTAAACTTGCCTGTGTGGAGGGCTGACTGTAAATAAATAAACAAATGAAAAATGGCATCACCCAGATGCAAGAGGGTGGTATCAGCAAATCTGGGCAGACTTCAAGATTTGTAGAAGTACAGTGAAAAGCAAGAACAACCCCCGCCCCCAACAGGCTAATGAGTTCTGAATGCGCCCAGTGGCCAGGAAACTGTGTTACTGCAGCTTCTAGGCTGCCTTGGCGATAGCATAAAGATATCCTTTTGATATCAATAATTCGGCTTTCTTCCACCACCCCTCTTCACATGTTTGTGAGGCCCCCGGACAAGCACGAAACTAGGCTCGGCGGCTATTGCTGCAATATTCCTAAACAATACAGGCAAGCCAGAAATAGCTAGATCGCAGCTTCAGGAGACCTCCCGGCAAACACCCTCTTATGTATGCGCGCCACCTATAAAGGACTCCCTGCCCCGAGCAGGTAACTTGACTAAGCTGAACTATCAACCGTCCAGCATCACACATTTGCATACTGGCTGCTTCTTTGTCATTTCGGACCTAACTCAATGATGTTAAATTTTGACCTTTCCGAGGCTTTGTCTCACACCCCAAATCCATTGTTCTCACCAAGTACGGCATAGCCTGCAGTCCCTATAAAAATCCCTGATTCTGAGACCTTCCTCGGATCGCTCCCGAGTTCCAGATCGCCTTGCTGCTGCTTTGCTTGGCGAGCCTCCCCTCAGCTCCATGTGCTGAGCCACATCGAACCCCAGCATCGCTCTCTATTCTCCTGGACTTCAGGACACGTTTCGTATCACCCAAACCAACTATCCCTCTGAAAAATCCCTCTGTCCCACTCCTACCTTTATTTTCTATCGTTATCTGAGTGAGTGAGTTGCATACACTGTTTGGCTGTATTTTAATAAAGATCTCATTTATTCTTTCAAAACAGTTTGCTTCTTGACTGGCCTGACCCCGTAGACATAGGGTTCAGGATCCTGCTAAGTTACCCTGCCACTCGTAACGCTAAAGCAGTGCTCAGAGCTAATTTTCCTCACCTATAGTCGAGCACATTTTGGTCTCCCTCACGGGATCCCCAGTAAACAGGGTAGCAAGTAGTTGACTGACTATCGTTGGAAGGAGGGAGACTGGGAAACAAAGGAGTGGGAAGGAAAACGAAGGTTTGCAGCACAAAACATTCTGGGTAGCTGCCAGTCCATTGGCCTGCCAGCTGCATTCCAAGATACCCACTCCATACTCTGTTCTGTTCTCCCTCCAACTGTATTTTCCATTCCTGCCCTCCAACAAACATGGACTCAACACTCTGTGGCCCTTGAATGTGGTCAGGCCTCGTTGGATTGTTGCGATTCTTTGGTATTATCTCATTTCTGTTTGATAGCCTGGTTCTTGGGAGTACAGGCTTCCCCACCTATCTGACAGGTTAAGGACTGGAGCACTGTCAGAAAACAGAATTGGTTGAAAAGTAGAACCCATGTACGGTGCTGTAGGGACTTACGGAGGTTCACCTGGGACCCACGACATGCACACTGCTTACAGTGTCTCAGCTGGCTTGGTGCCCTTTTTCCTCAGTTCGCTTTGGAAGCAGTGCACACACGCGAGTGGTTCCAAGTAGGCCAGAAGAACTGCTGAAAGAGCAGAACCTCGTCAAATCAATAGCACTTACCCTTAGTTTAAAAGTGTCAAAAGAGCAAGTTGTCAGATAATGGGGCATCAAAATGAAGTAGCTCGCCAAGAATTGAGACCACCAGATTAGAAAGCAAAAATAAAAGTTTATTTTACTGCAGGGATCTCAGTGGAATGATTTCCAAAGCCTGAGAGCCCCAATCCAGGTATTAGCTCTCTTTTTATACCCTCTTGTAAACAGGTTACAGGAAATGATTACATATGACCATATATGAAGTGTTTACAGGTCAGGCAGACCTGGGTTACATTTTCAAAAATGATGTATTTTGGTACCAAGGGAGTATTTCTCCAACATCAAAACTCCCTAGGTTCCCGGCACTGCTAAGCACATACCTAAGCCTCTTGATAAGTTTAAAGGGCCATATGCTCACCTTATTTTTCTATATTTTTCTACCTTAGCATTAGCTTCTTCAACTTAACCCTTTCATTCCCCCCTTTATGCCAAATTCTACGCAATTTGACATACTTAAGCTTGTTTTTGGGCCATAACAGCAAAATGAGCTGCCTTCCCCTCCATAGCTTGGGAGAGAGAGGCATGTACACATTTCATAGCACAAGAAATACATATCATTACTAAGAACCCTACTACAATTAAAAGCACCATACCTAGAAACAAGGTTTTTAACCAGCTAAGATCTGGAAGCCAAGAAGTTAACCAATCCCAGGGGTTACTAATGCCACTGTCATTATTTTGTATCAACCCTTGCAACTGCTGTATCTCATCCTCTATAGTCTTGTTCAAATCATGAAACGCAACCTTGCATCCTCCTTTGACTATGGTACAAAACCCCCCTTTTCTGGCTAACAAGTAATCCAAGGCCATTCGATGTTGTAACAATAGCTGATTTAGCTCTTCAATTTCTTGTTGGAGGGCTTGTACCAAATTTTCCCCAGTCGCATTTATAGTTTTCTCCAATCTGCAAGTCAATCCTATTATGCTCCTACGATTTTCTTGAGCCATAATTCCTGGGTAGGATCCCAAAGTGAGGACCCCTGTGATCAGTCCTCCTCCTACTCTACTACCCTCACTCTCAGACAACTGTGGCCTCACGATGACCAGATCCTCACATTGACTTCCCAGTGGTCCCACTAAATGCCGTTTCTTCCTACCAACTCGTTTGATCTGTCTTGGTAGGAAAACTTGGACAGGTATAGTCATATATCCTATTCCTATACACTGGTAAGTCCCTGGGTGGTAGTTGGTGGCCCACCCATTAAAGTAAAAACCATAAATGCGGGTCTCTAGCCATCAATCCAGAGCATATACTACCTGACCCTGTATAATTAGGAGTGAACATGGGATATTCTGGGTATAAAGCTCCAAAATTAGTTTCATTTAGCCCCCCTTGGGTTGATAGGAATTATTATATGTGCCATACAAATAGAACCTATCACTACATGCTGAATAATTTCCCAGTTTACCATAAAATGAGGAATATTTTATATATCCTTTCCACTTAGAATTCCAAGATCCACTATGGTGACAGCAAAAACACTTTCCGGGGGAATAAGTTTAAAAAACTTCAACCGCCTAAATCGAGTCTTGTTTATATTACTATCAACTTTGGCAAACATTTGGGATTCCCTCTCAATGCTGACTGTAGGGCTCCTACAACCACTCCCGGTTCACTAATAAGGGAGGGCATAAAACCGAAATCTGCTACAGTCTGTGGATGTTCGTAGATCAGGGTGACATTGGGTCCATTTTTTGGAACATGTGTGCAGCATGTCGTTTGAACCATTTAGCCTCGACTACTCCACCCATCACGCTCCACATCCCGATCAACATTACCCACTTCTTTTTCGGAGCCACTCAGGGACCCAAATCTACTTACTCCACACAAATTCCTTCTGTACATATACAAAAATACTAAAATACCAAGAAATATACACACTACTATTATTATTAGATCACTAATACTAATATTCATTGTTTCTCCCCCATATCCACTGTAGGGGATCTGGCCGTGCGTAAGTCATAGCCCCCGGGAGTGACTACAGCAGGGCTAGCCCCAATCTTCCTCCTCTGCAGTTGCTAGGTCTGACCGTACGTAGAGCTACCAGCGTCCAGCGGGTGGCAGCAGTAGGGTCTAGCCTAGAGTCTTCATTCACCTGTGCATCTGACTGTGCGTAGAGTGGTCAATTCCCTGGTATGACCACGGCAGAGTCATCCAATTTCTCCCCCCCTTTTTCTTCTGGACAATTTCAGTTTCAAAGGGTTTTCTTGTGATGAAATTACAGCCCAATCAGTAAACGCCCTTTTTATCCTGGTGTAGTGTATCCAAGGTTTCAGCCCTGCTACTTTTACTGCAGTGGGGGTGACTAACAGCACGTGATACGGCCCCCTCCAGCCTGGTGATAGAGGCTCCCCTTTCCAATCTTTAACCCACACCTCATCCCCAGGCTGGAAGGAATGGGCCTTTGTGAGGAAAGGAACTCGTCTAACCTCTAAAGCATGGGCGTTTACCTTCTCTAGAGCTTTCCCTAATGCCTGCACTTCTTCTTGGAGGGTTAAGTTCCCCAGCTCTCGAATGTCCCCTCTCAATCCCTTCAGGATGGCCGGGGGTCTTCCATCAACAGCTCAGATGGACTCAGCCCAGTCGTCCGATGAGGGGTGCATCTTATTCTCAAAAGAGCTATTGGGAGTACATCCAACCATTTGAGCTTAGTTTCTTGACACAATTTTGCAAGCTAGTCTTCAATGTTCTGTTCATCCTTTCCACCTTCCCAGAACTTTGGGGCCTATACGCACAATGTAATTTCCAAGTAATTCCTAAGACTTCTGCCAAACTCTTAACTACTCCGTGCACAAAGGGCCCGGGCCATTATCAGATCCGATGTGAAGGGGTAACCCGTATCTAGGTACGATGTCTCGGAGTAGAGCTCGTACTACTTCCTTCGCCTTCTCGGTTCTAGTAGGATATGCTTCAACCCACCCATGTGGAGTGCACACCATTACCAACATATATCGGTATTGTCCCATCCGTGGCATCTCGGTGAAGTCCACCACTAGGGATTCGAAGGGAGTAGATCCTTGATGTTGGGTTCCCTCTTCCAATCTGGGTCCTTGACGCGGGTTGTTCCGAGCGCAGAGTTGACACCGTGATGACGCCAGCATGGTGTACTGTCTCATTCCATCTATAAACACATCCTTTGCTAGCAACTGGGCCAACGCTTTTCTTTCCCAGATGTGTGGCTTCATGTGCCTTCTGAACGATTGGCCATCCCATAGATTGGGGTATGTCCGTCTTCCATCTGGTAGGACCCACCAACCATCTTTGTCACTTATAGCTTTTAGGTCCTTTTCAGCCCTCTCATTCTCCTGCTGGGTGTATCTGGGTTGGTTTTCAAGGAGACTTGGAAAAGTGGTACTACCAATTCTCTGGGCAGGTTCTCCTTCCCACTCACTAGTTCACTCTCAGCAGCCTCCTTTGCAGCAGTATCTGCCTTCCGGTTTCCCCGGACCACTGGATCTTGCCCTCTCTGATGTCCTTTACAGTGCATCACAGCAACTTTACTAGGGGCCCACACCGCTTCTAATAGGTGCTCTATTTCTTTTCCATATTTGATCTCTTGTCCTGAAGAATTGATCAATCCTTTTTCTTGTACAGTGCTCCATGCGCATGCAGGGTAGTGAAGGCATACTTTGAATCTGTGTATATGTTTACAGTAAGTCCTTCGGCCAGCTCTAAAGCCCTGATCAAAGCGATAAGTTCCGCCTTCTGGGCCGAGGTACCAACAGGTAGCCCTTTGGCTTCTATTATTTTATCTGCCGTGACCACTGCATAGCCGGCCTTTCGCTTCCCCTCTCGCACAAAGCTACTTCCATCTGTATAGTAAGTGACATCAGGATGGGGCCATGGGGTATCCCGCAAGTCTGGTCTACTTGAGTATACTTCATCCATGGTTTGAAGGCAGTCGTGGTGTAATTTCCAGATTCTGCTGGGAGCAGTGTTGCAGGGTTCAGGGTGGTGCACAACTCCAACTTCACTCTAGGGTTTTCATACAACATTCCCTGATACTTGGACATTGGATTCGTGAACCAATAGCTACCTTTGTACTCCATGAGGGCCAGTACAGAATGTGGAACCTTTACCATCAAATTCTGGCCTAAGGTTAACTTATCTGCTTCTTTTACCAACAAGGCTGTTGCTGCTATAGCCCTAGACACCCAGGCCATCCTCTAGCGACTGGATCTAATTGCTTAGGGTATGCCACTGGGCGATGCCAGGGTCCCAACATCTGTGTCAGTATCCCACGGCTATCCCATTCTTCTCATCAACAAATAAGGTGAACTTCTTTGTTACATCTGGCAGACCTAGCGCCGGAGCTCCATCAGCGCCTTCTTTATCTGTTCCCAGGCGTTCTTTTGTTCTTTTCCCCACACAAATTCAGACTTCTCCGGACCTTTTGGGAGCTTCATATAATGGTTTGCTCATTACTGCGAAGTTAGGAATCCAGATTCTGCAAAACCCAGCTGCACCCAAGAATTCTCGCACCATCTTCCGATTCCGGGGCTCAGGCAGAGCACACACAGCCTCCTTCCTTTCTCGGCCTACGCTCGTTTCCCTTGAGTCACTTGGAATCCCAGATATCGCACCTCTGTCTGGCACAACTGGGCCTTCTTCTTAGATACTTTGTAGCCTGCTTTCCCCCAGAAGCTGGAGCAACTCCATTGTGGCCTCCTTACACTCCTCCTCACTGGTGGCGGCCAACAGTTAGTCATCCACATATTGCAGCAAAACTCGTCTCTCGGGTTCAGATCGGAATTTTCTCAAGTCTTGACTCAATGACGTCCCAAAAATCGTTGGCGAGTTCTTCCACCCTGAGGCAAGCGGCACCACGTGAACTGGGTCTTCTGGCCTGTAATGCTGTCTTCCACCTGGAAGGCAAATATGTCCTGGCTTTGAGGGGCCACTCGGATACAGAAGAAGGCATCCTTGAGATCCAAAACAGTGAAGTGAGTAGCTGCAGATGGAACTAGTCCCATCAGGACATATGGGTTTGGTACCACTGGGTGTAGGGTTACTGTAGCTTTGTTTACCATCCTTAAATCTTGTACTGGACGATATTCCTTCGTCCCAGGTTTAATACTGGGAGTAATGGAGTATTCCAGGGAGAGCGGCATTCCCGAATTATATTGTACTTCTTCAGCCGTTCTAAATGCTTCTGGATGCCTTCCAGGGCTTCTCTGGGTAGATCATATTGCCTTACACGAGTGGGCATAGCATTTGGCTTTAATTCTACCACTATGGGGGCCACGAACCGGGCTAACCCAGGTGGGTTGTCTCAGCCCACACGCCTGGGGGTCCAAATTGTGGGTTGCTCTTGACAAACCATGATCTGGTACCTTCGCCACTCCTCCTCCATTGGATAAGTCACTGAGATATTCTTTGGTCCTCTAAAATTTATTTCCATCGTCCCATCTTCTTCAATAGAAATTTGAGCTCTCAATTTAGCCAACAAATCTGACCCAATAAGGGCACAGGGCAACTTGGCAAATACAAAAACTGGTGAGTGACTTGATGTCTTCCTAGATCCACAATCCTTTTTTCTAAGAGAGGGTGTTTTTCCAATTTCCCCGTGGCCCCCACAATTCTTATGGCTTTCTCAGTTTTTGGGGCTATTGCAGAATTTAATACTGAACGGGTCCTCCCCTATCTACCATCATGGGGATGGCTCGGTCCCCTATTTGTGCTGTGACCATAGGCTCCCCGGCCGGAGGCAAGGGGGGCCCCGGGCTGTCCTAATCGTAAAGTTCCATTTCAGCTAGTCCAATGAAGTCCTCGAACCCTTCGTCCATCCCCTGCTCATATCTTCCATCCACTACTCTTCCTCTTCCTCTTCCTCGATTTGCTCCTCTTCCTCTTCCTCGATCCATTCCTCTTCCCCTGTTCGCCATCCCTCTCTGTCTGGGACATTCATTCTTCCAATGCCCAACCTGTCGGCAGAGGGCACACTCATTGCGTCTCAATGGAGGTCCACTTCCTTTTCCAATTTTCCGCCCCCCCTTTCCCTTTTTTGCCAAAGCTGCAGCCAATAATTCCGCTTTCTTATGCATCCGCCTGTCCTTCTCCGTTTCTCCTCTTTTGGGCTCTATTCACATATACTCTCTGGGCAATTTCCAACAATTGGCTCAAATTCATACCTGCAAATCCCTCTTGTTTCTGGAGTTTCTTCCTTATATCTGGATAACTTTGGGTCACGAAGGCCAAATTCACCATCTGTTGGTTGCCTGGGTCTTCTGGGTTCACAGGAGTATACTGCCTATAAGCATAGCAATTTTCCAAATATGTTCCTGGGGGTTCAGTGGGTCCCTGAAGTATCTCTGATACTTTGGACATATTAACAGGCCTCTTCATTCCTTCTCTCATAGCTTCCACTAGTAGAGCTTGATAATCAGTGAGCATAGTCAACTGTGCTGGGAGGTTCGGGTCCCATCCTGGGTCCGCCAAGGGGACCCTACCTCTCATCCACTGCTCAGGTTCGCCTCTCCAGGAGGTGCCCTGTCTCTAGCTATCCGTTCTGCATGCTGAATTATTCTCCTCCGCTCTTCAGTAGTGAACAAAGTCAGGAGCAACTGCTGACAATCTTGCCAAATTGGGGACATGTGAGGCCATAATCTGGAACAAAGTTCAATTACTTCTTGTGGCTTATCTGTGTAAGTAGCATAATGGGTCTTCCAATTAAGGAGGTCAGAAGTGGTGAAGGGAGTATATTGATAACTCGGGACTCGCCGATAACCACCCTCTTGGGTGGGATCTGGCACCAATTGACTATTTGTCGCAATGGTGCAATCACATCTCCACTTTCCTCATCCGAATATCTACTTCTTACTTCCCTCTGGGGTTTTGTCTGTTTACTCTTGACCTGCTTACTCTTGGATTTTTCTTTTGGTCCAGTCTGTTCGGGTTTGGGTCTGAGTGTCATCTTATTCTGGACAGCCAAACTGGAACCTGGCAACTCCTCTGTCATTTCCTCTTCATGGGTAACTGGAGCCAAATCCGCCAGTCCCCCAGCCACTCCCTCTTGTTGTGAGGCTGCCTGAGGTACTGGTGGCAGTGGAGCAGGCGGTGGTACTTCCAAAGCCAGTGGTGGCGGGGCTGGCTGCATCACCACATACGGTGGAGGGGGGCAGTGGGCTCTTCTGGAGCTGAATCAGGCAAAATCTGGGCTTTTCCAAGCTTTCGTCTGGCCCTGTCCTGCCTCAGCACCATAGCCTTACAAATTTGTTCCTGACACTTCTGCAACCAAGAGGGGTTCTCTGTAACCACTGTGTCCCATGAATCTATGTATGGATACTGATCAGGATGGCCAGGCTCACCCACCACTACTGAATACACTGCCTTGATTCGAGCGGGTTCTAAGCTCCCTTCCGGAGGCCACCCCACCTTGAAAGAAGGCCACTCCACTTCACATAAATTCCGTAAACGCCCTGGCGTCATCGGGGGGTCCCCATAGTCCCCACTGAATCCTTTCTTGAAATTCTTTAACATACAACCTAAAGGGGTTTGCCGGCTTTGCCCCCCACCCATTTCCTCCCAACGTGGACAAGACACACTAGGAGAAAGGGATTTGGCGCGTGAGTAAGGGGTCTCACGCGCCAACACGAAGGGGGACAGACACCACTCTCTCTGTGCCGACCCACGCACCCGGACTCTCAACGGTATGCAATGGGAACTGCGACACCTTGCGCCCCTCCTTTCACACCACATTCACGCCAACAAACTACCTCCCACCTCTTTTCCACCTCCAAAAAGCCTCGCGGTTTCACCCACAACAGTGGGGTACTAAGGCAAGACCTAAGGGGTTGATCAGGCCCCTCTTCTCCCTGAAGTTGCAGGGAGGGCACTCACCAACAGTCGTGGGAGGGTTCTGCTTTCTGCTCCGTCTTCGGGTCCCTGGGCTGGAACACCACCGCCAGAGCCGCCGCCTCACTCCGAGTCAATCCTTCTGACAAAAGTAAGTCAGGGGCGCCCTGGGTCGCGTCGGAAAGAGGCGACGGCCCCGACGCCCTGGCGTCCGCCTAAGTGGGCAAAACGCCCCTCAATATCCCGGACGAGCCCCCAAATTGAAGTAGCTCGCCAAGAATTGAGACCACCAGATTAGAAAGCAAAAATAAAAGTTTATTTTACTGCAGGGATCTCAGTGGAATGATTTCCAAAGCCTGAGAGCCCCGATCCAGGTATTAGCTCTCTTTTTATACCCTCTTGTAAACAGGTTACAGGAAATGATTACATATGACCATATATGAAGTGTTTACAGGTCAGGCAGACCGGGGTTACATCTTTCAAAAATGATGTATTTTGGTACCAAGGGAGTATTTCTCCAACATCAAAACTCCCTAGGTTCCCGGCACTGCTAAGCACATACCTAAGCCTCTTGATAAGATAAAGGGCGCATCTGCTCACCTTATTTTTCTATATTTTTCTACCTTAGCATTAGCTTCTTCAACTTAACCCTTTCAAAAAGGCGGGGGCTTCCTGTAGGTCTTGCCATTATGGCAATATAGGGCTTTTTCACACTTGCCGAAGAAAACGCCCTGTTCTGTTACTTACCAGATTGGCGTGCTCCCTTGGAGGATCCAGGCTGATCCAGAGCAGTGCGTGGCCACGCTACACACTGCTCTGGGGATGAAAATGGCGGCGTCTGGTTGGTGGAGGCTCTCCAACAACCGGTGAAGCTCGCCAGCCTAAGATCTGCAGGCTCGCGCTGGTGTGAGCCTGCAAATCTACACCGGAGCGCAGCCATGAAGTGGGGCGTGCCGCGCTGTTGAAAGACCTGTTTTAAACCGTCTTTCAATAGCACGGCGAGCGACCGCTTCTGGTCATTCTGGAGCGGGCTGAAGTCCAGAACTACAGAAAGTAGTCCGGACCCAGTCCGCCCCCAACTGCAAACGTCCTCGCTGGAGGACGCTCTGCCCCGTTGCAAAAACAAAGTGTGGAAAAGGCCGTAGAATCAGCACATGAAAAATAAGTCTGCTCACAAGCTGCCTGTTAGCTCAGCAGGATCTCTGGAAATAAGGGTCTTCACAGATGAAGGTATCCTAGCCCCATCTATGCTATCCTTCCTCTGGGAAGCAAAGACATTTCTATTCAGATCTGCTCAGTTGGATTTTTTTGTTGAAGTGGATATGTTTTTAATTTTTTCAAACTGATGCAGCTTCAAAAAAATGGTGAATTCTAATGTTTCAGTTCCAATGTTGAATGCTGCTCAACATTGTAACCAAGAAATGAAGTAGTAAGTGCGGAACTGATGTAACTTGTACCTAGCATGGCCAAATGTAAAAGTAGGGATGTAAATCCTTAACTGTTTCATCTGCACATGCAAGAACAAATAGTTGCACTGCGCAGTGTGCAGTATACACAAGCACTAAGGCATCGTGTCATATGCATGAGCACCAAGGTACTCTTGAGTGTGCATGAGCACTAATGCACCATGCAGTGTGCATGGCCAGTAAGGTGCCATGGACTGCACATGAATACAAAAGTGCTGTGCAGAGCACATGAACAGGAAGGCACAGTGCAAGGTACATTAACACTGGAACCATGTGGTGTGTCTGAGCACAAAGGCTCTTTGCATGGTCCATGTGCTCTAAGGTGCTATGCAGTACACATAAACACCAAAGCATTGTGCAAAGCCCTACAGCATTGTGTCTTGCCCATGAACAATGAAATTCCACACAGCCTGCACAAACCCTAAAATGTTATGCAGTGTGCATGAATAGTAAGGCACCACACAGTGTACATCAATGCTACAGTGCCACACAGCACAATGTATATGATGTACAATGCATATGAACACTGGGACTCATGTGTTGTACATTGACTCAAAGGTGCCAAGTGGCACTAAGGCATATGCAGTGCTCATTAAGCCATAGATGCCAGGTGATGAGCTTTAATGCTAGGATCTCACGCAAGGCCCGCCAGTTTGTCCACATAATGCAGCTGTAAACGTTTGTTTTGAACTTCTGGGAACAAGTAACTTACTGTAGAACAATTAAAGTTTTCTGTTATAGCTTTAAACTCAGAAAGCAAACATCGTTTGGACTTTTAAATCAACATAGAACAAGGACACTGCCTAGTAAATGAATAAAGCAGGTGACATACTATCCCATGGAAGTCAAAAGATGCTGGCTTTCTACCATCTACCCTCAGGGTCCAGAAATATTACTAATGGGCAGTGATGGATTTAAATCTTTTACTCCAAGTCTCACGTCAAGTCTCAAGTCTCAAGTCTCTACTTTCAAGTCTCAAATCAAGTCGCAAGTCCTTGAAGATACTTTCAAGTCAAGTCTCAAGTCTGGAAGCCAACTATACACCCCAACCAAAATTCCAGAATTATTGGATAGAGTGAAATAAATTCAATTTTAACAATTTAAGCAGAGTCGGCTCTCCACATTTGCAATTTTGCCATCTGCAGCTTTGAAAGTGGGGGGTAGGATCCTATCTTACTCCCCATTACTGAAGATTCAAAAGATTTAGAAGGAAGGATCCTTCTTCCTCAAGCCCATTGCCTAGCACATTTGCTGTCCCTCTCTGAGAAATGCACCCTGCACTCTGGGGATGAGCCTTGTCTTATGCTCTAGGAAATGTCTTAGAAGGCTCCTCCGATATGCAGCGGGGACAGGTTGCTGAGCAGACCTCAAGCCCCTCGCCTAACCCGTTTGCTGCTCCCCTCTGAGAAACGCACCCACACTTTGGGCATGAGACAGATTATCATGTGACCAGTAGGTAAAAAGAGATGGAGGTGTTGTTCAAAGTCGTGAGGTTTCTGGATGAATGTGTTATGTTACTGAACCAAGGGTATCAAGTCAGTCATTAAAAATATACGAGTCTTGAGTTGAATCAAGTCAGTGCATCATTTATGGCTGAGTCGAGTCCGAGTCGAGTCACTGAAGTGACTTAAGTTTGACTTGAGTCCGAGTCTATCGACTCAAGTCTACATCACTGCTAAGGGGAGCTATAAGTCCCAGATTCTCCACAGCTGAATGCTAAAGTTAGGATTGTCTGTGCCCTTGTATTTGCAATTTCTTTCTATGGTTGTGAAAGCTGGACAGTGGAGAAAGCCAATAGAAAGAAATCAACTCATTTGGTGCAAGAGAACAGTTTGATGGATATCTTGGGCTGCTAAAAAGACAAATGAATGGATCCTTGAGCAAATCAAGGCTGAACTCTTCTTCGAAGCCAAGATGACCAAGGCTGTCGTATTTTGAATTTATCGTGAGAAGTCCTGACTCACTAGGAAAGACAATAATGCTTGAGAAGGTGGAAAGCAGCAGGAATAGGCAGTAGGAAAAGAGGAAGACCACATTACAGAGGGAAAGACTGGCCATCTCCAAACAAGACAGCTATCTGCTAGGGAAGCTCTAGCTGGAAATCCCACGTTGAGCAGGTAGTTGGCCCACAGGGCTGCTTCCAACTGCATGATTCTATTATTTAGATTTTTTAAATTATTATCATCAAGTTTTTAGTTTTCTCTTATTTTAGTTTCACTGTACGTCTTCTTGGATCACTTGCCAGGGGGAAAAGGGGGAATGTAAATAAAATTAAATAAACAAACAGTTAAATAAGTGTTTTTGCTTTTTGTATGTCTTTAATTGCAATCTTTTCAACATGTAAGCCAGCTTGCATCCAAGTTTAGGGGAAAAGGTGGGATACAAATAAAATTGTTTAACAAGAACAACGATGATGATGATGTACTGTTTAGAATATTTTGCAAGCAGGTATATGGGGATGCAGGAAAGAATGAAGATCTGAGAGGCAGGACCACCTTATCCGTTGCCCACTTTTGGCACAGTGCCTAGGGCAGTGGTTCTCAACCTGTGGGTCCCCAGATGTTTTTGGACTTCAGGTCCCAGAAGTCCTGAGCATTGACCACAGTGGCTGGGGCTTCTGGGAGCTGAAGTCCACAAACATCTGGGGACCCACAGGTTGAGAACCACTGGCCTAGGGTCTTTGGAAATTTTAGGGTGTATGAGAACAGCACTAACAAACAAGCAAAAACAACAATAATAAAAATACAGGAATTAGGAAAGAAAACAAAATTTCAAAATAAAGATATTTTGTATTTTCACCCCTGGTGGTAAGTCAAAACGAGATGTGGAACTGCATACCAGAGTGCCTAAGGCCTATGAAGCCTTAACACAGCCCTGCAGAGAAATACGTCTTGCTGCATTTTGTGTGTGTGTGTGTTTGTGCGTGTGTGTGTGTGTGCTGGAGCAGGGGAGTTCTGCCAACTGGTGGTCAGCAGCCCTTGAAGGTTTCTCCAGAAGAAAGATGGGCCATAGACTGAAAAATGTTCCCTGTGCTAGTTGGAATCTGAGCTTAGCTGCTGGGCAAGAATAGCCATTATCTACTATAAATAAGTCAAAGTTTGTGAGTGATCTTGTCCGTTTGTCCGTGTCTGCAGGCGAAGACCTCATATGGTTGGCTGAGTGAGGCAAGAAGACCTCATATGATTGGCTGGCTGTGAAGATTCTATGGAATCCTGGGATTGTCTGCTCCGGGGGGGGGGCTTTAGAATTCTTAGTCGCAGAGCTCTTGGCTAGTTGCTATGGAGACGAGGCCTAGCAGCAAGAAGGACGAAGGCAGTGGAACCCACTGTGTGTTAATAACTCTGAATACAGATTGGATTGGGGAATATGGGGAAAAGTTACACATACTGGACGCACAGGACCTGAAATCTGTGTAGTTCAATCACATCTAATTCCTAAAGTAAGGTAACGTAATTCCTCAGGTATTTCTAACAAGTATTACCTATGAGAAAATAAAATCCCGGGCAATGCTGGGTAAATACACAAGTTAGAAATAAGATACAAAATTTCCTCCTGTATAGGCTGTAATTTGGTTATTGGTGCAGTAATCAAGGCAGAGTAATCAAAGAATGCTCCACAGATTTGATACATTCAATATATATTCCATTCCCCAAGAACAGAGACACCAGGAACTTCAGTAACCACAGGCCCATTGTATTAATTCCCCATGCAATCAAAGTGATGCTTAAAAGCCTACAACAAAGATAGGGAGTGAGAAGTGCCAGATATCCAAGCTGGGTTCATAAGAGAAAGAGGCACTAGGGATCATGTGCTGGAAAATGGAGTGCACCACAGAATTTCAGAAGAAAATCAACCTGTGTCATGTCCTGGTTAGCTTCACTCAGAGTTTCAAACAGAAGCATTTATTTTGAAAAGCAAGCGACATGGCCACTTTTCCAAAAGTTGCTGAGACTAGGACCCATTTCCTCACTACACTGTTATAGTGCTATTATTCCACTTTTGACCTCTTGTGGAATTTTGAGGTTTGTAGTTTCCTGAGGCCAAAGAGCTCTCTGGCTGAGAGTCCTAAAGGCCCCTCCCTAAACTACAAATCCCAGAATTCTGCAGGATGTTAAAAGTGGAATAATTGTCAAGGTCAGAGACCTGGGGGTGAGCCAGCCCAGAGAAGGGAGTGTGAGAGCCAGCCAAGTCCAGCCAGGAGGGTAGAGCAAGCACTTTACACAAGGGAGCTCATTTTTACCAGAGCATCAAGCAAAAGCCGTAGTCAGAGTTCCAAAAGCCAAGGGTCAAGAGATCAATTCAAGGTAGCAGGAACCGGGTGCCGGGAGCAAGGAACAGGCAAGAGGAGGGCTTGAAAGAAGTTTGCCACAAGCAAAGGAAAACTTCCAGGCAGGCAGTCATATAGCCCAAGACACAGGTATGGCTAGTCACTGCTTCTTGAACTTAATCAAGGAAGCCTCCCTTTGCTCAGCTCTCTTGAGTCTCTGCCTTGTTTGTGGGCGGATTGGCACAGGCTCCAAACCGTCTTCAGAATCGGATCCCTGCTGCCCTAAAGGAGCAGGCAGAGGAACGTCCGAGCCTGCTTGGTCCATGGCAGCAAGGGAAGCTCTCGAGCTGCAGGACTTGTCTCCGGCCAAAGCCACAGGGACCAAGAGCTGCTGCTCGTCATCAGCAGCTCTGCCACGGGCTTCAGTTATCACAAAAATAGCACTTTAACAGTGTAGTGTGGAAATGGCCCAGAGCATCTAGGTTGGTTACAGGTTTTATACCTTCTCGTACAAATTTTGGTGCACATATCAATGATTGATTTAAGTGGTTGTTGAGATTTAAAGAGGAAATAAGGGACCCCTTCCCACTCAACACTTCCTTCTGCCTTAACAAGGAACTAGGAATTTCCCCTCAAATTCTCTTAATTCTCACTGCCAGCACCCACTGAATTCTGAAATACCCTGTACCTGAGCAGCACAGTGGGACTCTGCTCTGAGGGCTGCCAGTCTCTATGCTTAAGGTCCTTTCCCTTTCCTCACCTCCCCGTTCTCAGTGAGAGAAATCATATCTACGCATGTGCTGAGGAATGGCGTGGAAATGGAGAGGAAACAGAGGTTTTACAGATGAGTATTTATTTTAAGGCATGCAATTAAACAAGAAATAATACTCATGAAAGCCTCCTCCCCCCGCCCCCGGTACGCTTAAGTTACAAGTAGTTATGAAAACAGGTACATTCTCCGGATCAGCCAAACTTCCAAAATAACAAAATAACAAATCCTAGCACAACTAACTAGACTCATTCTAAGTTACTCACCACAAGTTGGTCACTTTCTGAGATGCCCTGCAAGGGCAGGGCCAGGAGATGGTCTACCTGGCATCCATGCCCCTCAATGTTTTTAGATGTCCCCTTTGTTCTCTCTCGCCCAGATGGTCTCTCAAGGATTTTATAACTTCTCCATTGAAGCATCTCGAAGATTCTCACCTTTCGACAGGAACTGCCTTCCGGTCGCATGGCGGGTGCGAGTGGCAGCTCGGAATGAAGCTGCGCAATGGCCCAACTCTGAGCAGCCACCCGCTGGATTCTAGCTACTTCTTTTGGCACCTTAGAAGCGGTTAAAAACGCCTCCAGTACAAGGGGTGCAGAAGAGGTCCGAAGGGGACCCCATAACTGGTGTTTGGTTCTACCCGGCTGGGGGAGTGGAAAAACTCCAGGGGTCGAAGGACCATGACGGAGCCAGCAGCACCACCATCGACTTTTAATCAAGAAACAAGCAAAAAACAAGTAAGATATCTGTAACCTGTTCTGGACTTTAATTTCGGGAATATCACAGCAAAGTTTGCCTTGCAACGGTGCTCAGGAGCAAAGGAATGGAGGGACCCAGAGGAATTGTGAGTGCATCATGGCTTAGAGTTCTTCTTAAAGGGATGGTTGATTTCAAAGAAATGGCTAAGAGGCTTTTCTGCTTTTCTCTCGACGACTGGAGTTATCAATGACAAAAAGACTTCCGATTTGCAATTAGGATTTACATTTGAAAATACTAAATAATTAAATGACTGGTAATGGATCAAGGAACAAGATTGGACTTTACAAGATTTTAATAATCTCCATTTGGTCACTGATCTTTTTCTCTATTCCAACATTTTACTATTTCGGTTGATCTGAGATGATTGGTTTTTCGCTTTTTGACTCTGGATTTCTGATCTTAGAAGAATACTTTGGGAAGCAACAGTTATTGAACAGTATTCTTCTTTTTTAGCTCCTGTTATGTGAGACTTGTTTCCTGACTTTTTTTTTCTTGATTCTGGATTGTTGAGATTGGAGAGCTGGTGCTGGAAGGTCATTTTAGCAAAACATCCCTACTCCCATCGACGGAACTGCTTGGAATTTAAGCAACTATGAGAATACAGATAATCTTCAGAAATGAACTCCGGACAGCAAAGTTCAAGATGGGAGGGCAGATCATGGACTGGCATAGGGCCCTGAATTTGATAAGTGGTAGTGTACTTTAGCAATGTCAATCAAGCTTACGTATTTGATTGATATATTCTCATTAATATTAACTTTGTGATATTGTTATTGTGATATTGATGGGGATATTGAGATTGGGGAACCTGTGATGGAAGTCACTCAAATAAAACACCCTCACTCCCAGGGACGGAGCAGCCTGGAATTTAAGCAACAGAGAGAATACAGAGAATCTTCAAAAATGAATTTCTGGGCTGCAAAGTGCCAGAAGGAAGGGGGGAACAGGAGGCGGAACAGGCACAGAGTTTTGAATTATATAGTGGCACCTGTACTTTGGCAATGTCAATTAAGCTTACGTACTTTGATTGTTATATCGGTATACTGTCATTAATATAAACATTATGATATTGTTGAAGGGGGTTGCAAAGGACATAAGCATGGAAATGGGAAACAAGACACATTAATATAATGGAATCCAGGGTAAGAAGATGAGTGATTGTTGCAGTAATAATAGCTTAGATGGCCAGATATACACTGAGAGATATATTCTAGAAAATGTTGGATTTTAGGTTATAAGTGATGGAGGCCTTAAAAAATATATGAGGATACAGTAGAAATTTAAAAGAGATAAGTTTAGAGAAGAGAACACACTGGAATTAGACGATTAGAGAAAAGCAGAATGGGTGAGAGCTGGGAACTGACCAGTGAGACTGACCGTATTATGATTGTGTGGGAGAGAGGGAAATGCATGTTCAAACAGTGAAGATAAACATTGTATTGCGATACATACATCTAACAAGTGGAGTGAATTTCGAGAAATGAAGACCAGATCAGAGTGGAAGATCAGAAACGACTCATGTAAAACTACAGGATCAAGAATCTTTTTTTTATTTGTGAAATTTAATAAAATTATTTTTTAAAAAAAGATTCTCACCTTTCTTCCCCTGATTGGTCACCAGTCTCTCGTGACCTGTGACCTAACCCTAGTAAAGCTAATCGTAGCAGTTCATTAACCCCGCACTGAAGCCTGGATAATGGGAATCCCCGTTCTCACAGTGGTATGTGTCAAGTCACCCCACCAGCGTAGACATTTTTCCCAATTATGCAATTATTTACATATCTTTCATCATCATGGGAGTGAGGACAAGTTGCTGTCATCTTATCAACGCATAGTCAATTCCTGTTACACCTCCTCGCTACTTCGATGTTTCCCCCTTTGATCTCCTTCCCTTCTTCCCTGATGCAAAGCGACATTGAACACACAGCAGTTAACGTGAAGCTTAGAGTTACTTTGAAAGGTTTCAACCGGAATACAGAGTTATTCTGGCCGTACTTAGCAAGAGATACGTAACAGGATTTAGCAGGCAGTGCCTTATTTGATCTAAAGCAACTATACTATTATGTGTACTAATGCATACATATGACAGAAGTTGTACATTCTGATAGCTTGTGCTTTATAGCAAAGCCTTTGATTGTGTGGATCATGAAAAACGATGCCTCATTCTCAAAGAAATGGTGTAGCACAACATTTGATTATCCTAAGGCATAACCTGTACTCGGGACAAGAGGCCACTGTTAGGACACAATATGGAGAAAGAGAATGGTTTCTAATTGGCAAGGAGGTTAGGTGGGGTTCTTTTTATCACCCTATTTGTTTAACTTGTACACTGAATGTATCGTATGCAAATATGGTTTAGATTCTGGGGAAGGAATGTGGAAATTGGAGGAAGGAACATCAACCATTAAAAATATCCAGGTGACACCATACCGCTAGCAGAAAAATAGCAAATGCTTGGAACGACTACTGAAGAAATTCCCAAAAAACGTGCAAATGTAGGTTTACAGCTGAACATTAGGAAAACAAATGATGACCACAGATGTTTTACATAACTTTCAAGTAGGCAATGAAACCATTGGCCATTTCTGCACTACACTGATCTAGTGCTATTATTCCACTTTCAACATGCTATGGAATCCTGGGCTTTTCAGTTTAGAATTCTTTACAATTTAGAATTTTCTGCCAAGAAGCTTTTAGGCCTCAGCAAACTGCTATGCTATATAGCACTATAACAGTGTAGGGCAGAAATGACCATTGACAGGCAAAGATTTCCTATACATTGGCTCAGTCAGTCGGAAGAGAGCCTGCAGTCAAGAAATCTGAAGATGACTAGGACTTGGAAGGGCAGCTATGAAGGAATGAGACAAGATCCTGAAGTGTCACGATATATCATTGAACACCAAAGTCAGGATTGTCCATGCCATTTCCAATGTCTATGTACGGTTGTGAAAGCTGGACAGAGAAGAATAATGATAGAATCAGTTCCTTTGAAAGGTGGTGCTGGATCTACAGATATCCTGGACTGCTACAAAGACCAAAGAATGGGTCCTAGAGCAAATCAAGCCTGAACTCTTCCAGCCAGGGTGACTAAACTGAGACTGCTGTACTTTGACCATATCATGAGAAGACATGATTCACTAGAAAAAACAAAAACAATTGGTAAGGCAGAAAGCAGTAGGAAAAGAGGGAGACTGCATTACAGACGGAGAGACTCAGTGCAGATAATAAAGCTTGGTAAGGTGAATGAGAATTGCTGGTAGTTAACAAGAACAATAATCAAAGGCCGTGCCTGAATACCTTAAAGGTACAGCTCTTGTCTGAACCTGAAAGCTAAGCAGGGGCAGTCCAGGTCCTATTTCAGAGGAAGGAACAGGCAAAATCACCCCAAGTATTCCTTGCCTAAGAAAACCCTATAAATTCATGGAGTCTTCATAAGTTGACAGGCAGCTTGAAGGTACAAAGAGGCACATACACATGCATGTATGCACGCACGCATGCAGTCATAGGCTATGTAAACCTGCATTCGAAAGAAGCCAAATATTTAACAGAACCAATCCAAATGAGTATTTTAACAGTGGAACAAATATGCACACACAAAAGGAGTCAAAGTCAAGTCAGAAAACAAACAGACTTGGATCCTGATTTTGACTCTTTGCTGTGGAATGTGAATGATAATGGAAGCTTGTTCCACTGAGCATGCACAGAGTGCCCACTGTTGTCGTTGTGTGCATTCCGCCCCATTATCATGGGGTTTTCTGGGGCTGAGAGTGTGTGATGCACCCAAGGTCACTTGGGGCCAGCCTACCTGCGGGATCGCCTTCTCCCATATAATCCGCCCCACACATTAAGGTCCTCTGGGAGGAATTTACTGCAGCCGGCCAGAACTAGGTTGGCTGCAGTTACCCAGAGGACCTTCTCTTCTATTGCCCCCAAGTTATGGAATGGCCTGCCGGAAAAGACCCGGCATATTACCAGTCTTGACTGCTTTAAAAAACTGTTCTCTTCCAACAGGCCTTCCCAGACTAGTGCTCCGCCGCCTCCCACCAACTGTCTTCTTGTTTTTAATAGTTAATGTGCTTTAGGAGGTTTAGATGGGTTGGTGGGTGGGGAGGATGGGTTATGTTTTAATTGCTTTTAATGTATTTATATACTGTTGTAGTACCGCCTCGATCCGTTGGGAGAGGTGGGATATAAATCATCATCATCATCATCATCATCAATGGAACTTGTCTACATTATAAGCAGTGGAACAGCAGGTCAGTCCTTCTTGGCTACCAAGGCTTGCTTAGGACTGCTTGCACATGTGTGCAGTCTCAAGAAAGAACAGCTCCCCTGGTCCAATTAATGGAACTTGTTTGTATTGCAAGCAGCAGTTCTTCTTGCCTATGGAGGCTTGCTTGGGATCATGCAAATGACCTCAGAGGGGGGAAAAGGCACCAAGCCGACTGAAAGGCTTCACAAGTAGCATGCTGCCTCCATGGAATGCGGTGGAGTCTCCTTCTTTGGAGGTTTTTAAGCAGAGGCCGGATGGCCATCTGTTGGGAGTGCTTTGATGGGGGTTCCTGCATGGCAGAAGAGGGTTGGACTGGATGGCCTCTGGGGTCTTTTCCAACTCTATCGTTCTCTATAGCCATTTCCGCACTAGACTGTTATAGTTGGGCGGCCCCTCTGAAACTGCAAACCCCAGGATTCCATAGGATGTTGAAAGTGGAATCATAGCGCTATAACAGTCTAGTGCGGAAATGGCTTATGCGAACCTCCATAAGGCCTTCATGTTTCTTATAGTAAATGGGTTCCACTTTTCAATCACTTCTGCTTTCTGACAGTGCTCTGATAAGTGGAGGAAGCCGTAACTGGTTTTTATTTTAGCAAAAGCTAAAACCAGTTAGTCTTAAAGGTGCTGCCACATTTTTCCCCTCTCCCACCCTTCCTCTTTTTTATGCTTCAAGAGACTAACACAGCTACTTCTTCTGAAACAACAATTTGTTATTGGTTTCCTATTTGTGATGAAGAAATTGTTTTTGTGAATTTTCCAGAGACAGATTTGTGTCTATTCATAGCAGCTAGCAGCTCCCCAACGCTTGACTCTTTCTTAGGAATCCAATTTCTCTTATTCCAAGAACTTATTTCTTAAATCCTAAGGTTCTACCTTGTGAAATAAAAGATGATATTGACAAGAGTGCTTTTGAGCATATGTTGTGGGTTTCCCCTTCACAGAATTTCTGCAACTTGAGATATGACAGGTTGGGTGGGGGGAATACGATTTCCAAGCCTGCTTGAGCCCCAGGACCTCTCATTTTAGAAGTTAAGCATGTCCACCCAAGCCTCCAGATCTTCCCCATACATTTAACACAACTTCCATATTTGCATTGCTTCCTGTTCTAAACCTGTAATCCAGGTAGCAGCTTCCCCTTGGCGGTACTATGGCTGAGTTTACAGCGCCACCTACTGGCCGTTAATCCCTGTGGTATTGGAGCTGCACCTCTAAAATCTGTAAATTACAGACCATGCTGGAAAGTACATGTAAGCAAATTAAAATATATTTAATGGTAAACCAAAGCACTTGCATTTGCATTCCAGGGTTAGAAATAGCCAACTTTGACATGAGTGGCTCTAAAATGAAGCATTGGCAGGTTATAAGGGAACAGCATGGATACAAGCTGAGCTGGGAGAGAAGGGTTGGTTGTATGGCTATTTGTTCCTTACTGCTCTTGGCATTAGGGTTATACACATCTAGGCCTAGTTTAACATAGGCAGAATTCAGAAAAGTTACCTCTTGAATGCTGCCACGGAGTGTGGTGGAGTCTCCTTTTTTGGAAGTTTTTAAGCGGAGGCTGGATGGCCATCTGTCGGGAGTGCTTTGAGGGTTTTCCTGCATGGCAGGGGGTTGGACTGGATGGCCCTTGTGGTCTCTTACAACTCTACATTTCTATGATTCTATGATTCTATGACAACTCACAGAAACCCCTGAGAGCATGGCCATTGGCCATGCTGGCTGGTGGATTCTGGGAGCTGCAGTCAAACAACGAAAGTTTTCTGAGCTCCACTGATGGGGAGGGAGGGGCGTATTATGTAGCCAAAATGGTAGTGGTCATGCACAGGATGGAGGTATTGGTAAACTTGGAAACTGTGAGGCTGTCAAAAGTGTGGGAAAAAATGCCCCTGGAACCCCCTCTCTCATCCACATGAAGCAGCCTAATAAGGACTAAGCATGCTCAGTGGTCACGGAATGCGGGCTGTCTGTTTAGGGTGGGGACAGAAAATCAGGGGTGACTGATTCCAGAACATTCCAGAAAAAGTTTAGGGTGGGAATCATGGGTGGCTGATAAATGGAACGTTCCAGTTGCCTGGCCAGCACTTTCGACAGAGCGCTGTGTAATGCAGTATTCTGTTGCAGGTCATAACAAGCAGCAAGCTAAAGGAATATTAAGGAGTCAACTTGGGATTTCGGGTAGAGGGGGATTGCACTACAAGTGCCACAGTTTCCTAGGCAAATATGGTGATTTGCAAAGCCGTAGTTCAAAAATGATGACAAAAATGATGATGACAATATTATTATGATGATTTTGTTATATTTGTTTCATTTATAAACAAATTTATAGTCTTTCTGTTGGAGAATTTGGTGTTTATTCCATCAAGGACTGCGACAGAATAACAAAAGGGTATTAGGAGTGGAGTTCATACTGTCTGCTTGAAATCTGCTGGAAGTTGACCATAGAGTTACACTGGAGGACACAGACATTTCTAGAGAAATTTTCTCTCTAGGAATCTCCAGATCCTCCTGTACGACTCTATGGTCAACTCAGAAACTGACCATAGAGTCACCCTGGAGGACCTAGAGATTTATAGAAAGAACATATTAATCAAATCTGCAAAAGGGAAACCAGCCCATGTGGAGGGCCTGCTGCATTTCAATGTTCTGCTTCACGCACAGTGGTACCACATCTCCAACTCTCCTAAGACCATCAGCTAGATTTTACCATTATGCCCTGTCCAAAAAAACCTCACTCTGAGGGTGGGATGCCAGCCATAGCATGGGACGCCTTGAGCCCCTCTGAACTGAAAAGCAAAGATACATTTCCAAAGTGGCAGTATTGGTGGGGGAACCAGCTTTTATTCAGTGTCAGCCGGTAGTCTGCATGTCAGTGCAGTGTTGAATCCCCTCTGGGTTTTAGTGAGAACTTTAAAGAGTGGGAATAGGTTTGAACCCTATTTCCAAAACAGGTTTGGCATTTTAATGTCTGGACTAAAATCCAGAGCAGATGTAGCGCTCCATTGACATGAGAGCCTCTACTGCCCCTTCATCTGATTCCTGAATTTTCAGGTTTTGGGAAATTTGTGGCAGAGCCCCAAGGAAGAGGGTAAAGAAGCAATGGCTGTCCAGAGGTTGCTTGATTACAAATCCCATCTTCAGTGGGCACTGGCCATTGCTGGATGGGGCTGATGGGGTAGAGTCAAACAATATCGGGAGGAACTGAGGTTCCACACACCCCTGCCCTAGGATTCACTCCATCTTTTCCTCCTTCATAGAATCATACAGCTGCAAGAGACCACAAGGGCCATCCAGTCCAACCCACTGCCATGCAGGAATACGACATTTAAGCTTTCCTGACAGGTGGCCATCCAGCATCTGTTTAAAAACCTCCAAAGAAGGAGACTCCACCACACTTCATTGAGGCAGTGTATTCAACAGTCAAACTGCTTTTACCATCAGGAAGTTCTTCTTAATATTTAGATGGAATCTCTTTTCCTGAAGTTTGAAGCCATTGCGTCATGTCCTAGTCTCTGGACCAGTAGAAAACAGGCTTGCTCCATCCTCCATATGGCATCCCTTCAAATATTTAAACGTAGCTATCCCATCCTGGCTAACAGTACGTGTGAAAGGGATCTAGGAGTCTTCATAGACCACAAGCTGAACATGAGTCAGCAGTGTGATGCGGCAGCCAAGAAGGCCAACGCAATTCTTGGTTGCATCAATAGGAGTATGGTGTCTAGATCGAGGGAGGTATTGGTACCACTCTATTCTGCATTGGTTAGACCTCATCTTGAATACTGTGTCCAGTTCTGGGCACCCCAATTCAAGAAGGATATGGATAAGCTGGAGCAGGTCCAGAGGAGGGCAACCAAAATGGTGAGAGGCCTGGAAGCCACGCCCTATGAGGACAGACTTAGAGAGCTGGGTATGTTTAGTCTGCAGAAGAGAAGGTTGAGAGGGGACATGATAGCCATGTTTAAATATTTGAAGGGATGTCATGTCGAGGAGGGAGTGGGCTTGTTTTCTCCTGCTCTTGAGACCAGGACAAGGAGCAATGGATGCAAGCTGCAGGAGGGGAGATTCCGCCTGAACCTCAGGAGGAATTTCCTGACAGTCAGGGCTGTCCGGCAGTGGAATGTGCTGCCACAGAGTGTGGTGGAGTCTCCTTCTTTGGAAGTTTTTAAGCAGAGGCTGGATGGCCACTTGTCGGGAGTGCTTTGAGGGTTTTCCTGCATGGCAGGGGGTTGAGCTGGATGGCCCTTGTGGTCTCTTCCAACTCTACATTTCTATGATTCTATGATTCTATTCTATCCCCTCATAACTTTCTCTTCTCCAGGCTAAACATCCTCAGCTCCCTAAGCCAGTCCTCATAGGATTTCATGGTTTCGAGGCTTCTACTCTTTTGGTTGCCCTCCTCTGGATACATTCCAGCTTGTTATTGTTATTGAGTCATAGAATCATCGAGTTGGAAGAGACCCCAGGGGCCATGCAGTCCAACCCCCTCCTATGCATCAAAGTTCTTCCTGGAGTTCAGGTGAAATCTCCTTTCCTGCAGGTTGAATCCATTGCTCCTTGTCCTGGTCTCTGGAGCAGCAGAAAACAAGCCTGCTCCCTCCTCAACATGGCATTGCTTCAAATATTTAAACATGGCTATTATGTCCCCTCTTAACCTTCTCTTCTGCCTTCTGATGTTTGGGAGTCCAAGGCAAACCTATCACTGAGTGTTCTGGGGCTGAGTGTGTGTGATGCGCCAAAACTCACCCAGTGGGCTTCCGTGGCCAAACGGGGAATTGAACCCTGGGCCATTTTCACATTGCACTGTAAGAGTGCTGTTATTCCACTTTTAACATCCGGTTGAATTCTGGGGTTTGTGGTTTACAGGGGCCAAAGTGCTCTCTGGCTGAGAATTCTAAAGGCTCATCCCTCAACTACGAACCCCAGAATTCCACAGGATGTTGAAAGTGGAATAATAGCACTATAACAGTGTGGTGCGGAAATGGCCCTGGTCTCCAGGGTTGTGGTTCGTTGCTTGAACCACTACACCTCACTGTCTCTCCCATCCACTTGACTCACAGGCAGAAGTGTCACTTTAAAAAGGCAGCTACCTACAATAACAGTACCGTGGGCCAAAGCAATAGTTAGTCACTGTCATGGTCCCCCTTTCAAGAAACCATGAGCTTTCTCACAATTGAAAAGCAACAAAACTTACTTTCTAATTCTTTTTTGAAACATCAAATGCTACAAGCTGCTTGCCTGCGAAGCAAAACACGCTTAAGTAGTAAGTTTGCAATACTCTGTAACTGGACAGGTAACTGAAGAGTTACATCGACATCCCCCAGAAGACTGAAGTTATCCCTTGTTATAATACAACCGTAATAACTTTGGATGCAGTATAGAAAACAATGGGAGAATTTTGTATTTTGTATTTAAAGTCAATTGGGGCAGGAAAAACAGTAAGCAGGATTGATGGGTCGGTAAAGTTAGAGTGATTACGGTAGAACTGTGGCCGTTTCTGCACTAGACTGTTATAGTGCTATTATTCCACTTCCAACATCCTATGGAATTCTGGGTTTCCTGTTTAGAGAGGGGCCTCGAAGGCCCCTTCCTGAACTGCAAACTCCTGGATTCCATAGGATGTTGGAAGTGGAGTAATAGCACTGTAACAATCTAGTGCAGAAATGACTTCTATTTTTCTTTCTGGTATTTTTTTCAGTGGAAGAGACCTAGTAGCGGCATGTTCCTATCAGTACATAAAATACTTTTATTTGCTGTAATTTGAACTTTTAGATACATGAGTTTTGAGGAAGTATAGCTCAGACTGAAAAACAGCGTGGCGTACATGGTGTCCAAAGGCAGTCTGTCTTCAAACATGAGAACCGGCATGGCGTAGTGGTTTGGACAGTGACTCCGGAGACCTGGATTTATATTCCCACTTAGTCAGGGAAACCTGCTGGGTGACCTTGGCCAAGTCACGCTCTCTCAGCCTCAGAGGAAGGCAAGGGCCACTGTGGTGTAACGTTTTGGGCATTGGGCTACAACCCTGGAGACCAGGGGTCAGTTCTCTGCTCGGCCATGGAAACCCACTGGGTGGCCTTGAGCGCATCACACACTCTCAGCCTCAGACGCCCCTGTGATAGGTTTGCCTTAGGCTTGCCATAAGTCAGAACTGACTTGAAGGCACACAACAACAACAACAATAGCCATTTTCTGAGAAGTGGGGGGGTCAACTCTGTTTTTATTATTATTATTATTATTATTACTTTAATTTTTTGTAGTTTAGCTTAATTTAGTAGTTTGTGTTGTAGTCAGATGTTAGGTTTGGTTGTTTTGTGTGTGTATTATTGTGCTTCTGTGTGTTATGCATGTAATCTCATCTTATCAAAGAGTGTGTGTATTAAAAATATTACAGTCATAATGTAATTTGGTTATACCACAGCTGTTCCCCAAAATAATTAATTACAAGTAACTCCTTGGCCTGAATCCCATTGTTAGTGCTAAGCAGAGCATACCCACCGAATCCATCAGCTTTAGCTGAGTGCCAGATCACCATGCAGCAACGGGAGTCACCTACAGGATCCAGGCCATTTTGCTTGTTATTGGGCGCCTCCAAGTCGTTTCTGGCTTATGGTGATCCTGAGGCAGGGTTTTCTGGGGCTGAGAGTGTGTGGCGTGCCCACGGTCACCCGGGGGGTTTCCCTGGCCCAGCAGGGAACTGAACGCTGGTCTCCGAGGTTGTGGTCCAGTGCTCAAGCCACAACACCCAGTATTTGCCCCCGTTTGTTTCCAAGCTCCGAGACACTCTGCGTGCGCTCAGAGGCGCCCTTGATTTGGAGGGATCCCCGGCTCGCATTTCCACCGCAGAAGTCGTCTCCGGGGCCGAGGCGCCTTGCCCGGGCCCTGCTGCGGTGTGTGTCCCCCGGGCCCCCGGAGGCCCCAGCATCGCCCTTTTAAGAGGACAGCTTCTGCCGCCTGAATGGGCTCCGGAGCTCCCGCCGCTCCATTGTTGCCGGCGCTCCCATCCCGGGCGGCTCCATTGTGCGGCTGGAGAGCCGAGGCTGGGGCCCCCCGGAGCCCCGGAAGACGGAGGGTTGGCCAGAGAGGACGCGGAGGCCGGGCCCGTGCCGGAGAAGAGTCCGAACTGTGCGGGGAGAGGGGCTGGCGGGGAGGAGAGGATCCCCACTCCCACTCCCACCCCTTCCAGATCTGATCTGGGGCGCAACCAAAGCTCCCCTTGGAAAGGCAAGTAAATGATCCCTAAAGAAAAGGGGGGAGATGAAACCGTCTCTCCAGCCCAAAGCCTCTTGAGACCCAGTTCCCTTTTTCTCACCAACAGGGGGCTCTCAGGGTTGCCAACTTTTTAAAAATTTTGACCAGCTCTGCACCTGTGCTGTTATAGAGAGAAAAACTTAGCAGGTGGCTTTCCTCCCCATCAGATTGTGTGTGTGTGTGTGTGTGTGTGTGTGTGTGTGTGTGTGTTTTGGAGAGGGAGGACTCCAGTTTGTGTCCCCCTAGTGACATAGGAGCAGAGCCCCTTGTGCCATGCGGCAACCTTAGAGTCAGGAATCTGCAACTCCCAAATCTGCAAGTTTCCTGGAGTCAGGGATCTGCAAAACCCAAAGGAGAAGTTCTAACATTTTACTAAAACCCCTCCTGGAAAGAGTTTTAGACAGAGATTTTGTTATGTTAGTTCAATTCCTTGCTAGGCCAGGACAACTCCCTGGGTGACCGTGGGCATGTCACACACTCTCAGCCCCAGAAAGCCCTATGAAAGCTTTGCTTAGGGGCTGCCATAAGTTGGAAATGACTTGAAAATACACAACACAACAATGACAACAATAACAACAAGTTCCTTTTGTTATTCCTTGTTCTCTCCTGAATGGGATTATCTGAGATAAGGGGGAAAAAAAGACTGATTAATCCTTGATGAAATGAGAGATTGTTACAGATAGAGGATATGACTGATATCTAAAATCCTCATAAAATTTTAGGATGAGGGCATGATAAAAAGTCTTATCTGATACCACCTGGAATATCTTTCTAGAAAGAACATTCTTCCGTGGCACTTCTTGGCAATTACCCAGTTGCTCCAAAGCTGGGCGACCCTTGGTTAAAAAAATCATAAACTCTTTGGAAGGGATTTCAGCAGTCATCCAGTCCAACTACAGAGGCCAAGATGGCCCCATCTTTTTCTCCTTCCATCAGGCGGTTGAAACATTTTTGCACCATCAGGCTTTTACAGATTGATTAGGTTTGGGCTTTTAATCCTGTGCAGCACTATTTTAAAGGTTTGCATAGTCTTTTTCAATGCATTTTAATATTTTTAATATGCAGTGGTTAACTTCATACATTGTTTAATTGTTTCTTAAATCATACATTTATGCTTTTGCAAATGATCTGTGTTGTTTTTAATTTGACTGCTAAACTGAGGCTGCCGTACTTTGGCCATATCGGAAGAAGACACGACTCCCTAGAAAAGACAATACTGCTTGGCAAGTTGGAAGGGTACAGGAAAGAGGAGAACCCCATTACAGATGGGTAGACTCAAATCAAGGAAGACACGTCCCTGAATCTGCAAGACCTGAGTAGGTGGCTCAGGATAGGCTTAACTTGGGCCTCTCTCATCCCTTGTCATTCTTGTGGGCCTTCAGGTCATTGCTGACTTATGAAGACTGCAAGTGACTCTATTGCAGGGTTTTCTGGGGGCTGAGAGTGTGTGTGATGTGTTCAGGGTCACCCAGTGAGTTTCCATGGTCGTCTGGGGAACCGAAGCCTGGTCTCCAGGGTCCTAGACCCATGCTCACACCACGCTGGCTCTCCTCTCATCCGAAGGGCTGCCGTTAAGTTGAAGCCGACTTGACAGCAGTAGACAAGAGAAATGTTGTTAGCTGCCTTGAGTCCTGTTATTGGGAGAAAGGCAGTTATATAAAGGAATAAAATAAATAATAATAAATAACTCCCTGTCACGTAGGACTATCCAGTTAGAATCTCCCAAGGAGATTCAACCACTCTCTGGGGCAGTGTTTTCCACCGCTGAATGGCTCTGACAGCCAAGAAGTTCTTAATGCTTGAAGTGGAATCTCTGTTCTTGTCGTTTGAATCCATTGTTCCCTGTCCTATGCCGTTTCTGCACTGGATGTTATAGTGCTATTATTCCACTTTCAACATCCTATGGGATCCTGGGGTTTGCAGTTTAGGATGTTGAAAGTGGAATAATAGCACTATAACAGTCCAGTGCAGAAATGGCCCTAGTCTCTGGAGCAGTTGCAAACAAGCAAATTTTCCTGCAAGTATTTAAAGATGGCTCACTTGTCATCCCTTACGTGGCTGCCCCCCTTGTAGGCCTGCATATATGTGGATGAGTGGCCTGTCCCCCAACCGCCGCCGCCACCACACCCCCAGCGTCTTTGGCAGCTTCGAGCAGTGCATTCACTTGACCGTTGCTGGGACACTGGTCTCCACAGCAACCTCCAAGAGCCTTAGCCAGGCGGGTGATTATTTAACCAAATTCCCAGCTCCCGAGTGCCAGCGGGTGACTCTGGCACTCGAAGGGAGACCCGGATGGGTCTCGGGGAGATGGGGTGGGGGGTCTCTTTGCACCACGAGAAAGACAGAGGGAACATCTTGCGATGGTGAGCCAGGTGGAGGTGACGTTAGGGAGTCCCACGGTAAAACTTTGGAACTTTTTTCTTTCTTTCATGTAGAACTGGTGGCGTCTTTTTCTTGGCATTGATTACTTTTTGATTTCTTTTAAAAAAATATGCTTTTCAATTGTTTTTAATTCAACCCCATTGTCATGTTATGAACGCTTTGAGTGTGTTTGCACAATATTGACTAGTGATAACTTTGTGTGTGTTTCACAGATCTTGAATGCCTTTTAATATGTAAGCAGGTGGGCTTTTAATTTATCCAAGATGATTTTAAAACTTTTGTAAGTTTTTAATAATTTTATATGATTTTTTTCTAATGTTTTTAACTGTTTTAAATGTTTTATTAATGTTTTTAACTTTTTCGGAAGCTGCCTTGGGTCCCACTCAGGGAGAAAGATGGCATATAAATATAATCTGTCTGTCTGTCTGTCTGTCTGTCTGTCTGTCTGTCTGTCTGTCTGTCTGTCCATCCGTCCATCCATCTTCTTATGAGCCTTCCTTGAGCCCTGCTTTTGGGAGGAAAGGGTGGAGAATAGAAATTAAACAGAGGAATAAAGCAAGCAAGCAAATGTGTTCCCTCCTATGCAGGAGACCAGCAACTGTGATTTGGCATTTCTAGGGTCCCCTTTGGTGAGAGGCCCACATTGCTCATACACGTTCCAGTTTCCTGGTTGGCAAGAGGAATGGGATGGAGTGCAGTGTTGTTTGTTCTCTCGCTAATATTGCACTTGTCCCGGCCTCCTGCTCTCTTGGGTGCATCGACATGCCGAGCCAAAAAAAGACTTGCTTCACAAAACTTCAAGAGCTGCCCAGCTGGGATACGGATTGAGAGTTGTCTTTTCAAGGTGTGTGTGTGTGCGGGGGGGGGTTAGATAAATAGAGCTGGGGCCAAGCTTGAGCATCTTTTGGGGAAAGGCACAGCTGACAAGAGAGTACACCCAATTCCAGATACTGTGGCTAGACCAGAACTTGGAAGGAATTTGTCGGAGACACGTTCCCTTTTCCTGGCAACTTGCGGGTAGCTGTATTGCATTAGGCATGCAACTCCAAAGGAAGAAGGTCAGCCCTTGTGCAGTGTAACTTGCATACTTTTATACAGTCCGCCCTTCACATTTGCTAGGGTCAGGGGCACAGGACCCCTGCAATGATGGAAAAATAGCAAATATCAAAATGTGTGTGCGTGTCTCTGTGGGAAGGGGGCTGACGTATGCGGGGAGAGCAGGCACCTAGGGTCCAAACAAGTCAGGAAAAGGGGGTGGGTTGGCATGGCGGCCCTATACTTCCCCTCCCTCTCACCTATTTCTTCTTTGGGTGAGGGGTGCATCAAGAGAGGGCTTGTGGTCTTGAGAAATTGAGTTGTGATCCCTCCTTAGTTGGCCAGGCAGCGGCTGGTGGAGGAGGAGGAGGGCAACAACAATCAGAGGTGAGTTTGTAAAGGGCTTCACGGCTTGATCAGAGCCACTGAGAGGGAAGGTTTCCCCAGAAATAAAGCACTTGGGGGGGGGGGCAGGGATTGGAGAAACTCACAAATAATCAAATCCTTGAAAGTGAAACCTGCAAATGTGGACAGCCAACTGTAGTTATCAGGGGAACAGGTGGCTTCAGTAAGTGATGGGTGAGGATTATCACATGGTTTGTGCTGTGCCTCTTACTGCTGTATGGAAAACATCCAGATCTTCTTCTTTTTTTAAATCAATAAATTAGATTAACTCTTTTAGTCAGTTTTGAGGAATGAGAAAGAATTAGTTTAAGAACTATTAATTCTCATAATTCTCAAGATAACCAACTTACTGGGGGAGAGTGTCTGTGCTTGGTATGGTAAGTGCAAGCAATCACATTATAGAAATAATTTTCCAAGCTCTGGGGCAAGATATTTTTGGAATATTTCTCACAAGGTGTATTTTTTTTCTTTTGTTGGTGGAAGAAGGAAGGTATTGGTATCATTAGCGAAGTATTATTTTATAGAAAGCTGTTCTAATACTCAAAACCTTTGTGCTTGTTGTTTGCGTGTGATGTTATTTCTCTTGGATGCAGGCTGTGGGAGCAAAAGATCTTGGAGCTCCTATCAAACTATGTATACCAGGATTCTTTCTCTATGTGCATGGGAGAAATGGGAGTGTATTAAAACATGATATACATTTATAGTTGTTAAACAGTTTGGTGTGATATCACTACACTTCCTCTGTTGCCAGAATTTCATGGTGAGAGCAATTTGCATGGTGAAAATCTGGTATCTTCCAAAGGTGGAATGGGTACCAAGGAAAACCTAAAACCTTATAAAGCTAGATTTGAATCACACCTGCCCCTCAGTTGTTTGAGGCCCTCAAGAGCCATGCGGTTCATGTGCCTACCCCCAAAATACACACCCCAAACAACAGCAGGACTCGGAATTTAGAAAAAAAGAGCCAAAATTTTATGGGTGAATTCCTATTTCCCAAAAGAGAGGGGAACACCAGACGGCATCCATACATCGATGGCTCTGTAGCAGCCCTCTCCGACTGGCTGGTGTGGTTGCTGCCCCACTTTCCTCTGCTGATCGCTGTGGCCCAAGGACTCCTGTGAACCCTACGGACAATGCCAATGGGCTGGTTAGCAGAGCTTCAGGTTTCCCAAAACTGTTGGATGAGGTTTTTCAGTTGTCCAGTCCATGGTGTGTTTGTGTGTCTGTGTCCATCTGCGGGTGGGGGAGCAGAAACAATGCCAATTTGTCAGGGGGGAGGGTGCAACCAGGAGTCTTTCTGAAGAGAGGTCTCAGCCTAGCATGGGAGGTGAGCATCTCCAACAGCCATCACTCAAGGACCTTCTAGTAAAATCCGGCGGAACGGCTCAAAGTCCACAGGGATAGTATCTACCAAGAAAAAGAAAATACAATCTTTAAAAAAACCTTACAACTTCAGGGTGTCACATTGGGCCTAGAAAGTTTGGCTACTGCTAGTTCAGTGGGCACAGTGATCCTGAAAAGCTATTGTGGTTTCACACCCATTCATCCCTCATCATTCATCCATCCCACAAAGTAACCTGGGAAATGTAGCTGAGCGACAATTCTCCAGGAGATTCCCATCATATAATTCCTGAGGTTCCTTGGTAACTGGGAGTAGCTGTTAAAATTCTATGAGGACCATCAAGAATAAGTTCCTCTGGGTTTGAAGATGGGATTTATTCCCAGGAAAGTATGTATAGCAGGCTTGCATCCTAAGGAGCACCAGTATGAGGCCAGATTTACTATTCGGCAAAGGAAGGCAGTAATTCGGGCAACAGTGGTAAGGTAGCAGTGGTACCCTGTTGCCATTCCATCTCAGCAGCCTATCTCTTTTGTGTATACCAAATAACTTCTTCCACATCAGGGTGGATAAAGTTCAGCCCTTGGACTTCACATGGGAAATATTATAGCCCCTGGACTTCACTGCTGTTAGTCCTGAAGCCCCCAACCTTGTTTTTAAAAAAATTGAACGATTTTTCAAGCAAATTTGGTTCCCAACCACACTGAAAGCCCCCCAAAACGCACAAAAGCTCACGGAAATATCCCACCTTATTCCTACAGGTATCTAAGAACCCTGCACTACCACCAGATAGCTCTATTTTCCTCTGGAATTTTTCTCAAAATTGTCACCAGAAGTGACATGACCTCACTTCCCAGGGCAATTCTGAAAGGCAGTGGTTGTCGGGTGCCTTCAAGTCGTTTCTGACTGACGGTGACCCTAAAGCAAACCTATAATGGAGTTTTCTGGGACTGAGAGTGTGTGACACACCCAAGACCACCCAGCGGCTTTTGTGCCCAACCAGGGAATCAAACCCTGATCTCCAGAGTTGTAGTCTGCTCAAACCACTACACCACACTGGCTTTCTTTGGTGCTTAATGCCCCCCGCTTCCCATGAAATACTTCACTGAGCTGAGGACAGGCATAGGTCTTACCCAGGCGAACAAAGCCTCACTGAATCCACTTGTGCTTATGCTCGGCCTTGCACCCGTCTGGCACTCACCGTTGCAGCGATACTGAAGGTTGGACCAGATGATGTTTTCCTGGGAAAAGCAGAAGACCCCCAAGCGCCCCCCTCGCATCGTTGTGTCAATGATGACGCCCGAGTCGGCCACCAGCTGGGGTCCTTCATAAAGCAACACCCTGGAAGGAGGTGAAGAGTGTGAAAGGCCCTTATGGGTGATTTATTGTGTTTACTAAAAAAAAATATTTATTGATCATTTTTCCTCCCACAACAAAAAGATAAAAACATTACCTAAAAGTCAGATTCTTTTTTTAAAAAATCCAAGATAACCTTTAAAAGCAAAGGTTAAACTTAAACTTCTAAACTTAAAAATTTTAAAGACCAAGGGCCAGGTGGAAAAAAAAGATATAACTTCAGCTGCCTGTCATACAGTTTGTAGGGATGACACCAGATTGACTCCCCTTGGGATAGATTTGGAAAGTCAAGCTGCTCCTACAGAGAAAGCTCTGTCTGGGCTCTATAATACACTATGGACAGAAATCAGGAGGGGGTTGCAGCTGGTTGCTAAAAACACAGATAGGTGAGATGGGCATTGTGAAATTCCAAGAACGTGCTGTTTGTTTTGGGTGGAACCGATAGAATTATGAGGTACAGCGGGCTCTCGGTATTCGCTATGGTGTGGTTCCAGGACCCCCCATGGATACCAAAATTCATGGATGCTCAAGTCCCATTATTGCAGTGGTGTACTAAAATGGTGTCCCTTGTATAAAATGGCAACATCAAAGATTGGTTTTGGGATTATATTTTAAAACCATGGTTGGTTGAATCTGTACATACAGAATCTGCAGATATGGAGGGCCAACTGTACATTTTAAGCAAGAGACAGGAGTCTGTTTTTATTTGTTTGTTTTTGCATCTGGCTTGCAAGCACAATTTTTGTAGTCTGGAGTGTTACAAAATCCCAAAGGCTTTTGGGGAGCTGTGGCTGTTGGGACGCCCACTTCTTTGCCACGTGCACCTTGGAGACATATAAATGAGAGTTTACAAACACAGCCAGGAGTCTCCAGAACTCTGTCTCATAGCAAAAAAACACACACACCCTGTCTTAAAGCACTGAGGGGCTTCTAACAGCTTGAGGAAGCAGGAAGAAGAAAGCAACCTTTTAGCAGAGGTCACTGCCCACCTCCACAAGATCCGTGGTCTCTCCCCCACCAGGACACCAGAACTATGCAACACTTGCACACATGTGTAACACACACAAGCGTCTCTTTCCCTCCGCTCCAAATATTTGGTGGATTTTGAGTAACTTCTGGAATACACCGACTGGCCTAGTTAGGGGGCTGGGCTTTTGTCCCCTTCATGCTCTTGCAGAAAAAGAGAAAAAGTTCCCAGGCTTTGCTTCCTTCTCTTCCTCCCCCCCATTTTGGCCCTATTCTCTACCCGCTCAGCGCCCCCCCCGCACCACCTTCCCCCATTGTCCAGCCTCTTTTTGCATTAAAAAAAACAACGGCCAAAGCATTCCAAGCTTGCCTTGGTTCACCATAGCAACCAGGACAATAGCCCTGGGGCCCAACAAGCGAATGGCTCTTGGGGAATGGGAGGTGCGGGGGGGGGAACAGTTCCCAATGAAACAAGTCTTCCCCTCTCCTCTGTCCCCACCCATACACTCTAGCTCTAGCTCTAGCTCTCTCTCTCATGCCTGGGTGCGCACACACACATCGCTCTCTCATGGAGCTGTCAACCCAGCGCGAGGGCCGGCCACATTATTAAACAGGGAAAGTTCCTCCTTCTCTTGCCAGCCGGAGAGAGGAAGCACTGACGGAGAGGGACCGAGCAAGATCCACTCTTCCCAGCTGCTTTAAATGCTTGGTGATTTCCTGTCTTAAAGAATCATAGTGTTGGAAGAGACCACAATGGCCATCGAGTCCAACTCTCTGCCTTGCAGGGACAAACACTCAAAGCACCCCTAGCAAAAGGCCGTCCAGCCTCTGCTTAAAAACCTCCAAAGAAAGAGACTCCACCACACTCTGGGGCAGCATGTTCCACTGCTGAACAGCTCTGACTGACAGGAAGTTCTTCCTAATGTTCAGGTGAACTCTCTTTTTCTGTAGTTTGAATCCATTGCTTTGTGTCCTAGTTTCTGGTGCAGCAGAAAACAAGCTTGCTCCATCTTCAACATGATATCCCTTCCAATATTTAAACATGGCTATCATGTCCCCTCTTAACCTTCTCTTCTGCAGACTAAACCTACCCAGCTCCCTAAGACATAAGGCATGGCTTCCGACCCTCCACCATTTTGGTCGCCCTCCTGTGGACACGTTACCTTGTCAATATCCTTCCTGAATTGTGGTGCCCAGAACTGGACACAGTATTCCAGGTGAGGTCTAACCAAAGCAGAATAAAATGGTATTATTACTTCCATTGATCTCGACACTATACTCCTGTTGATGCAGCCCAGAATTGCATCGGCTTTTTTAGCTGCTGCATCACACTGTTGACTCATGTCAATTAGAGCCAAAAGGCACCTAGCTTCTCTCTGCCTCCAGCTAGGGTTTCCAGATTGAAAACTGGAGAAGGCTCTTCTTCTCTTTCATGTTTGCATAGAAGAGAGAATTTGAGCAGGTGTCGCCTGTTCCATAACAAGCAACAACTGCTGAAATTGTTTATGCTATACAAATGCAAAACCACACAACACTGGAACTTTCTCCAGTTTTCAGCCTGGCAACCTTATCCTTCTCCCTGCCCTCCAACTCCATCTGAAATCTCATCTTCCTCCTCTTCCACCACCACTTATTGTTGTTCTTACATGCCTTTAATTTGGTTCAGACTTATGGCAACCCTAAGCACACCTGCTGCGGAGTTTTTCCTAGCAAGATTTGTTGAGAGGGTGGTTTGCCTTTGCTTCCCTCTGAGGCTGAGAAGGTGTGACTTGTCCAAGGTCACCCAGTGAGTTTCCATGGGAGATTTGGACGCTGGTGTCCAGAGTCGTAGTCCAACATTCAAACTGCTACACCATGTTGGCTCATATTTTGTTTATACCCCACCTTTTCCTCCAGGACTGGGACTTAAGCCAGATTGCAAATTAAAATGATTACAGTAGAATTTTAAAAAAATACAAAAAAGTCATAATTAAAACAGAATTAAACGATTCAACAATTTTAAAACATACTCTTTAAAAAGGATATTTAAAAAAACCCTTTCAAATTGCACAGTGTTAAACAATTTGTTGTTGTGTGCCTTCAAGTAATTTCTGAACTTATGGGAACTCTTGAGGCAACCCAGACATGGGGTTTTCCGGGGCTGAGAATGTGTGACATGCCCAAGGTCGCCCAGTGAGTTTCCATGGTTTCCTGGTCTCCAGGGTTGCAGTCCAAACACTATATCACGCTGGCCTCTTTTTAAACAATATAGCACCCTCTTGAAAGCCCTTCCATTAAAAAAAATCACTTCTAGAAGACTGTCAGGATAAAAAGAAAAATACATCATTTGCCAATGGAAGGATAGCAAGGAGAGAGACATACTAACCTCTCTAGGAGGGACTGACATAAGAAACTTCTTTAAAAATTCAAATATTGGAGAAACCGAAAAACTGTCAGATTTGTCCCTCCTGCCCCAAGGCTTTTGTAAAAGCCTGGCTTTGAATGCCTGTGTATTTCCCCACATTAATAGTGCTGGATTAAAGTTGCCACCTTTTTGACCCTGAGAGGCTCCTCATCTTAACACCTATGTAGTAGGTAAGTACAACAAGGTCCACTTCATACTGAGAATAAGCTATACCAATTGTAGAGGATGAATTTTATTCAACTGAAATTTTGATAAGAATACAAGTTTCCCCATTTATCTGACAGGTCTAGAGATCAGAGCACTGTCAGAAAAGGGAATTGGTTGAAAACCAGAACCCGTGTACTGTACTGTAGGGAGCATGAAGAACTTAGGGAAGCTGCGACCGACTGGTTGTGTACTGCTTGCCAAATCTCAGCCACCGTAGCCCTTTCCCCACCCTCACCTTGCTTTGCAAGCAGCACATGTGCAAGAGTGGTCCCAAGCGAGCCTCCGTAGGCAAGAAGAACGGATGAAAGAGTGGAATCCCCATCGAATTAATGCAACTTGTCCTTAACTTGGAAGCATCAAAAGACTGAGTTGTCAGATAACAGGGGCCATTTCCGCACTAGCCTGTTATAGCGCGATGATTCCACTTTCAACATTCTCTGGAATTCTGGGGTTTGCAGTTTCGGGAGGGGCCAAGTGGCCCCTCCCGAAACTGCAAACCCCAGGATTCCAGAGGATGTTGAAAGTGGAATTATCGCGCTATAACAGGCCAGTGCGGAAATGGCCAGGTTGTCAAAAGTACATTGGCATTAAATTATTTTTAAATTTGTTGAGACTGGCTGTATTGTGTGTTGCCCTGAGTTCATATGATGGAAGACAGGACTTAAAAATGCATTAATAAAATAAATAATTAAAAATATTTCAAAATCCATACTCCCCCCCTCCCAATAAAATTCACAGAAAGAATGTGACTGCTGGCAATTTCTCCCTGTTCCAACCCCCTTTCCAAACCTCACCTGATATAGCCCACCTGGGGCCGGTGAATGAGGCGCCAACGGTACGAGGTTTTGTCCTTCCATCCCACATTACGTGGGTCCTTCCACAACAGCCGTACGTGGTCCGGGGTGTGACCGGTGTGCCACAGGGCATTCCGCAGGTATTCACCTGGGCCGGTTTTGGATTTCACTGCCTGTCAGTGGAACAGGAGGGGGTGGGGACAGAGAACCATATTGTCCTGTTTAGAAAGCCAGGCACAGTCCCCAGCCCTTAAACAGAGTATAGAGGAGTACCCACAGTCAAGGTTTACAGAAAAATATCAGTTACTGTTCTGTTTCAGCAGTCCAGGACAGCAATAAATTCAGAGTGTCAGTTCAAGGGAGCATCCAGCAGCATAGGTACTAAGAGTACAGTCAGCCCTCCACACTTGTGGGTTTCACTCTCACAAGTTTGATTACTTGCAAGTTTCTCCAACTCCAGGGCTTCTTTTCCAGGGAAACCTTCCTTCTGGGTAGCTCTGATCAGGCTGCATAGTCCTTTAAAAACCCACCCCTGGTCCTCCTTTTCCTCCTCCACCTGCCTGGGCAACCAAGGACAGCTCACAGCCCGAATTCTCAGCACCCCAAACCCTTTCCCAAGGCCCACAAGGAAGGAGATGGGTGAGAGAGAGCGGAAGTATAGGGCCACCAGGCCAACCCACTGCTTTTTCTTTTGCTTTCCCTGATCTAGTTTGGACCCTGGGTGTCTGCTGTCCCCATCCTGCCTAGCCACCTTCCCACAGACACACACACACACTCCTTTCGATATTTGTGATTTTTCCACTTTTGTGAGGATCCTGTGCCCCAACCCTAGCGAATGTGGAGGGCCAACTGTTTTTCTTGCTAGCTTTATACTGGATTGTCTCTGCATTAGAGGAGGGACAAAGTCCTATCAGGGAGGCTATAGCAGTGAGAATGTCTTCTACAGGCCGTGGGCTGGACTAGATGACCTCGGAGACCCTCTCTAAGAAGTATTCTGTTGGGATTAAAAAGATCACTGACCTTGAGCTGCAAGCCAGGCTCAGCCACTGCTCTGAAGGGGGTGGCCTGCCAGTAGGTCTGCTCTGTTTGTTTCCACATTACCACGTAGAAACTGGCGCTGTCTTGGTAGGCAAAGATGAATCCGGCATAGTCGTCATCCGTGATGGTGTTGACGTGGAAGGTGCCCTCAAAGTCCACCCCGTTGAATGCCGTGTACCCTGCCCGAACAGAGCCAGTGAGCGACGTTACAGAGTAAGGAATCGGCAACAGCCTCATCGATAAAACAGGACATGTGGCCAGACAGAATGGGCAAGCCTGAGGCAAGTTTATATTTTGGGGGTTTAACTGCCAGCCAAGGAATCCTCAGAAATGTAAACTCATAGAGAGAAAAATATCACTTTCATAATACAGAATTATAGCACTTTCAATACCCCTTTGAGCTGTCAGGACTGCATCCTATTCTGAAATTTATGTTTTGGGAAAGCACTGAATCTCTGGCAGAGCATTCTACAGTGCGCCCTCTGTTTCTGTTAGGGTTTGGCTCCAGGACCCCCCATGGGTACCAAAATTCCACAGATGAAGCTCAAGTCTCATTATTTACAATGGTGTTGTAAACTGGTGTCCCTTATATAAAATGGCAAGATCAAAGTTAATTATTTCAATTTTTTATATATCTATTTTTTGAGATGTGCTTGGTTGAATCCACAGAGACAGAATCTGTGGA
Source organism: Iguana delicatissima (assembly GCA_948472985.1). Classification (NCBI taxonomy): domain Eukaryota; kingdom Metazoa; phylum Chordata; class Lepidosauria; order Squamata; family Iguanidae; genus Iguana; species Iguana delicatissima. Next base: position 551,656 of record CAOKZL010001182.1, on the reverse strand, counting down.
TATAGAGGGATGACTGCATATGCCTTTCATGAAACTACAAATCCCAGGATTCCCATGGATAGAGCCATGGCAGTTAAAATGACAGCCAAGCAAAAGAGTTTGGGAGAGCTTGCAAAGTCTCCTTGGTAACCATGCCAAAAGTCCTGGATGCATCCTGGAGCTGTGTGAGTCTGAAACCTATTTGGAAGCCAAGCCTGCAAAATCTGTTTAACTAGGCCCATCTTTTAAATCAGTCTCCAATTTTTATTTATTTACTGGTAAAGATATTCCTGTACTGTTGCAGCATGCAGTGCTTAGACTGCTAGGTTAACAACCATGAAATACAGCAATAAAATAATAATACAGTACAATAAAACACTAAGCAGTTCATTAAATTTACTAGTGGTGAACTAATTAAGTTCATGGTCAGGCAAAGGTTGGGCAAACAAGTCAGTCTTCAACTGGGGGTGAAGACACCTAGCCTTGGAAACTTGACTCCTATGAACCCCTGGAGAGTAGCTGCCAGTCAGAGTAGATCATATGATGGTAGATGAAGTAATGGGGTAATTAATATAACTTCAAAACTGAAAGAAAAAGCCCACAGATACCAGAATCCATAGGAGAAAGCCGCATGAATGGTGGGCAGTGCCCCAAACAGTCAATAAGGCAAAATCAATAGGGAAATATGTTGCTGCCTCTTACCTACTGCCAAGCCTGGGTCACTGTTCATTGTTTGGACAATCTCCATGCCCTGGGAAAGAAAAGAGAGGGGAGAAAGCAGGGGGATAGTCAGAAGGAGAGGAACAGTGGGTGAGAAACGATGCAAATGTGCTTGGGGTTCTCTATGGCTCTAGAACAAGGATGGAGAAAGTGGGAGCTGCTGGCATCACTTGTTGTCACTGTATGCCTTCAAGCTGCTTCCAACTTATGGCAATCCTAAGGTGAACCTAGCACTGGGTCTTCTGGGGCTGATAATATGTGACGTGCCCAAGGTCACCCAGTGGGTTTCCAGTAGATTTGTTATAAAGCACAGGCTGATTTTCTTTTGAAATGCGTTGGTGCACTCCATTGTCCAGCACATGATCCCTAGTGCCTCTTCCTCTTCTGAACCTAGCTTGGACTGACCCTTTATATTGCATTTCTGACCCTTTATATTGCAAAAATCTTTGTTGTAGGCTTTTGAGCATCACTTTGCTTGAATGGGAGATTAATGCAATGGGCTCGTGGCTACTGCAAGTCATGGTGTCTCCTTTCTTGGGGAATGGAAGGCCTATGGAGCGTTTCCAATCTGTGGGGCATTCTTTGATTACTCTGCCTTTGTTGTGTGCTTTAAATCATTTCAGCCTTACTGCAACTGTAAGGCAAACCTGTCACAGGGTTTTCTGGGGCCTGGAGTGTGTGATGGGCCCAATTTTGCCCAAAGGTTTTCCATGACCGAGTGGGAATTCGAACCCTGGTCTTCAGAATCAGACTCCAATGCTCAAACGACTTATATCACACTGGCACTATACCATGCTGAGGGATACCTTGTCGTTTGTTGCTGTGTGCCTTGCAAGTTATTTCTGACTTACGGCAACCCTAAGGCAACCCTATCATAGGGTTTTCCGAGGCTGAGAGTATGTCATTCACTCAAGGTCACCCAGTGGGTTTCCATGGCTGAGCAGGGAATCAAACCCTGGTCTCCAGGGTCATAGTCCCTTGGTGAAACCACGACAACATGCTGGCTCGCAGGAGTGCCTTCAGGACGGACAAAAACAAGGCCTTCTTCACACAGTGCACATTTCATATACAGAGCTCAACAGGGGTGAACAACTGGGTGTCTTTAAAAGAGGGCTGGAAACAGAATGGGGTATCTATGGCTCATAGTCATGCTGACCATGTATTACTTCTATCAGTATATCAGTTGCAAAGAGCATAAATGGGAGGAAGCTATTGTGGTTATGTGCTCCTTGTGGTTTTCCCATGGAGATCTCTGTGCAGCCACAGAGTATGGGGGAGGTGAGCATCTAGACTGATCCAGCGTGTGTTTTTTCCTGTGCTTGTACTCTCTAGCAAAATAGCTTACCCTCCTTTCAAGAGCATGAAATCAATGCACAGGGCCATAGCTTCAAAACGTCTGTCATCCTGCAGCCGTACCTGATTGAGCACCACCCAGTTGGGGTCTATCTGGGCATCCCCCTCCGGATCCAAGATGACAGTCTGGTAGGCCCGGAAGTCTGTCAGCGTCACCTCGGAGCTCTCTGGGCACACATCCAGTGGGTCTGCTACAGTGTCGTTGTCAAAGTCTTCCTCACATGCATCTCCGACGCCATCACCTGCATTGCAAGAGCAATCATGGTGAAGCCCCATCCACCTGAAGGTGTTAGAAGGATGATCACGTGTCCTTGGAGCCTCTAGAAGTTTTGGACTTCAACTCCCAGAATCCCCAATCCCCAACTGGCTTGGACAATGCTCAGCGATGCTGGGAGCTGAAGTCCAACCATATCAAGAGGGCCAGGAATTGAGAACCGTGATTATACCGCTAATCCGCATCTTCCAAGAGAGAGTGCTGTTGCTCATGAAGGTGAAAGTCTTGGAGCCAGAACCACACAAAAACTCTGATCTATGACCAAGAACAAAAGCTATTTGGCAAAAGAAAGCACCCAGGGACGATGAAGTGTGCTCACCAGTGAAGAAGGTTGACTAATGGATGGGGAGGAAAGTTTGGGGAGAATGGAATGGAGCGCCCTGGAAGACGGCTTGCTGGCTGGAATCCTGAAAAGCAGCAATTCCACTGTAGAGTTTTGTTGCTTCAAACAGCAGAAGTGGTGAAAATGCAAGCTGGGGGCCAGATGAGGCCCCCACACCTCACTCTTGCAGCCCCTGCAGCTCCCCATTTCTTTTTTTAAAAAGTGGTAAAATTTTGGGGCAATGTTCATGCCCAAACCTCACGGAACCTCCACAGACCTTCATTTCCTGCTGCAATTCAGCCCCAAATGGTGACTGGAAATGGTGTGTTAATTGTCACTCCAAAAAACAAACAAACAAAAAACCTAGCATCTTTGTCACTGAATAATAAAAATAGCAAGCTGTCAGTTACTGCATTGTTTACCAATTAGGAATACAATTTAATCTGCAAATATTTCCCCCGCATGCCGTGCTCAAGATATCTGTAGGGCCGCGTGACAAGGAAGGCTGAGATCCTGGAATCTGTAGTTTGGTGAGGGGCTTAGATGCTGCTGTGAGCAAGCTCTAATCCTGTAGTTCAGGTGAGTGCACTAGAGAAATCTGAATGTCCCTCCCCAAACTACGAATCATAAAATCGTAGAGTTGGAAGAGACCACAAGGGCCATCCAGTCCAACTCCATTCTGCCATGCAGGTATATACAATCAAAGCATTCTCGACAAACGGCCATCCAGCCTTTGTTTAAAAATTCCAAAGGAGGAGACTCCACCACACTCCAAGGTAGTGTCATTCCACTGTTGAAGGGCTCTTACTGTCCGGAAGTTCTTCCTAATGTTTAGATGGAATCTCTTATCCTGAAGTTTGAAGCCATCGCTCCATGTCCTGGTCTCTGGAGCAGCAGAAAATAGGCTTGCTCCGCTCTCCATATGACATCCCTTCAAATATTTAAACACAGCTATCATGTTGCCTTCTCTTCTCCGGCCTAAATATACCCAGCTCCCTAAGCTGCTCTCCACAGGGCAGGGTTTTCAGGCATTCTACCATTTTGGTCTCCCTCCTCTGAACACGGTCCAGCTTGTCAACATCCTTCCTGAACTGTGGTGCCCAGCACTGGACGCAAGATTCCAGGTAGGGTCTGACCAAAGCAGAACAGAGTGGTACTATCACTTCCCTTGACCTAGACACTATACTCCTATTGATGCAGCCCAGAATTGCATTGGCTTTCTGAACTGCCGCATCACACTGCTGACTCACGCTCTGTTTGTGCTCGCCTAGGTCCTTTTCACACATACATGTGAAAATCCCAGAACTCTGTAGTACACTGCCATGGTAATTAAAGTGATTTCAGAGTGCTACAACCATGCAGCACAGATACATCCTAAGCGTCACTCTACACAAGAGTCTCGGGCCGTTTCCGCACTAGCCTGTTATAGCGCCATGATTCCACTTTCAACATCCTCTGGAATCCTGGGGTTTGCAGTTTCGGGAGGGGCCAGCCGGCCCCTCCCGAAACTGCAAACCCCAGGATTCCAGAGGATGTTGAAAGAGAATCACCGTGCTATAACAGGCTAGTGCGGAAATGGCCTCAGTCAGACTGAGATACAATACCATTCCTAACAGTGTTGCGCTCACCATCTGAATCCTTCTGGTTGGGATTTGCGACAAGGCGGCAGTTGTCTGGGCCGGGAGGCACGTAGTCGGGTATCCCATCATTATCATCATCGTTGTCACATTCGTCTCCCAGCCCGTCATTGTCTGAATCCAACTGGGAGCTGTTGGGGATCTCTGCGCAGTTGTCTTTGGTGTCCTGGTGGCCGTCCCCATCACTGTGTGAGGTGAGATGGAAGCAGTAGGAGAGGATGTGGAGAGAAAAGGAGGTGCTGGGATGCGGCCTGCCTCCCGTAGCCACCTTTGTGTGGCCCTTGGAAAAAATGCAACTGCTAACATTGCGCTCAACAGGACGGTAGCCTCTCTTTCCTGGGAGGGAAATCTGGACCCCTGGAAAGCCTGGAGATTCACCCCCCTTGCAATACATTATGCCAGTGGTTCTTAACTTGAGGCCTGGGGACCCAACGGGTCTGCAGAGCACTCACAGGTGGTCCGCAAAGCCGTGCTGCTAGACACCATCAGCCGGCCCCTCCCGAAACTGCAAACCCCAGGATTCCATAGGATGTTGCAAGTGGAATCATCATGCAAAAAGAGTGTAGTGTGGAAAAGGCCATTGTCTCCAGAAGCCTTAAATAAATAAATGTCAGAATATTTAAATCTAAATTTAAATATTTAATTCTTAAGTCTTGGGGAACCCTAGCAAAAAATAATATTTACAAGGGGTCCCCAGTAAAGAAAAGGGTAAGAACCACTGCATTACTATGTTACTACTGCCCTGGCAGTCCATAAACTGGGATTCCTACATCCTTCCTGGTTGACAGGTTTATTATCATCATACCCTTGCCTGTAGCATGGGGGGAGAGTCCAGTGGGAATCACATCTTCCTAAAATGTGATACAAGTTAAATAAAATTTTAGTCCAAATAACAGTAAATCCACAAAAGTTGGAGAGACCTAGGCCATTTCCACACTAGACTGTTGCAGCGCTGTTATTCCACCTGCAACATCCTATGGAATCCTGGGGTTTGCCGTTTCGGGAGGGGCAAACCCCAGGATTCCATAGGATGTTGCAGGTGGAATAATAGTGCTTTAACAGTCTAGTGTGGAAATGGCCCTATATAGTGCTGACCAGAGGTAGAAATCAGATGACTTTCCAGAAGCTGGACTGTAACTCCCAGCATTTTTCACTATAAACAATGATGGTTAGGGCTGCTACAGTAGTTGTGTTCCTTCAGGTTGTTTCTGACTTCTGGCAACCCTAAGGTGAACCTGGAGAGCCAGTGTAGTGTAGTGGTTTGAGCACTGGATTATGACCCTGGGGAACAGGTTCAAATCCCCACTCAGCCATGGAAACCCAGCAGGTGACCTGGGGTGCATCACAAACTCTCAGGTCCAAAAAACCCTGTGATAGAGTCACCATGAGTTGGAAGTGACTTGGAGGCACACAGCAACACGAGATGAAATTTTCATGGGATTTTCTGGGGCTGAGCGAGTGTGACATGCCCAAGGTCACCTCATGAGTTTCCATGGTCAAGCGGGGAATTGAACCCTGATCACCAGGCTTGGAGTCCAATACTCAAACCACTAGACTACATTGGCTTTTTTTATATACCTACCTGTATATAAAAACTTAGCAAAACATGCATGTCTGGTATTATTGTGGTTTTTGCTAGCCTTTTGGAGAGGTAAGGAAATAGGCTAACACGGAAGAGCCTGCATTTTTACTTAGTTGATGTTTGTGTTGTTAGGGTGGATAAATTAATCACACCTCCACCAGATGGACATGGAACTGATTTGAACCCCCAGAGGCAGGAAGGTGGAAAGAAAAGGATGAGATAGGCGCAGAAAAAGATACACGCACCAACCCTTTGGCCAAAGGATCCCTCTAGCAATCACCAGAAGTGAAGACCCCAGAAGGATTAGTTTATTCATCCGTGCTTCCCTTTTTATACCATTTTTATGTTTATATTAAGGAATACTTACAGGAAGAAAAGATTCATGTGTCAGCATCAGCGAAGTTACAGCTCATACACGTGGTATGTTCTATCTGACCCTAAACATTACTTCCAGGGTCTAAATGTCCCAGTCAACACCCGAGTTTGGCCCTTTCTGCACATGGAAGGGGAAATGGGGGAAAAGCTCCAAAACAGAGCTCACTGGCAGCCGGGTAAGCCCATCGCCATGCGGAGCAGTGTGATCTCACTGTTCCGCAGTCCTCCGGCATCCAAAATGGCGGCCTCGGCGTCCAAAATGGCAGCTTCCAGCTGGCGGAGGCTCTCCACCAACCGGAGAAGCTTCCCAGCCTAAAGCCCGCCCTGGCAGATCTGCAGGGACGCACTAGTGCGCATCTGCAAATCTGCCCCGGAGCACGGCGACGGAGCTGCATGGGGCTGCGCGCTCCGTGCTTTTTAAAAACCTCTGAAAAGAGGTTTTTAAAAAACACGCGGCACCACTAGTTCTGGTTGCTTCGGAGCGGACTGAGGTGCAGAACTACGAAATATAGTCTGCCCCAATCCACTCCACGGTGCAGAAGACCTTCGTCGGAGGTCACTCTGCACCGTTTTAATACCCCGGTGCGGACAGGGCCTTTCCACCAGGTCATCTCCAAAGACATCAGTGAAACAAAAACAGCATTCTTTTAGGGTTCGTGTTAATTATAAACAGGAGCCAAGCATAATAATAAACGAAAGGCAAAGGTTGTTTGATGAGCTACAATTGTCTAAAATGCCAATTAATACATCAATTTTATAGCAAATTGTGAGCCCTAAATTTCAAGCCAGAGTGTGTCTTCTTTACTTACCTGTCCTCATTGGTGTCGCAAACATCTCCAACTAGGTCACTGTCAACATCTGTCTGAAAGAGACCATGGCCTCAGGTGAGCAAACTGGCATTTTGGATTTGTGTTTTTTCTGTTAACAACAAATATGGTTCATTCTGACCTTTTGAAATCTGGTTGCATGAAGCTTTGATACTGATTAAGGTCAAGATATATCAGATGTGTGTGTAGATTCCCTCCTCCTAGAGCTCTCTATGGCCCATGCCCGATCCCAGAAAGCTCAAATAGCTGTTTAACCCTGCATCCATTTCAAAACGGTGACAAGAAATGACCTTACATTACTTCCTAAATCCATTTTGATAGGGTTGTTGTTATTGTGTGCCTTCAAGTTGTTTCTGACTTGTGGCGCTCATAAGGTGAACCTATCACTGAGTTTTTTTGGGCTGAAAGTGTGTGGCCATTTCCACACTAGCCTGTTCTAGCGCGATGATTCCACTTTCAACGTCTTCTGGAATCGTGGGGTTTGCAGTTTCGGGAGGGGCCAGCTGGCCCCTCCCGAAACTGCAAACCCCACGATTCCAGAGGACGTTGAAAGTGGAATCATCGCGCTAGAACAGGCTAGTGCGGAAATGGGCTGTGATGTGCCCAAGGGCACCCAGTGAGTTTCCATGGCCGAGCTGGAAACCGAACCCTGGTCATAGCCCAGCGCTCATAGCCCAGTGTTCCAAGGGTTGTAGCTCAACTCTCAACGCACTACAGTATGCTGGCTCTCAAATAGGTAGGGTTAATAACCTTTTCCCTGACAAGCTAGCTTTCTAGATTCAGAGAACTTTTTCCTCTTATGAAACAGCAGTTAGTCACGAGACCCCTAAGTAAAAAGAGCCCCAAATTAGTACAGTCCAGACCCAGCTGGACATTCTTCCCTGAGTATTGGCCTCCTCTGTATTTTCCTTCCAGCATTTCCTGCAGAGGGTATGACAACCCTTTCATCTCCTCACCAGCCTGCTCAGGGCCTATACCTGAGTGGGGTTACTCATCTCTGGACAGCTGTCACAGGCGTCGCCCACGCCATCCTCATCACGATCCGTCTGCAGCGGATTGGGCACCTTGGGGCAGTTGTCCAGCCCGTTGGGGATTCCTAGGGAGGAGAAACGTAAAGCAATGAAAGCATCTCCTCTACTATCAAAACGTATACTAACACCTCCATATCTTTTCACCGCCGTGGCTCCAGCACAAGGAATTTTGAGATTTGTAGTTTGGTGGGTGAAATTAGAATATTCTGCTAAGAAGCTCCAGCATGCTCCTAGAACTACAGTTCCCAAGGTACTTGAGGACAAAGACCTAAGGACTATATAGTTCGGGGGAGCATGCTAGAACTCTTTAGCAGAAAACTATAAGTACCCAACTAAACTACAAATCCCAGGATTTCACAGGATTGAGCCATGGCAGTGAGAGAGGTGTCAAAGTAGGCATAACTGTCCACACACATTTTAACTCACCCTTCACCCTGCTCCTTGTCCCCACTGTTGTCTCATATCCTTCCTTTTATTCTTTTTGAGTCAAGCTGATAGGCTTTTTACAAAACAAAATGTGAATCCCTGATTTCTCTCATTTCCCGAGCACTCTTCTAATCTTCTCCATGCCCCTTCCAACCCTCCTTTTCCAGCCTGACACCCTGCTTCCTATCTCAAACGATCACTGCCTGACCACTGCTGTTATGGTACTCCCATTAGTCTTCCTTCCTTCCTTTTTTTTTCCCCTCTCAGCTTCATCTTGTTTCAAGACAGAGGCTCTTCCTTCAGCTGGGTGCCCACTTGGAATCACAGAATCACTGGCAGGCACCAGCATATCCGCCACTGGCCCTGATTTGAAAGTGTTAAAACAGGCTGTTGGAATGGAGCCATGTTCTTCAACCTGTGCCAAATTTCCCTCAAAAGGTTGCCAACTTTTTTCTCATCCTCTGCTCCTCTGCATTTAACAACTGCCCAGTGTGTGGAAACTTTGGAAGCCAAGCTTGTCCTAGCACTAGGAGAAACAGCATGGGATTAAATTTTAATTTAAAAAGAAAGAATGGAAAGAAAAAGAAAAGGAGAAAGGCCATTTCCGCACTAGCCTGTTATAGGGCATGCTCATCAAATTTGCAGATGACACCAAATTGGGAGGGGTTGCTAATACGCCAGAGGACAGGATCAAAATTCAAAATGACCTGGATAGACTGGAGAGCTGGGCCACGGCTAACAAAATGAAATTCAACAGAGAGAAGTGTAAGGTCCTACGCTTAGGTAGAAAAAATGGAATACAAAAGTATAGGATGGGGGACACGTGGCTGGATAGCAGTACGCGCGAAAGGGATCTAGGAGTCTTCATAGACCACAGGCTGAACATGAGTGAGCAGTGTGATGCAGCAGCCAAGAAAGCCAATGCAATTCTCGGCTGCATCAACAGGAGTATGGTGTTTGGATCGAGGGAGGTACTGGTCCCACTCTACTCTGCTTTGGTTAGACCTCATCTTGAATCCTGTGTCCAGTTCTGGGCACCCCAATTCAAGAAGGACCGGGTCAAGCTGGAGCAAGTCCAGAGGAGGGCGACCAAAATGATGAGAGGCCTGGAAGCCATGAAGCCCTATGAGGATAGATTTAGAGAGCTGGGTATGTTTAGTCTGCAGAAGAGAAGGTTTAGGAGGGGATATGATAGCCATGTTTAAATATTTGAAGGGATGCCATATAGAGGAGGGAGAGCGCTTGTTTTCCGCTGCTCCAGAGACCAGGACAAGGAGCAATGGATTCAAGCTGCAGGAAGGGAGATTCCACCTGAGCCTCAGGAAGAACTTCCTGACAGTCAGGGCTGTCCAGCAGTGGAATCTGCTGCTACCTCAATGGAGTGTAGAGGAGTCTCTGTCCTTGGAGGTTTTTAAGCGGAGGCTGGATGGCCGTCTGTTGGGAGTGCTTTGAGGGTGTTCCTGCATGGCAGGGGGTTGGACTGGATGGCCCCTGGGGTCTCTTCCAACTCTACATTTCTATGATTCTATGATTCTATAGCGCTCTGATTCCACTTTCAACATCCTATGGAATCCTGGAGTTTGCAATTTCAGGAGGGGCCAGGTGGCAAAGAAAAGAATCATAGAAGCTGGAAGAGACAACAAGGGCCATCCAGTCCAGTCCCCTGACATACAGGAATACACAATCAAAACATTCCCAATGGATGGCCATCCAACCTCTGTTTAAAGACCTCCACGGAAAAAAAATACTCAACCACACTCCCAGGCAGCATGTTTCAGTGCCAAATTGTTTTTACCATCAGGAAATTCTTCCTAATGTTTAAGTAGAATCTCTTTTCCCGAAGTCTGAAGCCACTGCTCTGTGATCTCTGTGCTCTGGAGCAGCCAAAACAAGCTCGCTCCATCTTCTGACTTGAATGACAAACAGTCTCCTAAATACCCCCACCCTTTTTCTTCTTCTTTTCTCTCCCCTCGCCTTCGCTCTCCCTCACCATCCCCATCGATGTCATTGTCGCAAGCGTCCCCTTCCCCGTTGCCGTCTGTGTCCTTCTGGTCGTTGTTGGGCACATTCGGGCAGTTATCACAAGCATCCCCAAAAGAGTCAGTGTCGGAATTCTGCTGGTCTTTGTTGGGAAAGAGGCGGCAATTGTCCTGCATTGGTGAAAGAAGATGTACAGCTGTTGTTAACGTATCACAGGGCCTGATACTGAACCACTGTATTTCCTGTGTTGGCTGGGGAGGTCAGGAGCTGAGGACCAGCACAGAGCTTAGAAAATTACTTTGTTAAAATTACCTTTTTTCCTGTTCCTTGTGGGAAAAAAATCCTGTGAAAATGGCTCTAAAATGTCTTAAGGTGTCCTTGAAAATAAGTTTAAAAGTGGACAAAAACTTTAACAAAGTGGCCAGTGGCAGTCAGTGAATTCCATGTCAGTGGAGCAGTAAATCTGCTATGGGTTTTAGGCCAAACAGATTTGCCATCTTACTGACATGGGAGCCCCCAGCTGCCACCAAAAAGGAAATTGCTCCCACTTGTTATTACAGTTATTATAGCAATAGCAATAGCAGTTACATTTCTATACTGCTTATTAGTGCAAAGCACTCCCTAAGCGGTTTCCAATGTGTTTTTAGCTAATTGCCCCCAGCAAGCTGGGTACTCATTTCACCAATCTACAGAAGGTTGAGTCAACCTGGAGCCCTGCAGGATCGAACTCACAACATTGTGGCTGGAGTACCGACATTTAACCACCGCACCACCAATTGGCCCTCCACATTTGTGGGTTTCACTTTCATGGATTTGATTATTTGTTTCTCCAACCTTGCCCTCCCCAGCATTTCTTTTCCAGGGGTACCTTCGATCACACCAAGCAGCCCTTTAAAAACCCACTTCTGGCTATCTTCCTCCACCAGCCCTTCCACAGCAAGGAAGGAGATGGGCGAGAAAGAGGAAGCATAGGGCCACCATGTTGACCACCCTACTCTCTTTTCCCTGACCTGGTTTGGATCCTGGGTGCTCATTCTCCCCACTGGCCCCCTTCCTCCAGAGACACATTTTGATATCTGTGATTTTTCTCCTTTTGCAAGGGTCCTGTCCACCAAACCTAGAGACTGTGGAGGACCAACTCTCTAAAGAAATGAATGAATGAATGAATGAATGAATGAATGAATGAATGAATGAATGAATGACTTGTTGATGAAGGCAATGATAGAAACAATGAGATCAATCAGACTTCTACTTGTGAATGAGGGATCTCCAAGGGGCCACGTTTTTAAAAGCCCTGCTTGGGTCTTGCAAAGTCAAAGGAGCCACAGCTTCTTTGACTGAATCAATCCACCTGTTATGCAGTCTTCCTCTTTTCCTACTGCCTTCCACCTTACAAGCTTTATTGTCTTTTCTAATGTCCCATGGTATGTCCACATAGTACAGAGGTATTTATAAACTAGAAAAGACAGTAATGCTTAGTAGGGTGGAAAGCAGCAGGAAAAGAGGAAGACTGCATTCCAGATGGACAGACTCAAGGAAGCCATGGCCCTGAAAAGGCGGCTGATGAGAGGGTGACTTCAAAGTCTCTCACTCACAGGGTTGCAGTAAGTCCAAGTTGACTTGATGGCAGTTAACAACAACAAATTTATAAATGACTGTCACCCGCAGCCCTAAAAATGCCAGTTATCTGTTGGACTAAGACTCCAGAGCAAGCCAAAGGTTTACTGCTAATGCAAAGCAACACAGCAATATGAAATAGTTTACTACTGTACTGGGTAGCATCTCTGTGAGATTGTGGGGACATACCTGGTCTTCCTCCAACTGCCCTCATGCACTCAGGAAAGGAGGAGAAGCCCTCACTTTCTCCCCTAAGAAGGACGAAACTGCTGCTTCTTTTCCAGAGCCCTTTCCGCACTAGGCTGTTTTAGCGCTATGACTCCACTTTCAACATCCTATGGAATCCTGGGGTTTGCAGTTTTGGGAGGGACCAGTGGGCCCCTCCCGAAACTGCAAACCCCAGGATTCCATAGGATGTTGAAAGTGGAGTCATAGTGCTATAACAGCCTAGTGCAGAAAGGTCCCAGGTGTGCATGAGCAGTTAGATGGCTCCTGCCCACTCCCATGGCCAGAAGGAGACAGAGCTGTTCCTGGTGGCCTCCAGCTCTCCTTGAGCACCAGGGACAAAGGCACTGTGCAAGGAAGTCCTGAATGTCTCCTTCCATGTTGCTCAGACATGTACTTGGCACAACCAGCACTAGCAGAAGCCACCAGCAGACTTCTGGCCTCATTTTCTATTCCAAACAGGAAGATGAAGTTTTGACGTACCTCCACGTTCTTGATGCCATCACCATCCGCATCGTCATCACACTGGTCTCCAATGCCATCGTTGTCAGCATCCTCCTGACCTGAATTGGGTGTCAATCGACAGTTGTCCTACAGGAAACGTTGACAGAGACAGCGGTGAGGGAAGTTAGAAGACAACGTTTATGCACCATTCTATCCAGGCCAGAAATACCAGAGCTGAGAAACCAATAATCCTCTAAATCAATGGTTCTCAACCTGTGGGTCCCCAGATGTTTGTGGACTTCAGCTCCCAGAAGCCCCAGCCACTATGGTCAATGCTCAGGGCTTCTGGGAACTGAAGTCCACAAACATCTGGGGACCCACAGGTTGAGAACCACTGCTCTTGGATACCACCTCCCCTTGGCTCCAGCCAGCATGGCTAACAATTAAGGATGGTGTGAGCTGTAGAACAATTTCTGGAGCATTTTCAGTCCCCCATATTTGTGTTGAAGTGTGCAAACTAAACCAACCTGCATAGTGAATGAGTGAGAAGGAATGCAGAAATCAGCCTCTAACTGTGAGAAGTTTTAAAACTATTATTCCTTTTAAGAAACCATTTGTGATTATTCACATTTATCAAACTAAGGATGGAGCAAAATGTTGCAACTGTTAACAAAAGTTTTATATTCAACTCCAATCAAGTCTGACTGAGGTTTTAGCTTCTGCCAATGAAAACAACCCTTTGCAGATTAAGGCACAAGAACCTGATGTATGCACAAAAGTGACAATCAGAACATTTAACTAAAATCTTTATAATTAAATGAAATTAGCAGGAAAGCAGAGAAATCTGATTGGATCTTCAGTGTCCCACCCATAACTACATCCACACGTATCGGAGGTAGTTTTAGGTACAGCAAAGAAAAAATCAATGGATACGGGAAGGAGATGTCGAGGAGTAATCCATTACATGATTTGTTAAATAAATTTCCTTTATTAAAGATACTTAATTGGAGTTTAGATGGCCATCTTTCAGGGATCCTCTTGTGAGTTTTCCTGCACTGGTCAGAGACTAGCCTAGTTGGTATTTTGGGTCTCTTCCAACACTATAATTCCATACAAAGCCCCCAAAGGAAATTCATTACTGCTAATATTGCCACCCCAAAAGAAAATTGCTCCCCTGCTCATTACATTGCTTTTCATTTTTATTGTTTTTAAAAAGAAGCCTTACAATTGATAGAAGAATGACATAAAACTGGAAAACTCTCACTTAAAATGCCTCTAACATATCCTCAAAAATAGCTGCGTGGTCTTTTCCAGCTCTATGATTCCATGGCTGCATTCTAGAATAGACCTGCAACCTTGCTCAGTTGAGGGTTGTTCACTCATCCTTGATGCATTTGGTGGATACACACAGAAGACATACAACTCCAAGAAAAACAAATGGGACAGAATCTTGCTAGTGAATTGGATCTTTGTGTCCGTATCACCTAAACCTCTGTGTGGCTCATTCCACAGGCCTTGATCCCTTTGCAGCCATTCCTTACCTGTGAACAATGTTTATGGTTGTCAATGCAGGGCAGTGGTTCATCTGGGTAGCCGTCGATGTCCGTGTCTCGTCCGCACACGTTCCCATTTCCAGCCCAACCTACATTGCACTGGGTGGCAAGGAGAACAGAAGAACATCAGGAGAGCCTTCTTGGCTTGGACCAAAGGCCCATCCAGACCAGCCTTACGATCCTGCTATGGCCAGCCAGGGGTGTATCTGCACTGTACAATTATAGCACTTTGATACCACTTCAGCTGCCATGACTCCATCCTATCAAATCCCAAGATTTGTAGTTTGGTGAGGTATGTAGAACTCTCTAGTGCACTGTCTTGACCTACACCGTTAGAATTCTCTGGCAGAGACATCTATGGCCATTTCTGCTCTACACTGTTATAGTGCTATCATTCCACTTTGAACATTCTATGGATTCCTGGGGTTTGCAGTTTAGGTAAGGGCATTGAGAATTCTCAGCCAAAGAGCTCTTTGGCCTCAGTAAACGACAAACCCCAGATGTCTGCAGGATGTTGAAAGTGGAATAATAGCACTATAACGGTGTAGGGCGGAAATGGCCTTAATTCCTCAAGAAACTATAAATCCTAGGACTCCATAAGATGAAGCCATGCCAGTTAAAGGAAACTGAAGTGCTACAATTATAGAGTAAGGATATACCTCAGTCTCAGCAGGGAAGCCCACAAGCAAGACATGAGTACAGAAGTATCCATTCACATGGGCTTGCCAATAATAGGTATAAAGGGATAGACAACCTGTGAGCAAGGAACTCTCTTCCTACAACAGTAGCCAATAAGACAAGAAAAGGAGCTCTGCCGGATGAGACCAAAGGCTGCTCTAGCCCAGCATTCTCCAGACATCTCAGTGGGAAAACCATAAGTAGGATGTGAGTACAATACCATTCCTTCCAACTGCCTTTTCAGATCATGCAGATACCCAGCAACTGGTATATGGGGCATAGTATCTCTAGTTTGGGGTGGATTATGCAGCCACACTGACTCATAGCCCCTGGATAGCCTGATACTCCACAAATCTGTTGAATCACTTTTAAGGCCATTCAAACTGGTGGCATCACTATATCTTGTGGCAGTGAGTTCCACAGTTTGGGACAGGAGTGGCTATGTGCTGTCACAGAACCATTTCTGGGGTACCCACCACCTCTATTTTAGAGTACATTTGCCCTCCTAGAGGGCATGGGGCAAATTTAGCACACATCCCATGAACCATTTTAGTACCAGGAGAGACTCTTTTTCTTTTCAGTAAGAAGTAACCTGACATGGGCCATTTCCACACTAGCCTGTTATAGTGCGATGATTCCACGTTCAACATCCTCTGGAATCCTGGGGTTTGCCGTTTCGGGAGGGGCCAGCCGGCCCCTTCTGAAACTACAAACCCCAGGATTCCATAGGATGTTGAAAGTGGAATCATCGCACTATAACAGAATAGTGCGGAAATGGCCATGGACTTCCAGGTCACTTACTGTTTTAAAAAGGGCATAAAATGGTTTAGGTTCCTTTTATGTGTCCTGAATCTCCCACCATTCAGCCTGACTCCGAGTACTAATATTATGAAAGAAAGAGGGGGGAAATCTCCCACAACAGGCACATCTTTCTTTGGCTCCATCATCCGCCTCTCACTCAGTTGCCTTCCCCTACCCCTGCAAGATGAAATGCCCCCTGTCCTTGTAAGGCACAGCTGGGCATAGGGTAGCCCGTGGGCCAAATGATACCCCTACACCGCACTTTTGTGGACCCTGCTGTCCCCCAACCAGTCCCTCAAAGCTCCCCACTCTCATTTTTGAAGAAAAACTAGCCCAATTTTCAAGGCTTTTTGTCCCCCAAACCACACAGAAAGCCCCCCAAAGGCACGAGACCATATAAAAATACCCCCACTTTGCCTCCACAAGTCCCCCAGAACCCTGTACTATCCTCAAATACTGCTGTTGCCCTGTGGGGTTCCTCTCAAAATGGTGACAGGAGGTAATGTTCCCTGTCCCATCACTTCCCGTCACCATTTTGGGAGGGGCTGCAGAGGAAAACGGAGGCATTTGGTCTTGCTGGGTGGAAAAATTGGATCTCGGCTCCCACACAGCTGCCCACCCCAGTCCTAAGGGAATTGTTACAGACCTCTGATCAGTTCGGCTGCAGCATTTCTGCCCCCCAGCCCAGTCCTTTCCCTCAAGAGGACTTACCGCACAGGAAACATCCCCGTTGCGTTCAAAGAGGCAGTAGCCATTGATGTCACAGGGATTGTGACTGGGGCTCTCGCAGGTCTTCTGGGGGCTGCAGCTGCCCGTCTGGTTGCCCACAAAACCTGACTTGCAAGGTCCACATTTGTATGATCCCTGGGTGGATGGAACAAAAAAAGGGGGGAAATAAAATAAAAAGAGAGAGAATTCAGGTGGACTTTTGAAGAACTTAGGAAGAACATTTAACCCTACAAGCACGTGTATTATTAGGCAGATATCATGCTGAATGGTTTTTAATTGTTTTATTAACAGTTTAATTCATTTAATCATGTTTTAATATTCCAACTTTTGTGCTCTCATTTCAATCCCACGTGGCAGGGGGTTGGACTTGATGGCTCTTGTGGTCACTTCCAGCTCTATAGATTCTATGATTTGCCACTAGTTTTTCTTTCCAAATAACATACTTAACAAATATAAAACAACATATAAGGAAAAATACGCACTAAAACAGATAAACATCTGCTAGCTAACTGAACAACAAACCAGTAACTCACCCAACACACTAATTACAAACACTTCAAAAGAAGATAAAAAAAGATTACACACTTGACTTCCAGCTCCCTAGGGAACAGCTACAAGTGAACACTTGTTATACTTCTTCAAAGTTCAATCAATATATCTATACCTAAATTATCATATTATCTATCTAATATTATAATTATATAAAACTTTAACTACAGTTATCAAATAATTACTCCACTACTTATACTAAATGTAGAATACTCTGAGAAAATCAAAATAATGTTCTACAATAATGATTCTAGTCTTGTTAATCAAAACTGGTTGCTGCATGTCTCCTCACAACTTCTCTTTATAACCATCTTTCATTGTTTCCTAAATCCCTTCAAAGAACTTTCTATTAACATCCTTAGTTAAAAATGTTGTTATGAGCCAGTTTTGGAAGGAAGGTGGTACGTAAACCAGGCAGCCAACTAACCTCACAAATAAAAACGAAACATTTCCAATAATGTAGCTGTGAATTAGTCTGTCAGAGGAAGAACAAGAAAGAGCAGGACTGGGGAAAGTGCTTTGGAACTAGTAGTCCTAGGAAACCACAAGACAGCAGTGTGATGCAGCAGCTAAAAAGCCCAATGCAATTCTGGGCTGCATCAATAGGAGTATAGTGTCTAGGTCAAGGAAAGTGACAGTACCGCTCTATTCTGCTTTTGTCAGATCCCCACCTGGAATATTGTGTTGAGCAGGGGGTTTCCTGTATGGCAGGGGATTGGACTTGGTGGCCTTCTGGTCTCTTCCAGTTCTAGGACTCTATGATTCTTGGATCTAAAACGGTCCAGGGGACCCAAAGCATGGCAAAACTGCCTCCGTGCCTTTAGAGGCGATTTGGGGACATTTGAATTCATTTTCTGGCCCCTGGAGACCCCCAAAACAGCCCTGGGGACCACACATGGCTCACGGGCTGCAACTGTTGCATCCCTGAAATGCTTGAGTCGGATGAAGTTCTTGCTCTGGCAGTGGGGAGGAGGAGGAAGGACGTAAATCAGTGAGAAGGGACAGAGTTTAAAAGGTAGAAACACTGATCGTTACCTTAGCAGCAGCTGCTAACAAGCAGTAGCTGTGTGATAAGCAAACATCCAAGCATTGAATGGACTGACTAACGCACGCACTGGGCGTGAAAACCCTTTGTCCTATTCAGGTCACAAAGGATGGCCTTGAACCTCTGCAGGGCCATAGTAAATAATTAAAATGATAAGTGATAAACAACAATTACTAATTATGGGATAAAGTGTATGACTCAATAGTTAGGTGTAAATGATATGAACTGTTTACAAAAAGGGTGGGAATCAATTTGTTAGCATTTGTTTTAGATATGTGTAGATGTTTGTGGGGATGTATTTTTGCGTGTGGTTATTTCATTGTTTTATATGTTTGGATTGTGTTGTTTTTCTCATTTAATAAAATTAGAAAATAATTTGAAAAAAACTGCCTGGCCACTTTATCCATTAGGCACTTTAGGCCTAGTGCCTATGAAAATTTTAGGGGCTGTGAAAAGAAGGATTTTAAGGCCTACAAAAACATACCTAGTGGTATGTCACGGCGAGGGAGCTGAGTGCCGAGGGCCTCGGAAAAGCTTCACGTGACCCTGATCCTCTGGGTGAATTGTTGTGGGTGGGAGATTGCAATCAGTGACGTAAGAAAGAACAGAAAAGCAAAAAAGATGAGACATCGATGGTTACCCAAACCGTAGTTGGGCAACAGTGTTGTGTAGTGGCTTGATTGTTTGAACTAGGATCCCTTCCACACCACCCTCCCATCCTGCAATGGGGATGGGAAAAGGAAAGGACTGCGACGACGCTTCTGCATGACGTGGTCGCAGTCCTGTCCTTCTCCTGTCTCCAGGTGGCACAATTGTGCATTAAATCACTGATGGGTTTTCTCTGTCAATGATACATGACCACGCAGCCATCCCAGGCCATTTCCGCACTAGCCTGTTATAGCGCGATGATTCCACTTTCAACATCCTCTGGAATCCTGGGGTTTGCAGTTTCGGGAGGGGCCCCCATACTGCATGACGTTCTGGCGAACCAAGTGCTATCGCAGCCACGGATAGTGCTGATAGCGCGTTTTCTTATTTTCGCCTGAAAATAATCTCCCTTTCGTGCAGTGGTTGCGCGGCCAGAGGGCCTGCGGAGCCATCCTCCAGTGTGCTTCCGGGAAGGACCCGGGAGTGGTCGGGGTGTGGGCAGTCCCTGCTGCCTGTCCCTCACGCAGCAACTCCCAGGGGACGCGCCGGCCACTGCCCCCATCGCAGCAGGGAACACTGCATGACATGTCGCCGCAAGAGGCCACCCCGGGGCTGCGTCGCCACTCATACTCGAGACGACGGCAGCCCCCGGGGTCCAGCCGACTGTGTGTTGTTGTTTTTTAAACTCGGCGCTATCGTTAGCACGTTAGCACACTACCAACATAGTATGAAACAGCCTGTTGGTAGGATCTATGTGCTAACGTTAGCACGATAGTTGACAAAACAATAAAAAGAAAAAGAAAAACCGCCGACCGATCGGGGGCGGTGGGGCGGGGACAGGGCGGGACCTGGGTGTGGCCCAGACGCTGACATGCAGACAAGGCACCAGGCGGGGACTGGCGCTCTCTCGCGGGTGCCCTACCGTGTGCAGACTGCAAGGGGCTCTCTACTGGGCCTCTTTGGATATTGGCAATATTGTGAGGGCTCTAGTTCGTTGCGCTATCAAGGTAAGGTGCAAATAGGGCCTGTGCCACAGAGGGAAGAGGTGTGGCCATCACTAAAAGTCTTTGTTAAAAGGTAGGGTGTGGAAAGGGTCTAGCACTTGGGCTAGACCAGGGTTCAAATCCCTGCCAATCATTGAATCCCACCAAGCATCTGCATATGTGGCTCCTATCATAAAGCATCTGCTGGATGTGTATTAGAATAGATTAGGTAGCCAGCTTAGACATTGCTAGAGTTAGTTCAAATGCCAATTGTTGACGGCAGCTATGCATCTGTTTGGAGCTTGTTTGTGTATCCCAGACCCTTTTTGCACATTACCCGTTTGCGCAGCTGGGTGGGGCATCTTGTGCGAAAAGCCTCAGCAGGAACGCTGCCGCTTCCCTGCTGCTTGAGTTCTGCAGCAGCTTCCTGGTCGTGCAAGTGCCGCACGAACACCCCGCCCCTTCCTACCACAGCGCAACCTGGGAATCGCAGGCTAGCGCTGAGGCAGGAAGCACGACCAGCCCGGCTCCTGACGGACCACACACCAGGCGGGCCCCCGTAGCATTGCATGACTGTGCACCATTGTTGGCTTTAAGCCGAAAATGAAAAGGTGCGTGCGCAGTCCGCATCAGGCCCTTGAGCATCGCGTAAATGGGAGTGCGTCATGCAGACCGCTCCTCCCATTTACGTGATGCTCAAGGGGCCCTCTCGCTTTAGAAACAGCGTGTGAAAAGGGCGCCAGTCTATCCAATAGTTAATTGCTTTGTTGCTCATTGCTACAATGCTAATTGCTTTGTTACTCATTGCTACAATGTATTCAGGAGAGCGGGAGAAGATCAGAGCGAGGGACAATGGAAGTACCAAAAGGTGTTGTGAGAACTGGAGATGCTCAGATATAAGGAAGTAGGAAATATGTTCATCCTCAAAGGATGAAAGATAGGTAAACAACTGTAAGTTTGGGAAATGTCTAGAAAGGTGGGGTGATGTTAGAGTTATGATCCCTTCCAATCACAGCTTTGTGTGCCTAAATTTGTACGGAAAGGGATAAAACCTCTAAAAACCATGCCTGCTTTAGTCTCAGCAACTTTAGACGAAGTGTGCTATGCTGCTTGTTTCACTACAAATAAAGACCGGTGACTACCTCTGAGCAAAGTTTGTGGATTGCAAGTTATCTAGGGCATGAGACCGAATACCCTTGGGTAAGCCACCCCCTCTCTTCCCACTGGCCTGTCATTCTCTCAGCCCAGGCCCAACTGCTCCCTCCCTCGTGCCCCTCTTGGCAAACAGACTCACCACAGTGTTGGTGCAGATGGCATTGGGATCGCATCCGCCATTGTTCCCATCGTTGCATTCATCAATGTCAGTGCAAACCTGGGGGAAACAGGAAGGAAGGCCTAGCAAGGTGAAAAAGAGGCAGTGAATACTCAAGACACCAGGAGATTATTAGGAAGGGCATTAACCCATGGATAAGTCGAGGCAGGTTTCGGAGACAAAAGTGAGGATTTTGCTATGACCCATGGATAAATCGAGGGTCATTCCATGGAAAAGTGCCAGGGCTGCCTCAGGGAGCCAGCGACCCTGGATCCCCGCTGCTGCTATTTTCCCACCCAGGCATTCAAAAAAGTCTTCCACCAATCTACCCAGAGAAGGGAATGGCTTCTTTTTTAAAAACATGTAAGTTAAGATACGGTATTAAGTTTTATCCAAAAAAAACAAAACAAAAGGGAACCATCCCCTTCTCGAAATAGAGCAACAAAAGGTGAGAGCTTTGTTTGTCCCAGGAAAACCTAAAAGGAGCACTGAGCCCCTGGTGCTTCTTTTCTTGCAGGGCAGACTAAGTTCTCTCGCTGCCTCTCTCTCACGAGGCTTGCAGAGAGACTGAATGTGAGGCAAAACTTATTAAGTCCCTATTAAAAATGGTGCAAGGCAGAAGCAGAGACGGTGGCAAATAATCTGCGAATAATCAAATCCAGGAATGTTAAACCCGCAGACGTGAAAGGCTGACTGTATTTGACAAGCCTTCACCTAGACCAGCTGATGGACATATTGGCTGGGGAATTATGGGGTTTGTAGCACAAACACATCAGGAGAATGCCAGTTTGGGGAAGGCTGGTCCAGGCAAAGCTCCTCATATCCTTACTGGCCCCTCACAATAAAAGCAGCAGCAACAACAACAGCCATGTATATTTCTGGTTATTTGAAGGATCATGTTCTACCGTGTAAACCAGCCCAGGTTTTGAGATCTGCTGGAGAGGCCTTCTCTCCATTCTACCATCCTCACAGGGGCACCTGGTGGGAACACGGGAGGGGCCTTCTCAGTGGCCGCCCCCAGGCTCTGGAACTCCCTTCCTAGAGAAGTCAGACCGGCACCCTCCCTACTTTCCTTTTGCAGTCAAGTAAAGACATTTTTACTCCAACAGGTGTTCAATGTGTGGTTATATCTGGCCTGTCTAACAGAATGAGCTGGATATTGCTAACTGTGCGGAACTTATGAATGGTTGAGTTTTAATTATGTATTTTAACTTTGTTTTAATTCTCATTTGATTGTTTAATTTGTGTTTTAACTTTTATAGTCCACGGCTTTTAATTATTTTTAAAAAATATATTGTAAACCACTTGGAGTCCCAACCAGGAAAAAAGCAGGGTATAAAGATGATGATGATGAGAAGAAATTTCTCACCTGCCTGCTGGCTTTGGCATAGTCAGCCCCCACACCGGAGATGAGGTTTCCTTTGTAGCCAGGGGGGCACGGTTCACACCGGAAGCCTGGTGCTGTGTTGAGACATTTGGATCCAGGGAAACAGGGGTTGGCGTAGGCACACTGGAGGCAACACAAAGACCTCAGCCCAAAGCCCCGAAGCCGAGAGAATTCTCCCCGCTTCCTCCGCTGCCCGGTGCCATCCCTCAGTTCCAGAGCCCACTTACCTCATTGATGTCAGCACAGTGGGTGCCGTTGCCCTCGAAGCCGGGCGGGCACGGCCCGCAGCGGTAGCCTGGATATTCATACGTCTCCATGCAATCCACGCCACTAAAGCAGGGATTGGGGTTGCAACGGGAGCGGTGTTCGTGAAACCCTGTGGTAAGGAGAAAAACGACGGAAGCTGAGTCCCCTTATATCGGGGCAGAAAAGGACTGATACAACAGACTGATAGTCTCAACGTTTTTCCCACAGGCAAGTTTCTAGTCCTCAAGAGCTTAAGTTATGGCTGTTCACCTAGGCAAAAGCAGGGGGATGAACTGTTCTGCACAGTTTCTAGCAAACTGTGTATTCCACCTCCTATAGAAAGGACAAAGGGGAATTCTTTTCCTATGTTTTTATAATACTTTTTTATTCATTGTTTCAGAACCAGCTGTTTGTCTTTCCTGAGCCTTTAGGATATAAAGTTAAGCCTTGGTTACACGTATGGCTCCCACCCCTAAACCCTAATTTTTTAAAAAAGTGACTAGAAAAACTTTTTTTTTCCTGCCTCAAACTGCTTCAGGTTTCCATTCTTGCTCCAAAGGGCCCCTCAGTCTGAATCAGCTGAAAAACATATGAAAAAGTGACAGGAATGGGTTGTGAATGTCACTTCCAGTTGCTGAAAATGACAGCAGTAGGGCCTGTACAGGATGAGGAGGTGTCAAATGGGATCCCCTGTATGACCACTCCAATTTAGGGGTTCTTTTCTGCATGCTCAGTTTGCTCAGGTCTTGGATTGACCTGCTGCAATGTCTTCTCTTGTCCTAACTCAATAACCAGTCTTCATTGCTATATCCAGAAAGGTTTTATTAAGGATTAGGCTCAGCAAACAGACAACATCCTTGCCAGAACGGAAGATCCAATACAAAGCTGAAATTTTAAGAACCCCTCAAACTGCTCCCAACTGCTTCCAATTCACGTTCAATTCCTACACAACACCAGATCGTACCAGTCTGTCAGCATGATCTTGGTTGCCAGGCTTCAACCAGGCTCCCCCTCTCTTTACCCAAATATTGAAGTGAACACAGCAATACGGCTACGGTACAGCTAAGCTAAGCATGGCTAGCACGGCAGAGGAGCAGCAGGTGGCCAAATACAAATGCCATTGCTGGAAGGAATCAAAAACTGAAATAACTCATCCTCAAAAAAGGCTGTTATAGAACATCTAAGGCTCCAGGTTTTCCTATCCATCCCCTTCCCACAGGACTTACCACACACTTGACACTCCATAATGGTATTCCGAATCAAGGACATCTCCTTCACCTGGAAAGAAGTGATACCACATCACACTGGTGTAGGAGCAGATCCCAGGAGAGACCCTGGCAGATGGCTGCTGGGATGTGTCGGGTGCAAGGACAACATTCATGTTTTGTCCAAACTAAACAATATGGTTACCCCTCAACATTCATGGTTTTAACATTCACAGTTTTGATTATTTGCGAGTTTCTCCAAACCCTGCCACACCCCATCTTATGTGTGTCTTTTCCAAGAGAACCTTCCCTCTTGACAGCTCTGATCAGGCCATGCAGCCCTCCTAAGACCCTCCTCCTCCTCCTGCACCAATACCTGCCCGGTCAGCTAAGGATGGATCACAACTCGATTTCTTAGCACCCCAAACCCTCTCCCGATGCCCCCCACACTCTTAAGGAAAGACATGAGCAAGAGAAAGGAGGTACAGAGCCACCATGCTAACTCACTCCCTTTCCTTCTCCTTTCCCTGATCTGGTACAGGCTCTGGCTGCCCACTCTCCCCTCCATTTCTTGCTCCCCTTGCCACAGATATACACACATTCTGACATCATGTTTTTTCTACCTTTACAGGGGTCCTGTGCCCCTAAGCCCCACAAATGTGAATGGCCTATTATCAGTGCAATTTTGGTTGCATTGTTTCCATTGCAAACTGATGCAGATTGAAGAGTCACATGGAGCAGGATTATGACTAAATATATGTAAACTTCACATGGCTGGCTGGCAGGTTGGTTCCCACATCCCTCCACCCCAGCCCTCAAGAGATGAGCTATGTTTCTCGGCACTTGCTTACCTGATCTCTCATGTCCTCCTGGAGTTCCATCAAGATCTGATTGAAGAGGGTGAGCTGTTTCACCAGGGCCTTGGTTTGCTCACCTGTCAGACAAGGAGAAAGTCAAGAACCTCAGTCCTTGAGAAGACCTGCATAACAATATATGATTAATTTTATAGTGTAAATAAGATTACAGTGAATGCTCTGTATCTACAGGGGTTCCATTCCAAGACCTGCCCATGAATGGCAAAAACCACGAATGCTTGTACCCCATATTATTAAATGGAGTTGATTTGTGTGCGGACACTTCAGTATGTCTGTATTCATATCGCAGCCATTATATATATATAGGACATGATGCTCTGGGATCACTGGAATTTGCAGATCTAGAGGTCACATATATGGAGGGTCAAATGCTTGTGATTCAGAGGGGCCCTTTAAAAGAAATAGGTACTGGCCTATGAACTGCAACTTGATGAAGAGGAACACATTTTCAAAGCATTGTGGTTCATGCTCTGGATCTGGACCCTGGAAATTATTTTCTTTTTCTATTGTTTTGACACTCTTTTATCGTTATTCCTTGATGGGCAGGGCTAGACATAATTTTAATTCCAACCAGAGTGTTGTTTGTTGTGTGTCTTCGAGTGGTTTCCAACTTATGGTGACTCTAAGGTGACTATCTGGAGGCTGAGAGAGTGTGATGCACTAAAGTCACCCAATGGGTTTCAATGGCTGAGCAGGGAATCAAACTCTGCTTTCCAGGGTCGTAGTCTAATGCTCAAAGCACCACACCATATCTGATTTCTCCAACAAGAGTAGGCCCATTGACATGAATGAAACTTGTTAGTCAATACTAGGAATGAGAATTGTGCGACCTTCCAGTTGTGGTTAGATTGCAACTCCTGGCAGCCCTAGCCAACTTTATCTCATGGTAATGCTAGAAGCTGCAGTTTTCACTTCTGGCCAACACTAACATCAGTCCCCTGATTTCAATGGGTTTACTGTAGTTAGGATTAAAATTAAATTTAAGCCCCAACAATAGTTTGGAGGGTGGGCCGTACTGTAAATGTTTTAGGTTTTCTGAAATTGAGCACAATGGAAACATCTTAGTATAAAAATAAATTTCAAAACACACAAACAGATGTAGCGGCATAATTAAGGGGAAAAACATTCAGGACAGCAGAGCTGCCTTCAAACTCACCAAAGAGGGAATTGATCACGTTGGATACTGAAAAGGGAAGGGGAAAAGAGATAAGATTGTGAGATAAACAGTTCCTTCCATGAGAGAGATTTCAGTAACAGACTGCCAGCTGCCCATGTTGTGGCCCTCCAGATTTTGTAGGACTGCAACCACCAAGAGCCCTAGCCAGTAATGCTAGTAATGCCAAGAATAAGTAATGCTGGTCTAGCAAAATCTGAAGATTGCGTGCATGTGTGTGTGTGACTTCAAGTTGCCTGTCAATTTGTGGCAATCCCATGAATTCCACAGCGTTTTATTGAGCTACAAAAACAAAGCACACTCAGAAAATGGCAAGATGACAGGTTTTCATTCACTGGACATTTTGAAACAGAAAGTAGATGGCTGCCTTTGGGAGGCCATTTCCGCACGAGACTGTTATAGCGCTTTGATTCTACTTTCAACATCCTATGGAATCCTGGGGTTTGCAGTTTGGGGAGGGGCTGAAAGTGGAATCAAAGCGCTATAACAGTCTTGTGCGGAAATGGCCGGAGTCCTCTTGTTTTTGGTTTCTGGCAATCTGAGCAGCTTCTGGAGGGTTTTGAGCCGGATAATTGTCCCTTGGACCACACTCAGCTTCAGTTTTCTACTTTCTACTTTTCTACTTCTGTTTAAATAACATACTTTTTGGTCATGTTCTGGGGAATTCTGAACTTGGCATACTTTAGGGCACTCTTATCCCCAAGACCTGGGATACTGGAGGGCCTGGGACTCAAAAAATGCCAGGGCAAATTGGACCACAAAAGTAGCTTTGGGGCCACATGCAGCCTGTGGATCATAACCTCCTCTCCCATGGTTTAGAGCCCTAAAATATCTTAATTCTGGCCAGGCTACAAATCCATCATGAATTTTCTTAAAAACCACAAACCTTACCTGTGTTCTGCATGGATTCGTCTCCTTGGAAGGGACACTCACTTAGGGCTCCTACTCGACTCATGGACCCTCCTAAGATCAGCTTTAGTGACTCCAGAAACCCCTAACACAGAAACAAGGGCTGTTGTTATTGTCGTGTACCTTCAGACCATCTCTGGCTTATGGCAAGCCTAAAGCTTTTCCTGGAAAGGTTGGTTCCGGGGGGGGGGGGTGCCTTTGCCTTTCTGTGGGGTTGAGAGAGTATGACTTGCCCAAGGTCATCCCGTGGGTTTCCACGGCTGAGTGGGGATTTGAACCCTTGCAGTCTCTTCCAGCTCTATGATTCTCTGATTCCCAGAGGGCGCAGAATGGGCCCCTGGAACCAAAGAGCTCACCTGCCTCTGGTTTATCCTCGTCTTACCTGCATGCGGAGGTAAGCTTTCTGTCCTGTCCGCACCTCCACAGCCTCCACCTGCTCCCCATCCAGAGGTGCCATCTCCGGCAGTCCCGCATTGGAGTCCACTTGCTTGCAGTCCACGTACAGGTCTACGGACAGGCTGCTGCCTTGCAGGCCACCCAGCCTCAGGAGGATGGTGTGGCCGCGGCTGTCAGCCAGGTTGGCATTTTGCAGGTTCACCGAATGGAGCTTCCCATCAGGCCGAAGGTATCGGATGAGGACTAATGGGGGAGAAAGGCAGGGCTGGCTATGCTCCTTGTTTCTGCTTGTTGTTGTGTGCCTACAAGTCGTTGGCAACCTACAGCAGCCCTAAGAGGAACCTATCCCAGGGGTTTCTTGGTAAGATTTGTTGCAGGGAGGTTGCCTTTGCCTCCCTCTGAGGCTTAGAGAGTATGACTTGACCCAGTGGTTTTCCATGCCCATGCAGGGATTTGAAATCTGTTCTCCAGAGTCACAGGCCAACTCTCTAGCCCGCTTATGCCATGCCGCCTCCCTGGTTATGCTTCGCACTCTCCATATGTGACAATTCTACTGGAATGAACATGAAATAACCACCAAAAATTAGGAGCTGGAAAACTAGTGAAAGAGGAGGTAACTGAAATGCTCCCAACTGTGAAATACAAGAAAGGTCTAAAGCAGGTTGGGGGTGGCAATTGTAGAAGTTAGTGAGCCCCATTACCCCTCACCGGAGACCTTGGAAGGCTGTGCCTCCCACCACATTTGCAATTCTCCAAGGTCTCCTGGGAGGCTCACAGGGCCCCCTAGCCTTCCACAGTTGCCCACAAGAACATGAGGAAAATGGCCCCAAGTCCCCTACATTTTTTTTGTCCCCAATGTCCTGTAGGGAACACGAGGACATTTTCACCATGCTGGACTCTATGAGTTGCACTTTATCACCCTTGTGGTCTCTTCCAGCTGTACAGTTGTATGAGGTGTAGTCCAAAATAGTCCCCCCCCGCACTCCTAGCTTGGTCACATCTAGTCCTTTCCTTCTCCATGCTCTCACCTTTGTTGGTCTTGCCAACCACCGAGACCTCCAACCAGCGGCTGTTGTCCTTCTTATAGTAGAGCCCAAATAAAACCCCACCCTGCTTGGGGGGCAGGCGGAATGTAGACAGCAGGTAGATGTCATTGACAGATAGGAGCTCCGTTCGGATCTTGTTGGTAACAGTGGCCATATGCCGGGGCTCCGTCACAGTCAGGAGGTCAATTACTAAGGGAGGAAGAGGCAGAAGTCAGACTATACTTCATGGTAGAGTACTGTGGTGTCTTTGGGGGGCATTTCCCCCCAGGACCCTCCAGGCCATGCATATTTTCCAAACTAGCAAACATCACAAAACAACATAATCCTCTAATGCTTGGAGCTAATAAACAGATAGACAAGAAATTGATATGCTAGAATAGAGAAGGTTAAGAGGTGACATGACAGCTATGTTGAAATATTTTGAAGGGATGTCATATGGAGGATGGTACAATCCTGTTTTCTGCTGCTCCAAAGACTAGGACATGGAGCAATGGCTTCAAACTTCAGGAAAAGAAATTCCATCTAAACATTAGGAAGAATTTCCTGATGGTAAGAGCAGTTCAACAATGGAATATGCTGCCTGGGATTGTGGCAGAGTCTCCTTCTTTGGAGGTTTTTAAACAGAAGCTGGATGGTCATTTGTTGAGGAATGCTTTAAGAGTGTATTCCTGCATGGCATAATGGGGTTGGACTCAATGGCCCTTGTGGTCTCTTTCAACTCTGTGATTCTATTCTATGAAATAATAACAATATTCCTACTACATTTGTCATGAAAAGGTAACTGGAATTTTTAATATATGCAAATTATTGACTAATCTCAGTACAGTACAGTACAGCACAAATGTTGACTACGTACTATTACAATACACTACACACAATCTACTAAACACATTCAGACAATGAATTACAACCACTTGATGGTGATTATTTATTGCATACAATTACAATGGACTGAATAAACTAAATATAGTTCAAACAGCCATTACTTGTTACTACCATTAGCCTAAGTTACATCTCAATATCTTTAAATAAGAATTCAATGTGATCATGAATTATTTCCTTCTGTTAAAAAGAACTTACAGTCAAGTGGTTGTTATTGGCTATTGGCTATAAATGTTTCTCCCTTTTCTTTCTTTTTAATGGTATAGCAGACTAACATGGCCATTTCTCTGAAAAGTATTATAATGTAAAGTCGCCATTACTCACCATTTAGCTATCCAGCAATCCTATCCAAATTCACTTCTTGGTCCCTGCCAAAATGACCTTCCATTCCCACCCACCCACCCCCTTCCTAAACAAAGCCAAAAGTTTGAACTTTCAGATATTTGGCTCAATCTTCTTGGGGAGAAGATGAGTAAATTTCAGCCTCAAGTTGTGCATATTAATGCTACAACACACATGGCTTGCCGTTTAGCAGTTCGGGATAAAACAGGCTTCCCCACTTATCTGACGGGTTAGGGATTAAAGCACTGTCAGAAAAAGGAATTGAAAAGCTGAACCCATGTACTGTGGTATAGGGAGCCCAAAGATTTATAGAGGCTCACTTGGGTCCAACTGCACGCATGCTGCTTGCAAAGTCTCTCAGCCACTTCAGTGCCCTTTTCCCCTCTCTCAGCTTGCTTTGCAAGCAGTGCGTGCATGTGAGTGATTCCAAGCGAGTATCTGTAGGCAAGAAGAAATGAGCTAAGAGTGGAATCCCCATCCAATTAATGGAACTCGTCCTTAATTTGGAAGCGTCAAAAGAGCAAGGGCCTTTCTGCACTACACTGTTATAGTGTTATTATTCTACTTTCAACATCCTGTGGAATTCTGGGGTTTGTAGTTTACTGAGGCCAAAGATCTCTCTGGCTGGGAATTCTAAAGGCCCCTCCCTAAACTGCAAAGCCCAGGATGCCATCGGATGTTGAAAGTGGAATAATAGCACTATCACAGTGTTGTGCAGAAAGGCCCCAAGTCGTCAGATAACGGGGTATCGAAAGGTGGGGGCTTCCTGTGGGGGGTGGTGGAACTTACCACAAGAAGTTGATCCTCTCCTGTTGTGCTCCTAGTGGGAGACCATTTGGAAAGTGTTTCTTTTACAGAGGAGGTCATTAATGGATGTTTTGTGGTCGGGAAAAGAAGCGGCTTTCCAAACAGTCTCCCACTGGGAGACCAACAGAAGAGGAACAACACCATGTGATAAGTCCCAGCCAAAGATGCTGTTATCCTGCTGTAGTTGAGATTTGCTTGCCTCCTGTGAAAAGCTCCTTAGACACAGCATGTTTTGGAACTGTCAACAGGCTATCATGAGGCTATTGTGTATATGGTGGTGCCTAGTTTTGCATCTACTGTATATAATCATGTATAAATGTAGAAAACTTAGTCAAAAAACTGACTTCAAAAACCTGGGTCGACTTCTTCTTCTTCTTCTTCCTATTCTTCTGCTCTTACTGTCAGAAAGTTCTTCCTAGTGTTCAGATGGAATCTCTTTTCCTAATGTTTGAAGCCATTGCTTCATGTCCTAGTCTCTGGAGCAGCAGAAAATAGGCTTGCTCCATCCTTCAAATGTTTAAACATTGCTATTATGTCTCCTCTTTAACCTTTTCTTCTCCAGGCTAAACATACCCAACCTGCAAGCTGCTCCTCATAGGACTTCCTGGCTTCCAGACCTTCTACCATTTTGGTCTCTCTCCTCTGGACACGTTTTGGCTTGTTAATATCCTTCCTGAATGGTGGTGCCCAGACCAGACACAGTATTCCAGATGGAGTCCGACCAAAGCAGAATAGAGTGGTACTATCAATTCCCTTGACCCAAGCCATTTCCACACTACACTGTTATCGTGCTATTATTCCACTTTCAACCTCCTATGGAATCCTGGGGTTTGCAGTTTAGGGAGGGGCATTTAGGATTCACAGCCAGAGAGCTCTTTGGCCTCAGGAAACTACAAACCCAAGAATCCCACAGGATGCTGAAAGTGGAATAACAGCACTATAACAGTGTAGTGTGGAAATGACCCTGGACACTATACTCCTATTGATGCAGTCCTGAAACACACTGGCTTCTTTTAGCTGCTGCTAAAATGTCACTAAGACTAACTTTTATCAAAGAAGGAACCATCCCCTTCTCTGGGTACAGTGGTGAAAGGCAAGAACTTTGTCCATCCAGGGAGAACCTAAAGGAAACGCTGATCTCTTCTACTCTCGCTGCTGCAGTGCCGCTTCTGGCCGTCGTGGACGCCTGGGTGGGAAAATGGCGGCAGGAGCAGGGGCTCTGGCCGTTCCCCTCAAAGAAGCGCTGAGAGAATAGAGGGGATCCGTGCTTCTTTCGGGCTCTCCCAAGACAGCCTAAACTCTCACCTTTTGCTCCCCAACTCAGTGAAGAGGATCGTTCCTTTTTTGATAAAAGTTAATACTTGTACCTTCACTGTTATCAAACAAAGAACCATCCCCTTCTCTGAGGAGAGTGGCGAAAGGCCCTTCTGAATTCCTGGGCAGGAAAATGGAGGCAGTGTTGGTACTCTCCCCTCTCTGCGGAATGACCTTCCTCTTAGCCACGGATCAAATCAAAATCATCATCATCATCATCATCATCATCCCCCTACCTTTTTTCTAGTATAACCCCTGCTAGCAGACCCAGCCCCGGGGAGTATAATATTTAATAATAAAAAGTTATTAAGCCAGAGGTTCACCGGATGGAAATGTAGACATCCGGGTCTAAAGGCTGAAACCCCCCTGGCATAGGTCTGCCCAAACAACCCCTAGTCATGTATCCCAGGAAAACCTCAGAAAGGCACGTATATACATATCAAATGGGCCGGCCACAACTTTGACACCTTGAGAGACTAAGTGTCTCCCAGTTGAGGTTTGAAATGCAAAACAAGGTCCACCTGCATGATTCGAACATCTGTCCTTCTCCAGAAAGGGTCTGGCCGCTCCAGGCACACTTTGCACTATAACTGAGTCCCTTTTGGGGGCTCTCTCTTTGGAGAACTCCCACATTTGTCTAGCCCCACCATTCTGCTAGTCAAGAGCTCCCTCAGCATTCTTCCTTAGCTGAGCCACTTTCGCCTGTTTTTTCCTTCCTGAGCTGCAATCGACAAGATCAGGTACAGAGAAACCTCTCTCTTTCCTCCACTTTTCCCTATTTTCACATCTTTCCAAGTCATTAGTCCTAGTGCATTTGTGTGGGTGACTGCTTGGTGTGTGTGTGTGGTGTGTGTGTGTGTGCGTGAAGTCTGCCAATACTGATAAATAAAATACTTTTAATTGTACACTTGACTTGTCTCTCTCGCGCAGTTTGACTCCGTAGAGATAGGACAAAAGATCTCACTGTGTTGCCCTGCCCTCCGCTCTGCTAAGCATTGCTCCGCTAATTTCCCCAA
Source organism: Iguana delicatissima (assembly GCA_948472985.1). Classification (NCBI taxonomy): domain Eukaryota; kingdom Metazoa; phylum Chordata; class Lepidosauria; order Squamata; family Iguanidae; genus Iguana; species Iguana delicatissima. The sequence continues at coordinate 518,967 of CAOKZL010001182.1, read as the reverse complement.
TCTTTATATTTTGGAGCAAATCTAGGTGTCCTCTGGGGACCCCCAGAAGTCAGGGTAACACTGGGAAGGACTCAAGGTGGCTTACAGTACTTAAAAAAAAAAATCATGACATACAAAAGTTAAAACACAAATTAAACAATCAAGTAATAATTAAAACAGAGTTAAAATATATATATTTAAAACAGTGGTTCTCAACCTGTGGGTCCCCAGATGTTTTTGGACTTCAGCTCCCAGAAGCCCTGAGCACTGACCATAGTGGCTGGGGCTTCTGGGAGCTGAAGTCTAAAAACATCTGGGGACCCATAGGTTGAGAACCAGTGATTTAAAACAACAAACAAGTCATAACTGCTACAAATTAAGAACAACTGGCACCTTTCGTCAGCCAGGCAATGATCCCATATTGAATGCCTGCTGAAATAAAAATGTTTTTGTTTGTCTACAAAGAAGGCAGGGAGGGTGCTTATCTGACCTCTCTGAAAAGCAAGTTGCAGAGCTTGGGAGCAGCCACTGAGAAGGCCCTCTCCTGTGTTCCCACCAGACGTGGTGGGACAGAGAGAAGGGCTTCTCCAGCTAACAGGAGTCCAAAACCCATAATTTTGGCCCCGACACCTGTCCTCACCTTATACGTGAAGTTGACTTATGCACCAGTTATATACCGTATCTTCAGCAAAGCCAGTTTCATATTGGGGAAACAAGGGTTCAAATTCCTGCCCAGCTATGGGAACCCCCTGGATGACCCCTTGAGTGAGTCACACTCTCTCGACGTCAAAGACAATTGCAAACCCTCACTAAAGAAATGTTGCCAGGAAACCTCCAGGATAGAGTTGGCCCAAGTCATAGTTGACGTAAAGGCACATTGCAACAAACATTCTTTATAAGAACAACCTTCTTGGCTTTAATAGGGGGGAAGATAAGGGAACGAAGCAACTAACCTACATTTCCGCACTAGCCTGTTATAGCGCTATGGTTCCACTTTCAACATCCTATGGAATCCTGGGGTTTGCAGTTTCAAACCCCAGGATTCCATAAGATGTTGAAAGTGGAATCACAGCGCTGTAACAGGCTAGTGCGGAAATGGCCAAGGCCACTTCCTCCCTCCTATGAGGAAAGGAAACGAGCTTACTGTTTCACTTAATTTGATATCCCTGAATACCAAAGTCACGCTCATCATATTTCTGATTTCTATGTACTGTTGTAGAAGCTGGATTTTTACTTTTATTCACAGCTTTTCTACTTCCATGGAGATCTTGCGCCCTTCCTCCCTGACTGTACTATAGTTTGAAGAACAAGTTCCAAAAAATGCAGCCGGCAACTTTGATCCAGTTCTTGCTGATTTCTGTCATGACCAGAAACAGGTCTTTTGTAGACCTACTGGGTCTTAAGTGCTCATTTGAGACCATTCCATCCCCAAACAGTTAACCTGACAACAACTGAACAGAGACTTCTAAGTACATCGGAACCACCACTTTCGTGCATTCAGCATTCATGGATTTGATTATTCATGGGTTATTTTATTTATTTTTTTAAAAAGTTCCTGCCATGGAATTTGCCCCTATTTGCTCCTGCCATGGAAAAAAAATATTCTCTTTAAGAGGCTCTAGGTCCTCCAGCACAATTCTATGGTTCACCTCAACCAGAATTGGATCACAGAATTGCACTGGAGGACCTAGAGATTCCTAGAGAAAATGCTTTTCTAGGCATTTCTAGGTCCTCCATTGCGACTCTATCTCTGCCAGAAGCAGACCATAGAATCGTGCTGGAGGACCTGGAGATTCCCAGAAAAATATTCTCAGGTTAAGAAAAACAGCATCTGTGATTTTTATTTGTGTTTTTCCACTACTCGCAGGGGTCTTGTGCCCCTAACCCTCACGAAAGTGGGGGCCTCACTCTATCTTATAAAGCTATGCATCGTAATTGTGTATAGTGTGTGAAAGAAATCCCTTTTAATCACAAGGCATTGTGGCTTTGATTCTGTCAACCTTGGAGTCAGTCTATCTCTGGCCAGAGCTTCTGAGAGAATTCCTCTTCCCCCACCTCTCTTTGGACTACAACTCCTTGAATCCTGGCTGGGGATTCTGGGAGTCACAGTCCACAAAAATTCCTCCCTGCAGCTCTGCCCCTGCAGAGACCAACTGCTACAGCAGAACAAGGACAAAGAAAGGGATGTGGTCCACTATTTGGCCGAAATGGGCCGCCTGCATGCACACACACACACTTGCTGGGCCCGACCCAACAAGGCCACCCTTCAGTTTGGAGGCTGGTGTTCTAATGTGGACCACGAGGCCACGGAACCCACAGAATTCCTGATCCACAGATCAGGAAAGCAAGGCCCACTCTCCAACCTGGCTGGTTTTTCCGCTCAATATTTGTTTACAAGAATGGATTTCATACACACTGTCCCAGTATCAGAGACACAGAGAGGCATCTATGGAACTGCTTATGCCTCTGTGGTCTCCTCCAGAGCAGAATGAGCATCAGTGGCAGAGAGAACGAGAAGTTCCTTTTTCTGGGACCAGACCTCCCAAGGATTCTGTGGTTCCTGAGAAGTTTCCACTTGGAATACACTCAGCGCTCCAGTTCCGGGCTTGGTTGGTGGCACGTATCTCAGCCAGAATTTTGGACAGAGACAGATGGTGTGGTATTTTTAAAAAACATCTTAAAACCAGGAATATTGTTAAGGGCACATATTTTGGGCAACCAGACCCAGAGAGGAATTCTTGGGCCCCTCGAACTAAGGTTGCCATTTGGCTGGTTAAACCAGCTGCCTGGTTTTGGGGTAGAGAGATCGGCCTGGCAGTTACTCTGACAGGCCAAGCACAGAGCTGCATCTGTTAGACTGGGCTGTGCATAGGTGTAAAACGTGCGCTGCCTTGTCTTGGCAGAATGTGGAATGGAGTTCAGAGTCTTGATGGAAGGAACGTTGCTCTTCCAGCGGCCAGCAGGATTTCACCCAGTGCCCCTCCAAACTTTTCTCCCTGAAGTGCTTGTCATCTACTTCTGGGGAGTCTGTCCAACTTTGAAGAGTTTTCAGAAATGCCCCCAGGCAGGCAGTCCAAGCGCAATCTGCTCTATCTGGTATTCCCAACTCAGGTCTGCTGCCTGCGTTAGACCCAGGCTGCAGCTAGACTTTTAAGAGGTGGCAGAATGGGACCTGACATTCCAGATGCTGGTGGGAGATACCACTTTTTATGCTCTGCCATGTCTTTAAACAAACAAATCTCTGCAAGTAGAAAACTAGCTCCTCAGGGAACTCAGTTCTGAGAGAACCCTTTGCCCTACAGGGCTGGATTTCTATTTGCAGGGACGAGTGTAGTGGTGATCTTGTTTAACAGACAGAAGCAACACAAAAGGTGATCTCCTCAACTGTGGTTTGAAATAGTGACACTGCCATTCTACCCGCTCCATGAACGCCGTTGCATTTGAAAGCTGCAAAGATGCCATACGTTGGCTGCTGCATCAGCATTCTGTCAAGCCTGTACTATTTTCACATGTACACATGAGCCAAAAATTCTTGATGGTGAGCACAGCCTTACTGTGGAAGAGTCTGCCTCAGGAGGTGGTGAGAGTTCCTTCACTGGAGATATTTGGGCAGAAGACAGATGGTCATCTGTCAGGCAGGGTTTAGTACAGCACTGAAAGTCACGGGGCTCTCTAGCTGTCATTGGACTGCACCTCCTGGCAACCCTAGCTAGCATAGCAAATTTGCAGAATGCTGGGAGTTGTAGTCCAATGTCACCTGGAAGGCATCATGATTACTGTGGTTGCTGTAATAGTTATGACATTCCTTCACAGAGCAGAGGGTCAGTCTAGATTATCCCAAGAATTTTTTCCAGGTTCTAAAATTCCACGATTTCACCCATCATTACCTACCTAGGAATGCCTCACCTCCATCTTGACCATATGATTTTATCTCACACTCCTCATTCCTCTCCAACTCTTCATATTTTGATAATTTATCACATTTCTTGAACCAAGCACAGCCATCAAATGCATACTGCAACCTGTACTACCTGTCGTAGTACTATCTCGCATTATTTCTTTATTATTTGTTCATTTGTTGTTGTTGCTGCATGCCTTCAAGGTGTTTCCGACCTATGGAGACCCTACGGGGACCCTGTAACAGGATTTGCTAGGGGATGAGAGTGTGTTATTTGCAAACTTCTCCAACCTCTGCCCTCCCCACCAGCCTCAGGCATTTCTTTTCCAGGGAAACCCTCCCACTCATCAGCTCTGATCAGGCCATGCAGCTCTTTAAAAACACACCTTGGTCCTTCTCCTCCTCCACCAGCTGCTGCCTGGAAAGCTAAGGATGGCTTGTGACCCCATTTCTCAGTACCACAAACTGATGCCCCCCATGCCCAAGGAAGGACATGGGCATGAGAGAGCATCTATACAGCCACCGTGCCAACCCCCCTCTTCCCTCTCCTTTCCCTGACCCGGTTTGGACCCTGGGTGCCCCTTCTCCCCACTGTGCTCCAGCCCCCTTCCCACAGACACACGCATTTTGATATCTGATATTTCCACTTTTTTTGTGAATGGGAAGGGATGACTGCAGCTCTATCCTTCATTAGAATTTAAATATTACTTTCCCAGGTCAAGCCAAGCTTCCTTCTAGCTTGGCGTCCTCTTTTTCCTAGCTGCCAGCCAGGTAGGAAATTAAGCCACGACTGTCCTCCTATGTTGTTTGCCCACCCCTACATCACACACAACACAAACACTACGGCCATTTCCGCACTAGCCTGTTATAGCGCTATGATTCTGCTTGCAACATCCTGTGGAACCCTGGGGTTTACAGTTTTGGGAGGGGCCAGCTGGCCCCTCCCGAAACTGCAAACCCCAGGGTTCCATAGGATGTTGCAAGTGGAATCATAGTGCTATAACAGGCTACTGCAGAAATGGATTATGAGAAGCCAGTATACAGAAATAGGCTGCCCCTGGCTGTGGAGGTTCTGACTGAGCAACTGCAGCGCAGACCTTGGAAAGTGGGTTTTTTGGGTGACCAGCAGGCATGGCAGGAATGCTGGGAGTTCTTATAGTAAGAAGAAAGAAAAGGCAATTTCCCCAAGTTCCAGCAGTTTCTTGGCTTTTGATCTGACTCTTCCCTCCCTGGCTCCAAGCAATACGTTTCTCCCTTTTTCTTTTAAATTTCCCAGATCCCCCGATACACCACGCTCTCAGGATCTCCTGAGCAGCGAGGGGACGTCTAGCTTTGCTGTAGGCTGCCTTGGGTCCCATGTTGGCAGGATATAAAAGGAGAAAAAGACAGAAAGATAAGATGGGAAGCGAGGCAGGGTTCTCTGGGAAGTTAAGGGGATGCTGGGGGAGGCACCTTTGGCGAAAAGGGGGGATTTGGGTCTTGAGAAGGGGTCGGTCCAGAACCCGAAACCCTGGCACACCCCTGATGATGCCAACAGCGGCAATGCAAGGGTGCCAAGTGGTGCGGGAGAGATGCCCAAATGTCTCTTCCTTTCTTTCTGGGGGAGGAAGAGAACAGAACAAGGGACGCCCAAGAATGATATTGAGGATGATATAAGTAACAATATAATAGTAGTAACTTTCTCCCTGGGGGTCCCGGTCACCCCGATCGCCCTCATGGACTAGGGGCAGAAAGGGGGCAGCCTGGGCTGAGCGTGCCTGCGCGCGTGTCAGGCCGAAGTCCCCCGGTCGAGCTTACCTTGCAACTCGTGCCTGGCCGCGCCAGCTGCGCCCCAGAGGAGGAGGAGGAGGCGGCGGAGGAGGGCGGCGGCGGCGGCGGGTGCGGAGGATCGGTGGGGCAGCGTCCGCCGCTCCATCGCTGTTTCCAGGCAGGGGAGGGAGGGAGGGCCGGCGGGAGGCCGAGAGGGAGGGCGGGCGCTGGACCGGGGCGGGGGGCCCGGAGGAAGGGGCGGCGCCGCCGTCGGGGACAAAAGCGGGGCAGCGGCGGAGGGGCTTCGGGCGGCGCGGCCCCGGCGCTCGGCTGCCGCCTCCGCCTCCTCCGCCTCCTCCCTCTCCCTCCCCTTCCAGGATCTAGGCCGGCCCTCCCTCCTCCCCCTTCGCCCCCAGCGCCTCATCGGACGGCCCAGAGAGAGCGGGGCTGGGGGCTGGCGTGGGTGGGTGGGATCGGCCGCCGGGACCACACAGGCTCCGCAGGCACTAAGCGCTCTTGCGACGGGGAGCCCGACTAGAGGACCTCGGGAGAGCCCAAGGACACCCCCCCCAGTTCGGCCGGAGGGTGTGAGCGCTGTAGGGCGAAAAGGGTCTACTGCCTGGGGTCTCCCACCCCCATGCCGCGCCTCCTTCTCTAGCATCGCCGTCGAGGAAGGATGTTCTAAGGGGGGAAGCAGCTCCGGGTGGAATTTTCCGGGTGGAATTTTCCCTCCGGCTTTGGACTCAGCCCTTCTTCAAGGAGCCGGAGCGACGTGTCCTGAGCGGAACTCCGAGCCTCAGCAGCTCGGGAAACGTGGCTTGCAGGGAACTACAGATCCCAGTATCCCGGAAAATGTTGCTTCGGATGCGCTGTAGCGCCCACCATTCCCTGGCTAGCCAAAGCATTACTTTGAGGAACCTGCAACTCCCAGAACCCCCAGGCACCTGAGCTGCCGCTTTTGGAGTTGTAGTACCCCCAAAGTAACTTCTCCAGACTGTAGCCCTGAGGCCTCTAGGAAGCCCACAGGCAAGAGAGGAAAAAAGACCCCCGATCTTCCCTCCTGTTTGTCCTTCCCTCACCACTCAGCCCCTGGAGCTCAGAGATAGACTGCTCCTGAGCAGCCTGTTCTCAGCCCCTAGTCTTGTGAACAAGGGCTGGTGGCCGGGGCCAGCCCTAGGTGCTCAGCTGTCTGAAAAGGAGAGGCAAATGGTACCACTGGTGCCCTTTTCCTGTGTCGGGGTGCAGGGCCAGCATCCAAAGCCAGCCAAATGATTTGGGCACCCAAAGCCGAATACATCTGCAAGCCTTTCTCCTTATCCCTGGCAGTCAAACACACAAGCATGAAGCAAACGAAACAATCCAGGATTTGCTGCCTTGTTGTGTGACAGTTAAAATCTCTCTCTGCCTCGTGGGGCAGCATGGATTGGACACGCCATGGCAGAAAATCTATTCAATCTTGCTGTACTACCATCATTCCGCAGAAGAAACAGAAGACGAAAAGAGAGAGGGATTAAAAAGAAGCCACAAGGAGACCACAGCAGAATTGGCCCCAAATCCACAGACAGGCCTCCTGCATTGCCCTTCCGTGTTGTTGTTGTGTGCCCTCAGGTCATTTCCAACTTCTGACAACCCTAAGGCACCAGGGTGGTGTAGTGGTTTGAGCATTGGGCTACGATCCTGAAGACCAGGGCTTGATTCCTTGGCTTTAAATTCCTTGGCTGTGAGAAGTGCATGGAGCGCTTTCGATGTGGTGGACCTTCTGGCCATTTCCATACTAGCCTGTTATAGCGCCTTGATTCCACTTTCAACATCCTATGGAATCCTGGGGATCGCAGTTTCGGGAGGGGCCAGGTGGCCCCTCCCGAAACTGCAATCCCCAGGATTCCATAGGATGTTGAAAGTGGAATCATAACGCTATTAACAGGCTAGTGCGGAAATGACCCCAGTCCCTCCAAGCTTATTCTACAGGAAATGTGTTGATTTTTCAGGTGTGGTTAGGCTTACAGTAAGGAGTCACATGCTGTAGTGCAGAGCTTTCCAAACTTTCCATGTTGGTGGCACACTTTTTAGACATGCATCATTTCGTGATGCACAGTAGTTCAGTAAGTGGAGGCAACCCCTCCACCTGGGGCTGGAACGCCACCACTGCCGCCGCCCTCTCTGGGGTTTTCCTCACCCAGGGTAGCAGCAGTGGGAGAGGCAGCCCCCCAGGCCTGGCCCCCTGCTGCCGCCCTCACTGGGGTCTTCCTTGGCCCAGGGCAGCAGCAGCGGCGGTGGCAGAAGAGGCAGCCCCTTCATCCTAGCCTGGCCTCCCATGGCGGCAGAAGAGGCAACCCCTCTACCTGTAACTTTCGTGTGACACACCTGCACACTGCAGCCGACACATGTCGCAACACACAATTTGGAAAGCTCTGCTGTAGTGGTTTGAACATTAAACTGCGACCCTGAAGACAAGGGCTTGATTCTCCGCTCAGCCGTGGAAACCCACTGGGTGACCTTGCGCATGTCACATACTCAGCCCCAGGAAAAAAAACCATGGTAAGGTCACCATCACTCAGAAATGACTTGAAGGCACACAAGAACAACAACATACTAATGTATTTACCATAATTGCTGCTGTATAAGACTCACTCCCCCCCCAAAAATACTATTTGAAAATGGGGTGCATCTTATATGCCAGTGTGTCTTATACACTGGAGAATAATATTTGCCAGTGTATACATGGGGTGTGTCTTATACATGAGTGCACCTTATAGGCTGGCAAATACGGTATATGTTTTTAATCTATTCTGGTTTTAATATTCTGTAAGCCAATTTGAGTCTCAATACTGGGAAGAAGGCAGGACATAAATGAATAAAATTAATAACAACAATAATAAGCATCAAAAATATATCCCCCAACTGTTGTGATCTGGCAATGACATTCCCAATGAATCCACTGTCCTCCCCATTTTTCAGCTATCTCAAAAATGCCCCAGTTTCTGTCACTACCTCCCACCTTCCCCCTTTGTCCTCAGCTTATTTCTCTTGCTACGAACTGAGTTCAAAATGCAGAAGAAGTTTTCCCGCTGTTAACTCGGCAGGAGGGGAGAGGAGATACGGGGGCAGAATCTTGCCCTTCCCAGTAGGCTCAAGCAAAAGCACACCGCCGCGCCTCTCACTTGTGCGCTCTTCCTCATTAACAGCTGTTGCCCTCTGATGTTACTCGGTCATGTGTGTCCAGATTTTCTTCTTTGAAATGTTGGATGGTATGCAAAGGGGTAGCATGATGCTAATATGTGGGGCTGTCTTGCTCATGTTTTGCACAAAACAAAATTTTTTTTTTATTGGTGCAATTCATTCAGCAGTGTCCTGGCTAATTTTGGTGGGACTGTCCCAGCTCCGCTGTGTTCTGCATCTCCTCTGGAGCCTTGGCCCCAGGCTCTCATCCATCAGAGAGCTTCCAAGATGACCTCATTGTTTTCTTCCAAGACTTGGGTCGCCTCCCAGGAGATGAAGGGGCGTTTTTTTCTGGTTTTCCTTTGCTGCGGCCTGGCTCGGCTCCTCCCTCCGCCCACTGAACACTGGGATCGTACACACACATGGCGTCCCAATTTGGGTCTGCCTGTCAAAGAGAAACAAGGGAAATCCCTTCTCCTTTGGAGAGAGACAGTTACATAGCCTGTGAGAAAAAAAAATATCTGGAAAGGATCAATTTAAGGTGTCCGAAAAAGAAAACAAGTTACATGAGTCAAGAGCCAGCCAAGATATTCTCACATACGCACTAACCCCCAAAGCCGCAAGAAGAAGAGAGACAAGCTCCTCTCCCTCGCTTCTCACTCTGTGGCAACTGCTGTTTAGTGCTAGACTGTTCTTGATCATGGAGGCTCTATCCAGAGAGGCCAGCTAGGAGCCTTTATTTGGTCATTTATTAGACCTCACCTGGAACACTGTGTCCAGTTCTGAGCACCAGAATTCAAAAAAGGATATTGACAAGCTGAAAAATGTCCAGAAGAGGACAACCAAAATGGTGAAGGGTCTCATGCCCTATGAGGAGCGGCTTAGAGAGCTAGGTATGTTTAGCCTGACGAAACGAAGGTTAAGAGGAGACATGATAGCCATGTTTAAATATTTGAAGGGATGTCATGTTGGAGATGGAGCAAACTTTTTTTCTGCTGCTCTGAGACTAGGACATGGAGCAGTGGATTCAAAGTACAGGAAAAGAGATCTCACCTAAACATCAGGAAGAACTTCCTGATGGTAAGAGCCGTATGACAGTGAAATATTCCGCTTCAGAGTGTGGTGGAATCAACTTCTTTGGAGGTTTTTAAATAGGCGCTGGCTGGCCATTTCTTGGGAGTGCTTTGACTGTGTGTTCCTGCATGGCTGGAGGCTGGACTCAGCCATTGTGGTCTCTTCTAACTCTATGATTCTATTATTTATTTATATGTTCGTTCATTCATTCATTCGTTCAATTTATACCCCACCTTTCTCCCACTAAGTGACCCAAGATGGCTCACAATAATTTAAAATAGGAATATTATATTACAAAGTAAAAATATATGTATTAAATGACAGTATTTTAAAAAGCAAATGTTAAAATCAGCACAAATGCATTTAAAACATAATGAAAAACATGCAAGATTTTTTAAAAAGCACAGCACACCACTTTCAACACACTTCTGCCATATGATGAAAATCAGTCAAAGGCCCGCTTGAATGAAAAGGTCTTAAAATGCTCCTGGAAAAAGATAACGGATGGGGCTAGAAAGACCTTCTGTGGAAGGGAGTTCTACAGCTTGGGAGCAGCCACAAAGAAAGCCCGTTCTTGTGTCCTAACCAAACGTGCCAGTGATTGTGGTGGGACTAAGAGAAAGCTCTCTCCAGAGGATATAAAAGTTTATTTATTCGTTGTCATTCATCTAACAGCTCCCAGATCTGCCACACAAGAAAATGAGTGTAAACCAAGATATCACTCAGTAAAAAGCAATAGCTTAAAAATGGCAATCAATATAGAAGTGGCACAGACCTAACACAACATTTGTGTATCTGATGTTTGGCAGTCATAATGCAGAATGGAATAGTAAAACCGGGTCATATTTTGGAATTGTTTTAAAATGTCAGATGTGCTTTCCATATTTCTCTTTGAAAAGCTGATCCAAGAATGATGCTTTTAAAAATATTAAAATGTGAACAATCTCATCACATCCAGATTGACTCAAAAGGAACTCTGACTGATTCCCATGTCTTACAGTACAGTACAGGTTTGGTGTGTGTTTCAGAGAAGGATGGAATTCATTTAACAGATTAGAGAGCTGGCCAAAACTAACGAAATGAATTTCAACAGGAAGAAATGTACACTACTACACTTGGACAGAAAAAATGAAATGCACAGATATAAGATGGCTGACACGTGGCTTGCCCACAGTACTTGTGAAAAGGATCGAGAAGTCTTAGTAGACCAGAAGTTGAGCATGAGTCAGCAGTGTGATGCAGCAGCTAAAAAAGCCAATGCAATTCCTTGCTGCATCATTATTAGTATAGTGTCTAGATCAAGGGAAGTGATAATACCACTCTATTCTACTGTGGTTAGATCCCACCTAGAGTACTGTATCCAGTTTTGGGCACCACAGTTCAGGAAGGATATTGACAAGTTGGAGTGTGTCCAGAGGCGGGTGACCAAAATGGTAGAAGGCCTGGAAACCATGAAGCCCTATGAGGAGCAGCTCAGGGAGCTGGATAGGTTCAACCTGGAGAAGAGAAGGTTAAGAGGTGAAATGATAGCTATGTTTCAATCTTTGAAGGGATGTGCAATGAAGGATGGAGCAAGCCTGTTTTCTGCTGCTCTAGAGACCAGGACACAGAGCAATAGATTCAAATTTCAGAAAAAGAGTTTCCATCTAAACCTTAGGAAGAACTTCTTGATGGTAATAGCAGTCTGACAATGGAATACTGTGCCTGGGAGTGTGGTGGAGTCTCATTTTTGGAAGTTTTTGAAGAGAGGCTGGATGGCCATCTGTTAGGAATGCTTTGGTGGTGTGTTTCTGCATGGCGGAATGGGATTGGACTCGATGGCCCTTGTGGACTCTTCCAGCTGTATGATACTATGATTCTATAATATTTACTATAAAGCCCCATTGAAAGCAATGATATTTATATTTTTATGTCAATATTTCTATTCTGTTCTATTGTAGAGCTTTTGAGGTTGTTTTTCTTACATTTTATTTTACTTATCTGGGTATTTATTAGCAACTTTCATTAGGTGATGAACTGCAATTGATAAAAACATAACAGCATAAGTTCAGAAATTTAAACATTCAAAATAAAAAAGTTTAAAAAATAAAACTCAAGACTGGCGTCTCTCACTAATCTGACAGGTTAGGGACCAGAGCACTGTCAGAAAACTGAATTGGTTGGAAAGGGGAACCCATGCATGGCACTGTAGAGATCATGGGTGACTTGTGGAGGCTCACTTGCTATCGACAGCACACATGCAAATTGCAAAGTCTCTCAGCAAGCTTAGTGCCTTTTTCTCCCTCCCAGCTCACTTTGCAAGCAGCACATAAGCGTGGCCAGTCCCAAGCCAGCCTCTGTAGGCAAGAAGAACTGATGAAAGAATAGAAGCCCTGTTGAATTAATGGAATTTGTCCTTAATTTGGAAACACGGAAAGAGTGAGTCATCAAATAACGGGGCATTGAAAGGTGAGGGCTTCCAGTAAACGATTTGCTAGTCCATTGCATTTGGGAAGACACAACAAAAAGCTTGCCAGTTCCTCTCTGCAGGAGCAGCGTCGTTCAATAACTGGAAACACAATACACTGCCTAAATTAATACTTTGATTCTGCACTCCCGTTGAAGTCCTGTCCCTGCCAGAACGGACAGCTACGGCCGCAAAGATGTCTTTCCATTTCTACCTGTGTGTGCATATATTGTATTGTTTGAATTAATTACAGACAGGGGCATAACACCACTGTTGTCGTATAAGCTTTCTAGAATAGTGTCACTTTTCTAGAGCACGGTATCAGGATTTTTATCCCCTGAAGACCTGGTTTCAAAAATCAGACATGGGCTGTATTAGAGTATACAATGCTTTAAGATCTCTCAGTTTGTTGTTGCTGGTTTGTATCTTGTCCAGAACTTATGAGATTGTGACTTAAAGGCACACACCACCACCAAGGCCCCCCCCAGTAACTTTTGCTAGGCTCTGTCTGCTAAGTCCTAGCCCAACACCCAAACACAGGCCATTTCCGCACTGCACTGTGATAGTGCTATTATTCCACTTTCAACATCCTATGGGTTTGGAGTTTAGGGAGGGGCACTGAGAATTTTCAGCCAGAGAGCTCTTGGGCCTCAGTAAATTACAAAGCCCAGAACTCCACAGGATGTTGGAATAATAGCACTATAAGAGTGTAGAGCAGAAATGGCGACAGTCTCCCCTAAACTGCCTCCCTTCAGATGCCTGGAATGGCAACATCCATCGTCCCAAGCTATGATGGGAGTTGTAGTCTCTGGAAGTGACAGCTTGGGGGAACCCTTTTAACTGTTTACACCTGCACAGACATTTTGAATGATAGATCTGATACCTTTGAGACACAATGTCAGATCAAAAGATTTCACTTTGTAAATACGCGTGGCCAATGTGTTTCCTCTCAACAGCTTCTTGGCTCTTGGAGGGCTGCTGATGCAGATGCTGGTGGCCGGCTGGGGCCAGAGTTACACCCACAAAACCTCCCTTCCCCTGTGAAGTTGGCCTCAAAGGTTGTCCCTCCGCCACGGACAAGCCCTCAGCTGACTTGCGACTGGCCAAGTTGTATTTATTCTTTGTTTGCCCTGCCGCCATAACAACCAGAGCCGAGCCAGGTCCCGGTGGGCTTTCTTGTCGCTCCTTGCTGGCCACAAAGGCAACTCAAGGGAGGCTTTTGTGGTCAGATGGGGCCTCAGTCACATTTTTTAACAGGAGGAGAAGAAGGGGAATTGGTGAAAGATTCATTTTCTGGATTCTTCCAAAATTAGAGAGCAAGAAAGAGGCTGGATTGCTGTTGTGTGTGTGTGTGTGTGTGTGTGGTTTGGCTTTGTTTTACCAGAAGCTTTGTTTGCTTTCCATGGCAACCCATTTTGGAAACTTTGGCCAGGTTTGGATAAGCGAGCAATATAAAGCTAAGAGACTGACGGAGCATGCATGAGAAGGGGCTGCTGAGAACACGAAGGGTGTTTGCAGAAGCACCTTTGAAACCATTTCAGTTGTTTCTGTTGCTTAAGAACAGAAGCATCCTGTTGGAGCAGACTTTGTTCATTTCCGCACTAGACTGTCATAGTGCTATTATGCCACTTTCAACATCCTATGGAATCCCGCGATTCATAGTTTAGGGAGGGGACTTTGAGGCATGTAGGCATAACAGAATTATAAATTTGGCAGGGAACCTTGGGGTCATTTTGCCCAGCTCCCTGGGCAGGAATCTTGCACTCGTACAACTGAAAACTGTCCATACTCTAGCTGGATGACAATGCTGTCATTACATTTTTTTTAAATCGGGTCACTAGTTTAGTAGATGGTGGGAATGCTTAGATGTTGTTTATCTGGATTTCAGCGTAGCATCTGATAAACTTCCCCAAGATATTTTGATCAGCAAACTGATTAAATGTAGAATAGATGAGAACACTATCTGATGGATCCATTATTCATTGGAAAACCACGCTCAAATAGTCATCGTCAGTGGCTGTGCTTCAGACTAGTGGAAAGTCCAAGTGAAGTGCTGTAGGCATTTGTCCTGACACCAACACTCTTCAGTATTTTTAATCAATAATTCAAATGATGCAGTAGAGAGACTCTACCAGGTTTGCAGATGATGCAAAACTGGGAGGGGTGGTTGATACATTGGAAGATTGAAACAGAATTCAAAGGGACCTTAACAAACTAGAAAAGTGGGCTGAAACTAATAGAACGAAATTTAACAGAGACAAATGCAGAATTCTACATTCAGGCCACAAAAACCAAATGCTAGGCCTTTGGTGTGTTATATCGGAAAAGGGCATTGGGATTCTTGTTGATCATAAATTGAACATAAGCCAGCAGTGTGATGCTGCAGCAAAGAAGGCAAATAAAATGTTAATCTATATTAACAGAATTATAATTTCCAAGACAAAGGAAGTAATAGTCCCACTATATTCTGCGCTAGCTAGCCCACATCTAGAGTACTGCATTCAGTTCTGGGCACTTTGTTTCAGGAAGGATATAAACAAGATAGGACAGTTGTTCTCAACTTTTTATCTTCCAGATGTTTTGGACTTCAGCTCCCACAATCTCTGTATTATTGGCCAGGCTGGTGGAGGCTTCTGGAAGTTGAAGTACAAAGGACATGGGGGATCAGAGGCGGGAAAGATCAGAAGGAATTTATTGACAAGAAGAGCTGTTTGACAATGAAACCTATTCCCTAGAGAGCTGGAGGTCTTCAGAAAGAGGCCTTACAGCTACTTACTGGGGATGCTGTAGCTGGAGTCCCAGCATTAGGCGAGGGCTTGGATTTGATGGCCTTTGGGATTTCTTCCAACTCTATGACTCTAGGAACCTTACAACACTGAGTTGGAAGAGAAAGGGATTTTTGACTCAGTTAATGACAGCCTTCCCAAGTTCATACGTAAACTCTTGCATGTGTCATTTATTACACAGTATTCCTTTGCCCTTTCCTAAGCTGAGCAAAACCAGAACAGGATTTGCAAGGGAGCCAATTAGGGAATTATTTCAGTTTATCAACTTTTCCAGCGGCAAAACTGGGGTGAGCTAACACACAGTTTTTACACCCCAACTGGGGCTTAAAAAAAGAGCACAGTTGACCCTCCACACTTGCAGGTTTAACTTTCATGGATTTGTTTCTCCAGCCCTTGCCCCTCACATTGTTTCTTTTCTGGGGGAACATTCTCCCTTGGCAGCTCTGATTAGGCCATGCAGCCCTTTAAAAACCCACCTCTGGTCATCATTGTCCTCCTCCTCCTCCACCAGCTGCTGCTTGGCCAGCTAAGGGCGGCTTGCAACCCAATTTCTCACATCACAAGCCCTTTCCTGCTGCCCCACACACACCCATGGAAGGAGATGAGCAAAAGAGAGGAAGAATAGGGGCACCATGCCGATCCACCTCCTCTCTCTCGCTTTTCCTGGCTTGGTTTGGACCCTGGGTGCCCATTCTCCTCACCATGCCTTGCCCCCTTCCAACAGACACACACACACACACACACATTTTGAAATTTGTGGTTTTTCCACTTTTGCAGGAGTTCTGCACCCCTGTATATACAAAGCAGATCTAAGCAGCAAGAGTGGGAGAGAGATTTTTTCCTTCCCTCTCCCTCCCTCCCTAGTAAAACATCTACACACTTCTGCCCAGGATATGATGGAATGGTGTTGCGGTGTGTCCCCTCCAAATGAGATCATTATGCTGGGACAGTTTGCAAGGGAAATCTCATGCAGCACAAGCCACAGAGGAATGTGTTGGCCGGCTGCCTGGGCGACATTGGATTTTCTCTTCGCCAAGGGTGCCCCCGCAAGCAAGTTCACTGCCTCAAAGAGGAACAGAGTCCATATGTTGTAGGCTCAGCGCTGGATCTCACCTCCCTTGGCAAAGAGGGACAGGATGTGCGCGTCTGCTGGGTTGGCCTGGCCAGACCCCCATTTCAATCTCTTTTTGTTTCCTCTTCTTGGGATCCTCCGCTTTCCGGCAAACATGAGAGCGTCTTTCAGGTCAAGTCTGTGCTTCACGTCTCAGGCTCTGCTAAGGGGGGGCAACTACTTAAAACAACATTTGAGTGCATTTTAGATTCATTTTTTAAAAATGAAATTGCAGACAGCTTTTTTTTTAAAAAGTCAGACATTTAACCATGAATAAAACATCCTTTTGATTTTCAGGGCAAGAGCAGAATAGAAGCAGCAGTTGCAGAAGACAATAATGAGAGAGCATCCAAATGAATAGTTAGGACTGTGTGTTACAGAAGATCTAGCTATAACATGGAAATGTCCTTGCATTGTACCAGTGGTATGTTCCCAGTGGGGACCCCTGGGGGTCCGTGGAGCCCTCATAGGGGGTCTGCAAAGCCCTGCTGCTGGACACCAACAGCAGCAGCAGCAGCAACAGGGACATAGCAGCAGGGGACGGGGAAGGTTTGTGGGTGCTAAAACTGTCCCCTCATTTGCAAGACAAGGGGGCAGTTTGGGCCCACGCGCATATACCTCCGCTGTCATGTCCCTGACAAAAGGGACCCAGCGGCAGGCATGTGCGTGCGCTCAAACTATGATTCTGGAGACCAGCATTGGAATCCCCACTTGACCATGGAAAGTCACTGGGTGACCTCAGGTAAGTCACATTCTCTCAGCCTCAGAGAAAGGCAAGAGCAACAAATCCTGCCAAGGATAGGTTTGCGTTAGGGTCGCCATAAGTCAGTTTTCAAAGAGAGACACGATGGCTAGAAAGAACCTCTGCCTGTCAATTGCACTTTGTTGTTGTGTGCCTTCAAGTCACATCAGAATTATGGTAACCCTAAAGTGAACCTATCAAAAATTTTGGTTTTTTGGCAAAATTTATTCAGGGGGGAGTTGCCTTTGCCTTTCTCTGAGACTGAGAGAATGTGACTTGCCCAAGGTCACCCAGTGTTGGAGCAAGGATTCGAATCTTATTCTCCAGAAGCCGAATAAGCAAATATTTGAATATTTCAATCTAAATTTAAATATTTAAATTTTGAGTTATGTCTTGGGGATCCCCAGCAACAAATTATATTTACAGGGGTCTCTGGTTAAAAAAAAAGGGGGGGGAAGAACCACTGTATTATACAGGACAGGGAGAATCTTTCTGTGGTGACACTCCAAAGGTGAGTAGGGAAAATTGTAATGGCTGTGAGGCAGGCATATATTTTGAACATCCGCTCTTGCAGCTGAACCAACTCACTGGGAGCAGCCATTCTCAACCTCAGTCTTTCTATCTACAGTATGGGGATAATAATTTGGACCTGCCTTAGCCACTTGTAAGGATTATGGCACGGGTGGGGAATTTGTCACCCTCCACATGTTGAACTGCAGGTCCCCCTAATGCCTCTCCATTGATTATGTTAACTAGAACTGATAGGAGATACTATTCCACTATATCAAGGGCCATTTCTGCACTACACTGTGACAGTGCTATTATTCCACTTTCAACATCCTGTGGAATTCTGGAGTTTGTTGTTTCCTGAGGCCCAAGAGCTCTCTGGCTAAGAATTCTAAAGGCCCCTCCTTAAACGCAAACTTCAGGATTCCATAGGACATTGAAAGTGGAATAATAGCACTATAACAGTGTAGTGTGGAAATGGCCTAGCTTTGGGAAAGTCACACATTCCCTCTGCCAACATTGTGAAAGGCTTTGAATCCTTGAAGTGCTAAGCATTATGTAAAAGAAAGACCCTTTGTACATGCTCATAGAAACTCTCCTCTTCAATGATTTTCAAAGGCACAGATTTGTTTATTCTCGTGAATACACAGTAAGTTATCCAGAAGTAAAGACTCTACATCTCAGATGTGTGAGCATGGTGTCGTGGCTACTCTGAAGTGAACGCCTTCTGAGCATGTTCATGTTCAGTCTCTGTGGGTGAACTAGGGCTTAAACACTCTATGTGACTGGTTTCCTGTCCATGGCCGTTTCCGCATGAGACTGTTATAGCGCTGTCATTCCACTTTCAACATTCTATGGAATCCTGGGGTTTGCACTTGGGGGGGTCTTTGAGGCCCCTCCCGAAACTGCAAACCCCAGGATTCCACAGGATGTTGAAAGTGGAATGATAGCGCTATAACACTCTAGTGCGGAAATGGCCTGAGCTGGGATTCTCAAGTTTCAATCCTACAAACATCTGTGTGTGTCTGTGCCTTCAAGTTGCCTGTTGACTTATGGCGACCCCATAAATTTCATAGGGTTTTTTTAGGTCAGGAAAACTCAGAGTTCGTTTTTTCAGTTCCTTCCTCTGCAATATAACCTACAGCGCTTGGTATTCCTTGGTGGTCTCCCATCCAAGTACTAACTAGGGCTGAACCTGCTTAGCTCCAAGATTGGATGGGATCTGGCACCACGCACTGGCCACAGCAGGGTTTACTTCTGACTAAATACTCTAAAGTTCAGGGTATTTAGTTAGAAGCAAACCCTCTTGTGTCCAATGCATGTGTGTATCAAGGCAAACCTATCATGGTCAGCCAGTGAGTTTTGGGGACTTGAACCTGGAACCCTCACATTTTGTTCCTGCACTTTAACCAGGAGATAACATTGGCTTTCTGGTGTTTTTCCCCCACAAGTATATTGTGTGTGTGTGTTAAAAGTACTACATGATTAATCAGGAAGAGCTATTTAGTCTAATCAGATAAACACTGCCACTCTAATACGAGATGAACATGAGACAGCAGTATGATGCAGCAACAAAAAAAGCCAATATGATTCTTGGCTGCATCAGTAAAAGCATAGTGTGGAAAGTAGTAGTTGTTGTGTGCCTTCAAGTCACCTTCAACTTGTGGTGACCCTAAGGTGAGCTTATCACAGGGCTTTCTGAGGCTGAGAGTGTGTGACTTGCCCAGGGTGAGCCAGTGGGTTTCTACAGCTGAGTGGAAAAACAAACCCCGGCCTGTTGTAGTCCAGCACTCAAACCACCACGCTGGCTACAGCTTACTTCCTTTTTGTTTCTAAACATATTTTTATTAAACATACACAAAGTTTGTGTACCTATACATATATGTAACAGAACACAGAAAGGTATACAAAAGCAATACACAAAGAAAAGGAAAGGAAAAGAGACAATGACACTAATCTAAAGCTAGTACTACGCTACACTGAAACTGACTATATCTACACGCTACCACATGGGGATCAAACTATGACCATTTCCACACTGCGCTGCTATGGTGCTATTATTCCACTTTCAACATCCTACGGAATCCTGGGATTTGCAGTTCAGGGAGGGGCATTTAGAATTCTCAACCAGAAAGCTCCTTGGCCTCAGGAAACTACAAATCCCAGAATTCCACAGGAGGTTGAAAGTGGAATAAGAACGCTGTAACAGGGTAGTGTGGAAAGGCCCTATGACTTCCAGGCATTCGGTTGGTGGCTATAAGGTGTGTTGTTAGCACACTTCCTGAAAGCGACTAAGATTTATTGAATGAAAAATACAGCCGAGACACCATGCAGTAAGATTTTTAACAACACCCTTCTGCAAAGAGAGGCAGCCTGGTGCAGTGGTTTCAGCCCTGAACTGAGACCTGGGGGACAGGGTTCGGTTCCCCACTCTGCCACGGCTACCCACTGGGCGACACACTCTCAGCCCCACAAAACCCCGTGATTGGCTTCACCCTAGGGGCCATTTCCGCACTACGCTGTTATAGCGCCATTATTCCGCTTTCAACCTCCTGTGGCATTCTGGGGTTTGTCGTTTCCTGCGGCCAAAGAGCTCTCAGGCTGAGAATTCTCCCTAAACTGCAAACCCCAGGATTCCAGGTAAGGTTGAAAGTGGAATAATAGCGCTATAACAGCGCAGTGCGGAGCCGGCCAAGTCGGAAACGACGTGGGGGCGCGCGCACCAACACGTTTCAGGGAAAGCGCCGCTGCTGCAGAGCTTGCCCCCGAGTGAACCCGCCAGCCGGGCCTGCAGGGCTCTGCCCGCCCCGCGGCCGCTGCGCTCCCAACCGGGCGCCCGGAACCGGAGTGACTCCTCTTTCCCTCTCCCCGCGTGCGGGGCGTTTTGTTCCGGGTCGAAAGCCGTACGACATGGCGGCTCCCCTGGAGCTGTACTGCTGGGCCGCCGGCTGGGGCTTGCCCTCGGTGGATCCGGACTGCCTGGCCGTTTTGGTGAGCTTCGGGGAGCGAGGTGGGGCGGCGGCGGCGGCGGCGCCCCGGAAATCTCCCTGGCAAAGCTACGGGCTGCCCCTCTGCAGGGGTGCTGTCTCCCCCTTAGCTCTGCAAGGGAAATTTCTCGATGGGAATTAATCCCCCCCGAAAAAGTCAGGGAGGGGGGAGAGACACCCCCATTCCCAAACGGGGCTGCTGTAATTGCTTTTAATTGGATTGCTTTAACTTTTCCAAAATGGGGGTGCTTTTAATTGGAATGTTTTACATTTTCCAAAATGGGGGTGCTGTTAATTGGATTGCTTTACATTTTCCAAAATGGGGGTGCTTTTAATTGGATTGCTTTACATTTTCCAAAATGGGAGTGCTTTCAATTGAATTGCTTTACATTTTCCGAAATGGGGGTGCTTTTAATTGGATTGCTTTAACTTTCCGCGTTGCCAACTTTGGCCCTTTAGCTCTGCTCCTCTGCCCTTTGCCAGAAGGCAGCCGTTTTTTCCAGGGTGCGCACCTGGAAGGTCGATTGACTGCAATTGTTTAAAATCTTGACGTGCCCACTGCCTGGAGGGGCCGCTGGAACACGGGTTTACAACCCCCCCCGTGTGAATGCACAGTTGCGTGTGAAGCAAATCCAAATATGCTGGCGCTGCTGGAATCCAAAATTCATCCGTGTTACAGACCTTCAACTGTTTAAAATGGCTGCCAGTGCCTCTTTTGTTTTCCTAGCTGAGTTTTGTTTAAAATAGTCTTTATTAATTTCAAATTAACATACATTTGGAAAACACAATGCCAGATACTTATGACACAAAATAGGAAATACAAATTGCAAGTGTATAAAGAGAAAAAGAAGAAAGAAAGAACAAATAGGAAGAAGAGAAAGAAGGGCCTAGCTGGGTTTTACAACCACTTTCTTTCCTTTGTGACAAGGGAGTTTTGGTGGGTTGTAGATTTATTCGTTTTATTTCTGCCCTGCCCTTCCTCCTCTGAGCAAAACATGGCACAGGTGGCACTTGCCCCCCCAGCTTTAGCTCAACAACAACCCTGTGAGGTGGGACAGACAGAGGATAACAGGTGCCCAAAGCCACTCTCTGTGGTTTATGTCTGAGTGGGGACTTGAATGACTTCAACACACCAGCACAGAAGTTCGCCTCCTTTTTAAATTTCACGACAACTCTGTGAGGTTAGGTAGCAAAAGAGTTGGTGAGGCCCAAGGCCAGCCAGTGAGTTTGGGGGCTCAGTGTGGATTTGAATCTGGAACCCCCACATTTTGTTTCTGTACTTTAACCAGGAGACAACGCTGGATTTTTGGTGCTTTTCCCTACAAGTATATTAAGAGAGTGTGTGTGTGTGCGTCAAAAGTACAGTCAGCCCTCCACATTTGCAGGTTTCACTTTTGCGGATTTGATTCTTCACAAGTTATTTGCTGTCACCTCTGCTGCCTCCCTATGCCATTTTTAATAGGGACTGCAAACCTCATGAGACTGAGAAACTGTGAACGAGACTTCTAAGTCCCTCTTAAAAGTGGTGTGGGGCAGCAGTGGAGGTGGCTGTAAGCCCCACCGGCCACCAGTTCCTGCCCTGTGAAGGAATCCGGATGCCCGAAAGGAATCCATGGCAGGTTGAATATGGTGATCATACCTTTTTGTACAGTTTGAGAGGGCCTGCGGTTATTCATGGTTTTTCCACTTTCATGAAAGTCCTGTGTTCCTAACCCTGGTGAATGTGGAGGGATGACTGTACAATGCAATTAATTAGGAAAAATCACTAAGTTTAATCGATTAAACACTGCCACTGTAATACAAGCAGAAGAGTCAGCAGTGTGATGCAGCAGCTAAAAAAGCAAATGCAATTCCAGGCGGCATCAGTAGGAATACAGTGTCGAGGGGAGTAATTGTTGTTCTTGTGTGCCTTCAAGTTGTTCTGGACTTATGGTGAACCTAAGGCAAGTCTATCTCAGGGTTTTCTGAGGCTGAGAGCATGTGACTTGCCCAAGGTCACCCAGTGGGTTTCCATGGCTGAGCAGGAAATCGAACCCTGGTCTCCAGGGTTATAGTCCAGTGCTCAAACCACTGTGCCATGCTGTCTCTCGCTGCACAATTTCAACACTGTTATTCTAAGTGCCATAGTTCCATCCAGTGGAAGCCTTTTCCACACTGGACAGTTGTAGTGCTATCATTCCACTTTCAACATCCTGTGGAATCCTGTGATTTGTAGTTTAGGGACGGGCATTTAGAATTCTCACCCAGAGAGCTCTTTGGCCTCAGTAAACTACAAACCCCAGGATTCCACAGGAGGCTGAAAGTGGAATGAAAGCACTCTAACAGTGTAGTGCAGAAATGGCCTATGTTGTCTGGACGAGCACTAGAACAACCATTTCCTACTGTTTTCTGGCCTTGGCTTCCTTAGGATCCCTTCTCAGATTCCAGGCTCCCCAGCCCACCCTGTCAAACAGGAATATAGCACAAATAGAAAATCATTTGTTACTGAACACCAAGAAAAGTTGAACAATCTGACATGCTGGACAAAACTTAAAAAAAAAAAAAAGACTGTAAAATTAAACATCTCTCAGGCCCAACGCCATCCTTGAGCGTGGCGCTTTTTTGCAAGCGTCTTGATATTGGGCTTCAAATTAGACAGTGACTGTTGGAGGCCACCTCGTGTTGCATTGTCAGTCCTGTGCTTGGATTTTGTCAAGGGAAACTGCCGAACAGCGTGTTGGAAAGATATTGTAAATGGGAGGGAAGCTATTGATTGCAGTTTAAGGTTGCTGCTTGGGTATTTAATTGGTTTGGTTATTGGGGTAAACCAGGGCTTTCCAAACAGTGTGCTGTGACACGTTAGTGTGTCGCCTGAAGTGTGTAGGTGTGTCGCGTACAATCTTGGAAATGTATGTTGTTATTTGTAAATCATATTTTAACAATATATGAAAGGTTTTCATGAGATGTGTTGTATCCCCATTTATTTTGTTACTACAATCTATATATGTGTCTGTATCTCTTACCAGAGGTTAGTTTAAGCTCTGGTTTGCGAGTAAAACTGAATTACTGTGTCCTGAAATGATGCATCTCTAAAAAAGTGTGTCACCAACATGAAAAGTTTAGAAAGCTCTGCCACGAACCCTTGGGGCTCCCCTTCTCACCGTTTTCAG
Organism: Iguana delicatissima; assembly: GCA_948472985.1. Classification (NCBI taxonomy): domain Eukaryota; kingdom Metazoa; phylum Chordata; class Lepidosauria; order Squamata; family Iguanidae; genus Iguana; species Iguana delicatissima. The sequence continues at coordinate 495,380 of CAOKZL010001182.1, read as the reverse complement.
TCTGTGACCCCTTTCAGATGCGTCAAATATGGCCCCTGTTGAGAATGGCCACGCTAGACCTCCCGGGCAGAGAATTCTCTCCTAAACTACAACTCTCAGGATTCCACGGGATGTTGCCATGGCAGCAGAAGTGGAATAGAGAGCCATAATGGTGTAATGGGAATGTACCTAAAGTTGTGTTGAGGATAAAATGGGTAGTGCGTGGGCGAGGGATGCCACCCATAGCTCCTTAGAGGAAAGATAGTAGAAAGTGTAAATAAAGATGCTTTTCATTTAGATTTGCAAGTTACTAGTCCACAGCAAAAATAGTTGGACTTGGAGCATTGGACTCCTATTCACCGAACGGGTTCACTGAGGCCATTTCCGCACTAGCCTGTTAAAGTGCTATTATTCCACTTTCAACATCCTATGGAATCCTGGGGTTTGCAGTTTAGCGAGGGGCCTCAAAGGCCCCGGGATTCCATAGGATGTTGAAAGTGGAATAATAGCACTATAACAGGCTAGTGTGGAAATGGCCTGAGTGAACCCTGGTTATTTCTTCCCGACCTAGACAGGCCTATTGTGAGATGGCTGAGTGGGCATAGATGTTGCATTTATTGGTTTCTTTTTCTTTCTCCCCAGACATACGCCCGTTTCACAGGAGCACCAGTTAAGGTTCACAAGATCACTAACCCATGGCGAAGCCCCTCAGGTAACATTCAGGTGGGGCGAATATCGGGTCAAAAAAAGGAGAATTGACAACAAATTTATCAGTGAGTCCCTGTCTGAGCACCGCTCCCGCAGCTCTTCTGGCAGCATTTTTTAAGAAATCCCAGCACTTACATTTTTAAAATATAAAAACGTGCCATGTTTCTAGTCCTCAAGGTAGCTGTAGAACCAAGTATGGGGAAAACTGTAGTCTTAGGTGATGTCTTTCCTTAGTTAGAGACCTCTGGAGCCCTGAAGTATGGCTAGAGGAGAAGACTCGCTGGGGGGAAAGTACTTTGCACACGATCAGAGGTATATTTCATGACTAATTTTTAAAAAATATTTTTTTATTAAAAATTAACAAACATAACAAACGTAGATGTAAATAGGCAAAAATAGTATGCAAAGAAAACGGTAACCCATACAAAACATATTTCTAAGAAACGATACAAAACATATTTCTAAGGGACAATTTAGATTCAAAACAGCAAGAAAGGAAAAACTTGTAGAAAAACAATGCAACACATAATACTAACACTAATACAAATCAACTAATATACATGAAGACGAAAAAAGAATTTCCCCCTGGAGTGAGGTAACAGCCTTGTTACAAACAACCAAAAAGAGTAGGGCAGCAATAAATAATCTCTCCGTAATAAGAGAAGGGAAAAAAAACATCATTTGTGTAAACATACTACCATTGATTTGACACTCTGATCTTCCAATACTGCTTAATTACCTTGAGGTTACTATCAATATTTCACATCTGATCTGATCTACATATACATTAATGGAAATCGTATACATCGATTAGCGTGGCATTTGATTGCAGCAGCAGAAGAGTTTATGCTAGGCGATGGAAAATGTCTGCCATCTCTGCAACAGATGAATGGTTGGAGAAAGTCACTGAAATTGCAGAGATAGACCAATTGGTTTATAGGCTAGAAAAGAAGAGGAACAGTAAATTTTGTAAGGCGTGGGAGATGTTTACGGCCTTTCTTCAAAGTAAAAAGATTTCGACATCTGGTTTTAACTGTTAATCTATTTTAAATGGAGATGCGAGTATCTTCTTGTCTTCTTTATTTTTTTTCCTCTTGACTCCAAGGGATAAGTAAGTCAATTTTGTTTGCTAATTTGTGATACGTTTGAACTTCTTTATACTTATGGGTTGGTGGGGTCGGACAGAAAGAAGATTCCTCGTCTGTTGGATTTCGTAGTTAATTTTTACGGTTAGCCCTCCGCATTTGTGGGTTTAACCTTCACGGATTTGATTATGTGTGAGTTCATCCACCTCAAGTTCTTCTTTTCTGGGAGAACCGTCCCTTTCAGTGGTTCCATGCAACCCTTTAAAAACCTGCCTCTGGGCCGTCTCCCCCTCCACCAACCACTGCCTGGTCAGCTAAGAAGGGATCAAAATCTGATTTCTCAGCACCACAGCCCCTATCCTGGTGCTCCCCACACATCCATGCAAGAAGATGGGCAAAAGAGAGGAAATATAGGTCCACCACGCCAACCCATTCCTTTTTCCTCTCCTTACCCTGACTTGATTTGGATGTTGGGTGCCCATTCTTTCTACCCTGCCTTGGCCCTGTTCAGACATTCACACACATTTTGATATTTGCATTTTTCCCACTTTTACAGGGCCCCTGTGCCCCTAACCCTAGTGAATATGGAGGGCCAGCAATATTTATAACTTATACTCATTCCTAAGGGCAGCTAGCCATCTACATAAAAACACACCCTTCTACTTGCTTCCTGAGGTCTGTTGTTGTTGTGTGCCTTCAGGTCATTTCTGACTTACGGCAACTATAAGGTGAACCTATCATGGGGTTTTCTGGGGGGCTGAGAGTGTGTGACACCCCCAAGGTCACCCAGTGGGTTTCCATGGCCCAATGGTTGTAGTCTGATGCTCAGACCGCTACACCGTGCTTCCGATGATATTCATGGGCAAATCCTGACAGCGGATGCCTTTTCTACGTCTCCGAATTAAGTGGTCAGCTGCTGTCTCCAAGTTGCCTGTTCTGAACCAGCCAATGTTTCTGCTTAGCCATTGTCCTGTGCTTGGGAAGAGCAAGAAATAAGTTTCGGTAGTAAATAAGAAATAAATAGAAAGCCATGGAAATGTTTTTTTTCCCTCCATTTCCTGTCTGGGGCCTTGCGGAATGGAAAGTTCCAGAGAGTCTTGAACAGCCCCAGTTTAGAGCTTCCGGCACAACTCAGACATCCCGCTTGAGAACGGGCCCTAAAAATGATTTCTGAGAGAGAACGCATTGGTTCTCTCTATTCTCTTTGACTAGGCTGGACATGGTTTGGAAAAAGTGGATCTGTTTTTCCCCTCTAACACTGAGATGGGCCCAGTCAAATGGACGCTTGGAGAGAGTAGTAATGGAATTCATGAAAACACATCCATGTGTGAGTTGGTTCCCAGCCTTCCCTGCTCTCAGCCCTCTCCAGAAGTGTGTTGGTTGGGAACAGTCTGATTTGCAATCTTCACATACTCCCTAGGTTTGGGGAAGGCTTTTTGATGCCTTAAAATAGCATTTGCAACAGGCAGCGATGGCCGTGGGCATTAATGCAGAAGGGCTATTTTACCAGTTAGGTGACTAATTAGTGGACATGCTACACAATTTTCTACTGTGGGCCCTCAGTCTCTGCCAGGATTTGGTTCCAGCCCTAGCGGATACCAAAATTTGTGGATGCTCAAGTCTCATTATGTGCAATGATGTAGTAAAAGGGCATCCTTTATACAAAATGTCAAAATCAAAGTTTGCTTTTTGGATTTTTTGGGTGTGTGAGATATTTTCAAGCCATGGTTGGTTGAACCCATGGATACAGAATCTGTGAATATGGAGGGCTGATTGTAATGTGTTGTGGACATTTTCTGAGGAGCGTACTCAAACTTTTGGGATGCTCCTGGTGGGAGAGCATTACGGGATCAAACCAGCTTTGTCCCTGGAAATCAACAGATCACTATTTTCGTAATCTCCTTGCAGGATCTCTCCCAGCAATGAAATCACAGGACGGGGAAGTCATCTCAGACCCTCAGCAGATAATCACCCACCTCAGGAAACAGGTATCTAACTTCCCATAGCCTTTCCTTATCCCTGGTGCAAACCTAGGAGAGCAAAGGTGGAGAGTCACACACATTTCATGGACCAGTGATGGTCAAATCATGCTTTCTGTATCTATAGAATTATAGGGTTGAAGAGCCCCAGGGGCCATCCAGTCCAACCCCCTGCTGTGCAGGAACTCCCATCAAAGCACTCCCAACAGATGGCCATCCAGCCTCTGCTTAAAAACCTCCAAAGAAGGAGACTCCACCGCACTCTGAGGCAGCACATTCCACTGCTGGACAGCTCTGACCGTCAGGAAGTTCTTCCTGAGGTTCAGATGAAATCTATTTTCCTGTAGTTTGAATCCATTGCTCCTTGTCCTAGTTTCTAGAGCAGCGGAAAACAAGCCTGTTCCCTCATCGATAGGACAGCCCTTCAAATATTTGAACATGGCTATCATGTTTCCTCTTAACCTTCTCTTCTGCAGACTAAACATATCCAGCTCCCTAAGCCACTCCTCATAGGGCTTCATGGCTTCTAGACCTTCCACTATTTTGGTTGCCTTCCTCTGGACACATTCCAGCTTGTCAATATCCCTCTTGAAATGAGGTGCCCAGAACTGGACACAGTATTCCACATGAGGTCTGACCAAAGCAGTGAGGAAGTTCTTCCTAATGTTTAGATGGAATCTCTTTTCCTGAACTTTGAATCCATTGCTCCATGTCCTGGTCTCTGGAGCAGCAGAAAACAGGCTTGCTCCATCCAACATCCCTTCAATGATTTAAACATAGGTATTGTGTCGCCTCTTAACCTTTTCTTTTCCAGGCTAAGCATGCCCAGCTCTCTAAGCTCCTTCTCAGAGGGCCTCATGGTTTCCAGGCCTTCTGTCATTTTAGTCACCCTCCTCTGGAAACCTTCCAGTTTGTCAATATCCTTCCTGAACTGTGGTGCCCAAAACTGCACATAGTGTTCCAGGTGGGGTCTGACCAAAGCAGAATAGAGTGGTACTATTACTTGACCTAGTCACTATATTCCTGTTGATGCAGCCTAGAACTGCATTGGCTTTTTTAGCTGCTGCATCACACTGATGACTCATGTCCAACTTGTGGTCTGCTAAGACTCCTAGATTCTTTTCACATGTACTGCAGTCAAGCCAGGTGTCACCCATCTTATCTGTGCATTTATCATGGGGATGGGGGCAATTTTCTTCTATCCAATATGCTTCCAGTCTGAGTTCAAGGTGCTGGCGATAACATTTAAAGCCCTAACTGGCTTGAGACCTTGATGCCAAAGGGAGTCGCCCTCTTTGTCTTTATGGTTGCCCAAGAATTGAGGTCAGTTGGAGGGGACCTCTGATGGGAGCGTTAGTAGAACATGGGTGAGGGCCTTTTCTGCAGTTGCACCCCAGTGGTAGAACATCCTCTCCTTGGAGGCTCAGGGGGCGCTAACGGTGGCATCATTCTATGGCCAAGTCAAAACATGGGTTTTTATTCAAGCCTATAGGACCAAAGTGATTTGATTTGATCCAAATTGCCAATGAGATATGGTTGGCATTATTTAAAATGGTTTAAACTGGTTTTAAGTTGCCTGGTTTTAACTGATAAATGATGTCATATTTTTAGTCTCTTAAATTATTGTTGTCATTTATTGTTTCATATATACATACATACATACATATATATCCCATCCTATATCTGAAGATCTTGGACCGCTCACAATAAAATCAGTCAGTCAGTCAAAATCCTATGGGGGTTTTCTGTTGTGAGCTCCATATTGATGAGGCCAAAGTCTTGTGAGCAGGGCAGACTTTAAGTGGGTGCCCCCTTCTTTTTATCTTTCTGTCACCCCTTTTTCTGTTTCTCACAATTAAACTGGGTTCTTCATATGCCCAGCCCTGGCCCCATTTCTAGCTACTGGCTTCCAAATCAGTGGGATGATAAATCCAGTCCAGACTTTCTTCCACAAAGTCTTGCATCTCTCTTAAGTTGTTGAACCCTATGCTTCAAACTGATCCAACACCTTGTATAGTTCCTTTAACGTTCATGCGAAAACATGGAATGGATTTGCTGCCCTGCTGACATGGAAGCTACTTCTTGCTGCGGCCCAGATTTACTTTAGAGAGCTGAACTTGTGGTGCTTGTGCCTAAATCGTGCTGTTTCATGCTTCAAATTTGGAGAGTTTAAAAGAGTCCTTTAACTTAAAAAATTCTGACAAATGGTAAACTGACTTCTCAAGGAGAAAGACTGAATGGTGGGCAGAATCCTTCCTTTTGGTGCTAGATTTTCATAGGCAAGTGGGGCTCTCAGTGTGTAGATTTTTTAAAAATACATATAAAGAGAATAACTTATGCAGCCTGCCTCTTTCTAGCCTGGGATAGTAGAATCCAATGTCCAGAATCCTTTCTGTGCCCAGAAGTGGTATAGTCCACACCAAAACTTGCTGTGGGAACCCTTCTTTTGGATTGCAATTGCCCCCAATCAGTGTGGTCATGCCCATTGGGTGCTTTGGGGAATTGTAGTCCAAAACCTTTTCCAAACTCCAGTGCAGACATAGTATCATCAGTCTGAAATGGTAGAGTCCAGACATATTGCAAATAAACAGATTAAACATGTATGCAAGCCTATTTATATGTTCATTGTATAGTTATAAGCAACCTAAAATAACAGCAGCCCAAACCACCTGAAGAATTTAAATGCACAGATAGGAATCTTGTTGGCATACAACACTAGCAGTCACACTTTTTCACCACAGTCATACACTGGTAGCAAGAAAAGGCAGTTTTCCAGCTCTGAGAAAACTGTTTCTCCATCAGCTTACTTCCTTCACAACTGCTGTACCCATAGCTTCCCCCTGACCCACTGTTGTACAATTTTGGGTGTAGATTTTAAAACCGAGAAACTGAAATATAGTGAGTGTGTTAAATGGTTGAACAGGAAGGTCTTCAGACAGGAAAGAGCATAGAATGCCAGCACACAAACCTCTCTGGGGAGCTTGTTCAGAAACTGGTGTGCCACTCCTGAAAAGTCCCCGTCCTTGGTAGTCGTTCAGTCCAAGTATTACCAGATATTGTTACCGACTCAGCTGTCTGGATGGATGGGTGTTGTTGTTCCAGCCTCTGAACCTTATTCCCCTCTCTCTAGAAATTCAATGCAGACTATGACCTCTCAGCCCGACAAGGGGCGGACACGCTCGCCTTTGTGTCCTTGGTGCAGGAGAAGCTTTTGCCAGTGTTGGTGAGTGCTGGGGCGGGTGGAGATCGGAATGTTACTTTTTAGAAAGTGATTCTTACCTCTTACACCTCATCAAGTCTGGAAAGTAATTTACTGTATATAGTCATGTTTAAGTCTAAACGTTTTAGTCAACAAATTGAGCCCCTAAAAACCTGACCTGGCTTATCTATGTGTCAGTGTAAGTACCTTAATTCTTATCGAGAAAGGATCCATCCCCTTCTCTGAGCAGAGTGGCAAAATCAAGAACCTAATCTGTCCTGGGAGAACCTAAACGAAGCACCGGCCCCCTCTACGCTCTCCACTTTGCCGCCACTTCTGGCCTTTTTGGGCAGGAAAATGGTGCTTCCCCTCAAAGGACTGCTGAGAGAGCAGAGGGGGTGAGTGTTTCTTTTAGGCTCTCCTGAGATGGACTAAGCTCTTCCCTTTCACCACTCTTACTAAAAGAAAGAAATGGACTTAATAGACTGTTAACAACAAAAGACAGGGCTGTGTGTACTCCTTGTCTTAAAATCATGGGAAAATGTAACCCAGACCTCTTCCACACTATCTTGTTGAAACCTCCTTTCAGAGCCTTAAGGACTGGTAATTTTGCTTTTCCTAAATGCATTGGTACATGTGCACTGAAAGCAGTGACCATTTCCTCAACAAGAAATGCAACATTCCATAAGGTACCCAAATGATACGAATTTTGGCGCTGACTTCTTTCCCCCACTTGTACTCTTCTGTGCCTTGTTCCATCTGTTTTGGCCCTTTTTGGGATGGAGGCGGTAGCCAGGTGTCATGTACTGGATAATCTGCAATCCACAAACTTTGCTTTGAGTTAGGCAGTTATTTTTATTTGTAGAAAATGCAACCAACACACTACTTTGGAAGTTGTGAAGACTTAAGCATATGTGGACCTCTTAGTTTTTATAGACACAAATCCAAATTTTAGGTGCAGAAAGCTATGATTGGATCATAAGTCTGACACCACCCCACTTTTTAAAAACAGTTCCCAGGTCTGCATTTGGTTCCCACTTCTCATCCTTGGGACAGGCACATGTTTCCTGTCTCTTACCTTAAACACTTCCAGTTCTCAGAATACTCTCCTTGGCACTTTCACCTGGTCTGATCTTCTCCTCCCTCACCAGATAAATACAGCAACAGGCAATAAAGCAATTAACCAGTTGAGAGTTTGTAATAACACAGGCAAGCTCCAAACAGTTACATTATTGCAATCATTAATTAACACTGGATACCTTGTAGCACTACAAGCATACCTCTCTGGAAGTCTATTGCATCACTTCTGCATTGACTAGAATAACACCATATCAGTGCACACCCAGCAGACCAACAGATGGCACGGGTATTCTGCATCCTGACATCAGGTGGGGTATTAAAATCTGGCTTTTCTGACTGCTGAAGTTTGCAGGGGCAGAGGAGATTTCACCAGGCGTAGCCTCTAAACTTTTTCATAGCTCTGTTTGAAGTCGTAAGAACTAGAGACATTTTGTTTTTAGGAAAAACTGATCAAGCGCTGCAGATAAAAACAAGCTGAATTCTGTACCTATGCCTCAACGTAACTTCACAATACACCCTGCCCTGAGCAAAAAGTAATTATAGTGCCATCCTTCTCTCTCACATACATACACAGATCCATACATTCTGGGTAGATGCCAAGAACTACGTGGAGCACACACGGAAGTGGTACACAGAGGCCATCCCCTTCCCGCTGAACTTCTTCCTGCCGGGACGGATGCAGAAGCGGCAGCTGGAGCGATTGCAGATGGTTTGTGGGGAAAACTGTCTGGAGAATGAAGAAGAGCTGGAAAAGGAGGTGAGCAGGACGGGAGAATTGTTCTAAAGCAGAGGTGGGTATGTCATGGCCTATAGGCTGCATGCAACTCTTGGATCTCACTTTTGGGGCCCCTGAACAGAGTGGTACCAGAATAGAGCGGTACCATTACCTCCCTCGATCTTGACACCATACGCCTCTTGGTTGTATCAATAGGAATATGGCATCTAGATTGAGGGAAGTAGTGGTACCACTCTATTCTGCTTTGGTTAGACCTCACCTGGAGTACTGTGTCCAGTCCTGGGCACCTCAATTCAAGAAGGATCTCAACAAGCTGGAGCGTGTCCAGAGTAGGGTGACGAAAATGGTGAAGGGTCTGGAAGTTGTGCCCTACGAGGAGCGGCGTATGGAGCCGGGTGTGTTTAGTCTGCAGAAGAGAAGGTTAAGAGAGGACATGGTAGCTGTGTTTAAATATTTGAATGGATGTCATGTCAAGGAGGGAGTGAGCTTGTTTTCAGCTGCTCCAGAGACTAGGAGAAGGAGCAATGGATTCAAACTGAAGGAAAAAAGATTCCACTTGAACTTTAGGAAGAACTTTCTGACAGAGCTGTCTGGCAGTGGAAGATGCTGCCTGGGAGTATGGTGGAGTCTCCTTCCTTGGAGGTTTTTAAGCAAAGGCTGGATAGCCATCTGTTGGGAGTGCTTTGATGGGTGTTCCTGCATGGCAGGGGTTGGACTGGATGGCCCCTGGGGTCTCTTCCAATTCCATGATTCTATGAACCCCCCCACCAGTCCACAAAAGCCCCCAACCCAACATTATTTTTAATCTGTAGCAAGCCTGAGAGGTCACTTCCTGTTGCCATTTTGAGAGGCACTGCAGAGGAAAACAGATATTTGAGCTTGCCATGGGAGGGTTGTGGCCTGCAGGAGACCTCCTAGAGGTGGAGGAAGCGGCCCTGGGCCTCCCTGCAGTTTCCCACCTCTGCTTTACAGTCAAAGATCCTTCTGCAAGTTAACCAGATCCATATCTTGGAATGTTCTTTTTTTGGAACACAACCTTCAGATCTCCTCAGCCAAGGAAGGGAACTTCCAAGGTCCATCTAGTTTTTTTTATCCATCCCCTCAAACCACCCGAATCTACTTTCTTTGTCTGCTATGGCACTGCTCCTCAAACTTTGGCCTTCCAGGTGTTTCAGACCTGTGCTCCCCAAATCCCTGACTATCGGCTATGTTGGCTGGGACTTCTGGAAGCTGAAGTCCACCAGCACTTGGTGGCCCAAAGACTGAGAGCCACTAGCTTGGAAAACAAGACCATTCCATTGATAAACTGTGGGAAGGCAGGCATGAGGAAGATAGGAGAGAGATTTCTGGCTGATCCACTTTTGTAAGCTTGGTTAGAGCTTAGTAATGCTAGACCGGGTGGGGATTGCAGCCTCAAACACTCTTGTGCTTGAAGCTTCCATTGCGCTGACTAATGTGGCCAGTGGCAACCATGCCTAGAAAGGACACACATTTGCCCAGCCCCAGAACGAGTGCAGCTAAATGGGCTATACAATCATATAGAAGAGCCAAGTCTCTCAGGGATAGTGTACCAGAATTGTTTTTACACACCACAGTCCCCTAATTTCTTTCAGAACATGGTTGCAAACCTCACAGAACCTGGGGGGTGGGAAGGGGGGGATTTTCTCAGTCACAATGGTTGTATCAGCACTACACAATTATCGCAGTTTGATCCCACTTTAGCTGCCATGGTTCCATCCTGTGGAAGTTTGGGAATTCTCATTTGGTGAAGTATTTAGAATTACTGTAGCTACAGGAATATAAGACACACCAGCATATAAGGTGCATCCCATTTTCAAACAATATTTTTCGGGGGGAAAGTGAATCGTGTACACCAGCAAATACAGTATCTGTAGAAATTTAGAGTAGTTTAGGGGAGTGGACTAGACTTCATGAGCAGAGTGCTGTCAATACCTCACTAAGCTCCATATTCCAGCATGCCTGAGAACAGAGTCATCGTACTTAATGTGGCACAAAATTGCAATGAGCATGCAGTGCGGATGCCTCCTCAGTACCAATGCTACCAAAGCAGAATTAGCTGTGTTGGTCCAGAAGAACAAAACAAAACCTAAAACCTACAGGCAGGCAATGTATTTATTGCAGGCATGGGAGTCAGGTGACACTTTCCAGCTTTTAGTGAGTATAGTCTCAGGAACTTAGCTGGGTGGGGATGATGGGACCACCTCTGAAGGCCACCAGATTGGGGGAAACTGCTAGGAGAAGCAGCTGTTAGTACGTTGACCCAGCTCCTCTCTTCCCCTTGGTGCCCCTGCAGCTGTACCGTGAAGCCCGTGAGTGCCTGACCCTCCTCTCTCAGCGCCTCGGCAGGCAGAAGTTCTTTTTTGGAGACTCGTAAGTACCACGTGAGGCCGTGTTTGGTGTGTGGTTGGAACTTGGTTGAACGGAGGTGGGAGAGACATCCGCCTGACTGTTATTGAATATATGAACCAGAATTCTTTAACTTTTTAATATCTCTGGTTGTGAACTCCATGTTGACTCGGTGGGAACAGAATATTCACTCTGTATATGGTCAGAGGGGTTCTCTTTTCCAATCAGATGGGTTGGCAGAGCCCTAACCTGGAATGCAAAAGCGGTTCAGTTTCCAAGTTCAAGTGAACTCAATTAAATCCGGTAGTATGTATGTATTTATTAAAATATTCATTTGTTGTTGTTGTGTGCCTTCAGGTTGTTTTTGACTTGTGGTGATCTTAATGTGAACCTATAATGGGGCTTCTGAGAGTGTGTGAAGCATCTAAAGTCAACCAGTATGTTTCTGTGGCCGAGTGGGGAATTGAACCCTCATTTCCAGTTTCATAGTCCAATATTCAAAGCACTACACCGTGCTGGCTCTCTAAATATTCATATCCTGCCCTGTATTCAGAGATCTTGGGGCAGTGTACAGAATCAGTTTAAACCAAAAACTGGCATTGTGCTCAGTATTTATGAGATCGACTAAGACAGATGTACAATCTCATAACTTTTGGGAGTCACATTTATAATCTTAATGACTAAACATGACCCCAAAGCCCTTCCTCTTAAGCTGGGCAGCAGCATCCCAGCCAAAGGGCTTTTAAAGCACCACAGAACAGTGTGCAGCAAAATGACATCTGCAGTGCTGTCTTGTTGGCTCAGGCAGCCATCACAAGATCCCAGGGGAGATCCAGGTTCGAGTTACACTCACTGGAAAAGTGGAATGCGGTATATGGAAGTGTCATTGCTGGACGTATTTTGAAGGAAGCCTTCAGGTGGTCCCTAAAAAGTTCAAAATGTTTTTGTTTGTAATGGGCCCTTGGTATCTGCTGGGGTTTGGTTCAATGACCCCTCCGTGGATATGAAAATCCATCGATGTTCAAGTCCCATTATATACAGTGGCATAGTAAAATGGCATCCCTCCTGAGCCCAGTGCTGTTTAATATCTTCATCAACGACTTGGATGAAGGAATAGAGGGCATGCTCATCAAATTTGCAGATGACACCAAATTGGGAGGGTTGCTAATATGCCAGAGGACAGGATCAAAATTCAAAATGACCTGGACAGATTGGAGAGCTTGGCCAAGGCTAACAAAATGAAATTCAACAGAGAGAAGTGTAAGGTCCTACGCTTAGGTAGAAAAATTGGAATACAGAAATATAGGATGGGGGACACGTGGCTGGATAGCGGTACGTTGCAAAAGGGATCTAGGAGTCTTCGTAGACCACAAGCGGAACATGAGTCAGCAGTGTGATGCGGCAGCCAAGAAAGCCAGTGCAATTCTCGGCAGCATCAATAGGAGTATGGTGTCTAGATCGAGGGAGGTACTGGTACCACTCTACTCTGCTTTGGTTAGACCTCATCTTGAATACTGTGTCCAGTTCTGGGCACCCCAATTCAAGAAGGACCTGGTCAAGCTGGAGCAAGTCCAGAGGAGGGTGACCAAAATGGTGAGGGGCCTGGAAGCCATGCCCTGTGAGGATAGACTTAGAAAGCTGGGTATGTTTAGTCTGCAGAAGAGAAGGTTAAGAGGGCACATGATAGCCATGTTTAAATATTTCAAGGGATGCCATATAGAGGAGGGAGAGGGCTTATTCTCCGCTGCTCCAGAGACCAGGACAAGGAGCAATGGATTCAAGCTGCAGGAAAGGAGATTCCACCTGAACCTCAGGAAGAACTTCCTGATGGTCAGGGCTGTCCGGCAGTGGAATCTGCTGCCTCAATGAAGTGTGGTGGATTCTTCTTCTTTGGAGGTTTTTAAGCAGAGGCTGGATGGCCGTCTGTTGGGAGTGCTTTGATGGGTGTTCCTGCATGGCAGGAACTGGATGGACTGGATGGCCCATGTGGTCTCTTCCAACTCTATATTTCTATGATTCTATAAAATGGCAAAATCAAGGTTTGATTTTGGGATTTTTCTTTGGAATATTTTCAGGTTGTGGACTGTTGAATCCATGGATACAGCGGGCCGACTGTATCTATACAAGGCTGACCTGAACTGTTTGTTTCACTTCATATGTGCATGCTATTAATTTTGGATAAAATGTTTGCTGAAACATATTGAATGCTCTTCCTGTTTCTGTTGTGGGAATGTATCCCTATTCTTTCCATGTTGCTTCTACCCCTGCTGTCGACCAGGGACACGTCTACTTCATTAACTGAGTTAGACCTGTAAGCTCCCCCTCTGAGTGATTTCATCCTGCTTCCAAAGCGTGTGGACAATTCCCTCACTGGGAGTTCCTCTGTGTCTTATTTTCCTTTCGCCATATTAGGCCTGCTTCCCTGGACGCCATTGTTTTCAGCCATTTGGTCCTGCTTCTGAAAGCCAAGCTCCCCAACGCAAAATTTCAACAGCACCTCAAGTCTCTGCCGAACCTCTGCAATTACTGCACGTCCATACTCAGCCTCTACTTCCCCTGGGATGGAGGTGAGTGCTGGTTTTGTCACTCCAAAGGTTGGGAAGAGATAAGAATATAGGAACCTGCACTCTTGAGGCCCTGCAGCGTGAAATCTCTCGTCTGGAGCAGAAGTGTATGTATTCTTCTTCTCTGGAGGTTTTTAAGCAGAGGCTGGATGGCCGTCTGTTGGGAGTGCTTTGATGGGTGTTATTTCTCCCCCATCCCCTATGTGGGCTTCATCCCTTCTGCCCATATTCCTCTGTTTTCTTCTGCAGCCACTGTTCAAACGGCAACAGGAAGAGATGTTCTCTTGCACAAGACTCAAGGCTGCAAACTTGCTTTTCCTACCCTCCCTTTTTTTCTTCTTAATTAAGGAAGCTGTGATGCTCACAAAACTGAGTTCTGCTCCCATGTTAGGTTTAGAGGGAGAAGTGTCTGCCCCTGCGAGAGGGTGAAATCATGGGATGCCTTTGCTCATCCTCCAGATGTGTTGGATTATGAGTCCTACAATCTTCCAGCCTACATAGGACCTCCAAATCTGTCCTGCCTTCCTGATAATACAAAGCACAGCCTTTGCAATGCACTTTGCTGCCTGAGGCAAATGGCAGGCTTTCCCAAACCCCCTCCCCATTCCACAGACAGAAGCTGACTGGCCTTTGAATCTTAGTTCAAGCATGGGAGATGGAATGTCTTTCACTTGACAGGAGGATTGCAGCCTAGCTCGGGGGGCAAGACCAGGTCACACAGCGGAGACTGCTGTACGTTCTCTCATCTTGCCAGCTGCTCAGATTCTCCCAACAGAGGTGGCTGCTTCAGTCTTTCCTGATGGAAGGCTGTCCCCAAAGCATTCATCTGAGGGATGGGCACCATGTTCCCTCACTGGTTCATACCTTGAGGCCTTTACTGTTGTTGAACTATGATGCCCAGAACTCCCCAACCAGCATGGACAGCAGTGAGGAATTCTGGGATCTGTAGCCCTGGTGGCTACAGTGGTTAAATGCTGGTACTGCAGCCACAACATTGTGAGTTCGATCCTGCAGGGCTCCTGGTTGACTCTGCCTGTCAGGGCCTCGGGCATCGCCGTGCCAGCGGGCGCTGCGGAGGCCGACGCCGTCGTTACCTCCGAGGAGGAGGAGGCGGACCCGGGCCCGTCGGAGGTCGCAGCCGACGGCGGGGGCCGCACGGTCGCCGCAGATGGCTCCGCCGCTGGGGCGGATTGCCAGGATGCCGCGGCTGCCGCCGATCCCGGCGAGGGTCTCCCTGGGGCGGCGGAGACTGCCGCCGCCGACGCAGATCGGCCTGGCGCGGCGGAGGCCGCCGCTGGCGACACGGATCGGTCCGGTACTGCGGAGGACGCCGGCCCGGCTCCCAGGCCGTGGGGCGTGGCGGACGAGGACCCGCGGGAGGAGGCGGGCCCCAGGCCTGATCCCGGGGCACCGCCTACTCGCGAGGCGGCCGCGGAAGAGGCTGAGGCTGCCGCGCCGCCGCTGCCGTTCCAGCAGTGTCGGCGGCTCAAGGGCAGCCGCCGCTCCCGGCGGCTGCAGGAGAAACACCTGGGGGCAGGGAGCTCCCAACTGTAACACAGCTTCGAGCCCAGCTACTTGCTTGGCGCGGATTGGCCGCGGCCCGGCCCGCAGGCCTTTTTAGGCAGGCGCGGGGCTGGGGAAGGCACGGAGCAACAACCGTCGGCCTCCCTTGTGTCTGTCGCCCGTGCCTTGTTCCAGTCCAGCCCGTGTCTGTGTACCGCTGCCCGGCTCCACCAGGACCCTACCCTGCGTTAAAGGTGCAGTAACCATTTTGTGTTCGGGGTGAGGCAATCCCTTGTTATTTTCGTTGACGCCTGCTGTTAAGGCAAACCTCAGTTCGAGGCCCTTGCTGGCTGCAGCGCCCCTGTGGGACTGTTTGGGACGCTGCTGGTGGCCGCCTCTGGTCCAGCCCCTGCTTGACCTCAACCTGCGCTGACAGATTGTTGCTCCGTCCCCCGGTCAAGCAGGATGGAAGGGGAGAACGCCGCCCTGAAGGTCCAGCTGGCCGCCCAGGCCCAGGAAAACCAGGGTCTGCGTGCTCAAGCGGACCAGCTCTCCCACGCCCTGCAGGCCCTGCAGTTCCAGGTCGGCCAGCTGCAGGCAGCCCGGCCCCTGCCGGCACCAAAGATCCCCATGGCGGTGCCGCCGCGCTTCACAGGAGAGCCCTCCGAGCTGGAGACGTTCGTGGCCGGCTGTATACAGGTCCGTGCCCAAGATTTTCCCAACGAGAGGGCCCAGGTGGCTTTCATGATCAGCCTGCTCTCTGGGATGCCGGCCAAATGGGCCACGCCTCTGCTTCGCCAGAATAGCGGCATTCTGGATGACATGACCGCGTTCCTGCAGGCTTTCCGGGCGGTGTGGGGTGACCCGGTGCAGGCGGAGACGGCCAGCCGCCAGCTGCGCCAGCTGCAGCAAGGCCGGGGTACGGTACGGGACTATACCACCACGTTCCACCTGCTGGCGCAAGACCTGGCCTACAACGACCCCGCCCTCCAAGATCAGTACCGGGCCGGCCTCTCGGCCAAGATTTTGGATGAACTGGCCCGCAGCCCCCGCCAGAGACGTTGGAGCTGTTGATCTGGCAGGCCCTCCGGATCGACGGCCGCCTGGAGGCCTGAAGGCAGGCCCGTTGAGCGGGCTCCACCAGTGCCCGGACCTGGACACCGGCCCCCCGGGAGGCCCCGCCCAGCCGGCCAGGGACAGGCGCCTCCACCAGCGGAGTCAGTGGCGAGGAACCTATGCAGCTCGGGGGGGCGCGGTCCCGCCTGACCGCCGAGGAGAAGGAGAGGCGTCGTCGGGCAGGCCTGTGTCTGTACTGCGGCCTAGGAGGTCACTTTGCCCGTGTGTGTCCTTCAAAGTCCGCCATCCCCGGGGCTCGGGAATAGCCAACCCCCAGGTCTAGAGGGCCTGCGAGGCCTGGGGGAGCCCGGAAGCGGGACAGACGCAGATGCTTCGGCACGACGTCGAGACCCGCTGCTGGTGGCCGCAGCGGTGTGCTATGGCGAGGCACAGCCCATCCCCGTAGGGGCCATGATCGACTCCGGGGCGTCCAACAACTTCTTGGACCTCCAGTTTGCGCAGGACCACCAGATCCCGTTGGTGCCGCTGCCAGAGCCACGGCCGGTGGAGACCATTGATGGGCGGTTGCTGAAGTCCGGCCCCATCACCCATCAGACGGTCAAGGTGGGTTTTGAAATCCAGGGCCACTACGAGCAGACGAGCTTCTTGGTGGCCGCGGTGCCCTGCTTCCCCGTGGTTCTAGGGATGCCCTGGCTCTCGCGCCACGACCTGCACATCTCCTGGGCACGGCGCGAGGTGCTGTTTGCTTCCGAGTACTGCCAGGAGCACTACTGGCCTGAGAAGTTGATGGCTACCTTAGAGACCTTCGGGGCTGGGACATCCGTCGAACTGCCGCAGAAGTACTGGGAGTTTGCGGACGTGTTCGACCAGAAGGAGGCCGACTGCCTACCCCCGCACCGGGTCTACGACTGTGCTATAGACCTGGTCCCGGGGGCTCCCATTCCGGCAGGCCGCATCTACGCGCTCTCGGAGCCGGAGCTGGCAGCCCTGCAGGAGTTCTTGGAGAAGAACCTACGTCGGGGCTTCGTGCGACCTTCGACCTCCCCGGCCGGGGCGCCGGTGCTGTTTGTCCGCAAGAAGTCGGGGGAGCTTCGGCTTTGCAACGACTACCGCGCCCTCAATCGGATCACCATCCGCAACCGCTACCCGCTGCCCTTGATCCCGGAGTTGCTGGAGCGCCTGCGCCACGCGACAGTCTTCACGAAGCTGGACCTCCGCGGGGCCTACAACCTGGTGCGGATCCGGGCCGGTGATGAGTGGAAGACTGCGTTCCAGACCCGGTACGGGCACTATGAGTACACCGTCATGTCCTTCGGCCTGTGCAACGCGCCGGCGGTGTTCCAGCACTTCGTGAACGACGTCTTCTGGGACTACCTGGACCGCTTCGTCATCATCTACCTCGACGACTTCTTGATCTACTCCCTGAATCAGCAGGTCCATGAGACACACATGCGCGCTGTGCTGCGGTGGTTGCGGGAGCACCGCCTGTACGCCAAGCTGGAGAAGTGTGCTTTCGACCTCGCAGAAGTCGATTTCTTGGGCTACCGCGTGTCTCATCGGGGAGTAGAGATGGATCCGGCGAAGGTGGAGGCCTTTGTGTCCTGGCAGGCCCCGAGGAGTCGCAAGGATGTGCAGCGGTTCCTGGGGTCGCCAACTTCTACCGGAAGTTTATTGCCGACTACGCGTCGTTGGCCGCCCCCATCACCCAGGTGCTCCGCGGCAAGGCGCCGTTCCAGTGGACGCCCAAGGCCCAGCAAGCGTTCGACCGGCTGAAGACCCGCTTTACCACGGAGCCTATCCTGCAGCATCACGACCCAGGCGGCCCTTCGTCCTGGAAACCGACGCCTCGGACGTCACGGTTGGGGCGGTCCTGCTACAGCACTCGGATCCGGAAGGGGAGCTCCGGCCGTGCGCCTACCACAAGCTGGACTCCCGGCAGCTGACCCCTCCTGAGCGGAACTCACGCCATCTGGGAGAAGGAGCTCCTGGCGGTCAAGGCAGCATTTGAGGCCTGGCGGCACCTCCTGGAAGGCGCGGTGCACCTGGTACAGGTGCAGACCGACCACCGCAACCTGGAGTACCTGCAGACCGCCCGGAAGCTGACGCCGCGACAGATGCGGTGGGCCCAGTTCTTCTCCCGGTTCCATTTCCAGCTGCAGTACGTGCCCCGGGCCTGCAACCGGTGTGCGGACGCCCTGTCCCGAAAGCCTGAGTACGCCGCCGCCCCAGAGCCAGAGAGCCGCTCAACCATCCTGCGCCCTGAGAACTTCACGGCGACCGTGGACGTGACGACCCTGGCAGAGCGGATCCGAGAGGCCCAGGCCCGGGAGCCACCCCGGGAGACTCTGCGCCTGGGGGACGCAGCCTCCCCGTGGTCGGAGCGGGGGGGGCTACTCTACCATCGCGACCGGCTCTTCGTACCCCCCGGCCCCTGCCGCGAGGAGGTGCTGCGCCTCTGCCATGACGGAAGGCCCGCGGGGCACTTCGGACTATACAAGACCCTGCACCTCGTGACCCGGGAGTTCTGGTGGCCCAGGGTGCGCAGGGATGTCGACCATTACGTCCGCTCCTGTCCCGTGTGCCGCTGCGCCAAGGACCCGACGGAGAGGCCCTCGGGGCTGCTCCAGCCGCTGCCGACCCCCACAGGCCCCTGGCGGACCATCTCTATGGACTTCCTCACCGAACTCCCTCCGTCCAAGGGCCACACCGTCAAACTGGTGGTGGTGGACCTCCTTACGAAGATGGCGCACTTCGTCCCGTGTCGGGCGTTACCTTCCGCGAAGGAGATGGCACGCCTCGTCCTGGAGCACGTCTTCCGGCTGCACGGCCTCCCTGAGGGGGTCATGACCGATCGAGGGGCGCAGTTCACCGCCCGGTTCTGGCAGTGTCTGTTGCGGCAGCTGGACATCGAGCCCCGGTTGTCATCGGCCCACCACCCGCAGACCGATGGCCAGACTGAGCGCACCAACGCCACGCTGGAGCAGTACCTGCGGTGCTACAGCTGCTACCAGCAGGACAACTGGGTCAACCTCCTGCCTGTGGCCGAGTTTGCGTACAACAACGCTGTCCACGCCTCCACCCAGCAGTCCCCATTTCTGGCCAACTACGGCATCCACCCGCGGTGGTTCCCGCCGGTTGGGGCGCCTACCGCAGTGCCCGCCGCAGACCGATGGCTCCAGGAGTTGCGGGCCATCCAGGAGCTACTGCGGGAGCAGCTGGAGCGTGCTAAGGAGGCGTACAAGCGGGGAGCAGACCGGCACCGGCAGCCAGGGCCGCCTCTGTGGGTCGGGGACCAGGTCTGGCTCTCCATGCGCTTCCTCCCGCCCGGGCGCCCTAGCCGCAAGCTGGATGCCCGGTACATAGGCCCTTTTACCATCCGGGCCCAGGTGAATCCCGTGGCCTTCCGGCTCCAACTCCCGCGCAACCTGCGGATCCACCCGGTATTGCTCAGGTCACTGCTCCTGCCAGCCACGGGAGTGTGACCGGACACTGGCCCCGGGGTCCCGCCGGCTCCGGTGCTCGTCGGCGTTGAGGAGGAGTCCGAGGTGGCTGGGATCCTCGACTCCCGCTGGCGGCACGGCCGCCTACAGTACCTGGTAGACTGGCGAGGGTATGGTCCGGAGGAGCGCTCCTGGGAGGACGCAACGGACGTCCATGCGCCGCGGTTGGTGCAGGCCTTCCATCGCCGCTACCCGGCAAAGCCTCATCCCCCGCGAGGTGGGGGGGCGCCCCTGGGGAGGAGAGTGATGTCAGGGCCTCGAGCATCGCCGTGCCAGCGGGCGCTGCGGAGGCCGACGCTGTCGTTACCTCCGAGGAGGAGGAGGCGGGGCCGGGCCCGTCGGAGGTTGCAGCTGACGGAGGGGGCTGCACGGTCGCCGCGGATGGCTCCGCCGCCTGGGGGGGATCGCCGGGACGCCGCGGCTGACGCCGATCCCGGCGAGGGTCTCCTTGGGGTGGTGGAGGCCGCCGCCGCAGATTGGCCTGGCGTGGCGGAGGCCACCACCGCGGATCAGCCCGGTACTGGGGAGGCCGCCAGCCCGGCTCCCGGGCCGTGGGGCGTGGCGGACAAGGACCCGCGGGAGGAGGCAGGCCCCGGGCCCGATCCCGGGGCACCGCCTACTCGCGAGGCGGCCGCGGAAGAGGCTGAGGCCGCCGCGCCACTGCTGCCGTTCCAGCAGCGTCGGCAGTTCAAGGAGGCCAGCCGCCGCTCCCGGCGGCTGCAGGAGGGGGCAGGGAGCTCCCAGCTGTAACACAGCTGCGAGCCCGGCTACGTGCTTGGCACGGTTTGGCCGCGGCCCGGCCCGCAGGCCTTTTTAGGCAGGCGCGGGGGCTGGGGAAGGCACGGAGCAACAACCGTCAGCCTCCCTTGTGTCTGTCGCCCGTGCCTTGTTCCAGTCCAGCCCGTGTCTGTGTACCGCTGCCCGGCTCCACCAGGACCCTACCCTGCGTTAAAGGTGCAGTAACCATTTTGTGTTCGGGGTGAGGCAACCCCTTGTTATTTTCGTTGACGCCTGCTGTTAAGGCAAACCTCAGTTCGAGGCCCTTGCTGGCTGCAGCGCCCCTGTGGGACTGTTTGGGACGCTGCTGGTGGCCGCCTCTGGCCCAGCCCCTGCTTGACCTTAGCCTGCGCTGACACTGCCTTCCATCCTTCCGTAGGTCAGTAAAATGAATACCCAGCTTGTAGGGGGCAATTAGCTAAAAACACATTGTAAACCGCTTAGGTAGTGCTTTGCACTGATAAGTGTTATATAAGTGTAACTGCTATTGCCATTGTTATTGCTAACAACATGTGTCCTTTTTTTTAAAAATTGGTCTCTTCTGTAGGTGACCCCCCACCCAACGTGCCAAAGGCTGCCACTGGCGATGGGAGCGATAGCGAGGAGGAACCCTACAAGCGCCGGAACCAGGTCCTGTCAGTGTTGGTGGGCCTGGTGGCGATGATCGGGTACGCACTTCTCACGGGCATTGTCTCCATCCAGAAACAGGCGCCCGGCTCGGGGGGCCCTCGTGCCATCACCCTCGAAGAGGAAGAGGAGGAAGAAGAAGAGTGATCTGATCAGGAACAATGAGATCTGCACTCTGCAAGTGGACCTGTGGTGTTTTTTTTGATACTACGCCAGGCCCAACTTACACTTCTCCCCCTGCTCCTAATCAGTTTTCCTTCTTGTTCATTCCAGAATTCTTGAGTGTGGAGGAGGCGAGTGATGGGAGGGACTAGCTTAGGCCAATAAATTTCTCTGAACCACCCTTTGCAGATGGGCTTCTGTCTACATTTACCTTCTGTCTCTTCTCTCTGGCTTCCTGCTGAATGTTGCAGAAATGGCACCAACCGAACAATCTATGGGATGAGGTCTCTGAGCACTGATGGTTTTAAAAGAGAGCTTGAACGAGTTACTGTCTTGGCGGATGGAATGCTGGGAGCTGTTGTCCCAAAAAAAAAAAAAAAATTGGGAGATTTGCTTTGCAATAGGAGATCAGAAAAATTCCTAAAGGATAGTAACTTTATTTGCAATTCTGACATGTGGTGACTATGAGTGACACCTGGCTTGACTACAGTATGTGTGAAAGGACAATACGTGTGAAAGGAGTCTAGGAGTCTTAGTAGACCACTAGCTCAATGTGAGTCAGCACTGTGATGTGGCAGCTAAAAAAGCCAATGTGATTATAGGCTGCATCAGTAGGAATACAATATCTAGGTAAAGGAAAGTGATGATATCTCTCTATTCTGCTTTGGTCAGACCCCTCCTGGAATACTGTGTGCAGTTCTGGACACCACAGTTCGGGAAGGATATTGACAAACTGGAACATATACCAAGGAGAGAGACCAAAATCTAATGCAGTCTTCCTCTTTTCTTACTCTCTTCTATGTTACCAAGCATAGTGAGTCCGGTCTTCTCATGATTTGGCCAAAGTAGGACAGCCTCAGTTGAGTCATCTTGGCTTCTAGGGAGTGTCCAGACTTGATTTGTCTTTTTACCAGTCCAGAGTATCTGCAGAACTCTTTTGCAGCACCAGATTTCAAGTGAGTTGATTTTCTTCTGATCTGTAGCACCTCAGAAATCCTTTGCCTGGTGTTCTGTTAGGCTGAAACAGTAGGTTTTTCTGAGATGGTGTTATCAGACATAACTACAGTAACAAAGTTCCATCATCATAGCTAGCCAAAGATGCCTCAACTAATAAATTTTATGCTCTTAAAATAACTAAGTGGTTTTCAATTGGTTAAGGATGGTAATAGTTCAGTTTCCAGTTGTCCTGAAAAATTTCTGTGTGTTTTTGTTTTTCCAAAAAAAGAGAAAGGGTTTTCCCATGGCTTCAGAATTTCCAGAAATTTGACATCTCTATTCCACACCCTGCCAGTTCTCCTAAACTTGAGTCTGGTTCTCTCCTTATATAAACCCCACTGGAGTGGGGGAGTCTCAGAGCCACAGCTGGCCAGACACGTCGTTCCCTGACCTTGTTCGCACCGTCCGGATTTTTGTTCTGACCAGTGTGGCTTTGCAAGGGTGTGGGGGACTGTTGCCGTACACGCAGCTTGGCTTTGGATTCCAAAGCTGGATTCTTGGCAACATTCGCCAGACAGAAGCCCTGGCTGCTCTCAACTGTTGATCTAGACAGGGTGACGTCTGCCTTTTGGGCCTGCCAAGTTCCATAGTGGCAAAGACTTCTGTGTCCGCAGCGAGGCCTGGAATGGTCCCAGAGCCTTCTTTGCCCTTCACTGTATGGCTTCAACTTGTAGTTGACCCATTTATTTTGGCATGGCATCTCTCCTTGTCACCCTCCCTTCCCAGGTTGAGGAGTTTCAGGAATTCATAGGGTTTAAAAAAAAGAAAAGAAAAATAAATGTTGGGATTTTGGTGAGGTTCCTCCTGCCCCTGGAGCCTCACAAAGCTGGGTGGCCTGGGGAGAGCTTGGAAAAGTTTGCTTTTGGGACAAACTTTAAAAAAAAAAAAAGGAAAAACTTTTCCAAGTTCTGACACAGATCTATAAAAACCTTCTGCCAATCTTTCAGAAGAAACAATGGGTGTTATTTTTGAAAGATGTTTATGTTCACTCAACAAGGACATTCAACACCACGGCTGGGATTTCTTAGGGAAGCTGCAACCGTTTCCATTGAGTTTGTGCCAAATGCTTAGATCATAAACCACCGGGCAGGTCATTCGGGAAGCCTCCTTAACTTTTTCGTAGGACTGCTCAGACGTATTTAATGAGATCTGAACAAATAACTTGAGCAATGGTTTTGTTTTTGGTGGGATTTTTCGGTAACATTAAGGATACTCGACTCCTTTTGGGAATTTTGCAGCCAGCTTCAGTGCAGATTACTTGCCAAGAGAAGGGTTAGGTTTGGAGAAAAGGGCTGTGCCATCTTGTTCTTTGTCTCAGACAACAAAATGTCTTGGGTTGGTCTTCCCCTCTATCCATTCCTGAACAGTTGTTGTATGTATGTGTCTTCAAGTCATTCCTGACTTAAGGTGATACTAAGGTGACTCTATCAAAGGGTTGTCCGGGGCTGAGAGTGTAAGATGTGCCCAAAGGCACCCAGTGGGTTTCCATGGCCAAGCAGAGGATCGAACCTTGGTCTCCAGGGTGGTAGTTCAGTGCTCAGACCACTACACTACATTGGCTCTCTCCTGAACAGTAGGAAAGCCAGCAAGGAAAAGAGGAAAGCCAGCAAGCAATTGGATATGTAGAAAAACAACAATAGCAATGTAATTTATTGTATGAAAAAAAAATTAGGGGAAAGAAGAGACATCCAGCCCAGGGGGGAGGAGAATAGGAAGCGCAACATAGCAGCTGGAGGATAAAACCAGCCAATCCCATTTACAGCAGGATTGACAGGGTACCAGTTCTGCTTCTGGACTGCCTGGTTCATTCAGGTCCTTGTCGTGTAGCTGAAGACCCATTCCCAGGATGACCTTGCCCAGCCTTCTCCAGCATTAACCTTCTCATGGAAACAAAGCCTTCCACACTGCTGAACGATTGTCTCTTGCTTCTTGTGGCCCTGGGCTTGGGCCAGGTTGGTCCTCACCTCCTGGAGGCCGCTGCCAGTGATAGGTCTGGATAGAATCAGCAGTTGCCACTTCTTCAATATAGCCCATGCTGGGGTCTGAGATGCCAAAGGGGACATCTTCTGGAGATCTGGAGAGAAAGAGGAAAGTAGATAAACAAGCTGGAGGGGAGGGGGACAGACCTTGGAAAAGTTACTTTGGGGGACAACATCTCCCAACATGCATGACCTGGGGGATTCTTAAAGAGTAGTAGTCCCCAAAAGTTTGGGCCCTGGAACAATTTTGGATGCATGTCAGGCAAATGCTATAAGTACAAAGACAAGCACACAACTCCAGCCCATAGTCTTGTGAAAGGTTCTGGGGCAATCTTCAACATCCTAGGAAGCAACCAGAATTTCAACAAAACCAGAATTTTAACAGACTTATGTACGGCTTCCCCATCATTTAAGCTGCACTAGAGTTATGTGAACCTCACTGAGGTATATTGGAGTGTCTTGGCAGTATTAATTGCTGGAATGTGATTTATCTCTAGTGAGAAAAACAAACTGTTTAAAGCAGAGGTGGACAGAGGGCAGAGCTGGGTCTAGTGGTCGGTCTCTGGGTGATAGAGCATGTAGTAGATCAGCAAAGGTTTCTGACTTCTAAGGTCTAATTGCAGTTGCCAGTCTCAACGAGAGTGGAGTCTCAACTGTTGAGTCAGTGAGCTTCACCTCAGTGTCAACATACCATTCGGCAGCTCATTCAGTGGGTTTGTTCTGACTAGCAACTGGAATTGGGCCTAATTGTTTAACAATGTCAGCTACAAAAAGGCAAAGTTTTATCAAATAGCCTTAGAAAAATAGTTTTAATTAGTTTAATTATTTTCAGTTCCAGCACACCACCCAAAGAGTAGTTAGTTACCTCGAAAGTTATCAACTTACACTCGAAATATAACTTGTTAAACAGAGGCTGGATGGCTATCTGTTGGGAATGCTTTGACGGTATGTTCTTGCATGGCAGAAGGGGGTGGACTGGGTGGTCCTTGTGGTTTCTTCCAGGTCTATGATTCTATCTCTTCCCATTTGAAAGTTTCTACTACTATTTAGGTGAAATCTGCTTTGCCATTTCCACCACTCCACCAGAGTGATCCTGCCCTAGGCAGTGATGGAGAATAGCTCTGCTCCATCTTTTACCCAACAATCCTTCTGTAGCAGCACTGTGCACCATAGCTAGCCCCCCTACCCATTTACCTGTTCAAGACCACGACAGCTACTGAGCCATCCGGTCTCAGGAAGGCTGAGAATTCTAAGCCAGTCCATTTGCTGCTTTCGATGCCAATCCTCTGAGTTCCTTCCGGGAGGAACTTGCTGCATTAGATAGACACATTATTAAAAAACAGTTACAGTACAACTGTCAAGTACGTCTACTTTGTGTTGCTCAAGAAAACACACATATGATTTCCATGTTGTTTATTAGAAACACAATAGGCTAGTAACACAAATGGTGTGGGAGTTAAAACCTTGCTTCAGAGGCTGTTACATAGCAAAACACATTAATCCATCAGCATCTTTTCCTGGCACTCACTGGTAGTTCTTCCAGGTTTATACCCTGCTTCCTATAATTGCCAAATGGGTTTTCTTTCCTTAAAGCAACTCCTGTCTACAGTCACTTTGATCTTTAGAAATTCTTCCCTGGTCTTTGACGTTTTAATTTTAAACCACCACCACCACACACACACCCCCCATTGCATCCTCCAGCCGAATCCTCGTAAATCACCCTCTGATTGCTATTATTTAGGCACAAAAACAAACGTTATTTACCTAAGCTGGCCAATTGCTATTTATTGCCCCAGCCAACAAATACTGACCTTTAACATACTTCTTTAACATACCAACCTACACTAATTCTCAATTACATCCCCATTGTTCCATTTTATACTCAGCATTTCTGCACAACTACACGTGCTCCTCCCCATTCCACAGATCTCTACATGTCTGGGAGAAATACCAACATGACAGCAACAAAGCAAAGAATGGATATATGCATAACCATTTACCTAGGTGAGAGAGACAGATAATGTCTTGGGTCCAGGCTGTCTGAAAGATCATCTCCAAACGTCAAACCCTCCAACTTTTCATGAATGGCAAAAAGTTATTAATGAAAAAGAACATACAAGCTAGGAAAGACTGCAGTAGTTTGCTTCTGCCTGAGCCTCCTGGAAAGGACAAAATGGTGCCCCCTCCTTTTCTCTCCACTCTATGAATTGCTGTTGTTGTGTGCCTTCAAGTCGTTTCTGACTTATGGTGACCCTAAGGCAAGCCTATTACGGGATTTTCTGGGGCTGAGAGTATATTACGTGCCCAAGGACATCAAGTTGGCTACGATGGCCAAGCAGGGTCTCTCAGGTTGTAGCCAAATGTTCAAACCACTAATTCATATTGGCTCTGAATTAATCCAGTGCAAACTACTTTTTGGATTTTAAACTCAGTTTGTAGCAATTGACATAAACTGAGGCCATTTCCGCACTAGACTGTTATAGCACTATTATTCTGCTTTCAACATCCTATGGAATCCTGGGGTTTGCAGTTCAGGGAGGGGCCTCCAAGGCCAGGATTCCATGGGATGGAACCCCAGGATTCCATGGGATGTTGAAAGTGGAATAATAGCATTGTAACTGTCTAGTGCAGAAATGGCCTGAGGATGAAGAGGGAGGAAGAGAGAGAAATTGGGACATTTTAAATTGGAACATTTAGGGATTAATTGGAACATTTAGGGGATGCAATGCAAGCCTGCTGAGTTTTAAGAGTAGGAGCTGGCAGCTCTCACAGTCCCACCACTGTCACAGGCACATCTGATGAAAATACATGAATGGGTATTCTTGGAGGCTGTTCTCAGGTTGTGGAACTTCCTCCCACAAGATGCTCAGCTTGCCCCCTCCTTGCTTTCCTTCCACCGATGGGCAAAGGCATTTTTATTTAGGAAAACTTTTTGATTGTTGCCCGGTTGCTATAGGGTCTTTCTCCCCCCATTATTTTTATTGAGATACAATATAATAATAGAATCATAGAATCATAGAAATGTAGAGTTGGAAGAGACCACAAGGGCCATCCAGTCCAACCCCCTGCCATGCAGGAAAACCCTCAAAGCACTCCCGACAAGTGGCCATCCAGCCTCCGCTTAAAAACCTCCAAAGAAGGAGACTCCACCACACTCCATGGCAGCACATTCCACTGCCGGACAGCCCTGACTGTCAGGAAATTCCTCCTGAGGTTCAAGCGAAATCTCCCCTCCTGCAGCTCGCATCCATTGCTCCTTGTCCTGGTCTCAAGAGCAGGAGGAAACAAGCCCACTCCCTCCTCAACATGACATCCCTTCAAATATTTAAACATGGCTATCATGTCCCCTCTCAACCTTCTCTTCTGCAGACTAAACATACCCAGCTCTCTAAGTCTGTCCTCATAGAGCATGGCTTCCAGGCCCCTCACCATTTTGGTTGCCCTCCTCTGGACCTGCTCCAGCTTATCCATATCCTTCTTGAATTGGGGTGCCCAGAATTGGACGCAGTATTCAAGATGAGGTCTAACCAATGCAGAATAAAGTGGTACCAATACCTCCCTCGATCTAGACACCATACTCCTATTGATGCAACCAAGAATTGCGTTGGCCTTCTTGGCTGCCGCATCACACTGCTGACTCACGTTCAGCTTGTGGTCTATGAAGACTCCTAGATCCCTTTCACACGTACTGTTAGCCAGCCACGTGTCCCCCATCCTATATTTCTGCATACCATTTTTTCTGCCTAAGTGTAGGACCTTACATTTCTCTCTGTTGAAATTCATTTTTTTAGCCATGGCCCAGCTCTCCAATCTGCCCAGGTCATTTTGAAATTTGATCCTGTCATCAGGCAGGATGAAAATAATACTTACAAAGAGAGTAAAAAATAATTATATCTATAATAATACATATAATATATGTTGTAATGCTCTCTAATTTCCATTCTGTGCATCGAATACAACAAAATCGAATATTTCTTCTTTACTTGATTTCTTTACATGATTTCTCATATGCTAAAATAACAAAATGGTGAAAAAAAAACACTCCCACAATTCTGAACTCAGACCCTTGTCAACCAATACAATAAAGGTTACAGCCTCTTTTTTTTCTTTCTTTTTTGCATCTCCCTTCATTATAAGTTTCTTGACTCATCTCTGTACTTTACTACTATTCCCTGTAGATATTATATGTACTCTATACATTTCAAATCCCATTTACTACATAGGAAATTTGTTACGGGATCCCATTCTCGTATTGTCACATCCGATTTCTCTTTGATTTTTATTGTTAGCCTATCATTTTCTTTCATTTCTATTGTTTTAACCATCCATTGCTCTATAGATGGAGATTCTTCATTTTTCCATCCTTTGGCTATTAAAATTCGGGCAGCTGTAATAAGATATAGTAGAATCCTCCAATATTTCTTAAAGACTTTCTGATCTATCATCTGAACCATGTTTAATAAATATATCTCTGGCTTTAACGGGATTTGTATTTTAAATATTTCCATCAGATATTTGTTCACTTCTTTCCAGAAGCATCTAATTTTTGCACATGTCCACCACATATGCATATGCACATATGACCCAGGCTTCTCTTGGCATCTCCAACACTGATTATGTGATGTGTGATATATTTTTTGTATCTTAACCGGTGTCAAATACCACTTGTAAAACATCTTTGTAAAATTCTCTTTGAGATCTTGAGTCGCTGTAAACCTTTGTGTTAATCTCCATGTTGTCTCCCACTGATCTAATTCAATCATCTGATTTATCATTTTCGCCCAAGATATCATTGGGTCTTTAACTATTTGATCTTCCAACTCATATCGTAACAAATATCTGTATAATCTAGCTAGGGTCTTTCAAAGTGGTGAGGTTACTGTACTTTTATTCTGCTTCTTATGTTAGAAATTCTTTTGAACTATTTTATAACAGTGCTGGGGTTTTTTAAAGAACTTATTCAATTCTTTTATTATCATTTGGATTATAAAGGGTTTTTTAAAAAACAAAAACAAAAACCTGTATTCTGTTTTAATCTATATTGTGAGCTGCGTTGGGTGTCATACTGGGAGAAAGGTGCAATATGAATAAAGTAAAATAAATTTTAAATAATCAACAAATGATTTAAGTTTCTGCAATGTCAGGAATCTGGAAACTGAGGGTACGTTTACAGGGAGTGGGCAGAATTTTTATTGTCCATGCCACTGTATTGCCCATTTCTATCTATGGTTGTGACCCCAAAGGGGTCAAAAATTATTTGGGAACCATTTGATAGGTCTTTGTTCCCCATAGAACTAGAGCATGGAGAAATTACTTTTTTTGGACTACAGTTCCCAGAATCCCCAGTAGCTGTGGGATTTTGGGAACTCTAATCTGAAAAACAAACAACCACCAAAACCCTATTCTTTCAACCTGTGCTGAGAAGTCTCCCCCAAGGGTTCTTGTGCCTCACCTGAAATGTGCCAGGTGATAGAACATGGGCTGCTTATAGAAGACATCATGAGCAGCGTCCACAATGATTGGACTGTCCACGAAATTCCTGCTCCAGTTGGGGCCCCCTTCCATGTTCAGTGCCAGGTTCCAGTCCGTCCAGCCCGTGATGTAGTTGTTGAGATTCTGCAAGGAGACGGGAGTGGGGGAAAGAGATATTCTTCAGTCCTCCGTCCTTAAACCAGGCTGGATTTATGCCAAAGCTATGCAAATTACAATTTAGGGTCTTGGATTAGAGGGGAGGCCTCTCTTCTTAACAAAAGCAAAATATAAAAAGTTGACATCATTCCATTTTTTTTTTCTCCCATGCTTTAAGGGTAAAGGGGACAAGCTATTGGGATCTGAGGAGAGAGTTCTTCTTGCTGGATCAGCTACAGGTTGTACTGGGCGGCAAAACAGAAACAAGGAGGGGCATTTAGAATTCTCAGCCAGAGAGCTCTAGTGCCTCTGTAAACTACAAAGCCACAGGAGTCCCTAGAGTAGAACCATGGCAGTTAAAGTGGATTGTTTTTGTTGTTGTTGTATTTATTTATACCCTGCTTTTTTCCTGGTTAGGACTTAAAGTGGCTTACAGTAATTTAAAAAAAATAATTAAAAATCACAGAACACAAAAACTTAAAACACATATTAAATGATCAGATAAGAATTAAAACAAAGTTAAAATACATAATTAAAATTCAATCATCCATCAATTCAGCACGGTTAACAATATCCAACACCTTTCATCAGACATGCCATAACCACCAATTGAACGCCTGTAAGAATAAAAATGTCTTTGTTTGACTATGGAAAAATAAAAGCATTACAGGTTTCCCCCACTTCTCTGACAGGTTGGGGACCGGAGCACTGTCTGGAAATGGAATTAGTTTAAAGTGGAGCCCACGTACAGTACTGTAGGGAGCATGAAGGGCTTATGGAGGCTCCGTTGTTACTGACTGTACATGTGCTGCTTGCAAAGTCTTTCAGCCGGCTTAGCATCTTTCACCTCCACCAGCTCGCTTTGCTAGCAGTGTGTGCGCGTGAACAGTCCTAAGTGAGCCTCCGCAGGAAAGAAGAACAAGCGAAAGAACGGAATCCCTGTCGAATTAATGGAACTTCATTTGGAATGGTCAAAGAAGTGAGTTGTCAGATAATGGTAGGAACTCCTGTATCACTGTGTAATGTGAATGCTAGCAACAGAGATACAAGGGTAGTGTTAACATTGGTGCCATAGCAGTGGGACACATAGAAGTCCCCACAGTCTGGAAGGAAGGCTAAGCAAATATATGACAGAGTCTCAACAAGGATTTATAGGCCAAAGAAGGAACCTTTCCCAGCCCTGAGGCAGACGATCCCACCCTTGAGACATACTGTCAGAATGCTGTGGCTGTATTTGCCGCCGCGATCCCAGCCTCCCAGCACCACACGGGGCTCCCAGAAGTAGGACCCTGTGGAGGCCTCGGTGGAGATTATGTAGTAGCTGGGGTACAGGTAGTGGGTGCTGGAGAGCGTCAAGTCAGCGGGTGCCAAGAAATCCAAATACCAGTGGATGCCGATTCCATTGATGTAGCGGGCAGCCATGGGGTCCTTGAGAACCTAGAAGTGAAGGGAACCCACAGAATGGAAACATTACACAGAGAGAACAGTAGGGTTCTATGGGCATGTTTCTAGACCTCATGGAGGGCATAGTTTGGTACGTTTCAAGTCTGATTAACAAGGGTGAAAAGCAGCTGATTTCCCAGTGTTGTTACAACATTTAAAAAGTAACTGTGCTTTTGTATTTCTCAGAATTAATAGTAATATTGCTTTGTAAAGATTTACAAAAGTCAAAATGCTACAGGCTGCTGGCCTGTGGTATCAAATACGTTCCCTTTCAATTGATTCTGTTGTTGTCTCAATAGTCACAGCAGAGCATGGGGCACAGCACAAGCCAGCACCTGAACCACGTTATATTCCTCCTCCATAGAATCAGAGAGTCGGAAGAGACCACAAGGGCCATTGAGTCTAGCCCCCTGCCCTGTAGGAATACACCATCAAAGCACTCTGGACAGATGGCCATCCAGCTTCTCTTTAAAACCTCCGAAGATTATTGCAAGTGGTTCAGAAATGACTTCTGCCAGTTCTTTTAATATTCTTGGATGTAATTCATCTGGCCCTGGAGACTTGAATTCATCTAGTTTAGCCAGATATTCCTGTACCACTTCTCTACTTTTTCTGTGCTGCATTTCCTCACCTGCTCCCCATGCCCCGGGTTGGGTACTTCTACCCTTTTGGGAGAAAACTGAGGCAAAGAAGGTATTGAGTAGTTCTGCCTTATCTCTTCCCCCCATTATTTAATTGGTCACCTTCTCCATGCAGTGATCCTATCATTTCCTTGTTTTTCGTTTTGCTGTGGACATATCTCAAAAAGCCCTTTTTACTGTTTTTGATGTCTCTGGCAAGCCTCAGTTCGTTCTGTGCTTCAGCTTTTCTGAGCTTCTCTCTACATCTCCTGGCTATTTGCCTGAATTCCTCTTTGGTGGTTTCACCATTCTTCCATTTTCTGTACATGCTTCTTTTGACACTTAGCTCAGCTGAGAGTTCTTCAGTCAACCATTCCAGTTTCTTAGACACCTGCTGTTTTTCCTCCTTATTGGCACAGTTTTCAACTGTGCCTTCAGTATCTCACTTTTAAGAAACTCCCATCCATCATGAACTCCTTTCTCTTTTAGTTGATTTAATAG
This sequence comes from Iguana delicatissima, assembly GCA_948472985.1. NCBI lineage: Eukaryota > Metazoa > Chordata > Lepidosauria > Squamata > Iguanidae > Iguana > Iguana delicatissima. Next base: position 462,870 of record CAOKZL010001182.1, on the reverse strand, counting down.
ACATCACTGAAACCTGGTGGGATGAGTTTCATGATTGGAATGTAATAATGGAGGGTATAACCTATTTCACAGAAATAGACCAAACAAGAAAGGAGGAGTAGCCTTATATGTCAAAGATGTTTTCAGCTGTGAAGAGATCCATGACTTAAATCTGGGATGCCAAGTCAAAAGCATCTGGGTCAGAAGGGAGCCAGAAACAATAGGAATGTGATTGTGGGGGTTTGCTACAGGCCTCTGGGCCAGCCGGAAGACTTGGATGAGGCCGTCCTGGAGCAGATGACCACATATTCTAAAACAGTGGTTCTCAACCTGTGGGTCCCCAGATGTTCATGGACTTCAGCTCCCAGAAGCCCTGAGCATTGACCATAGTGGCTGGGGCTTCTGGGAGCTGAAGTTCATGAACATCTGGGGACCCACAGGTTGAGAACCACTGTTCTAAAAGGTAGTAGTAATGGGAGATTTCAACTATCCTGATATTTGTTGGCAGTCAAATTCTGCAACGTCTGCAAGGTCCAACAGGTTCCTTGCTTGCCTTGTAGACAATTTCATGGTCCAGAAGGTGGAAGAGGTGACAAGGGGATCGGCTATTTTATATCTGATCCTGACCAACAGGGATGACCTTGTTGATGAGGTGGAGGTGGTGGGATCCTTAGGGGGGGTGACCATGTTTTTTTGGAGTTTGTCATTCAGTGGGAAGGAGGAGCCAAGTGTAGCCAGACACATATCCTAGACTTTAAAAAAAGCTGATTTCTGTAAACTTGGGGAGTTACTTGCCAAAATCCCATGGTCAAGAATAGAATCATAGAATCATAGAGTTGGAAGACTAGGACAAGGAGCAATAAATTCAAGTTGCAGGAAAGGAGATTCCACTTGAACCTCAGGAAGAACTTTCTGACGGTCAGAGCTGTCCAGTAGTGGAATCTGCTGCCTCCATGGAGTGTGGTGGAGTCTCCTCCTTCTTTGGAGGTTTTTAAGCAGAGGCTGGATGGCCATCTGTCGGGAGTGCTTTGGTGTGTGTTCCTGCATGGCAGGGGGTTGGACCGGATGGCCCCTGGGGTCTCTTCCAACTCTATGATTCTATGATTCTACAAACCACACACACACAAACCTGTATCCTTCCACTGACTGCCATTTCCTCTGACTTTGATGGAAGTAACCCCAGGAATTTCCCAACTATGAGGAGATCATTTCATTGTCCCAGCCTCCCTTAAAGATCACTACCTTCCAGATGTGCTGGCTGTGCTAAGTACAGATGATGGCAGCTGTAGTATAGCCCATCTGAAAGGTTCAGGAATGGGCATCTAGGGCCATTTCCGCATTAGCCTATTATAGTGCTATTATTCCACTTTCAACATACTATGGAATCCTGAGATTTGCAGTTTAGCCTTTGAGGCCCCTCCCTAAACTGCAAACCCCAGGATTCCATAGGATGTTGAAAGTGGAATGATAGCACCATAACAGGCTAGTGCGGAAATAGCCTGGTGAGGTCTACCACCCAACTCACCACATCAGCCCAGTAAGGGAGCATGATTCTTTGGTCATCAAGAATGATCAAATCAATGCCCTTGTGTGAACTGTTGGCCAAAGCAGGGCCCAGATCCTGGGCAATGAAGTCCCGCTGGTGCTCAGGGGAAAAGCCCAGGCACTGGAAGGGGTAGAAGATGACGCCTCCAGCCGTCGGCTCGTTGCCCGCAGTCACAGCCCAAAAGGTCAAGTTATGCTTGGCATATTCATCTAAGAACCTGGAAGTCCAAACAAAGGTGATGGAGGTCAGCAGCATCAAGAGGAGAAAGCGGGAAATAACAAATTACAAAGACAAATTACATTCCCCCAGATGGAGCAGCTGTTTCGGGAGCTTGCAGTATTCTCAAGGGAGGTTTTTTTTTCCTCTTTAAGAATCCAAATGATGTTTCTGTTGTCCCCAACTACTTTCTGGCAATTCCCAGCACTAGCTGCAACATTTTCTTCCCATCCTCATGTAGGTTTTTTTTTTCACCCAAATCTCCAAGACATATCAGAAGGAAACATTTTTCCCCTTTTTTAAAAAAAAGATTTTAGAGTTATAGTGCTAAACTGCATCAATGGAGTGGTACTTTTGTACTCTAACACCTAGATTTTAAATGCAGTGTGGAGGCTTAGTGTGCAATAAATGGCCTGAATCCTGTATCAGCTATTTAGTTAAGTTCAGGCAGCCCTCCACATTCACTAGGGTTAGGGGCACTCTAAGCAAAAGTGGAAAAATTGCAAATATCAAAATGTGTGTGGGGGGAAGGGGGCCAAGGCATAGTGGGGAGAGCGGACATCCAGGGTCCAAGGCAGGTCAGAGAAAGGAGAGGGAAAGCGGGGTGGTGGTGGCATGGTAGCCCTATACTTTCTCTCTCTGCCCATCTCCTTCCTTGGATATGTGGGGAGCATTGGGAGAGGGTTTGTGTTGCTGAGAAATCAGGCTCTGACCCATCCTTAGCTGGCCCGGCAGCAGCTGGTGCTGGAGGAAGACGACCAGAGATGGATTTTTAAAGGGCTGCATGGCCTGATTGGAGCTGCTAAAAGGGAAGGTTCCCCTGGAAAAGAAGCCTCTGGGACGGGGAAGGGTTGGAGAAATTTGCAAATAACCAAATCTGTGAACGTGAAACCTGCAAATGTGGAAGTGTGACTGTGAAGGAGTTAAATCCAATGCCACTTGAATAGGAAAAATAAGCGAATAGAATTGTGTCTCTGAGTAAATTGCAGATGTCTTTGTCTTATCTCAAATTTTAGGAATGGCCTTGCAACACTCAAAGGTCTGGGAACTAAATGGGAGTTAAGCATACTCCCTCATTTTGGCTACATGCATCATTTTGTATCATTTTCTAACTAACTCTTTGTTCTCCTCTGTGCCAGTCAATGATGTAATGGAAAAGTTAACTAAAGATTTTTTTCTCCAGTGATGGGCGGCTAATAAAATGATTGATTGCTGACATAGAAGGCAAAAGGTATATAGTGATGCTACCTCAATTAATTGGCACGACAGTTCTGGGATAACTGTTGTCCTTGCGCAAGTAATTGTTAAACAATAAAGGCTTTTTGATTTTTCCCTGGAAACCTGGTTTTCGTTTTTTTTCCTGGCCACAACATTTCTGGTGCATTGGCCGGGAAACGGGGGAAGGGGCTATTCTGCCCCCCTTGACGGACGTTTAACGTGAATGCGGCCCCCCCTTCACAAAACCCAGGGCGCCCTCGACCTTTTGTCGAAGAGGTTTGGTTGGGGGAGTGGTGGCATCCCTGGCGACAGTGATCCAGTCAACGGACCTCAGGTTACAGCTGGAAACCAAGCCTCCCATGGCCCTCTGGTGAGTAGATCCCCCTCATGTTTGGGGGGGGGAAAAGGGGGAACTGATCACTCCCCGAGTTTCGGCCGAGTACCTCTCAGCAGGGGAACGAAACCCCGAAAACTCTTGGTATGGCGGAATAATAAATGAGACGTCTCAGTTGTGGTTTAATGGGCCTGATGGGAGGTTGTTCGTCTGGATGAAAGATGCGTGTGTGAGTTGCGTGGGTATTGCAGTTCCTACATCCATGCTGTTGATAGTTCCAGGTGGCTAGTCAATACCAGAGTGACTGGAGTCAAAACCCCTTTGTGGGGGGACGGGACCCCTTTCACCCGTGCGTAAAATCCCATCCCCATTGTGTCTTGTCTGGAACTTGGGAGGAAATGGGTGGGGGAGAGAACCGGCAGAGCCTCTGGGCTGTATGTTAAAGAATTTAAAGGAGGATTTAGTGGAAACTTTACTATTGCTGCTGTAGTGTGAAAAAAAATGGTTTGTTTCCTCTTTAAGTTGTCTCTCGGCGTTTGAAGCCATTTCCTGAAGCCCCTCCTCCTTGGGCTCTCTGTCGTTTTAAGCCAGAAGTTAACTCAGCCAGAGGCTGGGAAATGGCAGAAATTGAGTCAGTGCAAAACCTCAGGAGTTAATGAGAAATAGTGAGGAAGCAATGCAGAATCTCATTGTTTTCTCTAAGTGTAAGGAAAAAGCCTAATTTTGCAATTCAGGCATTGGGAGTTTTGAGTTTGAATCCAAAGGGCTTCAGAGAGCTATTACTATGTCAAATGCTATAATTAACTGGAAAGAAATCCCTTTGTCCCATGCTAAAGGCAGTGGGAGCAACTCTCAGCCTGACAGAAAGTAAGGCGTTTTTAGGACCAAGTCTGACCTCTTTAATGGAGATTTAATGGGCCGGCAATTAGCAGTTAAAGGGTTTCAAGGAAGAGCGAGGAAAGGCAAACTCTTTATAAATGGTGGCTGCATCTGAAAAGGAAGAGGAAAAAAAAAGGAACTCTGCACTCACCAGAATCCCCCTCAGCCCTCCCTGTTGAAAGAAAAAGAAAAAAGAAAAACAAACCTGACAGCCTGGAGACCGTAACACTGAAAGGGAGGGGGACAGGCGGTTCTCCCCTTCTAATGATAGAAGCAAAGTCTGGATTCCTAGTAAATTCTCTCATGTCTCAGAAAAGGGAGAAAGGAGACTTCACTGAATATTTAATGAGCTGTCAGTTTGCAAATTCCCATCCATTCACCATCACTTAAGGCTGTGTATGCAGTGGTGGACAAGTTCAGAAGGAATTTGGAAGAGGTTCTAGCAGTTCCAGCAGCAGAAGTCCAAGTGGCCCCACTCAGACAGATCAGCTGGTAGATGATGCTCAGCAGTGGGGGCTACCAGCGGGGTCAGAGTTATTAATATACACCCTTCATCATATCAGACCTACTAAATTGGAAGACACACTGTGCAACTTATACGGAAAAGCCACAAGGAAAAATAGAACTTTGCTCCAGTATCATGGCCTCACATGTCTCTAACTGGCAGGATTGTCAATAGTTGTTTTTGACCTTGTTCACCACTGAGTAGTGGAGGAGAATAAATTCAACATGAGGAATGGCGAGCCAGCCAGGAGGGCACCAGAGGAGAGGCAGAGTTCCCTAGCTGATCCAGGGTGGGATCCAAATAATCTTACCAGATGAATATGCTCACTGATTATCAAGCCCCTTTAGTGGAAGCAATGCTAGAAGGGATGAAAAAGAGCTGCTGAGACTCCAAGCAGGCAGGAGGAAGAGGCAAGTGGAGAAAAGAAAGACAGAGGCCTAGATTGGGAAGAAATCAGTGTGCAATTTGCAAGCAGGAAAAGGCCAGTCCTTTCTAAGTCAATAAATAGAAAGGAGGAAAAGGGGGAAGTTCAGGAATGATGGACTTAAAAGCTGTAAAACTCTGACAATGAGTTTTTGGAGAAGCAGTTGACATAGGAATCTTGAACACATGGGAATTGTAGTACCTGAATAATTTTCCCCCCCAAGGACCCTTGGGAATTCCAATGCAAAAGAACAGAGAAGTAGAGCCCCCACAGAGGCTTTGAAGCTGCAGCGGCAGCTCTTTAGGGACGGGCCACGTTTCACACCCACCGGTCTTTTTTCTCGGTGTCTGCATGCCTGATTGCCTGTCCTTCCCTGAGGAGACAGATGGGGAGGACAATTCCCGCGAGGTGAGAGCCGCTGCCAGCATCAAGAGGCTTCCTGGAGAAAAAGCGATGGCTACAGCAGCCCCCCCAGCTGAGGCGCCGGCCAAGGAGGCAGGGCAGATGAGGGGGGGGGGGAAATGGAAGTGGCAGACGCAGCGAAGGCTGCCCGAGGGATGTGAGCAGCAGAGGCTGAGAGGATGCAGCTGAGGCTGGGAGAGACAGAGAGGGAATAGGTGGCATGCCCCCCCCCGTGAGCGGCGAAGACTGGAAGGTATGAGCACCATTTCCCCCCTTTTCCCTTTTTAGTTCGTCTGATGTTTGGAATTTTAGAACCAGGCAAAAAGGAAATAAAATGCAGCAGAGCCAAGCGGCTGACAGAAAAAGGGGGGCCAGGGCAGCCAAAAGTCCAGGAGCTGCAAGGGGCTGAGGAGGGCAAAGTGGAGCGGCTCAGCAGCCTACGGCCATCAACCCTGAACACGCCCGATCTCGTCTGATCTTGGAAGTTTAAGCAGGGTCGGGCCTGGTTGGTATTTGGATGAGAGACCGCCTGTGAATACTGGGAGCTGTAAGTTTTTTCAAAATCCAAAATAAGGTAGAGGTCAGAAGGTGAGAAGGTGGTAGGAGACCCCAGAAGGGGAAGGGGTCTCTGGGAGTGTGCCAATGTGCCCAGTGTGGGCGGGAGGGCATAGGCGAGAAAAATTTTGGACAGATGGTGAAGACAGTCAGAGAAGGATGTGGATATGGATGTGGATATGTGGTGGATGTGGAAGAGGACAGCGGAATAGATGGTCCAACTGGCATATGCAGGGACCAAGTGAGAGGTGATGTATGGTGAGAATCCTTTTGTGGAAGACGATAGCCAGGGAAATTTCCCTGAACAATGTCAGTGGTCAGCAGTTAAGAGGAAAAGTTTTGTCCCCACCCCCTAAACTGAAAAGGGCAAGGGCTCGGAGTTGTGACATTCTGGTGAGAAACGCTGGCAGCAGAAGTATGGGAAAACCGGGAAAGGCCGAGTCAGAACTGCAAAGTAGTGCCCCCTCACCAGTTCCCGATAAGGTGGAAACTGGAAAGGGTTCCCTGGCGCAGTCCCAGCAGGATGGAGGAGGTGATGGAGCACCCCTACAAGCAAGCTGGGAGAAGAGGTGACGGCGCACCTCCGAGTTGGGAGGGAGAAATAAGGGAGCATTTCTGAGAGGCGATAGAGCGCCTCTCCAGTTTTTGGGAAATGGAATTGCAGTTAAGGGACTCTGGCTGAAGAAGGCAGAGAGGAAAAGAGATAAAGCTGTGAGACAGCTAACAGACTGACAACAGCCCTGAAAAAGCCCACACATCATACAGGCTCAAACAACAGACCTGCATTTGTCCACAAGATCATCAAAGATTAAACCACTGTTCTAGGAATCACCCGGAGGAGTCACATTGTACCTGCAGACCTCAGAATTTAAGGAAACTGGAGAAGATGAAACAAAAATCCTGAAGACATAGTAGTTTAACGTGTATGGCCCAGATAACAGCCCTGGCTATGTTTTTGGACTGGATGCAGCACAGGGCAAGTGGCATAATACCACAATTCATCTTAGCCCATTTTATAAGAAACCTCTCACTCTCATTCCATGTGCAGCCCACAACAGAGAAACCAGGAGTGTTTTTTTTTTCTCCCAGAGCCCCATCATGATGGGGAAGAAGATGCAGTACACACCTCATAGAGTCATAAAGTTGTCACCTTTCAGCAAAAGCCCTTTTGGATGGATTAAGGGAACATAACTCTACAGGAAAGAGTTAGTGCGTTAGGGAAAGCTCTGGTCCCCACAAGGGAGAAAATGTTAAAACAGGGGCTTCTTTCCCTACAAGCACAGGCACACCCTCTCAAACCAGGAGAATGGTGGAGGAGACCTCTCAGGTAGTAGTGACAACCCCCACTGTGGTAAAGGTGGCCTGGATGCTAAACTCGGGACTCATGCATCATTCTATGCATGATCAGATTTGAATATGGGAAAATACCATGGGTTGAGGTAGGTGTAGGGAAAGGGGAGGAAGTCTGGTTTGCCCTATTTTATCACTAGGGATTGGAAGGTATGTGTATATGGCAAATAGGCATGCCCAGGGAAATGTCTCGATGTTAACTTCTTTCCAGTTACAGCATAGGTTTTACTGAGTTGTGTGAGAAAAAGGGGGGGTTTGGGCCTCCATAGTCAATTCTGGAAAGCAACCAGTTTTTACAATGGCAAATAGGTATATGGATCATCTTCTGGGATGAAATGATTTGGCCACTGAGGGAATCACTTTTCACTCGGTGCACAAATTGATATAGTTTGGCTGGCCAAAAATGAAAAGGATTCACAATAAAAGCAACAGGTACATGACAACACATGATCCCCATGGAGGGAATTGGTTTTCATGTAAGGCAGATGCGTTGTTGGCTGTCAGCCTAGCATGAAATAGGTTTAGACTATCTCTTCAGTTGTGAAGGGGTACTCAGTATTTTGGTAAAATACAACCTGTTGTCATTATGTAAATGAGTTGAATGCAAAAAAAAAAGGGAAAATGCATTTTGAAGTATACAATATTAGAAGGTCATTCTAGTGGTCTGCAGGCATGTGGACATGATTATTGGGATCCCTAAGTAAGTATGGGTAAAAGCACTGTATGCAGAAGTACTTTGTATAACATAATGGCTTCCCTAAATCTGCCTGTCTTTACTCTGCATGTAAAAGTGTTTTCTAATCTGTAATGCTCAAGTCAATGGAAGGGGGAAAAACTTTTGTGTATGCCTAACTGATGGTTGCAGAAAAGGGGGGTCAGAAGAATTCTGGGCTAGATAGTACAACTGGCACTCCGGAGGCTGCCAGGCGTCGTACATCAGACCCAGCAACTGCTGAGGAATAGAAGATTGGGGCTAGATTTCTGCTGGGGTTACACCAGGAAGCTAACCTCTCTACGCACAAATCAGACCCCTCCGTTATTGGGAACAGTGTGTAATGTGTGTTAGTGAATCCTAATGCTGCTATGTAGTTTGCTGTTATATATTACTTGTGCTATAAGGAAGTAGGAAATAGTACATGCTTGAAATTGCAAAGTTTTGAATTTAGCATGAAAAGGGGGGAAAGAAGGGGTTAAATCCAATGCCACTTGAATAGGAAAAATAAGCGAATAGAATTGTGTCTCTGAGTAAATTGCAGATGTTTTGTCTTATCTCAAATTTTAGGAATGGCCTTGCAACACTCAAAGGTCTGGGAACTAAATGGGAGTTAAGCATACTCCCTCATTTTGGCTACATGCATCATTTTGTATCATTTTCTAACTAACTCTTTGTTCTCCTCTGTGAGTCAATGATGTAATGGAAAAGTTAACTAAAGATCTTTTTCTCCAGTGATGGGTGGGCTAAATAAATGATTGATTGCTGACATAGAAGGCAAAAGGTATATAGTGATGCTACCTCAATTAATTGGCACGACAAATTCTGGGATAACTGTTGTCCTTGCGCAAGTAATTGTTAAACAATAAAGGCTTTTTGATTTTTCCCTGGAAACCTGGTCTTCGTCTCTTTCCTAGCCACAACAACTGTATACTTAATAGTATACTTAAATATAGTAAGTAGCATCTTCTCGCCCAACCCCCTCCAATCAGACAAAAACATCATTTACCCATGCTTCAATGGCTGGCAAAATAAAATTTCTTCTCGCACAGCGGGGTGCCCTTTAGTTGTTATTGTTGTGTACTTACAAGTATTTCCAACTTATGGCAACCCTAAGGCAGTGATGATATTTAAGTCTTTTAGTCTCAAGTCAAGTCTCAAGTCCTTGAAGATACTTTCAAGTCAAGTCTAAGTCTGGAAGCCAACTTTATACCCCAAGCAAAATTCCAGAATTATTGGATAGAATGAAATAAATTCAGTTTTAACAATCTAAGTCGAGCTGGCTCTCCACGTTTGCAATTTTGCCATCTGCAGCTTTGGAAGTAGGGAATAGGATCCTATCTTAATTCCCATTACTGAAGATTCAAAAGCTTTAGAAGGAAGGATCCTTCCTCCTCAAGCCCATTGCCTGACACATTTGCTGTTCCCCTCTGAGAAACGCACCCTGCACTCTGGGGGCAAGTCTTGCCTTCTGCTCTTAGGAAACGTTTTAGAAGGCTGCTCCAATATGCAGCAGGGTCAGGCTGCTGAGCAGACCTCAAGCCTGCCTCAAGCCCATTGCCTAACCTGTTTGCTGTTCCCCTCTGAGAAATGTGCCCACGCTTGGGGCTTGAGAGAGATTGTCGTGTGACTAGTAGGCAAAAAGAGATGGAGGTATTGTTCAAAGTCCTAAAGTTTCTGGATTAAGGTGTTATGTTACTGGACCAAGGGCATCAAGTCAGTCATTAAAAATATACCAGTCTCGAGTCGAGTTGAGTCAGTGTATCATTTATGGCCGAGTCAAGTCCGAGTCGAGTCACTGAAGCAACTTAAGTCCGACTGGAGTCCGAATCTGTTGAATCAAGTCTACGTCACTGCCCTAAAGTGGGGTTTTCTGGGGCTGAAAGTGTGTGATGTGCCCAACGCCACCCAGCAGGTTTCCATGGCCGAGCAGGGAATTGAACCCTGGTCTCCAGAACTAGTTCAACATCTGAATCACTACACCATGCTGATGACTGGGCCATGGCATTAAAAAAATAACCTTTTAACAATGTCTGTGTATTCATTGCTTCTTTAAATGTATGTAAAGTGTACAGAGCGTAGCACAAACACTTCCAATAAACAAGTAGGCAATAAATAATACCTCCCTCCCCACACTTACAGCACAAGTAAGGACCAAGGAGATAAAAGGAGGGCAGCGGCTACTGGGCTGGTTACCTGATGAAATAGTTGGCCCACGTTTTGTGGTACCTGTCTCCTGGTTTCCCTTTGAGTGTCCCACGCCCTGTCATTGCCCCATTGGTTTTCATCCATACGGGGGACGTCCAGGGACTGGCGTAGAGGGAGAGAGGCTTGGATGAGACTGCCTGAGCTTGCTGAAGAATTGGGATCTGGGGGCAGAGGGTGGGTGGAATAGAATTTTATCATCATATATTTCTTTATTTAGTTAGATAACAACCTAAGCAAAGAAAAACTGCAAATTAAACATTCTAAACAACCAATCTAATACACCAAGACAACTCCATAAACAATAAAACACTAATAAATCTAACACTTATAAAAACTGTACAGATATTAACCAACCTACAAAAATAGTAAATAACAAAATACTGAACTAAAATACCCTCCACCTGGCTTTTGCAAAACCGCCTGGCTTCTGCAAACCTATCAGTTTTTAAAAAAATATGTTTTACTAAACTCATTTCAAAATATTATAAAGCCACCTGTAACAAAGAACTGTACAGGGGAAATTGCGCACAGAATTTTTTTTTTTTAACAGCAGCCAGTTAACTACAAATCTTACTGCAAGCTAAATAAACCAACAAACTAACAAATACTCATCACAAATATATTAAAACGAGGAAGGGAAAATGGGAATTACCTACTTGAGTTCTGACTCTTCAGAAACTGGTTATAAACTAAGGTTTGTTATATAGTTGGCTGTCCATGTGTGCTAGGGTTAGGGGCACAGCACCCCCACAAAAGTGAAAAACTCACTCATATCAAAATGTGTGCGTCTTTCGGTCGGAAAGAGGCCCAGGGATGATGGGGGGCACCATTTAAACAAACTCCAAACCAGGTCAGGGAAAGGGAAGTGGGCTGGCACGGTGGTCCTATATTTCTTCTCTGTTGCCCGTCTCCTTCCTTTGGTGTTGGGGGCCCATCGGAAGAGGGTTTGTGGTGCTGAGAAATTAGGCAGCAAGCCATCCTTGGTTGGTCAGGAAGTGGCTGGTGGAGGAGGAGGAGGAGGACGAGGACCAGAGGTGTGGTTTTGAAGAGCTGCATAACCTAATAGAGCTGCCAAGAGGGAAGGTCCCTGAAAAAGAAGTGCCTGAAGTGGGAGGGCAGGGGTTGGAGAAACTTGCAAATAATCAGATCTGTGCACGTTAAACCCACAAATGTGGAGGGCTGACAGATTTTTCTTTTTCAATATCTCCCCACCTCCCACCCCTGAAGGCAGCTTCCATGGCTATTTGCAACTCTGTATGCATCCAAGAGAATCCGCCTGCAGTTCTTAATCTGGGAAAAGAAAGAGGACATCCCTCTCCCAGATCTCCAGCAAACCTTGTCTTTCTTCCCAGGCTGGCTTTCCCTCCCATGGCCAGCAGACAGATGGCAGTGAATTCCAGAGCCTAAGAAGATGACTTCCGCGTAGGAAGGGGGACGGCGTTGCACAGGTGGAGGGTTACCACCTCAATATATGATCCCACCCTAAATCTCCATCTTTGCATTCAGCAGCCACATTCACCTTCATCTTGGTGTCCTCTTCGGTCAAGCTGAAGTTCTTCAGCTCAAAGTCATTCTCAGAGTCTGCATAAGTGTACAGCCTGACAGAGAAGTCACAGCTTGCCATGGGCACACGGACCAAGTTGTACTCAATGCCTGGGAGAAATAAGAGCAAAGACACAGATCAGGATGATAAAATGTTAAAATGTTTGGAAACCCATGTGCTGTTTTGAACCATAAGCCTCCCTTGTGGTGGTGGTGGAGGTCATAGAGGTGGCCGTTTCATTTATCCCCTCATTTTCCACACAGCCAGAATCCTATTGGTGTCACATACAGTTGCACCACTCCATGTGTTGCAACTCTTTTGGACAATGCAGAACGGATGTATCCAGTGGATGCGGCAGAGGCAGAGTGACACATGCAGAATAGTTGTCGATGTGCAACAATGCAACTAGGGTAGCATGCTGGTGAGCATTGTGCCAGGAGGTGATAGCTATACACATCCACTCTTTCTCATATGTTGCCACCATAATGATATTCAGCACAGGGATTGCGTAGCACTAGCAGATATTTATGCTATGCTGAAATGGTGTCAGATCTCAGCCCCTTGGCTTTCAAACCTTTTGCTTTCAAACACTGAAACAAATACAGGCTTCCCCCACTGACAGGTTAGGGACCGGAGCACTGATAAAAAGTGGAAATGGTCAAAAAGCAGAACCTATCTACTGTAAGGAACATGAAGGACACAGAGGAAGGCTGTCTTAGGACTGACCGACATGGCTTGTAAAGTCTCTCAGCTGACTTGGTGCCTTTTCGCCCCTCTCGCATGCATGGTCCCAAGCGAGCTTCTGTAAGCAAGAAGAACTGACAGAAACCTGCTATTTTGATGCTTGCCATACAGAAAAGTTCCATTCCTGTGTCCAGGGGATTCACTCTCTCCGTAGGCAAGATTTGGGATCACGTGCAGACCCAGCCTTGAATTAATGGAATTTGTTCTTAACTTGGAAGCATCAAAAGAGTTGTCGGATAACAGACATTGAAAGGCAGGGGTTTCCCACACCAACAAAGGCAGGTTGAGATACATGAGTAAAAATATATAAAAAAGTATTGTAAAATGTAAGCAAATAACTACAGAATTAAAATCATGTAAAGCAAACTCTTTTTTCAAAAAACAGAAACTAAAAAAGAATAGAGAAGGGCATATTGTTAAAAAGGTTCTCGTGCTCACTTGAAGTCATTCCCAAATTTATATCTTCCCAACCTTTCACAGATGAAAACTGGAACGCATGTGGCCTGATAGCATCAAACTGCAGTTAAGATGGTAAAAGTTATTAATGGGGAAGAAATGACAAGCTAGGAGAGGCTGCAGCAATTTGCTTTTGCCTGAGGCTACTGGGAAGTCAACTGAGGACAAAGATGTAAAGTGGGAGGAAGAGAGAGGAACCGGGACATTTTAAAAGCAACTGAAAAAGTGGGACAATAGACAATTAAGTGGGACTGTCCCTGCCAAGGTGGAACAGTTGGAGGGGAGGGAGAGAAACCTTTTCTGGAATGTGTCTCTGGAGATGAGAAAAGGCTCCTTTTGTCAAGACTATCAAGTCTAACAAAATTTTTGCTCTTTCCCTAGAGTTAGGGAAAGGGTGGAATCCAGGAAGCTGTCGTAGGCCACACTGCCACGGGCTCCATTTCGGCCTCAGCTTTAGGAATATCTCATATGACTTGGTTTAGCTCCCATTTAAACTTCCCATGATAACTTGGGCACTAATGGGAGCTTTAAAGAGAGAAACTCAACCATGTGGCAATCCTCAGAGGGCTGCGCTTTGGGGGGAAAATGAGAAGAGATGGACGCAGAACTGGTGGGAGAGGTGAGATCCAGGGTTTGTAGCCTAAGCGGCGGGCAAAATGAGGTCACTGGCCCCCAATTAAGAATTCTGCACCCCTCTGAAATTTTCCTTAATCCTCCAAAAGTCTAGCCTTACAGCAGGAGAGTTACTGAAAATTGTTCACAGGTAGAACTCTTCTATTTGCTAGATTTCCATTCCCTTGGTCAGTTTGCCTGGCCATTATCACCATCATTATTGATAGCGCTTAAAATAAAAATAAAGCATTGCTTTAAATAATTGAAAAATATTTAGCAATGAAGTGAATACTGCCTTTAAACAAGACGTAGAGGTTAATACGTAGCTAAAGGAAAGGCTCTGAAAAGGCCACATGCCAGAAGCCAGCTAGAGATTAGAGGGCTAAGGAAAGGCAGAAGACCTCCGGTACTTTCAGGCAGAGCTCAGATGGAAATTTAGGACAGGAGGAGGGAAAACATGTAGGATTTGTGAAATAGCTGTGTCAGTCTGACTATGTAAAACTTTTAGCCAATTCGAAGGTTATTGTGTATTTTTTTGAAAAGACAGATAGATATAAGTTTTAGGAAGGGAAATGTGTTCAGTATCGACTCATAGGAATTCTGAGTTGATCCAATTCCACAACTGAAATCTTTAATTGTAATTTTTAACTGTCTTATTTAAAATCTGTCTTCTTACTTCACTCAACTCTCTGAGTTTTATTGGCTCTGTAGCTCAGGAGAGGCAATTTTGCGGCAACATCATCATCATAATTATCATTATCATTATTATTGTCATTATCACTATCATCTTTATTTATACCTTGCTTTTTTCCTGGTAGGGAGTCAAAGCAGCTCACAATAATTTAAAAAAAAAAGTAGTTAAAAATCACAGAATACAAAAGTTAAAACACAAATTAAACAATCAAATTAGAATTAAAACAAAATCCATAATTAAAACTCAAACATCCATAAATTCTGCACAGTTAACACTATCCAGCACCTTGCCTCAAAAGAGTCCTTTCCTTTGGATTCCTAAGCTAATTCTAAATGTTTGACTCAAGTTTTAAGGTGGTGCAGTGCTAGAAATTTGGGGACGTGAAGGAAAATTTCAGGGCGGGAGAGAATTCTTATTATGGTGAGAGACAATGCCTTCATCTTGGAGGGATCTCTTGGGGTCTTTGGGAGAGTGCATGGAGGTACAGAATCAGAGCCAAGAAAAATCACTTGCGGGGTCCTACTTTACTACCCACCTTTTGGCACTTACCTTCTTCGGAAAAGTAGGACTTGAGAAGATTCATCCGAGTCTTTGGGGAGAGTGAAAGGATGTTGATAGCAGCTGAATCAGTGAGGGCCCCTCCAAAGCCCTTGAGCTTTTGATATTTTTGGGAAGGCTTGAGTTTCAAAATGAGTCTTTCTAATATGTGTATGGAGTTGTGGGGAGAGAGACAGCAAGAGAGAGGGTTGATTAAAGTATAGTTATAACATCTAGGTACTTATTCCTCCATGCTAATCTGGCTGTTCAACTCTATCAGATATTAACCATGGGGCAACTAGTAGAACACAGGGGGATTCCAATGGATGCCCATAGGAACCAGCAATCGAAATACAGCAGGTAAGAGACCCCACCTGGAATGCTGTGTCCAGTTCTGGGCACCATAGTTCAGGAAGGATATGGAAAAGCTGGAAAATGTCCAGAGGAGGATGACCAAAATGATACGAGACCTGGAAACCATGAAGCCCTATGAGGAGTGACTTAGAGAGCTAGGGATGCTTAGCTTGGAGATGTCTAAAACATTTTTTTAAAAGTAATTCATTGTCATTACTTGTTGCAATAGTTAAATGCTAAGTTGCTGTCTCAGTAAATTATTATTATTTCATTCCTCACCACCAGCACCATCATTATCTTTATTTATGCTCTGCCTTTCCACCAAAACCAGGACTCAAGTCTCAAGTACTTCTCATTTCTCCAGGGTAAGATTTGTACAGTGCACCCCATTTACCTGTGGTCTCCAGGTGTGTACATCTGAGCATCCATGACCGCATCATGGATGGGGCTGTGATTTGGCAGAGGCTGGCTGAGCGACACAGAGGCAAACTTAGAACTGCCAGCCAACTCACCTTTTTCCGGAGGGCCTCTGTGCATCACCCCTTCGCTCCTCTCAAGGCGGTGCCCAGCCTTGTTGCTTTCATACTTGGCGAAAGAGCCCAAAGGAGGGAGGGAGAGGGGCCCCAACATGTCACAGTAGTCGGTTCCGCATTCACACACCGGTGAACCCAGCCCGAAATTCCTGGCCCTACATGGCTGGCCTCCTGCAGGTGGAGAGAGAGCACAGGTGTTTCGTTGAAGCAATGCTACAACCCAGTGGGAGCATTTGCTAAGCTCTATGTGTCTCAAGTCATTTCCAACTTATGGTGACCCGAAGGAGAAACTATCACGGGGTTTTCTGGGGCTTAGAGTGTATGATGTGTCCAAGGTCACCTGGTGGTTTCCACAGCTAAGTGGGGAATTGATCTGTTTCTATTACTCACAATAATTAGGAATGGAACCTCCTTGTTCAAAAGCAGTCTATGCCTAACAGTCAGTTGCTGAAAGATATGTGTGGCAGGATGGTCTTATGCTTTGCTTGTTAGCTTTGCATTGAGGCATCAGTCTGGCCACTGCAGGAACTAAATTATGGATTGGAGAGGCTAGCATGATCAAGCAGAATTTAGGAAATCTATGTTATGTGCTCCATGGAGCTTACAAGATGACCTTAGGCACCTTTTGTTCACTTTCTCAGCCTGGCCTACCTCGTAAGGTTGTTGTGAAGTTCAAGCAGGGAAAGGTGAGTCATATACACCACCTTGAGCTTCTTGGGAGGAAGGCAGAACACAATGGCAAATAACGAAATAACGCTCAAAATGATGTACATCAGTGCTTCCCAAAAGTTGGTCCTCCAGAGTTTTGGGGCTTCATCTCCCAGGATTCCTCACCACTGTCCCTGTTGATTGTAACTTCTGGGAACCAAAATCCAAAACATCCAGAGGACCAGAGATGGAGAAGTGCTGATGGACAGTCAGCCCTCCACATTTGCGGGTTTGACCACTTTCACATATTTGATTATTTGCAAATTCCTCCAGCTCCTGCCCTCCTGACCTCTGGTGCTTCTTTTCTGGGGGAACTTTCTTTCTCAGCAGCTCTGATCGGGCCACACAGCCCTTTCAAAACCCACCTATGGTTTTCTTTCTCCTCCCGCCGCTGCCTGACCAGCGAAGGAGGGCCACAGCCTGATTTCTCAGTGCCACAAACCCTCTCCCAATGTCCCACAGACACCCAAGGAAGGAGGTGGGCAAGAGAGGAGAAGTATAGGGCCAGCCATGCCAGCCCAACCCTTTGCCCTCTCCTTCCCCTGACCTGGTTTGGACCCTGGGTGCCTGTTCGCCCTACCATGCCTCAGCCCCCTTCCCACGGACACACCCGTATGTTTCAATATTTGCAATTTTTCCACCTTTGTGAGGCTTCTGCACTTCTAGCGAATGTGGAGACCTAACCGTACAGGTCTCCCATTCTCCCTCCATCGTCTTCACAAAAGCCCTGGAAGGCGTGTCTGGTAGCTGGTGGCTTATCTACCAGTCTTATCTTTTCTCCCAAACCGTCTCAGCACTAAAACTAAGCCTGCAACACTGTAACTTTCTGTAACGGACACAGATAGACAGCTTCTGAATGTGCAGTCACTGTTCCCACGTAGCCTTGCAATGCTAAAATAAGAACAAGAAGCAAGAGGGACCCCAGCAACACGTTTTGTAGGCAAATTATTTTGTTAAGAAATGAAGGAAATTACTTTTGCCCTAAGTGAAGCAATGCTTAATGTATCTGCCTGCGAGATCTCGCTCGCTCACCTGAAACAGGGACTGTCAGCTGGATAAACAGGAACAAAGCTAAGCAGCTGAGATATCTTCTCACCATAGCAGTGCCTTGGGATAGTTCAGTATGAAAAAACACCACAGCAACGCTCTCCTGCTTCCACGCCCCTGAATAAAAGAAAAGGGAGACAGGTAATGTGTTCACGCATGATTTCAATTAGATTGAAACCCAGCTACCTCTTCCATTAGTACTAGAACAGAGGGCCTTTCCGCCCTACACTGTTATAGTGCTATTATTTCACTTTCAACCTCCTATGGAATCCTGGGGTTTGTAGTCTTCTGAGGCCAAAGAGCTCTCTGGTTGAAAATTCTAAATGCCCCTCCCTCAACTGCAAACCCCAGGATTCCATAGGAGGTTGAAAGCAGAATAATAGCGCTACAACAGTCTAGTGCGGAAATGGCCAGAGTTGGATACAGACTGGGATCAAAGAGGAACATGAGGATGAGCTGAGAGAATTAGCATTAGCCAGGCAGGAAAGGGGGGTAATAAAGAGAGAGCAAATGGGGGGCAGAGGATGACGAGTTTGGAAAACATCAGAGACCTGTTGAATTCATGAGACATGTACATTCAGCCAATCAATGTAAGGTGAGCTGAATAATTATTGTTTGGACCTGCGTATATATTCTTTGTTTAGAGAACGCTGGTTAGTTTCTGCCACTTTAAGTAATGTTTGGATTTAATCAGTACTTCCAAAAAAAGAACATTTCTGTCTATATATCTTTCCACATTTCTGAGTGTTTCCAATGGAGACAGTTTAGAGGGTCCTCTCATTTCACTTTGACCTGGGAAGAGCCTCTTTAGCTAAGTCTTTATATCTTGATAGGAAAATATGTTCTTTCTCTCTTTCTCTGTCTTTAAATGATAAACTGAAAGCAGCTGCGGTTGGTTCTTAGCGGCCAATGTTTAATAACATTACCGGGGCTACCCTTAGATCTCCAGTTTAGGCCTGGGAACCTTGGAGCCTGGGATAAAATCTGAACTCCTATTCCTATTACCATCAGATTCTCTCCTCCAAACAAAACCAAATGCAGGCCAGGTTGGTCTTTTGACCTTCTCGCTGAGAAAACCCAGGGAAATTCCTGGTGTTTCTCTTAGGGGAAAGGGGGAAAAAAATAAAATAAAATTGTAGCCTCATGCTATTTAATCTCAACATTTAATCTGGAGTTCTACTTTTTCAGCTGCTTTCAAAATACTTATTATTGTTGTTATTATTATTGGTGGTGGTTGTTATTGTTGTCGTTGTCGTTGTGGTTGTTGTTATTATTATTATTATTTTCCCCTTTTGGGAGAAATTCTATGAAAGCTAAAACTGTTAGGAATCAGCCTTCTTTTAGCAGAGTAGCAGAAAAAGTGTATCCCAATCTCTGTGTGGCTTCTCTGAACTGAAACTGACTTAGAAAGCAAAACAAGCCAGGCAGTTTCAGGTTACAAACTTGGAAAAATTTACTAATTAATTTTACAATTACATATGCATTGGATAGCCTATATCCTAACTAACTAACAAAAAGATTAGGTAAGACAGGAGCTTCATTCTTAACTCACCGTCTTCTTGGTGGAGAGGAAATCATGGTCAGAGGGAAGGAAGTGGAAGCAAAAATGTCAAAAGAGAGAAAAGAGAGAGAGAGAGGTCTGAGAAGTGTGGTCTTTTATGTAAGGCCCCAGGGTCTATCTTGGGTCACATGGCTTGGTCACCTGGATACCATAGGCATGCATTTAAATAACACAAAGAGCAAGAGTGTGGCTTTAGGTGAGAAGGAAGAAGGCTTTTACATGCATAGGAAGAAGAAACTCTATGCTAGCTAAGCCCCACTTGCCCTAGAACAAAGGGTAGAGGGACAGAATGCCAGAATTTTCCAAGTCAACTTTAGAGCAGACATTGCCTTGAACCATAGGCATATTTTGTATTTTGCATTGCTCAGTTACTGCTAGATGATGTCGCAATATGTGCAAGATTCTGAATTTATGAAATATGTCCATATTAAGGCTCCTGGCGCTTCTTTCTTCTTGTTGAAGCTAGCGTTAGTTGGCTTTTTCTTTGAACCTTGTGGAAACCAAGTGGAGAAACAGAGAGAGTTGGCGGTGAGGCATGCTGTTAAAGCACTGAGAACAAAACTGTGTCGATGTTTCAGTCCCCATCTAGCCAAAATCAAAAACTGACAACCAGTGACGTCAAGGTGGATATAGTGTTGACATGTGAAGAGAAATCTGTGTCAAGATTGCCTTAATTTGGAAGCATCAAAAGAGGCACTTGACAGACAACAGGGCGTCAAAAGGCAGAGGTTTCCTGTACAGGAAAAAATCCCCGTTCTTTCCACGTTGATTTTGCTTCTGGAAGAAAACTTTCTGTTAAAGAAGTAGTGCCAGACATAGAACACATCTACATCTCTAACTGAGGTGTACCTGTAGCAGTTACCAAACTTGTGCATGTGACTCGAACTAAAATGGCTATGATTCACCACCTAACACTTCTTTAAGATAAGAGCTGTACCAATTAAGATAAGAGCTGTACCAATCAATGAAAGGAGGGGAGTAGAATCCAGTCCTATTCTGAGAATCCAAAACTATTCTGAGATAAATCTGATTAGGATTGCAGCATTAGGACAGTTGTGAAATGGGGAAGCTTTTTGTATTTGTACCTTCGTCTCTGAGCACCAGCATGGTACAGCGGTTTGAACGTTGAGCTATGATCCTGGAGACCACGGTCTGATTCCCCATTCCACCATGGAAACCCACTGGGTGCCTTGGGTGTGTCATACGACAGGATTTTCTGGAGGCTGAGAGTGTAAGTTCACTTTAGGGTCACCATAAGTCAGAAACAACTAGAAGGCACACCACCACCACCACCACAACAATCTTAAAAGAATCAGAGAATTGTAGATTTGGAAGAGATCACAAGGGCCATGGAGTCCAACCCTCTTCTGCCATGCAGGAATACACCATCAGAACATTCCTGACAGATGGCCATCCAAGCGCTGCGTAGAAACCTCCAAAGAAGGAAATCCCACCGCTATCCCAAGCAGTCCATTCCACTGTCGAACTGCTCTTAATTTCAGCAATTTCTTTCTCATGTTCAGGTGGAATCTCTTTTCCTGAAGCCATCACTCCATTATGTCCTAGTCTCTGGAGCTCCAGGAAACAGGCTTGCTCCATCCTCCATATGACATCCCTTCAAATATTTAAACGTAGCTATCATGCCACCTCTTAACCTTCTCTTCTCCAGGCTAAACCTCCCCAACTCCCTAAGCTGCTCCTCATAGGGCTTCATGGTTTCCAGGCTTTTTACCATTTTGGTGGCCCTCCTATGGACTCATTCCAGCTAGTTGATTTCCTTCCTGAACTGTGGTTCCTAAAACTGGACACAGGATTCCAGGTAAGTTCTGATCAAAGCAAAACAGAGTGATACCATCACTTCCTTTGACTTCATCCATTTCCGTGCTACATTGTTATAGTGCTTTTATTCCACTTTCAACATCCTGTGGAATTCTGGGATTTGTAGTTTACTGAGGCCCAAGAGCTCTCTGATTGAGAATTCTAAATGCCCCTCCCTAAACTGCAAACCCCAGGATTCCATATGATGTTGAATGTGGAATATCATAGAATCACAGAATCATAGAAATATAGAGTTGGAAGAGACACCAGGGGCCATCCAGTCCAACCCCCTGCCATGCAGGAACACCCTCAAAGCACTCCCGACAGATGGCCATCCAGCCTCTGCTTAAAAACCTCCAAAGAAGGAGACTCCACTACACTCCATTGAGGCAGCACATTCCACTGCCGGACAGCCTTGACCGACAGGAAGTTCTTCCTGAGGTTCAGGTGGAATCTCCTTTCCTGCAGCTTGAATCCATTGCTCCTTGTCCTGGTCTCTGGAGAAGCGGTAAACAAGTCCTCTCCCTCCTCTATATGGCATCCCTTCAAATATTTAAACATGGCTATCATGTCCCCTCTTAACCTTCTCTTCTAATAGCACTATAACAGTGTAGTCCAGAAATGGCCTTCATCTCGAGATTGTGCTACTGTCATCATCTCTGGATTCTTCCAGATTGGCCAAATTTTTCAGGAGGTGGCAGCATTTATTGCTGGACAGTCATCCCTCCACATTCGCTAGGATTAGGGGCACAGGACTCTCGTGAAACTGAAAAAAACGTGAATAATGTTAGGCCCTCCCAAACCATATTTAACACACACAAAAAGTACGATCACCATATTCTACCCACAAAATGGATTCCTTTGAGGCATCAAGGTTCCTTCCCAAGGCAGAAGTGGGGGGCTGGTGGGGCTTACGGCCACCCCCGCTGCTGCCCCACACCATTTTTAAGAATCATAGAATCATAGAAATGTAGAGTTGGAAGAGACCACAAGGGCCATCCAGTCCAACCCCCTGCCATGCAGGAAAACCCTCAAAGCACTCCCGATAAGTGGCCATCCAGCCTTCGCTTAAAAACCTCCAGCGCAGGAGACTCCACCACACTCCGTGGCAGCACATTCCACTGCCGGACAGCCCTGACTGTCAGGAAATTCCTCCTGAGGTTCAGGCGGAATCTCCCCTCCTGCAGCTTGCATCCATTGCTCCTTGTCCTGGTCTCAAGAGCAGGAGAAAGCAAGCTCACTCCCTCCTCGACATGACATCCCTTCAAATATTTAAACATGGCTAGGCTATCATGTCCCCTCTCTTACAAGGGACTTACAAGCCTTATTCGCGGTTTCTCAGTCTCATGAGGCTTGCAGTCCCTGTTAAAAATGGCATAGGGAGGCAGCAGAGCTGACAACAAATAATCTGTGAATAATCAAATCCACAAAAGTGAAATTCACAAATGTGGAGAGCTGACTGTACATCCCTTTTTTTTTTAATCCAAGTGATGCTTTGCCAGTCCCATGATTCCACAGGATGTTGTCCCTACCCAAAAAGGGAGGGATCTTAAGAAGAAGAAGAAGAAGAAGAAGAAGAAGAAGAAGAAGAAGAAGAAGAAGAAGAAAAATGATAACACTTGATTGTCAAGCACATTGTGCCCATTCTATACTCTCCAACTGTCCCAGTTTAGCAGGGACAATCCTGTTTAGTCCTCTAGCATTCCACTTTTTCCACCACTTTCAAAATATCCAAGTTTCTCTCTCCTCTTCCCACTTTCCCCTTGTGTTCTCGGCTTCCTTCAGCCATCACAAACTGAGTTCAAAGTGCAAAAGTAGTTTGCTCTCGATTAACTTGGCAGGAAGGAAAGAAGAAGAGAGAAAGGAGTCTTGCCCTTCCCAGGAGGCTCAGGCAAAAGCAAACTGCTTCAGCCTCTCCTCATTTATGTGCGCTTCCTCATTAAGAATTTTTGTGATTTTGATCACACAGTGATGTTACCCAGCTGCACGCGTCTCAGTTTTCTATCTGTGAAATGTTGGAGGTGACGTGGCAATTACAGTAGAATCATGGGACTATAATTGTGAAACGTGAAAGGGCCCCAGGGAAAGCCATGAGAATTAAAGTAGTATCAGATGGCTAAACTTGTGCAATCTGTACATGATGAAAGGGCGGCTAATCTTCCTCTGGGAAATACTGCAAAACCACCATTACAGTTGATGGTTTTCGTGCTGCGCTTTTACGGAAATTGCTCTTTAAAAAAAATAATTAAGGAAGGTTACGAAACAGAAACGGAAACAGAAGATGGCATTGTGAGAATTGCAATAACTTGAAAACACATCTGAAGTACATGAGGGAGTGGGACACACCTATGTCACAAATGAGATACCTGGAAATGAACCAACACATTCCACCTTTCTGATGAAGTTTTGTTTTTAAAGCTGTGATTAATCTTGGATTAGGAAACAAAAGGAAAAGCCAAGGAGCAACATTACACTGTGTAGTATAAGCCGCCAGTCTGAATGATGCCTTCCTGGACTTGTTTGTACCTTGTCAGACATTTAGCTTCTAAGAAGGATGAGAATGTTTATGTGTCAAATTAAAACATATTGCTATCATTGCTATTAATACTGGAAATGGTCCAGTGTCTGTGAGTGGCAGAGGCGGTGGAAATTAGAAACATTCTGGCTGTCTGATTTTGATAACATTGTGATGGGTTGCAATATTTCTTGGTTTAGTTTTTTTTTTCTGCCAAAAAAAAGATAAAAGGCAAGGGTTTCCCATGCTGGTGATAGGGGCTTCTTCCATACCGTAAAGTTATAGCCATTTGTTACCACTTTAACTGCCACAAGGCCCTTTCACACTAAACGATTTTAGCAGTGTAGTAATAGCAAGAACAGTCTATACTGCTTATCCAGTGGTGGAGCTTGGAGTGTGTGGAGGGGAGGCAGGAGGGGGCGGGGCTATGGTGTGAGGGGCGTGGCCACTGTGCAGAGCGCGTGGCTGCGGTGTGTGGGAGCGTGGCCAGAGTGTGCAGGGGCATGGCCAAGGCATGCGGGGGCATGGCTACGGGCCAGGACACCCCAGAAACATTGCTGCCCAGGGCGAATCGTTCCCCCAGCCTCCACGTTCCTATGCGACTGCGCTTATCAGTGCAAAGCACTCCCTGAGCAGTTTACAATGTGTTTTAGCTAATTGCCCCCAACAAGCTGGGTACTCATTTTACCGACCTACGGAAGGATGGAAGGCTGAGTCAACCTGGAGCCCTGCAGGATCGAACTCACAATGTTGTGGCTGCAGTACCCGCATTTAACCTCTGTGCCACCAGGGCTGCTGTATTCCACTATATGCCAACTTCCTATGTAATTCTGGGATTTGCGGTTTAGAGAGGGGTGTATAAAATCAGTGATATTTAAGTCTTTTACTCCAAGTCTCAAGTCAAGTCTGTTGAAGATACTTTCAAGTCAAGTCTCAAGTCTGGGAGCCAACTTTATACCTCAACATGTATTCCAGAATTTCTGGATGCAGTTGAATAAAGTCAGTTTTAACAATTTAAGTAGAGTCAGCCCTCCACTTTTGTGATTTTGCCATCTGCGGCTTCGGAGATGGGAAGCAAAATCCTTCTTACTTCCTATTTGCAAAGCTTGCCTTCTGCTCTTAGGAAAAGTTTTAGAAAGCTCCTCCTATATGTAGCAGGGACAGGCTGCTGAGCAGACCTCAACCCCACCTCAAGCCCATTGCCTAATTCATTTGCTGTTCCCTCTGAAAAATGTGTCCACACTTTGGGCTTGAGACAGATTGTCATGTGATCAGTAAGCTGTAAGTTTTTTGGATGAATGTGTTATGTTACTGAACCGAGGGCAGCAAGTCAGTCGCAAAAAATATGCAAGTCGAGTCGAGTCAAGTCAGTGTGTAATTTTTGCCAAGTCAAGTCCAAGGCAAGTCACTGAAATGACTTAAGTCTGACTTGAGTCCAAGTCAATCGACTCAAGTCTACATCACTGATAAATTCTCACCCAAAGGTCTTGTAGTGCCGCACCAGATTACAAACTCCATGACAACATAGGGTGTCACCACAGCAATTAAAGTGAAACATGGTGCTATAATCGTGTAGCGTCAAAAGGGTCCATAGCTCCATACAGGAAGCCTCTGCCTTTCGATACCCTATTATCTGACAACTCGCCCTTTCAACACTTCCAAATTAAGGACAAGTTCTATTAATCTGACAGGTGTTCTGCTCTTTCCTCAGTTCTTGCCTATGGAGACTCACTTGGGACTGCTCGCATGTGCACACTACTTGCAAACTGAGCTGAGGTGGGGGGAAAAGGCACCAAACCAGCTGAGAGACTTTTCAAGCAGCAGATGCATGGCTGGTAACAAGTGACCCTCTGTAAGTCCTTCATGCTCCCTATGGTACAGTAGCTGGGTTCTGCTTTTCAGCCAATTCCATTTTCTGACAGTGCTCTGCAGTGATCTAGACTCGAGTTGGCTGACTCAGACTCAAGTCATACTTAAGTTGCTTCAGTGACTTGACTCAGTCAGACTCGAATTGGCAAGAAATGATGCACTGACTCGACTCGACTCAAGACTTGTATATTTTTAGTGACTGACTTGCTGCTCTTGGTTCAGTCACATAACACATTCATCCAGAAACCTTATGACTTTAAACAACACTTCCATCTCTGTTTGCCTACTAGTCACGTGACAATCTGTCTCAAGCCCAAAGTATGGGTATATTTCTGAGAGGGGAGCAGCAAACAGATTAGGCAATGGGATTGAGGCAGGCTTCAGGTTTGCTCAGCAGTCTGTCCCTCCCGCATATCAAAGAGCCTTCTAAAATGTTTCCTAAGAGCAAAGGACAAGACTCGCACCCAGGGTGCAGGGTGCATTTCTCAGGAGAACAGTAAATGTATTAGGCAATGGCTTGAAGAGGAATGACCCTTCCTTCTAAAGCTTTTGAAGGTTCAGTAATGGGGAGTAAGAAGGTTGCTATTCCCCTCTTCCGAAGACACAGACTTTTTGATGCCCACTGGCACAAAAGCCTCCAGCTTCAGGAAGGGGGAGTAAGAAGGATCCTATTCCTCACTTCCAAAGCTGCAAATGGCAAAATTGCAAAGGTGGTCGACTCTGCTTAAATTGTTAATACTAAAACTTCATTTGATTTTGTCCAGAAATTCTGGAATATAGGTTAGGGTATAATGTTGGCTCCCAGACTTGAGTATTGACCTGAAAGTATCTTCAAGGGCTTGATACTTGGTGGTGGAGACTTGGGACTTGACTTGAGACTTGGAGTAAAAGACTTAAGTACATCTCTGGTGCAGTGGTCCCTAACCTATCAGATAAGTAGAGGAAGTCTGTACAATGGAGTCCTGGGATTTGTAGCTTAGTGAAGCACTAAAGCGCTCTGGTTGAGACTTCAAAATGTCTCTCCCTGAACTGCAAATCCCAGGATGGAGCCATGGGAAGTTAAAGTAGTATCATAGTGCTCCAACTATGTAGGCTGAATGAGGCCGTTTCCGCACTACACTCTGATAGCGTGATTATTCCACTTTCAACATCCTATGGAATCCTGGGGTTTGCAGTTTCAGGAGGGGCTGGCCGGCCCCTCCCAAAACTGCAAACCCCAGGATTCCATAGGATGTTGAAAGTGGAATAA
This sequence comes from Iguana delicatissima, assembly GCA_948472985.1. Lineage (NCBI taxonomy): Eukaryota > Metazoa > Chordata > Lepidosauria > Squamata > Iguanidae > Iguana > Iguana delicatissima. The sequence goes on along the minus strand of CAOKZL010001182.1, from coordinate 436,302 downwards.
CCACGCTATCAGAGTGTAGTGCGAATATGGCCTCCTGAGATGTGTCTTCCACAAGCCTGCCTCTGTCCACTGTTAGAAAAAGAATGCTGGTCTAGGGGGGTGTTTTCAGTCTTGTCTTCCTGGGTTCTTCTGACATTTCAGCTCTGGCATTGGCACCAAGCACACAGCTTTCCCCATCCTTAGCCTGAGCCTGTTTTCACCTGCAAAATGCCCGCAGGACAGTTTCTTCCACCCACCTGCTCTCTCTAAACACCCACATCAGCTGCTCTCCAGTATTTCTCCATCACACCTTGACAGATGGTGGCACACACCTCTCTTGCCCCAAGTGCTCTCCCAAGATGCTGGGTGATAACCTGGCTTGATGAGATGTGCTCCAGTGCTAATACACAGCCTGACGCGGGACAGAAATTAAAACAAGCGAAGGAGCCTCCGATTGTTTTGACTCTCCCACTTGGCACGGATGAAAGGCAGGGATGCTGACAGGGCTGCCTTATCATCCATTAGGCACTTTAGGCACAGGGCCTAAGGTGTATGAAATGTTTAGGGTCTATGGAAATGGGATTAACAAAAAATAAATTCACAGGAATTAGGAAGCAAAACAACATTTCAAAAGGAAGGTGTTTTATATTTTCATCCCTAGTGGTATGTCAAAGTGAGACAATTGAATATGAGAGTGTCTAGGGCTTATGAAACCTTCACATGGGCCATTTCCACACTAGACTGTTATAGCGCTATGATTCCACTTTCAATATCCTATGGAATCCTGGGGTTTGCAGTTTTGGGAGGGGCCTTAAAGGTGCAGAAATGGTCATGGTCCCCCATTCTGGTATACTTTTGTAACAGTTTGGTGCATCCTTTGCCAACCTAGGGCCCTCAAAATGTGTTGGATTACAACTCCCAGCATCCCTAGCCATCATATCTTTCCTCCCCATGACATGTTAGTGAACAAGATTCACAGCTGGGAAACCTCTCTGTTTGGACCAATCTAAATGCCAAAACAAAAAGTATGTGCCATGACCCCTCCACAAAACCCTCATGAAAGTGGAAAAACTGCAAATAACTTTTCCCCCACCCTCCCCTCCCATTCCTTTCTGGGGCTGCCTTCTCTCATTCCCTTGCCTTTTGCCCTGGCACATATGCCTCCCTTCTCCGTGCTGGGCAAAAAGCAAGGGAATGTGAGGCGGGAGCATTGGAGACAGGGGCCATTTCCACACTACACCATTATAGTGCTATTATTCCACTTTCAACATGCTATGGAATCCTGGGATGTGTGGTTTAAGGAGAGGCCTTTAGAATTCTCAGCCAGAGAGCCCTTTGGCCTCAGCAAATTCAAACCCCAGAATTCCACAGCATGTTGAAAGTGGAATAATAGCACTATAACACTGCAGTGTGGAAAGGTCCAAGAAAGAAGGTGTGCACAGGCCTTCACCACATTTCTTTGCCTTTTCCCCCAGCACATCTTCTCTTCCCCTGGGCAAAAGGCAAGGGAATGGGAGGGGGAGTATCAGAGGCAGAAAAGAAAGACGCATGTGTGCCTTCCCCCACCCACTCCCTTGCCTTTGCACTGGAATGCTTACTTTCCCTCTCTGCACCTGGAAAAACACAAGGGAATGGGAGGAGGAGAATGGGAGAGAGGCACAGGCATGCCTCGCAAATAATCAAATTCATGAAGGTCAAACCTGCAAATGTGGAGGGAGGACTGTATCTTCTTGAGCATCTCAACACTGCTCCCCAGGTTAGCTTGATGAATAATTCTGGAGAACAGGAAAGCTGGCATGCTTTTGTGGCTTTTGGGCCGAAACCAACTGGGCAGTCTGTTTTTCCACTTGTTTTCCTCTCAGGACCACCGTGGGTGTTTGGAATGTACCCCCCCCCACACACACACATATACCAGAGCTTGGCAAGTTACACCGAAAAAGTTCTTTGTTTCTTTCTATCGCTGAAGTGCTTGGAAAGTAACCCATCACTCTTATTTATTCTGATCTTAAGGAAGTCATAGAATGATAAAGTTGGAAGAGATCCCGGGACCATCGAGTCCAACCCCCTGCTATGCACGAACACCCATGAAAGCACTCCCAACAGATGGCCATCCAGCTGCTGCTTAAAAACCTCCAAAGAAGGAGACTCTACCACACTCCAAGGCAGCATATTCCACTGCCTGACAGCTCTGACTGTCAGAAAGTTCTTCCTGAGGTTCAAATGGAATCTCCTTTCCTGCAGCTTGAATCCATTGCTCCTTGTCCTAGTCTCTGGAGCGGCAGAGAACAAGCCCACTCCCTCCTCAACATGACATCTCTTCAAATATTGAAACATGGCTATCATGTCCCCTCTTAACCTTCTCTTCTGCAGACTAAACATACTCAGCTCCCTAAGTCGTTCCTGATAGGGCTTCATGGCTTCCAGACCCTTCACCATTTTGGTCGCTCTCCTCTGGACACACTCCAGCTTGTCGATATCTTTCTTGAATTGAGGTGTCCAGAACTGGGCACAGTATTCCAAATGAGGTCTAACCAAAGCAGAATAGAGTGGTACCATTACCTCCCTCGATCTAGACACCATACTGCTATTGATGCGACCAAGAATTGCGTTGGCTTTCTTGGTTGCCACATCACACTGCTGACTCGTGTTCAGCTGACTTGTGATCCAGTCATGTGTCCCCCATCCTATATTTGTGCATTCCATTTTTTCTACCTAAGTGGAGGACCTTACATTTCTCTCTGTTGAAATTTATTTTGTTAGCTTTGGTCCAGCTCTCCAACCTGTCAAGGCCATTTTGAAATTTGATCCTGTCCTCTGGTGTATTAGCAACCCCTCCCAGTTTGGTGTCACCTGTAAATTTGATCAGCATGTCCTCTACTCCTTCATCCAAGTAATTGATGAAGATGTTGAATAGCACTGGGCCCAGGACAGGACCCTGTGGTCACTTCTCAGGACCACTAGTCACTTCTCCCCACAATGAAAAGCAGCCATTGGTGAGCACCTTTTGGGTTTGGTCGGTCAACCAATTACAAATCCACCTTAACAGTAGCCTGTCCAGCCCGCATTTTACTAGCTTCTTTGCAAGAATGTCATGGGGAATAGTTTCCTGTTCATTACTTCTCTGTTACCTTCTACCGTTTTCACTTTTTTTTTTTTAGAGAAAAGCATAGGGTTGATAAAAGAATGGCATGAAACATGGAAAACTGCTGTCAAAATGACTCCAGAAAGAAAGGAAATACATTGATATAGAAGAATGGAAGTTAAAAGTTCTGGATATGGTAGAGATAGACAAATTAACATTTTCTTTGAAAAACAAACCTATCCAGAATTTTGAAAGGGAATGGAGAGAAGTTTTGGACTGGATAAAGATATAAATGTATAAGAAATGAAGAAAGAAATAATGTAATCTCTCTTCTTGGTTAAGCAGAAACTATGTTTGTATGTAATGGAAATAAGCAGATTGAACTGGAAAATTTAAGCTTGGAAGTGAGGGGGGGTATTTTTAAAATTAAATTTTCAATAAAAATATTTTTTAAAAAAATGTCTCCACAAATGCCCTTAAAACGTAGTTACTTTTGATAGTAATAGGAACTATTCCTTGCTGCTCAGTCAATAAAGTGACTTCACCACTGCATGTTCCATCCATTTTCAAACATGACTTCAACAGCACCTTCATAATGCAAAACTAACCACAGTTAGCAGCATTACTTGTAACACATTGCTTCTAAAATCTGACAGGTATGTGTCATCATAGTTCCAATTTCTATGTACAGTTGTGGAAGCTGACAGAAAAGTAAAGAAAGCTGATAGAAAGAAAATCAAATAGTCTGAAATGTGGTCCTGGAGGAGAGTTCTACAGATTCCTTGGGCTGCTAAAAAGACAAATGAAGGGGTCCTAGAGCAAATCAAGCCTGAACTCTCCCTGGAAACCACGATGACTAAACTGAGGCTCTCATACTTTGGCTGTGTTGTGAGAAGACCGGACTCACTAGAAAAGGCAATAATGCTTGGTAAGGTAGAAGGCAGTAGGAAAACAGGAAGACCTCATTGTAGAGGGATAGACCCGATCAAGCAAGATACAGCCCTGAATCTGCAAGACCTGATCAGGGAGGATGAAGATAGTGTAACTTGGAGACTTCTCATCCATAGGGTCGCCATAAGTTGAACTCAACTTAATGGCAGTTAACATTTTTAGCATTGTCAATAGGTGAATTCAGCTTTCGTGGTGATCTTCAGTATATTTTAAACTACATTTTCTTTTTTTTAAAAATTCTACTACATTTTCCAGCATTCTGTATTGCAGTTGCAGAATCTCAGTCTAGAGTTATGGGCCCATGTTCATAGAATCATAGAATCACAGAGTTGGAAGAGACCCCAGGGGCCATCCAATCCAACCCCCTGCCACGCAAGAACACCCATCAAAGCATTCCCAACAGATGGCCGTCCAGCCTCTGCTTAAAAATTTCCAAAGAAGGAGACTCCATCACACTCTATTGAGGCAGCAGATTCCACTGCCGGACAGCTCTGACCGTCAGGAAGTTCTCCCTGAGGTTCAGATGGAATCTCCTTTCCTGCAGCTTGAATCCATTGCTCCTTGTCCTAGTTTCTTGAGCAGCAGAAAACAAGCCCATTCCCTCTTCAGTATGATATCCTTTCAAATATTTAAACATGGCTATCATGTCCCTTCTTAACCTTCTCTTCTGCAGACTAAACATCCCCAGGACCCTAAGCCGCTCCTCATAGGGCTTCATGGCTTTCAGACCCTTCATCATTTTGTCACCTTCCTCTGGACACACTCCAGCTTGTCGACATCCTTCTTGAATTGACGTGCCCAGAACTGGACATAGTATTCCAGATGAGTTATGACCAAAGCAGAACAGAGTGGTACTATTTCTTTCCTTGATCTAGACACCATACTCCTATTGACGCAACCAAGAATCACATTAGCTTTCTTGGCTGCCACATCACACTGCTGACTCATGTTCAGCTTGTGGTCTACTAAGGCTCCTAGATCTCTTTCACATGGACTGTTGTCCAGACAGATGTTGTTGTTGTGTGACCTTCAAATCATTTCTGACTTAGGATGAGCCAAACGTGACCCTATCCCTGGGTTTTCTGGGGCTGAGAGGATGTGACACCCCAGGATGAGTTTCCGTGGCCAAGCAGGGAACTGAACATTGGTCTCTAGGGCCATCATCCAGTTCTCAAACCATTAAACCAGTGTTCTCAACCTGTGGGTCCCCAGATGTTTTTAGACTTCAGCTCCCAGAAGCCCCAGCCACTATGGTCAGTGCTCAGGGCTTCTGGGAGCTGAAGTCCAAAAACATCTGGGGACCCACAGGTTGAGAACCACTGCACTAAACCATACTATCTCTCATGGATCCATAACTGCTCTGTATTTGGTAACAATACGTTGCTACAATTGTGGCCATGATTGTAAATGCTCTTCTCGAAACTCATCTTAACAGCCAGCAACCTCATTGAATGAAGGAAGTCTGGCAATCAGGGCACAAGGAAGTATTTTCTAATATATGCATTAGAATAGCTTTGACAGCTTAGATATGGCTGCAGTTTGCTAAAACGCCGGCCAAGTGTCGACTGTCAGTTGCTACTTGCAATCATGTATCTGACTGGAACTTCTAAGGTATTTCATGGCAGCAAATGGTTAATTGCTGTATTGTTCAGTGCTACTTTATATCCAGGCAAGAGGAAAGAAGATCAGAAAGGGAATGCGAAAGTAGTGTGAAGGTGTTATGGGAATGGGCAGTGCAAAGATAAGGGGACAAGAGTTGTATCTGGCTACCAGGAGTAAAGGTACATAAATAACAAAGAGTCTGGGAAAGTACCCGTACTAGTGAAGTGACATCATATTTGTGACTTTCACCACACTGCTATGCACGCCTACATTTTTATGACAAGATATAAAAGCTGTAACCACCCATTTGCAATAGTTTCAGCAAAGTGTCAGGAAGGTTGGTGTGTTGCTTGCTTTGCTCCAAATAAATGCTTCTGTCTTAACTGTGAGTTAAGTGCTGGTTATCCAGGATTTAATAGATATTGATTATTGTATCTATGTTCATTGGCAAGCCACCCTGAGTCCTTCTTTGGGAAAAAGATAGTGTAGAAATGGAGGTGAAGATAGTCATCTTTATCCTCTTCTTCAAAGGAATTTTTAAAAAGGAACTGTTCTTTGAAATTAAAAATGGAGAGAAAACCTAATAGTGGTACAGTTTTCACCTGCCTGTAAGTTTCCTTGCTCAAAGACTTGCCAATGTTCTGCAATACATATGTTCTGGAAACTGATAGATATCATAAAGATGAACAACAGCAGTAATAAATAGAGAAGTAATGAGCAAGGCAGCAAGGTTTGCCACCTTATGTGGGCCCAGTCCTTTCTGAAAGGTAACAAGAGCATTCCCTGCCCTGAGGATCTTACAGAGGGCCAAGCTCAACACAACCTCAGCATTGTAAGATCAATCTCTGCACAGTTATTTGTCCCTTAAATAGCAGCCAAGAAGAATCCTGGATGAAAAATACAGCAACATTGGAGCCTGATTTGCTGCATAGACTCATGTATAAGTGTAAAAATTTTAGTCAACAAATTGAACCCCCCCTAAAAAAAAACTGGGTCAACTTATCTGAATAGAGCGGCAAAAGGCAAGAGCTTTGTCTGTCCCAGAAGAACCTCGGAGAAGCGCTGACCCCCTCTACCCTCTCCACTCAGGCGCTACTTCTTACCTTTTCCAATGCCGGGGTGGGAAAATAGTGGCAGCATCTCTTTGGTATGTCTCCTCAAAGGAGTACCAAGAGAGTGGAGGAAGTTGGTGCTTCTTTTAGGTTCTTTTGGGAGAGAGTGGCAAAAGTTGCCTTTTGCCACTCTACTCAGAGAAAGGAATGGTTCCCCCCTTTTTTTTCAATAAAATTAATACTGTACCTTAACTTTTATCACAAAAGGAACCATCCCCTCCTCTGGGTAGAGTGGCAAAAGGCCTTTTTGAACACCTGAGAAGGAAAATGGTGGCTGCCAGGGATGGCTGGCCCCCTAAAGTGAAACTGGCACTTTCTCCTCTTTATGGAATGGCCCTTGACTTATCCACAGGTCATATCCAAATCCATAATTTTGGCCCCCAAACCTTCCCTTGATGTATATCCGAAGTGGATTTATATATGAGTATATGTGCTATGCAAAGTCACACCATTGGTCTGAATATGGCATATGCTGATTGGCAAAGGTTCTCCAGTGACTCAGGGACAGGTTTTTCCAAGGGCCTTTGTGCATTACACTGTTATAGTGCTATTAATCCACTTTCAGCATCCTGGGGAATTCTGGGGTTTGTAGTTTCCTGAGGCCCAAGAGCTCTCTGGCTGAGAATCCTAAATGCCCTTCCCTAAAGTGGAAAACTCAGGATTCCATAGGATGGTGAAAATGGAATAATAGCACTATAATAATGTAGCACAAAAAAGCACTTACGTGGAGAAGCAAGCTATAGGTTCATGGAAGAACCCCTGCTTTGCTTCAATTCTTGGTGTCTCCAAGTAGAGCCAGTAAAGGTATTACCAGAGGCATTTGAGCACAATTGCCAGTCAGGTGGACAAAAAACATTCCAGGTGGATCTAGAGGTTAGGATCTGACATTCAGGCTTTTCAGCACAGATCCTCTACATGTGGAGTTATCCACTGATTGCACTGCACAACCATCATACTGAATGGCAAAAGTTAAAGAATGGAGGAATATTTGAAAATATTCAATAACAGTTGAAAAATGGGTTTCTTGCATGGTGGGAAACCCTGAGTAGAAGAATCACAGACTAAAGAGAATCTTTGCAGAGAGTTTTGCTCTCTGCAAAATTAGAACATGGCATTTCTGCACAGAAAGTTATTTTCTGCAAAAGAAATATTATTTTCTGCACTGAGCACACTGTTTTCTGCGCAAAAACCAAATGCTGATTTTGCACAGAATAAGTCCCAAATTGTGAAATTTGAAAATTGCACTTTCCAAAGACTGTTGATAGAAAATAGAAAATTGCTCAGGTTATTCATCACTTCCTTCAAGAACTAACTTAGCAAAGAATTACCTCCTTAGCAGTGGTGCACAACTTCAGTGTCCATAACCAAATACATATTTATGTCAGGAGGTTCAGCTCTTGTCATGTAACGGGGAGAATATGTTCAGTTTAGGCAGCAGATGGACAGGGACAGAGCTTGCTGTCGCTACACTGCACTCATTGCTTATTGCTATTCATGACAATACATCAGTGGTCAATAATTGACTGCAGGTTGTAACTGGGAACAGGTTCAAAGATTTGGAGATGACCTGATGATAGAGAGGGCCTGGGGACATCTGGGGAAAGAAGGAGGATCAGATGGATGGAATGTGGAACAAACTGGAAGATGTTGTGAGAATTTGATAAGATAAGGATACAAGAACTCTCCATGTTCCCAGGATAAAAGTTATGTAATCATCAGGAAGGTCTGGGAACTCAGGGGTCTGATGGGGAGACATGACATTAACTCTCACCAATCATAGTAATTCATGCTTTCATTTGTATGTCAAAATATAAAACCTGTTGTCTTCTAACATGCACCAGTCTTAGCAGCTTTTGAAAGTTGCTGTGTTGCCAATTCTTCAATAAATGCTGATGCTAGAACTGTCTGAATGTTTCCTAGGAGAAGCAAGTTAGCTGGCACATGACGCTTTGCATACACAGCGGTGCCTCATGTGCAACTCTGCTTCCAAGACTGAATCCAGACCTCTGCTGCAGACAAAGCATTTAACCATTTCCATAAAAGAACTTACACTTGCCGAAAAAATCACCAAGATTCCTGTTCTAGCCTGACTCATTGTAGCCCATCCTCCTATTTCAAACCAATCCTTTCTTTAGAACATGGGTGGGCAAAAAGGAGTCCTGGGGCTCATACGGCCCTCCAAAGAAGTGGCTGTTAGCCATTACTTCTTGTTGTATAATAGAGTGCTCAGGGACTTACATTCTTCACTGACTGGCAGGGACTCTGCTGGATTTCAAGCTGGGTTCTTTCCTTGACCGATGAAGAGATGCCAGGCTAGAACCTGGGACCTTTATCACACAAAGCAGGTGCTCTGCTGCTGAGCTACAATCTTCCATTTTCATCTGCACTGGGAATGGACTGAACTGCAAAGCACCTTTCATGTGTGGAGAGTCCACGCAAGTTTTCTCTGTTGCACTTCAAGGGGACCTCAAGAAACAAGTGATGTGAAAGATATTTTGTTCAGGAATACTGGAATATTGTGTCCAGTTCTGGGAACCACAATTCAGGAAGGGTGTCCAAGCTGGAACATGTCCAGAGAAGGATGACCAAAATGGTAGACAGGCTGGAAACCATGAAGCCCTGGAAGGAATGGCTTAGGGAGCTGGGCATGTTTAGTATGGAGAAGAGAAAGTTCAGAAATGACATGATAGCTATGTTCAAATATTTGAAGAGATGTTATATGGAGGATGGAGCAAGCCTGTTTTTTGCTGCTCCAGAGACTAGGGCACAGAGTAATCCCTTCAAACATCAGGAAAAGAGATTCTATTTAAACATTAGAAAGAACTTCCTGACAGTATGAGCAATTTGACATTCGAATGCACTGCCTGGAATTGTGGCTGAGTCTCCTTCTTTGGAGGTTCTTAAACAGAAGCCGGGTGGCCATGTGTCAGGAATGCTTTGATGGTGTCTTCTTGCATGGCAGGATGGGGTTGAGCTCAGTGGCCGTTGTGGTCTCTTCCAGCTCTATGATTCTATGTCCCTGCCTGAGATAATGTATAGCTTGCTGCAGAACTTGGAGGAAAAAGTTTCTCTTTGAGACCACAACTCCCAGAAACTTTCCCATCCCCAGCTGGCTTGGCCAGTGGCTGTACTGACTTGCTGGCTAGAGCGGAGGTTTCCAAACTTTTCATGCTGGTGGCACACTTTTTTAGACATGAATCATTTTGTGACACAGTAGTTCAGTTTTACTAGCAAACCGGAGATTAAAGTAACTCCTTACGAGAGATACAGAAATTGTAATAATAAAATATATGGGGACACAAAGTAAAATATATGATTTATAAATAATAAGATACATCTCCAAGATTGTAGACGACACACCTACACACTTCAGGCAACACGCTAATGTTTGGAAAGCTCTGGGCTGGAGGATGCTAGAGGAAGCAGAGGCTGGATGGCCATCTGTCGGGAATGCTTTGAGGGGTTCCTGCATGGCAGGGGGTTGAACTGGATGGCCTGTGTGGTCTCTTCCAACTCTACATTTCTATGATTCTATGATTCTATGTTGGACTTTTGATCCAAAAAACCTAAAATTCTAACATTTCTGCTGCTGCTGCCAGACATAGTAGACAAAATTAGGCAAATATGTAGAATCATAGATCTGGAAGAGACCCCAATGGCCATCGAGTCCAACTCCCTACCATGCAGGAATATACTATCAAAGCATTCCTGACAGATGGCCATCTAGCCTCTGTTTAAAAACCTCCAAAGAAGGAGACTCCACCACACTCCCAGGCAGCAACAGATTCCCATGTTGAACTGTTCTTACCATCTGGAAGTTCTTCCTAATGTTTACGTCAAGTTACAGTTTTTACCGGCCTGGAAAGATCCATGTTGTCCTTGCTTTCCCTGAAGATGTCGAAGAGAAGAGGCAACCATAAGTCAGGCTGACAAGTGGTTGAATCCACAAGGATTTCCAGGCAGCTTTGAAGAGCCAAGTGCTCAAAGTCCTAGGCCTAGAAGAACGAAACTGTCATGTTTGGATTCAAACAATACCAAAGCCAAGGCTCTCAGAAGGGTTTTGCATATTTTGGCAATGCCTGACCTTGAACTAAACAAAGCTCTCATGAGTTGTTATTCAGAAACAGACTGCCTCTGAAGATGGAAGTTCCATTCAGCTATCCCCAGGAAACAAAGAGAAAGGATATAGCAGTAGCAGTTTGTTGTCGTGTGCCTTCAAGCCATTTCCAACTTGTGGCAAACCGAGGCAAACCTGTCACGGAGTTTTCTTGGCACGATTTCTTCAGATTTCTTCTTCAATGGTTTACCATTGCCTTCCTCTCAGGCTGAGAGAGCGTTGCTTCTCTAAAGCCACCCAGAGAGTTTCCCTGATTGAGTGAGGATACAAACCCTGGTCTCCAGACGGATTGTCTTTAGATACAGATGTTCATAGAATCATAGAGTTGGAAGAGACCCCAGGAGCCATCCAGTCCAACCCCCTGCTGTGCAGGAACCCACCTCAAAGCACTCCCAACTGATGGCCATCCAGCCTCTGCTTAAAAACCTCCAAAGAAGGAGACTCCACCACACTCCACTGAGGCAGCCAATTCCACTGCCAGACAGCTCTGGCTGTCAGAAAGTTCTTCCTGAGGTTCAGGTGGAATCTCCTTTCCTGCAGCTTGAATCCATTGCTCCTTGTCCTAGTCTCTGGAGCACCAGAAAACAAGTTCCATTTATCACTTGTGTAAAACGCAGTTGTTCAGGCTGAGAGAGCATTGCTTGCCCAAGCCCACCCAGAGAGTTTTCTATTGGCTGAATAGGATTCAAACCTTGGTCTCCCAGAGTCCTAGACCAGCACTCAAATCACTACACAACACTGGCTCTCTAGCAACGTCTCTGTCAATGCCCATTTCTCCCTCAGTGCACCATGCAAACAGACTAGAGATAGAGAAGAACATCGTGTTTCTTTGCCAGAGGCAACATCTTCTCCTCCTTCTGTTCACACCTGCCACTGCAGCATCTCACTTGCAGTGCCTCACTTGCAGCTCACCTGTTGTTTCACAGATCTTTTTCAAAAAACAGGACTCCTCTCTGTTCGATCCTCAGAGCTGCCAGGAGCTGATCTCTGTGTGTCTCCTCTTAATCCTCAGACACCAGCTAAAGCAGCTGCCTAACAGATCTGCCAAGCATCCCTGGACTGGGCGGGATCTCTCAATAGGATCCAGCTCAGCAGGTATATCAGCTCTGGTGGGAAAAAAGAGGATGGCTCCTTTCCCCTGGCTTCAAATGCGCAATTCCCCTCTGGAGCTGCTCTTTGGGAAAGGTACTCCTCACCTCACTCAGAAGGATCCCAGACGATCTGCCAGAACCAGACTTTGGGGGAGAAATGGGGAAAATAGGGGGTATTTGTTCTCAGTGAAAACTGAGGAGGCACCCAGCAGTCCCGACTGCAGGTGGGAAGCAGAAAGAGAGCCCTCCTGATTCCGTGAAGGACACAGACTGTTCAGCTTTCTTGAAAATAAATATTAGTTTCCCCTACTTATCTGACAGGTTAAAGCCCTGGGATAACTCCAGTCCCAGCAATTGGGCTTGCAAAAGCTTTATTCAGGAATGGAAGAGTAACAGTGTATATATCTGGCGTTGCCTGTGATTTTATTTTCTCATAGGTGATACTTGTTAGAAAGATTTGAGATTCTGTGTCTCTAATTCCCCTAACTCTCTTCTCCAGTACCTGTAACTTTCCCCCATATTCCTCAATCCAGTCTGTATTCAGAGTTATTAACATAGAGAGGTTGGGTTCCTGAGGGAATACACTGCCCTCCTCCTTACTGCTAGGCCTCATCTCCATAGCAACCGGCCAGGTCTAGGAGATCTCTGGCTGAGAATTCTAAAGGGCTCTCCCTAAACTGCAGACTCCAGGGATTCCATAGAATCTTCTTAGGCAGCCAATCATATGAAGTCTTTGCCTGACATAGCCAATCATGTGAGGTTTTTGCCTAACACAGACAAGCAGACAAACTTTGACTTTTATATATTGACTAGTGTATTTACCCATCGTTGCCCAGGATTTTATTTTTTCATAGGTAATACTTGTTAGAAATGCCTTAGAAATTACCTTACCTTACCTTAGGAGTTAAATGCAGTTGAAATATACAGATCTGAGATCCTGTGTCCAGTACCTGTAACATTTACCCATATTCCCCAATCCAATCTGTATTCAGAGTTATTAACATACAGAAGTTGGCTTCCTGAGGAATACACCACCCTCCTCTTTGCTGCTAGGTTTCGTTTCTATAGCAACTGGCCTAAGCTCTCTGGCTGAGAATTCTAAAGGTCCCTCCTCCTGGACCACATTTCAAATTAGTCTCCTTCTTTCCATTCTCTTTCTTTTTCACCAATGACCTCAACCACAAACAAAAATATTAGACGGGTAGAGAACCAGCATGGTGTAGTGGTTTGCGTATTAGACTATGACCCTGGAGATCAGGATTCAGTTCCCCACTTGGCATATCACACACCCTCAGCCCCAGAAAGCCCTCTGATAGGTTCGCCTCGGTGCCAACAGAATGAACAAACAGACAAATTTTGACTTTTATGTAGCAGGTAAGTCTGTCACTATCTCAGTATCGCTGCTAGTATTGCTGCCTGATGCAGACAAACAGACAAACTCACAGACAGACATCGACTTTTATATAGTAGTTGACTTTCAGGTCTTGCTCTCAAGAACTTTGCTCAGAGTTTGAAAACAGAAGTGTTTATTGCAAAGCAAGCAACACAGCAGCATTACCAAAATGATCTGAGCATTCTTATAACACCTTCTTGTTATTCCATTGTTTTGATCTTCCACTCCTTATGCCCTCTTCGACATACAGCAATTGTCCAGTTGGAGCCTGCCACTGCTTTAAATGTTACAACTGGAAATGTTGTTGCAAGTAGCAATTAGAAATGGATATCTATTAGTGCTTAGCGGATCCTGTCCTATTGATTCTACAGCATCTATACTATTACATATGCTGGCACTGGCATGACAGAATCAAAGCTTGCCGACAGTAACATTACAGATTTGCATGTGCAAGCCCCTTGTTCATCACCTAATTAAAATAACTCTTTTTCCCAGACTCGCTTCCTCACCACCAGCAGCCTGACCTTGTATCAGTGTCTGTTCTTTCTCTCATCGGAGTTCGTTAGAATAACATTCCTTCGTTCCCAAAGTGCTATTTTCTCATTCACCTTCCATCATCCCCTTCCAGCCCCTTTGTTCCAAGCAGCAAAGTGCTACATGGCAAATAACATGGCCCTACTGTTACCCTGCTTGCTGGGGAATGCTTGTCAAAATTATCACTTTTGGGGAAAATTAGCTATGAACACTGCTATTTCAATGCAAAGAGGGCAGAATAATTAAGGATCTTGAGCCCAGCGTTTATGGAGTTAGATCACAGAGAATCAGGCTAACTGTTCAAATGTACCCTAAGTATTTTATTGAAAAAGACGTCAAAATATATGCAATCACTCGGTTGCACTCACTCCCACAAGCATACAAGGCTATAGAAATTAAGAAAGAGGTGAAAATTAAGAGAGAGACATAGGGGTTTTGGGTAATACTGCACCAATCCAGAAGTCTTCAGCTGGGAAAAGACAAGCGGAGAGCCCAACTCAGGCTAGGAGAGGGCTGAGGGGAGCTTCCACTGGCAGAGTGACTGTCTGCCAGTCAAGTCTGGGATAAGTCCAAAATGGAGGAGAAAAAGGGGTTCTAGTTATAGGGCTGAACATGTCCTGGTGACCAGATGGCTAAATTTTTTTTTTGGAAGATGGATCTCAGCTTTGTAGTTCAAAGAAAATACAGCCAGGCATCCTTGTGGTTCCCTGCAAGATGGCTATCTCATCCAGGGATGCATGCCTCCAAGGTGTAACATTCCTGGCTGTTTAAAATGTTAATCTGATCCGAAAGACCTCTTGTCTCCTGTTGGCACTGTTAGTGCTGAAAGTCCATCTAAATGGTCTGTGAGAACCATTTCCGAGATTCACCTAGGATGCATGACAGAAAACTGTGCTACCCTTTGATCTGCATCCATAGCTCTGCTGTCTACATGTCCTTCCAGTAGATCTCTATGGCTCACTATGTTTGATATAAAAGAATTATGCTCCTCAGGACGTAGGCTAGTTGTGGTAATACTACCTTGCATGGCAAATGACATAGCATCACTTGGCAACAAACATCAAAGTACTACATAGCATTAGAATGCATGGCAAGGAAAGCAAAGCCAACCTGACAGGACTGGAGCACTGTAAGAAAATGGAACTGGTTGAAAAGCGAAACCCATGTACTGTACTGCAGGGAGCACGAATGACCTAACGGAGGCCTTTCCACACAAGGCTGATACATCGGAGCAGCAATGTATTGTCGCTTTTACATCTGCAAGTTAAACCGGTTTGACATCATGTCGTCCTCCATGGTTCCGCACAAGTTGAGGTCTTAGTGCAGTTAACATCAACGTTAAACAGATGTATTGTAAAAACGGAAAAACTCTTTTGTAAACCACCCAAACTGTTTCTGCTGCATTTTTTCCTACATGCAGAAGTGTTACATCGAATCACACACTTGTGCTAATGATTTCTACAGCATTTTTTTTAATTGACTAATCAGCGGCAGTGGGATGGAGCGAGAGAGGGAAATAGGAGTTCCATGAGAATTAACAATGCGAAAGCTACAAATGATTTTCTCTGCTTTTCTTCAATAGAAATGGAGGGCATGCAGATAGGAATTGGGGTAAGTTGGAGTAAAAAACACCGCTCATGACATGTGGTGAAACGCTCCTCCACTCTAGTGGGGAAATGGCCGGAGGCTTACCTGTTACTGACGGTGTACATGCTGCTTGCAAAGTCTCTCAACCAGCTTAGCTCTTTCCCCTCCCCTCTCAGCTCGCTTTGCAAGCAGCATATACATACAAGCAGTCCCAAGTGAGCCTCTGTAAGCAAGAAGAACTGATGAAAGAACTGAACCCCCCCTTCCATTATTAATGGAACTTTTCCTTCATTTGGAAACATTAAACGAGCAGTAATGAGATAATGAGGAGTCAAAAGGAGGAGGAGCTTCCAGTAAACAAGTTGCTGGTCTGTTGTATTTGAGAAGACAGAGCAAGAAGTGTGCCAGTTCCTCTCTGCGGCAGCAGGGTAATTCAATAACTGAAAACACAGTAGGCTGCCTAAATTAATACTTTGATTCTTCACCCCCTTGAAGTCCTGTCCCTGCCAAAATGGGCAGCGACAGCCCCAAAGCTGTCTTCCCATTTCTACCCAACAAAGGTAATACTGTCAACCCACCACATTTGCAGGTTTGACTTTCACAGATTAGATTGTTTGCGAGTTGTCTCAACCCCTGTCCTCCCACCAGAGGCAGAGCTTGTATACGTGGAGGGGGGGCAGGAGGGGAGGCTACGGTGCCAGGGGCATGGCCACTGTGTGCGGGGTGTGGTCAGGGCCAGGGCACCCCAGAAACATTGCCGCCCAGTGCAAATTACTTCTCCACCTCCACGTCCCTACACAACTGCCTCCCACCACAACCACTTCTTTTCTGGAGGGAGCTTTCCCTCGTGGTGGCTCCAATTGGGCGATGCAGCCCTTCAGAAACCTGCCTCTGGACCTCTTCCTCCTCCACGGGCCACTACCTGGCCAGCTGAGGCTGGATCACAGCCCAATTGCTCAGCACCACAAACTCTCTCCCAAACTCTCTTCCTTGGGGGACACACCCAAGGAAGGAGATGGACAAGAGAGAGGAAGTATAGAGCATCATGCCAACCCACCCCCTTTCCCTCTCCTTTCCTTGACCTGGCTTGGGCCCTGGGTGCCTCTTCTCCCCACTGTGCCTCAGCCTCCTTCCCACAGACACACACAAACACATTTTGATATCCCCGGTTTTACCACTTTTGAGCCCCTAACCCTAGTGAACGTGGAGGCCACCTGTGTAACACTAAAGCTCTCCCACACTTTTGTCTGAATCGCTTTGGTGGGTGTGCCCTCCAGGTTGGAAAGGGGCCAGCCAGAGCAGTGACTCACTTGTAAACCCAGGAGATCTCCATGCTTTCCTCACATCAGGCAGGGCAAAGATGGAGCAATCCAGGTGTGTCTAAAGGAGAGATACTGTAGAAACTGGGAAGAGAAACTAGGCCTCCCCAGATTTTGTTAAATTGCTAGTATCCATACTCATCCTAGCTCTGGTCATGCAGGCTTGGGGCGGATGGGAGTAGGAGCCAGCCAAGATCAAGAGGGCTGCAGGTTCTCTGCCCCGAATATAGAACCAGGGTGGGGTAACTTTGGCTTGAGTGGCGGGGCAGATGCAGCCCATGAAGCTTCCCCAGTCTAGCCTGTAAGAGTTTTCTGTTGTGATGTTGGATATGGGGATATAGAGGAACTTGCCCACTGAAAGGCTGATTTGTAAAGAGGAAAAACAGGGAGGTCATACACAGTGGCGGAGCTTGGAGTGTGTGGAGGGGGGGCAGGAAGGGGCAGGGCTATTGCCTCCCCCATCCCCACGTCCCTACGCAACTGGCCATACAGAAACACAACTGGAAAACTCCCTCAAGGCTCCTCATTTGGCTGCATTGGAAGGGACTGTGTTGTCCCCTTGGAAACCCTGTCCCGGAGTCTACAACTTTGATATAAAATTAATCTAACCCACCAGAGAGGTCACTCTAATGTGCACATAGGCAATAATGGTCGTATGATCGAATGAACCAATTCAGGCCAGTAAGATTCCCAGTCATATAGCAACAGGAGACCTCATGTTGTGATAACCCATGGTGGACAAAAGGTCCTTAACCTTTAAGAAGTCTACTTGAAGGGAGTAAAAGTGTTCCTGGAAAATTGGGCACTGGAAGCAATAAAACCTTATTAACTCCATCTCCAAAAACTCACACCACAGCCTCAAAGCAGAGGAAGATCCTGTTATTTAGATGACACTTTGTAATCTTCCGAGAAATACCAGGTGTGGAGTTGTTTTTCTTATTCTGTCCCTGTTTGTTCTCCCCGGGAAAGGATTTGCCTTCAAAGTAAATTTTTCCTACAAATAGTCCCTGTTTTTGGGCTAGTTAGGCAGGAGAGAAAGGCAAGGAGAAGGAGTATGATGCCTCCCGGTCCCTCCTCAGCGTCTCTTTGCTGAGCTGCTGTTAGATCGCTGCTTCCCGGACCAAAGGACTTCAGGAGAGGTACAGTATTACCCAAGCTGCAAATCCCTCAACAATCCCTCTATATTATTTCCAATCTTTTTCCATTAGCCCTTGGATGTGTGTGTGCGTGTTTGCATTAGGGCAAACTATTACTATTCAATAAAGTCATTCCTTGGACCTTTTTGTGTGATTTCTGACTGAGCCTGACTCCATAAACATTGGGTTGAAGATCCTTAATTACCCTGCCCTCTTTGCATTGCTAAAGCAGTGCTCTTAGCTATTTTTCCCCACAAGTGACAATTTTGACAGGCGTTGAGAATCCCCCTAAGGGACCCACACCAAACAGGGTAACAATTGGATGATCCAAACCATACCAGACGTAGATCAGTTAGAGAAAGAAGTGATGCTTGAATGGTTTATCATACAGGGGTGCAACAGGCAACTTCCTCTTTGGATGAAGGTCCAGGGGAAAATTCCCACAAATCTCATTTGGCTTCATTGAGAGCGACTGAATGATACAAACCATACCAGAAGTAGATCAGCTGGAAAACAGAGTGAAGCTGGAAGGGTTAATCATACAGGGATGCAACAGGCAGCCTCCTTTTTGGATGAGGTTCCAGGAAGATTTTCCACATAGCACCTGGGTGTCCCTATGCTGGCCAAGTGTCTTGTGCTGCTGAGACCATTCTCTACTTTAAGGGCATCCTCTACCAGAAGGAGTATGCGGACTATGCCCAGTTTACAGAAAAAGACCTCTATGAAGGAAGAACTCAGGGCCTCAAAATGGCTATTCTACAGCAGGCAGCACCTTGGCAGCAGACTGATCAAGTGGGCACCCAAGCCCCCTGGTCACAGTCGTTCCTGCTCTGATGTGGTGTGTTCTATTTCTAATGAAATAACAGTAACAGTTTCCAAATCTGTACTTGGCTTTTGTTTTTGCAGATCTGCCATTTGCTGTTGTTATAAGAATTTTCCACATTTTGCAAATGTATTCATATTTCAAAACTGACAGATTTTTGCTATGCTGAGGTGCAGCTGTCCCCCAGACAGGTAGGCAGCCCCTGGAGTCTAGTGGCATTTTGCAATATTTGAGGATATTTACTGATCAAAGACAAAGGGTACAGATATACAGAGGCTGGATGGCCATCTATATGGTGTATTCCTGCATGGCATCATGAGGTTGCACCTTATGGCCCTTGGAGTCTCTTCCAATGCTATGATTCTATGGGGAAACAGTGTGGCGTAACTGTTAGAGTATTAGATTGAAACTTGAGAGAGCCAGGCTCAAATCCCCAATGAACCCTGAAAATGACTGGGTACCTACATTGCAGGGCTGTTGCGAAGATAAAATGGGAGGGGAAACTCAGAGATCCACAACAGTATAGTGGTGAGAGCTTTGGACTGGGACTGGGTGAGCAAGATTCCAGCCCCTACCGAGCCATGAAACTCTCTGGATGACCTTGGCTGTTCCCTTTCTCTGTCTCACAGGGTGGTTGTTACAAAGACGAAGTGGGAGGCTAAGGAGATCCACCTTAAACCGATTGAAGGTTTGAAGCTAAACTGAGCTTGTTCCAGCTCCAACTGTGTAGAACAGTGGTTCTCAACCTGTGGGTCCCCAGATGTTTGTGGACTTCAGCTCCCAGAAGGTCCAGCCACTATGGTCAATGCTCAGGGCTTCTGGGAGCCGAAGTCCAAAAACATCTGGGGACCCACAGGTTGAGAACCACTGGTGTAGAAGAATCTCAGAAGAGGAATAAAGGAATGATCATCGTCCCTCTCCCTGAACGTTTTAGAGTTGTGAGGAGATGCTCAAGTGAAGGCAGCCAAGACTTCCTCCCTATCTCCCACAAATTGCCCCAGTTCTCACTGGACAGGTTCTCTTCTTCGCCAGGCATGAAGTGAGTGTGGGAAGGTAGACGAGGTGTGACAAATCCCCAGAGGCAATCTTCCTGGCAGGCTCACTGCAACCTGATTATAGTTAGGGTATCCACTTCCATGCCTCTGCAAAAAAAGAGACACATTTGATTTGGCTACTTTATTAGGCAGAGGAGCAAATTTGTAAATAATTGTTATGAAGCCCCCACCTTTCGACACCCTAAACTCTCTTTTTTGACATTTGCAAATTAAAGACAAGTTCCATTAATTCAACAGGGGTTCTGCTCTGCCATCAGTTCTTCTTTCCAATGGAGGCTTGTGTGGAACCACTTACGTTCACATGCTGCTCGCAAAGCAAGCTGAAGGAGGGGGAGAAGGTGCCAAGCCATCTGAAAGACTTTGCAAGCAGCATATGTGTAGTTGGTAACACGTGAGCTTCTGTAAGTCCTTTGTGCTCCCTACAGTATACTTCAGGGGCTCCACATTTCAAGCAATTCCATTTTTTCACAGTGCTCAGGTCCCTAACCTGTCAGATAAGTAGGGGAAGCCTGAAGTGGAAAAGTGGTCATATTAATAGGTATTTTCTTGAAATGAAAAGAGATGACCCAGAAAAGACAGGAATGCAATCCAACAACGGGAAAGTGAGATCATATGATAAAGAGATCAAACATGAAACTAAGCCAGTGCAATCATGCAACAAACCCAGCATATGATAAAGCCCTTAGTCTTCGTATCTTTTTCTAGCTTCTGTCTGCCAAGATGGTATTTAAAAGCATAAAACAAAATTCACTCATAAATCGAATATCTTCTGTACCACCAGACAGCTGTTAATATTTGGACATGATGCTCACAAGGACTTCAGAACCCATTTCTGCAAAGGGAGTTATGGCATTTTTCTTTGCTGGGACTGGTAGCTCTTTGGAATGTTCTGCTTTGGAACTGCTTTGTCTCTTGGCAGTCGGTGGGGAATTTTTTTTTTCTGCTACCACATACCCGTGGCTTCATCTCCTTGTCACACCCAAGCCACAGCAAGATCTTATAGTGATTTATTGTGGAATGTCAGCAGCACACTGTTTGGTTCTGATCACACGGCTGATTATCAGCAGCAGATTTCTTGGTTCCAGGGGTATGGGGGAACTTGGGGGGCCACAGCAGAGTCTGGGGGGCATACTCCCCCCGCTCCTGAATTATAGGTCACTTTATAGGTAGAGATGCAAATTTTTACAATGTTACCATCAATTAGTCAGAAAGACCAATCCGTCTCAACGAAGCAGGGAGACTGTGTGTCCAGGTGACTGGTGTACCCGTCTGCTTAGTTCAGTTGTCTAGGTCCAGGTCTGCTGTCCAGGTTTTCCCGACTGTGTCTAGTTTCATGGCCCCAGGGCAATCCTTTCGATAGTTCTTTCTCCTTCAAGGAGTTCCTTCAAAGAGTGAACAGCTTAAGTTAGAAGACCGTTCTATTTAACACAGGACAATAGGCTGCACCTTAGTTATACACTCAGCCCTCCACTTTTGTGGGGATTAGGGGCACAAGACCCCCCACAAAAGTGGGGGGAAAGGCAAATAAAATAAAAACTGCAAACACTAGGATTTTTCTTTTTTACCTCAGAACACTTCTCTAGGAACCTGTAGGTCCTCCAGCACAATTCTATGGTCACTTTCCTGCAGAACTGGGCCATAGTGTTATGCTGGAGGACCTAGCAATGCTTAGAGAAGTATTCTCTCTGGGGATGTCTAGGTCTTCCAGCCTGACTCTATGATCCGTATCTGGCAAAAGTGGACTGTAGAATCTTGCTGGAGGAATTAGACATTCCTAGGGAGAACATTCCCCCCCCATGGCAGAGACAAATACAGTAAGATTTTTTAAAAATAAATAAATACATACATACATACATAGAATAAAATAACCACAAGTCCCATTCTCTCAGCCTCAGACAAAGGCAAGTGCCCGAACAAATCTTGTCAAGGAAGCCCTGTGACAGGATCATCCTGTAGGTTCCCATGGTGAAGACCTTGGTCTTCTGGGTCCTTGTCCATCCCTCAAACCTCTACACCATGTTGGCTGCCATTGGCTTCTACACCTAAACCCTGTAATTCTATAATGTTGCTTTGTCAACTGTGTAGAATAGTGTCATTATAAAAGAACACCAAAAAAGCTATGCACCAGGTCATAGAATCGTAGACTCTTAGAGTTGGAAGAGACTCCAGGGGCCATCCAGTCCAACCCCCTGCTATGCAGGAACACCCATCAAAGCACTCCCAACAGATGGCCATCCAGCCTCTGCTTAAAAGCCTCCAAAGACAGAGACTCCACCACACTCCACTGAGGCAGCAGATTCTACTGCTGGACAGCTTTGACCGTTAGGAAGTTCTTCCTGAGCTTCAGGCGGAATCTCCTTTTCTGCAGCTTGAATCCACTGCTCCTTGTCCTGGTCTCTGGAGCAGCGGAAAACAAGCCCATTCCCTCCCTCCCTTCAAATATTTAAACATGGCTATCATGTCCCCCCTTAATCTTCTCTCCTGCAGACTAAACATCCCCAGCTCCCTAAGCTGCTCCTCATAAGGCTTCATGGCTTCCAGACCCTTCACCATTTTGGTCGCCCTCCTCTGGACACACTCAGATCAAAGTTTCCCACAGTGGCCAAAGGGATACCTCAACAGGAAGTCCCCAAGTGGGATACGAGAACAACAGCTCCCTCTTATTTTGTGTTGTTTGGAGGCAGACCGATATTTGCCTTTGAATGGCAAGGTTCTATTCCAAAAAATTGTGGCTGGTAAAGAAGCAAAGGAGGAGCCCTGCAGGAGCAGACCAAAAGCTTAACCAACCTGTTATTTCTCTCCCTCTTTCACAAATCAGATATGTCCAAGAAGGCCAGGGCTAGTGATACTTGGAGGTAGACTACACCTGAATGGGAAGCTCCATGATAAGAACAGACCATATTAAAGGCTCTATTAGGCTGCTTTTTTTCTCCTGAAACAGCCAGATTATTTTGGGAAGCCCACGAACAGAGCGCTTTAATTTTAATGACTGTTGTTTAATCTCTTTTTAGCTGTTTCAATTCTTTTCTGATTTAATTCTGTTTTAATATGCACTGTTCATATGTTCTTAAACTGTATTGTTTTAATACGTACGCCTCTTTTGAGGCCCAATGTAGAGTGGGGTACAAATGAAGACAACAATAACCACAAAAACAGTAACATGAGCACAGCCAAATTCTCCCCACTTGGGTTCTCCAGCAACGGGTGGGTAATTAATTCAACCTCTACAACATACATATTTATGTCATATTTACATCTCTATATCGTAGGATCTCAGGGCAGCAGAGCACAGAAGTCTCAGCAATCAGGCTTCCAATTGGTCTGTTTAACTGATTTAAATGCTCTCAGAGGTATATTATTATTATTATTATTATTATTATTATTATTATTATTAATAATAATAATAATAATAATAATAATAGTAGTAGTAGTAATGGGCAGCCATCTTGAGCTAGCACATTTTAAATGCCCTTTTAATATTTTAATTTATTTGGTACCATTGATGTTGGTTAAAGTGTTTCAACATATGCCCTAATTGTCTGCCGCCAATTTAATTTATATTTTAATATGTGTACCTGACTGTGTTTCAACTGGCAGGTGTTTTAAAATTGTATTAGAAGCTGTTTTGCATCTCAGCCCTGGGAAAACAGTGAGCTATAGATCTGATCAGTGAAGAAATAACAGTAGGCACTGGTAGGTTTATCTTCTATGGGTTTCCAGGCGGGATATGAATGGAGTTGAGACTGTCGCTTTTTCTGTTCTTGATCACAAGAGGAGATGCAATCAATGCCTTGTGAAAACCTCTCTTTTGCTACACATCTACTGTGAGTTCTCTACTTTTGCAAGCTCATCACTTGCTGATTTGATTATTCATGGGTTATATTATATTATTTTTAAAAGTTTTACTCTATTTGCCCCTACCATGAAAAAATGTTCTCTCTAAGCAATCTCTAGGTCCTCCAGAATGATGCTTGGGTGAGTGCACCATAGAGTTGCACTGAAGGACCTAGAGATTTCCAGAGAAAATACTTCTCTGGGGACCTTTCTGCACAACCCTGTTATAGTGCAATTATTCCACTTTCAACCTCCTGTGGAATTCTGGGGTTTGTAGTTTACTGAGGCCGAAGAGCTCTCTGGCTGACAATCCTAAAGCCCCCTCCCTAAACTGCAAAACCCAGGATTCCAGAGGATGTTGAAAGTGGAATAATAGCACCATAACAGTGCAGTGTGAAAAGGCTTTAGGTCTTGCTAGGTCTTCCAACATGACTCTATGGCAGTGGTTCTCAACCTGTGGGTCCCCAGATGTTTTTGGACTTCAGCTCCCAGAAGCCCTGAGCACTGACCATAGTGGCTGGGGATTCTGGGAGCTGAAGTCCACAAACATCTGGGGACCCACAGGTTGAGAACCACTGCTCTATGGTCTACTTCCAACAAAAGCTAACTGTAGAATTGCTCTGGAAGACCTAAAGATTCCTAGAAAAAACATTTTTAAGATTTACAGTCAGCCCTCCACATTTTCTGGTTTCACTTTCATGGATCTGATTATTTACAAGTTTCTCCAACCGCTTCTCCCTGCCATCAAGTGCTTCTTCTACATTGAGCATTCCCTGAATGTTCCCTGTCGGCAGCTTCAGTCAGGCCACGCAAGAGGGGATAGGGTTTGTGGTGCTGAAAAATTGAGCTGTGAGCCATCCTTAGCTGGCCAAGCAGTGGCTAGTGGAGGAGGAGGAGGACCAGAGGCAGTAATTTAAGGGGCGGCACAGCTTGATTGGAGCTGCTGAGAGGGAAGGTTACCCCAGAAGAGAAGCTCTTGAGGTGGAGGGGTCAAGGGTTGCAGAAATTCGCTAATAATCAAATCCGTGAAAGTGAAACCTGCAAACGTGGAGGGCTGACCATAGAGATTTTTAGTCAGGAAGCCTCAGCAGTAGAATATGAAGATACAAATGATAAGGCTTGTAAGTTGCATAATTCCTACCTGGTTTTACTACCGTGGCTGTATGTCTACATCTCTGCACGGTAATCGTCTCTGCCACTACTGGATTTGATTTAATCTTTTAAATTTGCTGTTTGAGAATGCAGTCTTTGCTCATCAGGAAAAATAGACGGCACACCCTGTCCCACATTTAATTATTGTACAAAAAGAATGAGTTTTAAATGACCTTACTCTGCCGGTTTCCATTTGCATTGACTCATCCTAGGATTTTCAGCGCCTTCAGGATTGGTTTAGCAGTGCCTCCTTCTATGCAGCACTAACAACCTTCAGCTGTGGTGCCGTTGCCGTTGTCTCTGAGGCCCTTTCCACACGGAGGATGGGGGAACGGGGCAGCGCACGCAGGGACGGATCTTACCTTAAAACGAGTTGCTCCGTCCCTGCGGGGAGCGCGCGTTCGCCGCTCCACACGCTGGCGAGTTTCGGTGGCGTTCGGCAGCGCCCAAAATGGCGGTCGGCGACTTCCGGCGGCGCTCCGCCAATCAGGGCAGCGCGCCAGCCGGAAGCCCGCCCCTGGGCAGCTCTGCAGGGACGCGCTAGCGCGTCCCTGCAGTTTCACACGGGGCGCTGCAACGGGTTAGCGCGCTCGCGTTTCGTAAAAACCACATAAAATGTGGTTTTTAAAAACGCACCGCGCCACCCCTTGCGGCCGCGCTAGCGCGGTTTGAGGTGTGGAACCTCCACTATTCAAACCGCTCTAGCGCGCTCCACGGTGTGGACGACCTCCGGATGAGTCGCCCTAAGCCGTTTTTTTTTCCCCGTGTGGAAAGGGCCTGAGAGATCCTTTGCCAGTGTCTCACCCCATCCGGCTCCTGCCCAGTAGCTGTTTGGCACATTTAGGGCACCTCCCAACTGGCCCCAAACCTCAGGCTTTGCTGAGAGTTATAGATCTAACTGAGAGCCAGCATGGTGTAAGATTTGAGTTGAATAACACCCCACCAATTTTGCACAAAAGCGTATGCATTTTTGAGAAGACCAATTTTGCACAGAATTGTATCTTTGGCACAACAAAATTTCAGTTTTGCACATGCACAAAAAAAGTTTTTCCCATTGTTTTCTCAGAGAGAAAAAAATCAGGTGTGTTTCTGCACAGATTCATTTGCCAAAATATTTTAGAATATTCAAACAACTGGGTAACATTGCTGCAGAATTCTCACTTTTATTGTGTTCTTCCCAATTGGGCTTCCCAAGTGTTGGGTATGCAGAGTATAGGGGAAGTAATGTCCTGAGTGGGAGAAAGCTGCCCAGCAACAGGTTGCCAGGCAACCAGAATGGCCACTCCAGAAGGAAACCCAGCCCCCTTAGTGTAAAGGACAGGTTGGAGGCCTGAGTGGAAATGTATTTATGGGAGGCACACTGATTTGGTTGAAGAGTTAAACTTTCAGGGAACAAGGGCAAACGGTGAATCCTTCAGCCAGAGGATTTCTTATTCAGTTGAGGGGGGCTGAATGAGAGGGGTGTTTTCTCAGAGAAAGTCTGGAGTGAGGGGCAGAAAAGAAAACCCACTTTTGCATCTGGTCAGAGAAAATGACCTAGATTTGGCAATATAGTCTTTGGCAAAAAGGAAAGCCAGAAGGCTGTGTGTGTGTGAGAGAGATACCTGTGCTTTTAGGCTGTTGTAAAGAGATAAGAAACTGTTTAAACACACTCTGAAGATCTGTTTGAACTTGGACATACTTACAAATCCAATACTTTATTCTGTTTGTTGCTGTAATAAAGATTATAGTATATTTTTTATAAATCTTGGTTCAGCTGAATTATTCTCAGTAGTTCTAACCAAACAGACTGAATCTACCATAAATCATTAAAGGGGATTTAATTAACAACCGAAAGTCTTTACCCTGTTTACACAAAGGTGAGGTTCTTAGGGAAGGCCAGAGCTGTGCATAAAGTGGCAAGGCACTTTGGCAGACTGGCATTTTGGCAGCTGCCATTCTGTTACCCTGGCTTCTGGGGGTCCCTTGGGGGACACCTTGGTTCACTCCAAAAATGCAAAGATTGGGGAAATTAGCAGAGCACTAGCTTGCCAGAATGAGGGGCAGGGTAACCCAGTGAGACCTTCAACCCAATTTTAATAGGGTCAGACCAAGCAAAAGCCAGCCAAGGATTAAAAGGTAAGCTAAAAATGTGTTTTTACTGGGAGAATTCGCTCATGCATGCACACAAGATACATACAGTCAAGATACATACACACAAGAGCTAACTGAAGAAGAAAGGGAGGAAAAAAATTATGAATAGAGAGGCTGAGGGTTTTTGGAGTTATAACATTACCATTCCAGAAGAGTAGTGAAGAGCTTGAAATGTGTCTTAGAGTTCTGTTTAAGGGCAAACAGATCAGGATTCAGAGTGACATGGTGGAGTCTCGCATTTCATGTGACTGCAATTGGCGTCTCAAAACCAAGGGTTTATATACTCTCTTTTACTCCCTGAAGGAGTGTGAGTTGATTGCTCTCCCAGCCTAGTGAACAATGGGAGTTGCAACACAGACAGTGGGGTCTGGAATGGACTGATTGGTTTCAATGTCTTGGTTGAGAGGGGATTCTGGGCTAGGCTGCAGTAGGATATGCACCCAGTAGGGGTCCTGGGCACCTTATTGTTTTCTGATGTTGGCAGTTGATAGGGTTAGCTCAGAGCCATTAAGTCAGGCTTTCTTGGCTAATTTCAGAGAAATTTGACCTGACTATACTGGGGTCATCTCTGACTTATTCCCAGTTGGTGTCCCTTTCTTCCACATGGCCTTGCCAGCCATAGATATAATTTATATTTTATGCCAACACATCTACCAATTAATATATTTTGCCAATTAGACCATATCAAAAAGTGGGGGTGTACGGCCTGGTAACAATTCCAATCTGGGAGAAGAGAAAGCAGGCCTTGTTGTCTCAATATAGGGAAGGTGATGTTTCAGCAAGGAAATGAATAAAGGCTAATGTTCTTTTTGTCCCTACTTGTGACTTCCTTAGGTATGGCAGTAGAATGGTGTCCTTCATAGATAGCAAAACATAGGATCATAGAATCACAGAGATGGAAGAGACCCCAAGGGCCATCGAGTCCAGCCCCCTTCTGCCATGCAGGAATACACCATCAAAGCATTCCCAAAAGAAAGCCATCCTGCCTTTGTTTACAAACAATAGACAATTCTTCCATGATCTCTTAAAGCAAAATGGTAGATGCCATTTATCCTCACTCTGTCACTCTCTTTCCTGCTATATGCTTCTTTACCAACTTTGTGAGACAAAGGCCATTTCTACACTAGACTGTTACAGTGCTATTATTCCACTTTCAACATCCTGTGAAATTCTGGGGTTTGTAGTTTCCTGAGGCCAGCTCTCTGGGTGAGAATTCTAAAGGCCTAGGGGTATGGTGTCTAGATTGAGGGAGGTAATGGTACCACTCTATTCTGCATTGGTTAGGCCTCATTTGGAATCCTGTGTGTCCAGTTCTGGGCACCTCAATTCAAGAAGGATATTGGCAAGCTGGAACGTGTCCAGAGGAGGGCGACCAAAATGGTGGGGGGTCTGGAAGCCAGGAAGCCCTATGAGGAGCAGCTCAGGGAGCTGGGTATGCTTAGTCCACAGAAGAGAAAGTTAAGAGGGGACATGATACCCATGCTTAAATATTTGAAGGGATGTCACATGGAGGAGGGAGGAGGCTTGTATTCTGCTGCTCCAAAGACTAGGACAAGGAGCAATGGATAAAAGCTGCAGGAAAGGAGATTCCACCTGAACCTCAGAAGAACTTTCTGACAGTCAGAGCTGTCCAGCAGAGGAATATGCTGCCTTGGAGTGTGGTGGAGTCTCCTTCTTTGGAGGTTTTTAAGCAGAGGCTGGATGGCCATTTGTTAGGAATGCTTTGATGGGTGTTCCTGCATGGCAGGGGATTGGACTGGATGGCCTCTGGGGTCTCTTCCAACTCTATGATTCTATGATAAACTGCAAACCCCAGGATTCCATAGGAGGTTGAAAGTGGAATAATAGCAGTATGACAGTCTAGTGGGGAAATAGCCAAAGGCGGCTGACTGTTTCAAAAGCTATCATGACAGAGGAAGATAAATATCCAACTGAAACCCAAATGGTTTTTATTGGGACTGAGGGATGATCGGGTAAAGAAGAACTTTGTAAGAATTATATGTTGTGTGGTAATGCCAGCAAGAACACTGCATGCTCAAAAATTGAAAGATCTCATGAGAACCAGCTCAAGAGGACTGGGTGATGAAGTTGTGGGATATGGCAGAAATAAACAAGTTGACAACTTTAACTAAAGGAGAAGAAGGGAGAAGGTTATACAGTGGCCCCTTCATTTTCATGAAGGTTTGGGGTACAAAACCCTTGTGAAAGTGGAAAAGATATGAATAATGTCCCCTTCCATGATCCCCCTCCAATTCCCTTCTGGGATTGCCCCCTCCCACCCCCTTGTATTTTGTGCGCAAAGGCAAGGGAATGGAAGGTAGGAGCTCTGGAGGGGACAAGGGAGGCTCACACAAGCCTTCCCCCTGCCATCCCCTTGCCATTTATCTCAGTGAGAGTTCTCAGTGCCAGGGCCAAAGGCAAGGGAATGGGCGGGGGACGTGTTACCCTGACTTCTGGGTTCCCCTAGGGGACACCTTGATTTGCTCCAAAAATGCAAAGACTGGGGAAATAGCAGAGCACTGGCTATGCAGAACGAGGGGCAGGGTAACCCAGTGAGACCTTCAACCCAATTTTTACGAGGTCAGAACAAGCAAAAGCCAGCCAATCATGTCAATAATGAAATTTATTAGCAAATATGTTCCCACACACAAATGCAGTCACTCACTCACGCACACAAGGACTCTCAAGAAGGGAAAGAGGTGAAAGCTTATAGGACATAAGACAGAGAGAGTGTAAGGGCAGTAATACTGCACCTATCCAGAAGTCTTCAGTCCGGGAAATGGCAAGAAGGACGGAGCTCAGCCAAGAGAGGTGGCTGAGAGGAGTGCTCAACTAACAGAGTGCTGGTCTGCTAGCTTGGCCGGGAGTTCTCCGAAGAATGTCTCGAAAAGAGGGACTACTTATAGGGCAGAACATATCTCGGGGGCAGACCCTTTCCAGGGAAGAACAATGGTCGAAATAGAAGGAGAATACCACACGTAGCAACTTGAGGGCTTGCATGACTGTTTCATATAAATGGACCTCGCCCTCGTAAGATTTGCCGATGCAAGCGTTGCTCAACAGGGGAAAACCCAGTAATCCCTTCAAGTTGGCTTTGTGGCTGAAGACCCCTTGTCTGTGTGGACGTGCCTTGCCTGAGATCTCCTGGGATTTTCCTGGCCTTGACCTATGTCCAGTCGCTCAACCTATTTGTCTACGCACCCACCCGGGCAATCTTTCTGGCATATCTGATATATTTTTGATATTAATTTTATATCCCTCCAGGACGGGGTCTGCTAATGGGGGTGACAAGTGCTGGAGGGGAGAAGGAAGGGCTAATGCAAACCTCTCCCTCCCAGTTCCCTTTGTTACTCCGCTGGAAAACCCTGTCCCAGGGTTTACAATTTTGATATCAAATATGATTTCATGTGCCTGAGAGGTCGCCCAAATGAGCACGTAGGCAGCAACGGTTGAATGATCGAAAATCAGGTCAGGCCAGTAAAATCCCCAGTCACGTAGCCCCAGGAGACCTCAAGCTGTGCAAACCCACAATAAACAAAGGGTCCTCAGCTCCTGAGAAGCCGACTTGAGGGGATTAGTGTGTTTGCCTCAAATTAAGCAAAATCCTATCAGGCGAGGACCATTTACATGAAGTCACACCACAACCCAGTGCAGCCGAAGATCCTGAGACTTTGGCAACACCTTGTAATCTCATCATGCAAAGGAAGCTACCATTGTGGAGCTTCTTTCTCATTGCAACACCCATTGTTCTCCCCAGGAAAAGATTAGCCCTCCAGGTACTTTTCCCCCTACAAATAGTCCCATTTTTTGAGCTGTTCTTTGGATCACTCCCAGTCATCCCAGTAGACTGTTTCTCCATCTGTTGAGTAATCCCCTCAGCCCTCTCCATGCCAAGCTCCACTTCTCCACTGTTTTTCCCGGACCAAGGACTTCAGGAAAAGGTGCAATATTACTCCAGCTACATCCCCTTTGATATTCCCTATCCAGTTTCATCTCTTTTACTTCTTAATAGGTCTTGAGTGAGTGTGTGAGTGATTGCGTTGGTGCATGAGACTTTCATTCAATAAAATCATTTATTGGACATTTTCGTTTGGTTTTTGGCCTGGCCTGACCCTGTAAAAACTGGGTAAAAACACCCGCTAGGTTACCCTGCCTCTTGCATTGCTATTGCTCGTGCTCTAGCTAGTTTCCATTCCATTCCATTCTATAACATTCCATTCCCCATTACATGGAACACATTTAGGTGTCCCCCAAGGGACCCCAGAAATCAGGGTAACACCTTGTCTTTTGTTTGCCAGGACCATTGGCGAGGAAATGGGAGAGAGGAACTCTGGAGAAAGGCATCCATGTGTATCCCCCACAATTTCCTTGATTCCAGCAGTGGTTGGGAAGGCGGGGAGGGGGTCCTCTTTTGCCCCCCGACATTGACACCCCAGGCACGAGCCCGAGTTGCCCCACCCTTCTGTTGCACAGGTCAACCCACAAATGTATTGTATCTAAGAGGCAGCCGGGAGAGAAATGCAGTTGTAGGAGCTGAAAGGGATAAATAGAATGGTTGGAGATGTCATTGTAGAACCTGATGCTTACTGTATTACAGTACCTTTGCATTTAGGACAAGAATAAGAGTAATTTATGGTCCAAGTATAAATGTAGAGAAATTATACAGAACACTTGATCGTAGTTTGGGATTTAGACTAATTAATAATGGATACATGATTGCATTGATTTTTTTATTTTGAAGAAGTATAACAAGTAAGGCATAAATAACTGTCCTCTGGGGAGTTGAAAGTCATGTGTGTTATCTTTTTTAACCCTTGTTTCATTGGTGTGTTGGTTTGTTTAGACAGTTTGTACTGTGTACTTTTTCCCCCTATATGTTGTTTTATATTTTTAAATTGTCTTTAATGAAAATAGTTTAAAAAAGAAAAGAGAAAAAAGCTATCAGGATGTATTTGGTGCCTTCTGGTTGGCATAACAAAGAACCAGTATGGTATATCGATCTGAGTGCTGGATTACAAGACTGTGAGAGCAGGGTTCAAATCCCTGCTCAGCTTGGAAACCTGCTGGGCAAGTCACACTCTCTTGGCCTCAGAGGAAGGAAGCGCAGACCCCCTCTGAACAAACTCTGCCAAGAAAGCTCCATGATAGATTTGCCTTAGGATCACCATAAGTAAGAAATGACTTGTAGGCACACAAGGTATCACTGGTATTTGCCGTAATACGTACTTGGATGAGGAACATATAGGTTGACCACGGGAGGGCAGCAGAGAATCTCTTTTTCACCACATAATTCAGAAAGGATTGGAAGACTCACAACAACAGGAAGAAGAAACCACTTTTACATCCTATGGAATCCTTGGATTTGAGGTTGTGAGCGGCACTACAGGTCTCTGGAAGAGAATTCAAAGTACCACATTCAAATATAGGGCAAATATAGCACAAATATAGGATGGGAGAAACCTGGCTGGACAACAGACCGTGTGAAGGGGATCTGGGAGTCTTGGTGGACCACAAGCTAAACATGTCAGCAATGTGATGCAGCAGTGTGATGCGGCAGCCAAGAAAGCCAACGCAATTCTTGATTGCATCAAGAAGAGTATGGTGTCCAGATCGAGGAAAGTAATAATACCACTCTCTTCTGCTTTGGTCAGACCTCATCTGGAGTCCAGTTTTGGGCACCTTATTTCAAGACAGATATTGACACAGCCAGAGGAGGGCGACCAAAATGGTGAAGGGTCTGGAAGCCATGAAGCCCTACAAGGAGCAGCTTAGGGAGCTGGGGATGTTTAGTCTGCAGAAGGGAATTGTAAGAGGGAACATGATAGCCATGTTTAAATATTTGAAGGGATGTCATGTCAAGGAAGCAACGGGCTTGTCTTCCACTGCTACAGAGACTAGGACAAGGAGCAATGGATTCAAGCTGCAGGAAAGGAGAGTCCACCTGAACCTCAGGAAGAACTTCCTGACAACCAGAGCTATTTGGAATGGGCTGCCTTAATGGAATGTGGTCGAGTCTCCTTCTTTGGAGGTTTTTAAGCAGAGGCTGGATGGCCATCTGTTGGGAGTGCTTTGATGTGGGTTCCTGCATAGCAGGGGGATGGACTGGATGGCCCCCAGGGTCTCATCCAACTCTATGATTCTATGATTCATGACACTACAAACCCCACAGTTCCATAGGATGAAACCATGGCAGTTAAAAGGGCATAAAAGCACCATGACTGTGTAGTGTGAAAAAGTTTCTGCCAAGAAAACCCTGCAATGGGGTTGTTGTCACATTCTCATCCCCAGAAAATCCTGTGATAGGTTCACCTTAGTGTTGCCATAAGTCAGCAATGACTTGGAAGGCGCACAACAACACATTGTCTTAAGTTATACCGTAAGCCTCCTTGGTTCCCATATTCAGAGAAATAATTTAATTGAATACTTTAATTTAAATAAATTAAATTAGAGATATGGGAGCATAACACTCATGCTCATCACAACCTCTCTGTCCTCTCCTGCCCAGCAAGTTCATCCCTGAAGGCTCCATCCGAGTAGCCCTGACATGCGACTGTGGAATCAGCATCTGCTAGCTAGGCACCTCTGGTTTCCTGCGCTCAGATGGTGTTGCTGTGGTGGTGGTGGTGCAGAACGAGTAAGTGTGTTGGAACTGGAGAGGGAAGCTGCAGCCACCCACATGCCTAATTAGCTTGGGAAATATTGAGTCTGAAACACATCTCTGGGACAGGTGTTTCCATGTTTTAACAGCAGCGTGGGGGCATGCTCCAGAATAGAGACGACTTCACTCCCCAAACGGGGGCTCATTGGGCATTCCAGAGTGCTGTGGCACTTCCTTATAGTGGCCATTTTGGATGAACGGAAATCACAAATTGCCTCTCAAGTGGATTTTTTTTTTATGGGAATACTGGCTGTTTGAGAGCCAGTGCTGCATAGTGGTCTGAGTGTTGGACTAAAACCCTGGAAACCAGGGTTCAGTTTCCTGCTCAGCCATAGAAACCCACTGGGTGACTTTGGGTGCATCACACACTCTCAGCCTCAGAAAACCCTGTGATAGGTTTGCCTTAGGGTTGCCATAATTCAAAAACAACTTGAAGGCACATAACAAAAAGCGACAACTGGCTGTTTCAGGGTGGGAAGGCACCTTGCAAAGGTTTCTTGCATTCTTAAAATACGTTTCTCAGCCAAAAATGACTTTATACAGATGAAGAAAAATTTGAAGGAATGCCAGGCCCTCAATGGGATTCTTGAGGGTCTCAAGGGCTACCCGGAGCTGCCTGCAGACTGTGAAGCACATGATTCCCACCCCTAGAATCATAGAATCATAGAGTTGGAAGAGACCCCAGAGGCCATCCAGTCCAATCCGCTGCCATGCAGGAACACCCATCAAAGCATATCCAGCCTCTGCTTAAAGACCTCCAAAGAAGGAGACTCCACCACACTCCATGGAGGCCGCACATTCCACTGTCGGACAGCTCTGACTGTCAGGAAATTCTTCCTGAGGTTCAGGTGGAATCTCCTTTCCTGCAGCTTGAATCCATTGCTCCTTGTCCTAGTTTCTAGTGCAGCAGAAATCATGCCCACTCCCTCCTCAACATGACATCCCTTCAAATATTGAAACGTGGCTATCATGTCCCCTCTTAACCTTCTCTTCTGCAGACTAAACATCCCCAGCTCCCTAAACCACTCCTCATAGGGCTTCATGGCTTCCAGACCCTTCACCATTTTGGTCGTCCTCCTCTGGACACATTCCAGCTCATTGATATCCTTGAATTGAGGTGCCCAGAACTGGACACAATATTCCAAATGACAGTTATCAGTAGGGCTGTAACCTTTATTGGATTAATCAATATGGTCAATTGACTGAAAACCTTTTCAACAACTAAAGAGTTGCCACTCATTAATTAGACAGCAGCTCCTAATATTTCAAACATTACTTTAAAGATAGGATTTTTTAAAAAAGACACACTGAGGATGATCACTGCCTTAGAAGAGGCATTCTTCTAAGATGAGGCATTCCCTCTTGTATCCACGAGCGAGACAGAGTAGGAAGGAATGTCTCTTCTAAGATGGAGGTAGAAGAGAATTCTCTTTTTCTGTGTGATAGAGGAGGGGATTCCTATTCCATGATGAACTTGGAAGAGGAATTCCTTCTTCCTATGCTTATTGAGAGAAGAGAGAATGCCTCTTCCATGGCAGTATTGGAAGTTTGTTCTTGTGTAAGAGACAGGGAGAATGCTTGTTCCACCAGACTTAGAAGAGGCATTCCATTTTGTTTGTGAAGGAGAAGAGGGAATGCTTCTTCTAATTAGAATTGGAAGAGGTATTTCTTTCTGTTTGTGCATCAGATTTTACATGGATGGCCTTGTCAGACCCTCTTATGAATCAGTCCTGTCTTTTCCTTTCTTCTTGGTTCCTTTTTCTCTTTGGCTCCATCTTCACAAAGACCTCTCTTTTCCTTTAGGTGCTTCTGGGACGCAGAGTTCACTATCGCAGACGATCAGGTTGGCTACATTGAAGACGTTGCTCGGGCCCACTCCATCCAAACCTACCTGTGGGAGAGAAGTCCATGACACTCAACAAAGTTGCCATGCTCAGATGGAGGAGATGTCATTACGCCCTGGGGAAGAGGGCTAGCCCTGCCCATGCAGAGAAGGGGGTCTGGATGGATAGAGGCAGCCTTTCTCCTCAGCCCACAGAGAGAGACCCACTGCTGGGACAGAGGAGGGGCACCCAGAAAGTTGGAAGATCTCTGCCCTGACCTGGACCTAGTGTGAAGGAGGCCAGTTGTCTTCCCAGTATATCAATCTACTTTCCCAAACACTGTAGCGAAAACTCTTATTTATATCTGGCATTAAATATGATCTGAAAAGATAATTAAATATTATTAAGTTATTATGAAATAATGAATAATACAACATTTTACTAAGTGAATAATTAATTAATTATACACCAACTGAATAATTAATTTCTGTTTCCAGTTGAGAGAAGTGAAATCTATTTCAGCTTCTGCACTGGGTATACAGTATTAATAACATGTATTAGAAGCGTATATATTAGCTTATACGTATAACACATATTTCAGATATATTTACACATATATTTCAGTATATTTTATGTTTGAGCTTCTGTAATACACTAAGTCTAAGAAAACAGCTTCCTAAAATTGGCAGCTGAACAAAGAGGGCCTCCAAGACCTTGAGCCTTTAGGGTGGCTGGTGTGTTTCAGACTTTGTAGATAACAACACACCAGACAGGACAAGGCAGTCTGTAAGGAGTAAACTGGTTGATAAGGAATATAAGAAAAAAAGTTGGCATTGTTTAGAAGTAGGGGCGGTTAGAAACGGTTAGGGTGATTGCACCAAGGGGCATTTTGAAACTGCTAATGAGAATTAAGGATACACGAGGGAAATGCGTGATCAGTGCGTGATCACTCATACTGTAAATATGGGGAAGGGGAAATGTAACTTCTTAGGCGATCCTGATAGGCAGTAACCTTTGGGGTCCTATCCAATGGGATTCCAGGGGAGGGAAAACCTGCGAAGGAGACAGGGAATAAAACATGAGGTATTCAATACTGGGGTGTGTCCTTCTCTCTGGGGAGCACCCACTTCTGCAGAAACGTACTTTTAATAAACATTAATGCATCAGCCAATCCTGTGCTAAATTGTTTTATGAGTCTTTTCAGCTATTTCTCACACCAGTGTACCCCTGTTCCCTTGCATTTTGACTCCTGTGGGCCCTACAAACTATCACAGGATTGAGATTTGTTACCCAGCAGAGGGTCCAGATTAGCAAAGCAACATGAGGAAGACATGAAGAAAAGGCAAGGTTTATTTCTGCAGCAGAAATACACATTTTGTGGAGCTCCAAAGTAAAGCAAAACACATTTCCCCGTGCCTACCTTATATACACTAAACAGGTGGGTTTCCTCCTGTCAGAAAACCATTAGGGTCTTTCCACACTACACTATCATAGTGCTATTATTCCACTTTCAATATCCTTTGGAATCCTGGGGTTTGCAGTTTAGGGAGGGCCCTTTAGAATTCTCAGCCAGAGAGCTCTTTGGCCTCAGGAAACTACAAGCACCAGAATTCGACAGGATGTTGAAAGTGGAATAATAGCACTCTGACAGTATAGTGCGGAAAGGCCCTTAGTTCAAAGCACCTCCTCTCTGTCTGGTCTCTCTCAACATTTCCAAATTGTCCCAATCTGTGTATCATTTTCAAATAGCATGGGAAATTCAACTAACAAAAACTTAGGTGTTTGTTTACTTCGGAGAGTCTGTTATCTTAAACTAGGAATGTAGTTGACAGTTGCAAATTAAGGATGGAGCTCCCTTTTCTCACCTATTATCATTATTTTTATCACATGTAACATGTCTATTGTGTTAACTGAAGTATACTTGTATCCACTGTCAGCCTTGCAAGGTAGAGTGAGTTGCAAGACGCATGTTGTTTTCTCTTTATGGCCATTTGCTCCCACCATTGCATGAAGTCTCAGCCAACATACATTGGCTTAAATCCTATTTCAGTCCAGACCTGATGGAGCAATCTAGGGATGATGGGACCCTGAGTGAGGGTCAAAATCCAAACAAAGCAAAAGGCCTGTTTGTCTTACACGGGGCTAGCCACCAGACACAAAGATCCGGGCAGGATCTCACAGGTGGCCTTGGTCCATAACATCTTAACATGAGAAAGAAAGCAGTCAGGGACTCCCAGCGAGCTGAGAGAAAGGAATGTAGCACATAGATAACAACCTGAAGGACACTTAACAAGCATGGAGGCAGGCCCAGGCCCAGGCTATTTCCGCACTATACTGTTATAACGCTATTATTCCAGTTTCAACCTCCCATGGAATCCTGGGGTTGCAGTTTAGGGAGGGGCCTTTAGGATTCTCTTTCAGAGAGCTCTTTGGCCTCAGGAAACTACAAACCCCAGAATTCCACAGGAGGTTGAAAGTGGAATAATAGCACTATAATAGTGTAGGGCAGAAATGGCCACAGTTCCAGGTTGAAAGAAAATGACAAGATAGTGCTAATTGACCAAACTTATGGGATAGAGGTATATGACCAGTTAAATAGGCATGCTCTTAGACACCTGATCCTCAGGGAGTGATATAGTTGTGATGCAATTTTAGAATGTTGCTAATTATCATATGGAAATATATAAATATCTATTACTTCTTTTATTTCGTGTGGCTGCTGTGTGGAACTTTATCCTCAGATATCTCTTTGCTTGAGCAGATAACATTGTTTGGATTTCCTCCCCATCCTTGTATGGACATACAATGGCTGGGAGAACCCAGTTCTCTAAATATCAAACACATTAAATCCACTGGATTTATTGGCATATTGACTCGCTCTTCAACAGCTGGTCGAAGAGGTCACCACTAGTTGGGACTAACAAAGAGGATATGAGCTATGATGATCCAGGATGATGGCATGTACCTGTAGGAGAAGGATGTTTTCCAGAGATTCCTTAGAAATCAAGTTAGCACACATCCCAGGCTATGTGAATATAGCATGGTTGTTGCAGGATAAAAACTTCATCTAACTGGATTCTTAGATGTCTTTTTGGAGTCCAAAAAGCATAAATCAATGCAGAAAGGTCTGTCAGTTTAAGATGCAGAACTGAATGGACTCTCCATGTTCAGAGGCAGTATGCCAGTGAATGAGAGTCATTGGGTTACAGACCCCCCGAAAAGGACAGACCCTCACCTGGAATCCTGTGTCCGGTTCTGGACAGAACAGTTCAGGAGGGGAAGTTGACAAACTGGAGCATCTCCAGAGGAGGACAACCAAAAGAAGGCCTGGAAACCAGGCCCTGTGAGGAGCAGCTTAGGGAGCTGGCCATGTTTAGCTTGGCGAAGAGAAGGTTAAGAGGTGGCATCGTCATTATGATGAAATATTTGAAGGGATGTCATATGGAGGATGGAGCAGCTTGTTTTCTGCTGCTCCAGACACTAAGACATGGAGCAGTAGTTCAAACTTCAGGAAAAGAAATTCCATCTAAACATTAGGAAGAATTTCCTGATGAAAGAGCAGTTTGACAGTGGAACATGCTGCCCTGGAGTGTGGTGGAGTCTCTGGCCCTTTCCACATGGCATTTTCCATGCAAAAGGGTGCCTGGAGCATCGTGCGATTGTGAAGAGTGATCTGCACAACGCACTCACAATCACACGACGCTCCAGGGTAGGACAGGTACCACTTGCACACTTTTTCATTTTTGGCTTTCAGCTGAAAATGGTGCACAATCGCGCATTGTTCCAGGGCCCCACACCCACTTGCCATGTGTGGGGAGCCTCCGGAGCCGCGGTGGTCGCACTTCCTGCCCCAGCACAGCCTGGGAAACTCCCCGGCTGCACTGCGGAAGGAAGAGGTGGGGCTCTTGCGCTACCTGCTTGGGAGCAGGCAGCTCGTGCGGAGCTGAAGCAGCGGGGATGTGAGAGCCTCTCGCTGGAGGCTGCTCGCGCAATCCCTGCACCCCAGCACTGAAAAATGGTAAAGTACGGAGAAGGCCTCCTTGATTGAAGGTTTTTAAGCAAAGCTTGGATGGCTGTCTGTTGGGAATGCTTTCATTCTTGTATTCCTGCATGGCAGAATAGGGTTGGACTCAATGGTCCTTGAGGTCTGTTCCAGCTCTTTTATTCTGTGACGTTGCCTTCATGCTCTGGCTTCAGAGCTTCTGGACAAAGACCTGGTGGTTCTAAATCAGTGGTTCTCAACCTGTGGGTCTCCAGATGATTCTGGACTTCAGCTCCCAGAAGCCCTGAGCACTGACCATAGTGGCTGGGGCTTCTGGGAGCTGAAGTCCACAAACATCTGGGGACCCACAGGTTGAGAACCACTGTTCTAAATAGACACTTTTCATGTGAAGCTTTGAGCATCACATCACCTGGATGTGGAAGAACCAGCCACTAATGCTGTACATTTATGTATCTGTAACAGTAAGACTCTAAACTCTTTCAACTTTTAAAATATGATCGTGCTTCAAGCTATTGGCAGCCTCAAGCATATCTCTCGGAATTTTTCTGTCAGGAAATGCTAGAACTTTGAATGCTACTTTTTAAAAGGTTTTAGTTACTTGAAGTCAGTGTGGGGTGAGAGCCAGAGTGGTGTAGTGGTTTGAGCCTTGGATTACAGCCCTTGAGACCAGGGTTCGATTCCCTGCTTGGCCATGGAAAGCCACTGGGTGACCCTGGGAAGGTCACATACTTTCAGCCCCAGAAAACCCCATGATAGGTTAGGGTCACCATAAGTCAGAAATAATTTGAATGCACACAACAAGTTACTTGTATATTCATTACTTGTATACTCTTATCACCATACAGGTTACTATTTGCTGATAGAGTCTATTAAAAAGTAAGATGCTGAGTTGCTCATAAGGAACAAGCTACTGTTGCTATTGTACCACTGGAAAAATACAAAAAATGTTCTCTGTCTCCCCCAAGTGGCTAATGTAGATACTGCATCCTGGAAATGTTGAGGTAAAAAATAATAACATTGAGGTAAAGGATAATAGCATATCAAAATAACATATCAATAAATAACATATCAAAATAACATATCAATAAATAACATATCAAAATAACATATCAAAGCAGTCCTTCTCAGCAGAAGCAAGAAGCAAAATTCTGCAAGAGCTTTGAAATAACAGTGAAGGGTGTGTGTGTGTCTGTTGTGTGTGAGGTGAATGCAAAACTTGGAAAGGAGGCTTTTTTAGATTATAGCCACTGGCAACTGATGGCTTCCATGTCAGTGGTGTGGTGAATCCGATTTGGATTTTAATCTGAACATTCAATCTATTTGATGCATAAAATTGCGCACTTTCAAAGCCCCTTCAGAGTGCAAAGTAAAATACAGACTGGATTTGCTGATCCACTGACATGGAAACGACCAAGGAGCCATAGATTACAGCTCTCACAATTTTCCAGCTATACTAGCTGGAGTACTTGGCAAGTTTAGTCCAAAAAAGTAATTTTAATTCCACAAACAGACAAGATATCTGTGTGAAAGAGTATTTGCATGTGTTGCTGATAGATGTAGCCCCCAAATCCTTGCAAGGGGACCAATTTGGCCCTTGGGTCAAAAAAAGTAAGAAATAAAAAGTTTGACCAACCACCGTTGAAACTGTCATGGATTGATTTCTAATAAGTCTCAGAAAATGCACTGGTCAGAGCATAGATAAAAAGCAGCCCAACAATTCATGGATCCCAATAATGAATACTTTTACACCACTCCATAGAAGGTTTTGGCCCTCCAAGGCCCAACTTTTCCAGTTCTCTTTTGCAATTGGGGGGCTTCACAGACAGAGGGAACCCAAGATTGTTTGCCGTGTCCGAGTCAAAATGCAAGGCAAGAGGGTTACTCTGGAAACTGGAATGAACCAGGAGCCATTCAGTCGGTGTATAATTATTTAATTATCAATTTAATTAGTAAAATATTTTAATTTATTATCTTATTCATCATTTCATAATAATTTAATAATATTTCATATTTCATTATCTTTTCAGATTAATATTTAATGTCAAGTAATAAATAAGAGGTTTTGCTACAGCATTTGAGAGACAGGGAGGTGGGAAGACCAGTGGCCTCCTTCACACTAGGTCCGGGTCAGGGCAGAGATCTTCCAACTTTCTGGGTGCCCCTCCTCTGTCCCAGCAGTGGGTCTCTCTCCGTGGGCTGAGGAGAAAGGCTGCCTCTGTCCATCCAGACCCCCTTCTCTGCATGGGCAGGGCTAGCCCTCTTCCCCAGGGCGTAATGACATCTCCTCCATCTGAGCATGGCAACTTTGTTGAGTGTCATGGACTTCTCTCCCACAGGTAGGTTTGGATGGAGTGGGCCCGAGCAACGTCTTCAATGTAGCCAACCTGATCGTCTGCGACAGTGAACTCCACGTCCCAGAAGCACCTAAAGGAAAACAGAGGTCTGTATGAAGATGGAGCCGAAGAGAAAAAGGAACCAAGAAGGAAGGAAAAGACAGGACTGATTCATAAGAGGGTCTGACAAGGCCATCCATGTAAAATCTGATGCACAAACAGAAAGAAATACCTCTTCCAATTCTAATTAGAAGAGGCATTCCCTCTTCTCTTTCATAGAGAAAGTAGAATGGCTCTTCTGCATCTTCAGTGGAACAAGCATCCCCACTCCCCCATCTCTCACACAAGAACAAACTCCTCTTTGAATTTCGTCAAGAAAGAGGCATTCTCTCTTCTCTCAACAAACACAGGAAGACGGAATTCCTCTTACTAAAGAAAAGCACCTAAAGAAAGCAGAGGTTTGCATGAGGATGGAACCAAAAGAAAGAGCTAGGGCAAAAGAATCCAAGAATGTGGCATTCCACAAGGCCAATGTTGTGAGAGCGAAGGAGCACACAGAAGGAACAACAATAATAATAATGAGGAATTATATCTTTATTATACAATAGATTATAATTTATTGCTATTACTACTACTACTACTATTATTATTACTATTATTATTGCTGCTACTACTACCATCATCATAATTTCTTACTTGCCTCTCCCTGTGAATCAAATCAAGATGGGGAACAACAGACAATACTTTAAAATCATCTGGATAGGCTTGCCAGAACAGACCGGACTTTAATTCTGTTTTAAATGCAGTGTCTCCAGCTGATGAATCTTGTCTTAGAAGTCAGCAATTTTTAACCCAAGTTCTGTGGCCCCCTGTCCTTACAA
Source organism: Iguana delicatissima (assembly GCA_948472985.1). Classification (NCBI taxonomy): domain Eukaryota; kingdom Metazoa; phylum Chordata; class Lepidosauria; order Squamata; family Iguanidae; genus Iguana; species Iguana delicatissima. Next base: position 393,704 of record CAOKZL010001182.1, on the reverse strand, counting down.
GCAGTCTGTGTAGGCTTGAAGAAATGTTATGAGCTTTTACAGTTAAAATAGGAAGGAAGGAAGGAAGGAAGGAAGGAAGGAAGGAAGGAAGGAAGGAAGGAAGGAAGGAAGGAAGGAAGGAAGGAAGGAAGGAAGGAAGATGTATAGATGGACAGGTAAATGATCATATATTGATCTCAAAGAGCAGAATTCTTTTGCCGGTGACAGACATCATTTGTACAAAGTTTCATAACAATAGCCATTCAAAAGTTAAGAAACTGATAACAAAAAATGTGCTCAGCACTTGCCACTTCTGCATGCAGTGAGAACATGCAAGTGAATGATGCTCAGTCGCAAAGAGAAAGCACCTGACATTTATTGCTACCACGCATACAGCCAGAAGCCTCTTTGAGTTAAGTCCTGGGGGTCTGTGGCAACAAAAAAAAAATATTTAAAGGGAATCCATGGTACGGAAAAGGTTAAGAACCATTGTTGTGGATCATTCCACAATCTGGGGGCGGTCAAAGAAAATGTGTGTGACAGTCTGTGTGACAGTCAGCCTAGTTTTCTGAACATGGACTCTGACTCAGAGTCTGAAACGGGGGGCCTGCCAGGGCAGGAAGAGGTTACGGTGCCACAAGCAGAACAGGGGGTGGTGCCCCCTCCGGCACACAGTCCTGCCTCTTCAGACATAGAAGAGCACTTACCTCTACCCTGCTTTGTGGAGTGCAGACAGCAAAGAGAGACCCAGTGTCACTCTCTCAGAATTTATAACCGGCAACAATTTATCAAGCCACAGCTCTGCTAGGCTTCAGACCTACATAGCTGATGTCCTTCCCCTCCAGGAGTTGTCAGAGCTTATCTAACATTCTACCCTGCCAAATACCTTGCTGAATACTCCAACTGACCTTGGACATTCTCTTGTCTTGGAACTCTGTTGGACTTTATTTATGATGGTGTGCTTGCTGCCTAGGAGTAAGTAATGAGCTTGGAGGTATTCACTTTGTTTTGTTTGAATTATCAGCTTTACTGGGGCTGAGATAGGACACTGAAGTAGATCCAGGAGCACACACATACACACGCCCAGTCCAAGCTGTGAATAAAGTCTTACAGTACAAGTGTAACCCTATCCAGGACTGTTGACAGTAAGCACCTCTGCCTTGTCTGGATTCAGATGCACTTTGTTTTTCCTCATCCACTCATTACCTCCTCCAGGCATTCATTCGGAGGGCACACACTACCCTTAGCTGATCCTCTAACCCAGTAGTTCTCAACTTGTGGGTCCCCAGATGTTTGTGGACTTCAGCTCCCAGAAGCCCCAGCCACTATGGTCAATGCTCAGGACTTCTGGGAGCTAAAGTCCACAAACATCTGGGGACCCACAGGTTGAGAACCACTGCTCTAACCGAAGGCATAAAGAAGAATATTTGGGTGTTATCAGCATATTGATAGCACCTCACCCTATAACTCTGGATGTCCTGTCCCACCAGTCTCATGCAGATGTTAAACAGCATTGGAGATAGAATGGCACCTTGCGGTACTCCATGTAAGAGCTCCTTTTGTGAGGAGCAGCTATCCCCAAGCACCACTGTCTGGAACTGGCCTGAGAGATAGGACTGGAATCACTGAAGCACAGTGCCTCTGATTCCCAAACCCCTCAGCCATTCAAGAATTGAATTATAGTTGATGGTATTGAGCTTATCCACCAGGGCTACCATAGTAGTCTCAACTCTGTACGCAGTTCTGAAACCAGTTTGAAATGAGTCTAGGAAATGTCTTCTAATTCAGTCATGGAAGAGGCATTCCCCCTTCTCTTCCAAATACAGAAAGGAATGCCTCTTCTTGATGGAATAGGCACCTCCATTCTCTCCCACACACAAGAAGAAGGAATTCCCCTTCTATTCTTGCAAGAGTTCATTCTCCTATGCTCTCACATACACAGACGGGAGAGCAATGGGTTGCTAATGTACTTAACGCACTGTTATGCATATCCCTTGACTAACAGTACAACCCTGGGGGATATCCCATTTAACAATAGGCCATCACACAGGCCAACTGTAGCACATAATTGCTCCCTTCCACCCAGGGACAACACAAGTATATATACTCTGTCTCACTTCCATGCCACCAGATCCTCTGAAGATGCCAGCCACAGATGCAGGCGAAACATCAGGAGAAAATACTAATAGAACATGGCCTCAAAGCCCGGAAAACCCACAGCAACCTATGGATTCCGCCCATGAAAGCCTTCAACTTTACATCAGACAGGAGAGAATTTCTCTTCTAAGACAATCTTCAGCACATTAAAAACGTGCATGTGCACACAAATCCTGTTTTAAATATACTGCCTATTCACAGCATGTCTTCAGTAATCCAAAAGACTTCCTAACACAATGAAGCCATTCTCCCATATAGTCCATGAGATCTGCTTCAGCACCCACATTTTCCAGGTTTGGTAAATGTATAGATCGTTGTAGCTTCCCTCCCCAGTCTGGCTTACTCACTCGTTCAGCACGACCACCACGGCAACACCGTCTGGACGCAGGAAGGCAGCACTGTCCAGCTGGCAGCTGGCAATTGCACAATTACTGGTCAGGGCAACCCGGACAGAGCCTTCAGGGATAAACTTGCTGGTCAAAAGAGGAAAGAGGTTGTCATAATGAGTAGGGAGGTTGACTAAGACCATGCACAATGAAGCAATTATCGAATACACCAAGGGCTGGGAACCTTTGGCATACCTGATATTCCAGACTATAACTCCCACAATGCCAGGGGCCATGCTAGCTGGATGGGACTGATCATAGAATCATACAGTTGCAAGAAACCACAAGGGCCACTGAATCCAACCCCATTCTGCCATGCAGGAATACATCATCAAAGCACGCCCCACAGATTGCCCTCCAGCCTCTGTGTAAAAACCTCCAAAGAAGGAGAGTCCACCTCACTCCCAAGTGGGGAATTCCACTGTCAAACTGCTCTTATCCTCAGGAAGTTCTTCCTAATGTTTAGATAGAATTTCCTTTCCTGAAGTTTGAAGCCATTGCTCCATGTCCTAGTCTTTGGAGCAGCAAAAAACAGGCTTGCTCCATCCTCCACATGACATCCCTTCAAATACTTAAACATAGTTAGCGTGTCAATCCTTAATCTTATCTTCTCTAGGCTAAACATCCTCAGCTCCCTAAGCTGCTCTTCATAGGGCTACATGGTTTCCAGGCTTTCTACCATTTTGGTTGCCTTTCTCTGGATGTGTTCCAGCTTGTCAATATCCTTCCAGAACTGTTGTGTCCAGAACTGGGCACAGGATTCAAGTCAGGATCTGACCAATGCAGAATAGAATGGTAGTCCAAAACATCTGGAGGGCCAAAGGTTTCCCATTTCCACAACATACCAGCAGCAATATCTGGAGAGGCTCTTCTCTCTGTCCCTCCCAGGCAGATTTGGTGGGAACAAAGAAGAAGGTCTTCTCCGTCGCTGCTCCCAGACTTTGGAATTGCCTCCCTAGAGAGGCCAGAATGGCCCATCCTTGCTCTCTTTCCAGAGGCAGGTCAAAACATGCCATCAGGCTTTTATAAACTTACAGGGTTGGGTTTCTAACACTGTGCGGTTCTGTTTTTAAGGTTGGTATCGTTTTTAAAGTATTTTAATGTCTTTAATATTTTTAACATTTAATGGTTTTAACTCTATAAATGATTTAATTGTATTTTTATCTGTTTTAATTTATACTGTTTTAATGTTATTAACTGCCATGAGACTCACTGTTGGGAAAAAGGCGGGATATAAATAAATACAGTAATACAGTGCGCCGTCTTGTGCTGTGACCGCAGCACACACAGATTCGAGGTCGTGTGAAGTGTCACGTCCCTTATCGCCAACAGATGAGACGGGCACGCACCTGTGCTGCCACAGGCATGTGCACATCATGTCCATTGAAGATAATGTGATGCAAGCATTCCCTTTTTTTGGTTCATGCCCGGGGTTCCTGGAACAGAACCCCTGCATATACGGAGGGTGTACTATAATGATCATAATCATGGTTCTCTAAGCATTTGGGACATTTGTAGTCCTTTCGAGCATCCGCACGGCACAATAATAGCCATTAGATAATATTTGAACTGTTATGGGATCCTGGGACTTGTAGTTTGGAGAGGGCCTTAGACTTCTTTATTGAGAGCTTTAGTGCGGCTGAACTATAGCTCTCTGACAAAGAATTCAAAGTACTTCACCAAACTACAAATCCCAGGATTCCCTAGGCTGGAACAATGGTGACTAAAGTTTTGGCTTACCTGAAATGGGCCAAGTGGTAGAACATGGGCTGCTTATAGAACTCATCTCTGAGGGCATTCACAATGATCGGGCTGTCCACGTGGTTCTTCACAAAGTTTGGCCCCCCTTCCATATCCAGAGCCAGGTTCCAGTCAATCCAACCCACGACAAAGCTGTTGAGGTTCTACAAAGGGGCAAAGGGCAAAGGTCAGCAGCCCAAGTGGTACCGAAGTGCTTCCCAGCCCACCTGTCCTCACGTATTGCCAGACAACATTTCCCCAATTCTCCCACCATCAGCCATGCTGGCCGGGGCTTCTGGGAGTGGAAGTACAAAAAAAGCGGGAGGGTCCCAAAACTGGGAAGTACTGAGGTGTTGGGATGCTTGCTGTTCCCCCAAATAGGCAGCCTTTAGTTCTGTGGCAGCCAACATGCCTGGCTTACCAGAAGTTCCAAATTTCATTCCTGACATCTCTTGGTAACACAGAGAAAGATCCTGTAATGTCCTGTCTCAGCCTAGCTTAATGGCCAGGCTTCATGGATGGATCCAGACAGATTTTATTAGACACCAGCATATTTACCCGCCATTGCCCAGGATTTTATTTTCTCATAGGTAATACTTGTTAGAAGTACCTTAGGATATTTCTTAGGAATCAGATGCAGTTGAAATACACAGATTTGAGATCCTGCATCTGTAATTCCCCAAACTGCCTTGTCCAGTATCTGTAACTTTTCCCCATAGTCACAAATCCAATCTGTATTCGGAGTTGTTAACATACAGAGGTTTGGTTCCTGAGGGAATACAGTGTCCTCCTCCATGCTGCAGGCCTCATCTCCACAGCAACTGGTCTATTCTAGTACCTGTAACTTTTCCCCATAGTCCCCATTGCAATCTGTGTTCAGAGTTGTTAACATCACAGAGGTTTGGTTTCTGAGGGAATACACTGCCCTTCTTTTTGCTGCTGGGCCTTGTCTCCGTAGCAACTGGCCTGAGGCCCAAGAGCTCTCCGGCTGCGTATTCTACAGGCCCCTCGCTGAACTGCCAACCCTAGGATTCCATAGGGTCTTCACAGCCAGCCTATCATATGAGGTCTTCTCGCCTCACACAGCCAATTGTATGAGGTCTGCACCTGCCTGACGCAGACAAACAGATAAACTCACAAACTCTGATTTTTATATAGTAGATTAGATGCAGCACAGAGACACAGCTTTTGCCAGAACTGAGGAAACCAGCACAGGTTTCAGCTTTAAGGACTCCCTGCTCCCACCCTGCTCACATTCTTTTGCATTTAACACCAGGTTGCACCAGTTTCTCAAATGACCTTAGTTCCCAGGCTGTGGCCTGCACACACACACACACCGCCCTGATACCCAAACAGGAACGCAATGCAAAGCAATACAGCAACAGGGCGGCCAAGCAGTCTAAACAGCATGGCTAATGAGCCTAACTTAGTGGCCTCTTTACAGATCTTCTGTCTGAAACCCCAGAACCAGGTAGGCAGTAACCTTCTGAAAGGTTATTGAACTGCAACTCCCATCATCCCTCATGGCCAGCCTCACTGGCTGATGGGATTTTCAACCCATTAATATTTGGATAGCTACAGTTGCCCTTGCAGAGAGTTGCTGTCAGTCAGTGCAGACAATACTGAACTAAATGGCCCGACAGTCTTGGCTGTTTATGAAAAAGTTCTGTGTGGTCCCATTTCAATCAACCTGCCCTTCAGAAAGAAGGGCACTGCAATTGTGCTTTATTTTTAGAGAAAGGACTGTAGCGTAGGGCAGCGATGGGCAATATTTGGACAGCCAACAGTTCCTTACGTGTTTTGCTCTCAAGTCAAGTCCCCAAATATGTCACTTTTTTCTCTGCTCAATAAACTTCATGCTAACTATGTTATCTGAAGCATCTAGGAATGCAGTTTTCCTTTGGAACAGTCTCATACTCATGTTTACTTTGTTCTGATCAAAGAAAGAAAGAGAGACAGGGAGAAGGAAGGAAAGAAGGAAGACAGACAGACAGACAGACTGTATAACTTTTTAAAGAAAACAGAAATGGTCTTCTGGACACTTTGGTCCTTTTCGCATGGCATTTGCATGATGCACTCACAATCACATGATGCTCCAGGGTAGGGCAAGTGCTGATTGAGCACCTTTTCATTTTCGGCTAGAAGCCAAAAATGGTGTATGATCATGAATTGCTCCCAGGCCCCACGCGCACTTACTTGGCATGCGGAGTCTCCGGAGCCGCACTGGTCGCACTTCCTGCCCCAGTGCAGCCTGGGAAAATTCCAGGTTGCACTGCGGAAGGAAGAGGTGGGGCTCTCGCGTGAGCAGGCAGCTTGTATGGAGCCAAAGGACCCTGGATGCAAGAGCCTCTCACCAGAGGCTGCTTGCGCGATCCCAGCACCCCAGAGCCAGAAGAAGGTAAGATGCAGAAAGGACCTAAGCTAGGTAAGCAATGGTCTGATACCACGTGAGGTAGTTTCCTATATTTCCCCACTGTAGCCATTACCAGTCCACAAGTATACATGGCTGTTGTTGTTAAATGCCATCAAGTCAACTTCAGCTTATGGCAACCTTATGGATGGGAGACCTCCAAGCTACTCTGTCATATACTCAGGTCATGCCAATTCAGGGACGTGTCTTCTTCGATTGAGTCTATCCATCTGGAATGTGGTTTTCCTCTTTTCCTAACTGCCTGCTGTCTTACCAAGCATTATTGCCTTTTCTAGTGAGTCCTGTCTTCCCATGACATGGCCAAAGCATGACAGCCTCAGTTTAGCCATCTTGGCTTCTAGGGAGAGTTCAGGCTTGATTTGCTCTAGGATCCATTCCTTTGTCTTTTTAGCACTCCTGGGTATCTGTAGAACTCTTCTCCAGCATCACATTTCAAGAGAGTTGATTTTCTTCCTATCAGCCTTCTTTGCTGTCCAGCGTTCACAACCATACATGGAAATGGGAAATACAATGGCATTACAAAACAGGTCCTAGACCACCAACTAAGCATCTTTCCTCATATGGACACAAAAGAATTGCAAGTTGTTGCAACTCTGCATTAACAATTCTCAGTGTAACATTTGGAAATAACAACAATATTTTAAAAATTGCAGAACAGAAATCCCAATGTGTCACTCTGATTTTCAAAAGAAAGACCAGATTATCTGAAACAGCACAAAACAGAGATGGATCTGGATGAGGTTTTTGGAAGCCTGCCTAGCCCAGTTCTCAGAGATAGCAGGGGCAGGTCTTACCGTCAGGATGTTTCGGCTGTACCGGACACCTCGATCCCAGCTTCCCAGGTCAACTCTTGGCTCCCATATCCGGAAGCCATTGCAGGATTCGGTGTAGAGCAGAAAGAAATCCGGGTAGAAGAGGTAGGTGGCATCAAGGGTGGGTCCAGGAGGCGTCACGCTATCTAGGTACCAGTGGATCCCAATGCCAGCCACATACTTGGCAGCACTGCTGTTGCCAATGACCTGAAAAAAGAAGGAGGAGAATATGGACAAAGACCACATAATATAAGAGGAAGACAGACACAAGACAAGACGAGTAGTCACAGCGAGTTCTTCACCCAGACTCTGAGTCTAGTTTCTTCCTAGCTTTGCTATTTGAATAAGAGACAGATTCACAAAGGGAATATGTTGCTGCCTTTCCCAACTTAGGATTCTCTAAATGTTTTAAACAACAACTCCCATCATCCCTGACCATTGCTGTAGGGTTAAATTTACTTTTTAAAAATAACTAGCGTATTTACCTGGCGTTGCCTGGGATTTTATTTTCCTCTGAAGAACTCACCAGACTGTCTTCTTCAGTACCTGTAACTTTCCTCCATATTTCCCAATGCAATCTGTATTCGGAGTTGTTAACATACACAGTTTGGGTTCCTGAGGGAATGCACTGTCCTCCTCCTTGCTGCTAGGCCTCATCTCCATAGCAAGTGGCCTATTCCAGTACCTGTAACTTATACCATATTCCCCAATCCAATCTGTATTCAGAGTTGTTAACATAACAGAGGGTTTGGTTTCTGAGGCAATACACTTCCCTTCTTCTTGCTGGTAGGCCTCGTCTCCATAGCAACCGACCTGAAGTCCAAAAGCTCTTGGCTGAGAATTCTAAAGGCCCCTCCCTAAACTGCCAACCTCAGGATTTCATAGAACCTTCACAGCGGGCCAATCACATGAGGTCTTCACCTGCCTGACACAGACAAGCAGACAAACTCACTGACAAATTTTGACTTTTATATAGTGGACTAGTTTCCATTCTGAAGAGCAAAGCTGTAATTAGCTGATGTAGCTACAAATTTTTAAAGTAACTCTTTCCTTTCTGATTACAGTGGCCCCTCCACTTTTGTGAGGGCGCCGAGTGCAAAACTCTCACAAAAGTTTTTTTTTAAATTGAATAACTCTGTCCCCTCAAGTGAGCAAGTGAAAGAATCCACACACATGCCTTTTCCATGGTTCTCCTCTCTTATAGGGATCTCTCTCCATTCCCTTGCCTTTTTCCCTGACACACATGCCTTCCTTCTCCACACCGAGGCAAAAGGCAAGGGAATGGGAGGGGGAGCCATGCATGCAGAGAAGGAATCCATATGTGTGCCCTCTCCTCCATTCTCCCCTTCCCATTCCCTTGCCTTTTGCCCAGGCGTGGAGAAAAAAGGCATGTACACTTGGGCAAAAGGCAAGAGAACGGGAGGGAGGAGCCATGCATGTGGAGAAGGAAGGCATAGCCCTCTCCCCATTCTCCCCTTCCCATTCCCTTGCCTTTTGCCCAGGCATGGAGGAAAAAGGCAGGTACACCTGGGGAAAAGACAAGGGAACGGGAGAGAGGAGCCATGCATCCAGAGAAGGAAGGCATATGTGTGCCCTCTCCCCCATTCTGCCCCTCCCATTTCCTTGCCTTTTGCCCAGGCATGAAATAAAAAAGATGGGTACACCTGGGCAAAAGGAATGGGAGGGGGACAATGGGGGGAAGGCACACATACACCTTCCTTCTCCACACCTGGGGCTCTCCCGTCACATTTGTTTGCCTTTTCCCCAGGCTCAGAGAAGGAAGACCCATGCACCAATGCAAAAGGCAAAGGAACAGGATGGGGTATGCATGCACTTCATGAATACTCAGATTTGCAAAGGTCAAACCTGCAAGTATGGAGGGAACACTGTATTCAGAAAGAGCTGGAATGGTTATTTTTATTTATGTTTCAAAAACTCAGAAACCTGAAGCCACCGACACCCTGAATTTATAAAAGCAACCCCTATCAATATTGAGATCTCCTGCGATTTTAAAAAAATCATGGGAAATAAACCCTAAAGGTGCCAGAATCTATCTGATATTGGAAGCTAAGCAGGGTCAGCCTTGGGTAGTACTTGGATGTGAAACTGCCAAGGAATATCAGGTGTTTCAGGCTACATTTCAGATGGAAGAACCGGCTGAACCATCTCCTTGCCTAAGAAACCCTATGAATTCCATAGGGTCACCATAAATTGACAGGCGTGCTCACACACCACAGGCAAAGCTCACTACACTACAATCACAATCCAATATTGTTGTGCCTTAGCAATCTAACTCCAGCTGGTTGTTATAAAAGCACATAAAAATTCAGTGACACTCACACTGCAAAAAGCATGAAGTTATCTTTCACTGATAACAAGGTAGCTGGTTATTGGTAAGGTATTTCTCAGATTCATCACAGCTTGGACATAATGGGTTATTTCTTAATCGGTTACTTCTCAGTCCTAGGCCATTTCCGCACTAGACTGTTATAGCGCTATCATTCCACTTTCAACATCCTATGGAATCCTGGGGTTTGCAGTTCAGGGAGGGGCCGGCCGGCCCCTCCCTGAACTGCAAACCCCAGGATTCCATAGGATGTTGAAAGTGGAATGATAGCGCTATAACAGTCTAGTGCGGAAACAGGCTAGAGATGGTTGGCTTTTCAGCCAGTGATACAAGTCTCCCAGCTGGGCAACGTTTTGCTGGGAAATCCTGTCAGTCCATTCTTGGCAACCCAGTCAAGATCTCAGGCTTAACAACCTACCACGTCGGCCCATTTGGGCAAGTTGATCCTTTGGTCGTCGTGAATAACGAGCAGTACGTTTTTGTGGCTGCTGGCAGCCAGTGCAGGGCCCAGATCCTTGATGATAAAATCACGTTGCTCTTCAGGTGTAAACTGAGTCATGGGGAAATCCTTCAAGGGAATGTAAACGGAAGAAGCTGGCTCATTCTGAGCCGTGACAGCCCAGAAGGTGATGTTGTACCTGGCGTATTCATCCAGGAACCTGGATTCCAATACATGGAAGAAATGAGACGCGGAGCTTTTCGGTTAACTTTGTAAAATTAATTAGTTATTGTTACAGTATCGAGGCCCCCACTCCTCAGCCAAAAGACCTAGAGCCTTTCCACACTACACTGTTATAGTGCTATTATTCCACTTTCAATATCCTCTGGAATTCTAGGGTTTGTAATTTACTGAGGCCAAAAAGCTTTCTGCCTGAGAATTCTAAATGCCCCCCGAAAAACTGCAAACGCCAGGATTCCATAGGATGTCGAAAGTGGAATAATAGCACTGTAACGGTGTAGTGTGGAAAGGCTCCTAGTTAGCTACCACAACAGTTACAGTTTTAAAGTAACAGCTTCCTTTCACAGTTATCAAATATAACAGTTGCATTTAGGTATTTTTATTTGCTTGTTTAACCTGAGTACTGGAAAGCCACTGGAATGTGCTACAAACAATCTTCTCGCATCTACACTGTTGTCAAAATGTACTACAGAGCCCAAGGCATAGCATAAACCAAAACCAGGTGCTAATAACTCCCCCGTTTAGTGAAACCAGTGTTTCTCCACTTAAATCTTGACAGTTACACAGCAAAAGGAATGATGCTGCCCCTCTTTAAAAGCAATTTAAAATTTTTAGATTGCTACATGAGTCTATACAGTACATTACTGTACTATGAAGACTCCTGTATCGATCTAAAAATTTTAGTCAAAAAATTGACTTAAAAAGTCTGGGTCAGTTTATTCCCAGGTAATATAAGTTCTAAGCTCTTATCATAAAAAGGAACCATCCCTTTTTCTGGCCATTTCTGCACGAAACTGTTATAGTGCTATTATTCTACTTTCAGCATCCTATGGAATCCCAGGGTTTGCAGTTTAGAGAGGGGCCTCAAGGGCCAGCCACTTCAAAGGCCCCTCCCTAAACTGCAGATCCCAGGATTCCATAGGATGTTCAAAGTGGAATAATAGCACTAAAACAGTCTAGTGCAGAAATGGCCCCTGAGTAGAGTGACAAAAGGTGAGGGCAGTGATGTTGACTCAAGTTGATTGACTTGGACTCAAGTTGTACTTAGGTAACTCCAATTACTCAATTTGGACTCAACTCAGCACCAAATGTTGCACTAACTCAGTCTGACTCTAACTTCTATATTTTTAGTGTCTTGACTAGCTGCCCTTGGTTCAGTAACGTTGTTAAATTAAATTGTTCAATTATTTAACTCTGGAAATTCTGGAAGATAGGTTGGGGTACAAATTTGACTTCCAGACTTAAAACTTGACTTGAAAGTATCTTGCAAGGACTTGAGTCTCGACTTGAGGCTTGAACGCAGAGACTTGAGACTTGACAGCAGTGTGATGCAGCAGCTAAGAAAGCCAATGCAATTCTTGGTTGCATCAGTAGGAGTATAGTGTCTAGATCAAGGGAGGTAAGAGTGCCATTCTATTCTGCTTTGGTTAGACCTCATTTGGAGTACTGTGTCCATTTCTGGGCACCTCAGTTCAAGAAGGATATCGACAAGCTGGAGTGTGTCCAGAGGAGGGTGACCAAAATGGTGGAGGGCCTGGAAGCCATGGAGCCCTATGAGGAGTGGCTTAGGGCGCTGGGGATGTTTAGTCTGCAGAAGAGAAGGTTAAGAGGGCACATGATAGCCGTGTTTAAACATCTGAAGGGATGTCATGTTGAGGACGGAGCAGGATTGTTTTCCACTGCTTCAGACAAGGAGCAATGGATTCAAGCTGGAGGAAAGGAGATTCCACCTGAACCTCAGGAAGAACTTCCTGGGGGTCAGAGCTGTCCAGCAGTGGAATCCGCTGCCTCAATGCAATGTGGTGGCGTCTCCTTCTTTGGAGGTTGTTAAGCATAAGCTGAATGGCCATCTGCCCGGAGGGCTTGGATGTGGATTCCTGCACGGCAGAAGGGAGTTGGACTCAATGACCCCTGTGGTCTCTTACAACTCTATGGCCCTTTTCGCAGGTCATTTGCCATGCGAAAGGGCACCTGGAGCGTCGTGCGATTCTGAGGAGCGATCTGCACAACGCACTCACAATTGCGTGACGCTCCAGGGTAGGGCAGGCACCGCTCACACACTTTTTCATTTTTGGCTTTCAGCCGAAAATGATGCATGATCTCGCATTGCTCCAGGGCCCTGCGCGCACTTGCCGTGCGTGCGGAGCCTCCGAAACCGCGGCAATCACACTTCCTGCCACAGCGCAGTCTGGGAAACTCCCAGGCTGTGATGCAGAAGGAAGAGGCATGGCTCTTGCGCTGCCTGCTTGGAAGCAGGCAGCTCATGCGGAGCTGAAGCAGTGGGGACACAAGAGCCTCTTGCTGGAGGCTGCTCGTGCGATCCCTGCACCCCAGTGCTGAGAAAAGGTAATCTGTGGAAAGGGCCTATGATTCTATGACTTGTGACTTGGGGTAAAAGACTTAAATACATCAATGGGTGAGAGTGTAGTCTGTCCAAGGAAAATATAAAAGATGTATCAGCCCTATCCATTTTTCTCTAATGCAGCGCTGCTTCTGGTCTTTTTGAATGCCTGGGTTGGAAACAGTGCTCCCCTCAACTCCCCTCGAAGGAGTGTTGAGAGAGTAGAGGGAGTCAGTCTTTCTTTTAGGGTCTCTCAAGATGAACTAACCTCTTGCCTTTTGCCACTCTACTCAGAGAAGGAGATGGCTCTTTTTTTTTTAATCAGAGTTAATACTGTACCTTAATTTTCATCAAAATAGGAACCATCAAATCAAATTTGAAATTTGAAGTTTGGCCCTTGGCCTAGTGCATCTGAGAGCCAGCATGGTGTAGTGGTCTTGGACTACGGCCCTTAAGACTGGGGTTCGATTTCCCACTCAGCCGCAAAATCCCATTGGGTGACCTTGGGTGCATCACACACTCTCAGCCCCAGAAAACCTTAAGGTTCACCTTAAGGTTGCCGTAAATCAGAAACAGCATGAAGACATACAACAACAATACAGAATTTATTTCAGATTTTAACTGCTTTGTACCACCCTATTCACACAATTTGCACTCATGGTATATTAGCAAACTCTCCATTCCTCCCCAGTTCTCCTCTCCAAATGCTACCAGGACACTCCTCTTGGCTAAGCCAATCCATCTTCTGACTGACTCAATCCAGTTCCTCCCACAGAGTTGTGATTTTGGAAATCCTGACTGGGAACTCTAGAGCAAGCAGAGAGGCATGACATGGATGTATCTGAGAATGCATTGTTTGGTTGGTTTGGCTAAGGTTATTTTAACAGTCCACAGATTTACCTAAAAATGGCAAAATTTCTATCTGTTCACTTTGTTTTTATATAGCCAGCCCTCCACATTCACTGGAGTTAGAGGCACAGGACCCCTGCAAAAAAGGGAAAAACACACATATCAAAATGTAGGTGGGTGTGTCTGTGGGAAGGAAGCAAGATATGGGGGGGGCAGGCAGCCAGGGTCCAAACCAGGGAAAGGGGGTGGGTCAGCGTGGTGGCCCTATACTTCTCTCTTGCTCATCTCCTTCCTTGCACGTGGAGGGACGTTGGGAGAGGGTTTGGGGTGCTGAGAAATCAGGCTGCAAACCATCTTTAGCTGGCCAGGGAATAGCTGGTGGAGGACCAGGAGGACCAGGGGTAGGTTTTAAAGGGCTGAATGGCCTGGTTGGAACCACTGAGAGGGAAAGCTCCCCTGAAAAAAAAGTGCCCAAATTGGAGGGGAGGAGCTGGAGAAATTTGCAAACAATCAAATCCGCAAGAGTTAAACCTGCAAATGTGGAGGGATGACTGTATATAAAATTTCAGCCACTCCTTGCTGTCAGAGCCTGCTGCCTGAGGCAGCCACCTCCCTCTCTTTCTTGGCAGGGCCAGCCCTGATAAGACAAAAAGTATCAAAGGAAATTAGGAAAGAGAATTATAGGCTAAGAACAGATAACATAATTGCTACTTAGCCACATCATACCTTTTGTTCTCTCTGCAGTAAAGCCATTTGCTCAAGCCTCACAGAGGAACCCATTGCCAGATGAAACAAATACATATCTGACAAAATAGCAGGTCCAGGTCTTGTGGTGGATGCTCATGGCATCTTAAAATAGTCTCAAAGTTCTGTAATTGTTGTGCAATGAGAAAGAGACCCCCATGTCCACTATTTGTCTCCCCCACCACCAGCAGATTGAAGCCTTTACTCCTTCACCTAAGCCCCACAGAGGGCCTTTCCACACTATACTGTTATGGTGCTATTATTCCACTTTCAACCTCCTATGGAATCCTGGGGTTGGCAATTTAGGGAGGAGCATTTACGATTCTCAGCCGGAGAGCTCCTTGGCCTCAGTTAACTCCAAACCCCAGAATTCCACAGAAGGTTGCAAGTGGAATAATAGCACTATAACAGTGTAGTGCAGAAAGACCCAGAGAGACTACTACCTGAAAAATAAAATAGACAAATACCTGACAAAGTAGCAGGCCCAGGTCTTGTGGTAGATGTCTCCTGCTTCTCCCTTCAGGCGCCCTTTGCCCTTCACTTGCTCACTGGTCCTCAGCCAAGCAGGGCCGGTCCACGGGCTGGCAATCAGGGAGAGCGGCCGCTTAGAGAAGGCCATGAAGCGGTGGAGAAGAGGGATCTATGGGAAAGGTGATGACGAGGATCCAGTAAGTGGATCCTGCATCCAGAGGCATTAGCTTACCTCACCCACCCACCTGCCCATCCCTAACCATTACCAGTTAGCAGGCCCACCCATTTTTAGGTTGCCTCTGGAAGCAACACATGCTCTTTCCTTTCCAGAGGGTTAAGTGCATGGATCATACTTTTGGCATTAGTCATAAGATCTGGGAAATGGCACAGGAGCGAAAGTTATGCATTCATCCCTCTCACCAACACCTGTTCCAAACAAAAACTCTCTAGATTTCAAGATACAGCACACAAGAGGTCTCCAACTGAATGTTGCAATATAGAACACCCTTGTTTGAAGAGAAAAGGATTTCAGGCATCCATTTTCATCTATTCCAGGATAATCTATTCCACCACACTCCATTTTCCAGTGGAAGAGGAGCCACAATAGAAAGCCCTGTGGTACCTTCAACCTACTGCATAAGTCCCATAAAGTAATAGTTTTGTTGTTGTTGGACAATCTACACAGAGCTAGATCAGTAGCACAATCAATTAAACGGCTGTAAACAATGTTCCTCCATTTCAGCAAAGGAGGAGAATAAACTCCACATGCTTTTAGATGGAACTTGCAGTTGCAATAGTAGCTATGTAGTTTACACAATCCAATGCAAAAAATATATGTGGGACAAACAACAAAAAACAAGTAGCTGAATATCTGTATAATTTAAGAAATAAAAAATTGGGGACTCCTTTGGTCAGTCATTTTTGTTGAAATGCTGCACTCCGCCTCTGATTTCAGGTTTTGAATGCTGCAAAAATTGTCAGGAAAAAATGAAAGAATTTTTATTTTTTTAAAAAAGGAAAAAGAATGGATCCTTAAACTTGGTTCATTGGCTCCTTTAGACCTGAGTGAGGATCTGGAGCTTTGTTCACTATTGTAACATTAATCTATCATCACAATGAAAAGAACTTACACTAGGCCATCTTGTAGCTGGATTACATCAGATGTTCTTGGAACTAGGCACACCGTTTTCTCTGGTCTAATTCATTGTCTTGACTATTTGAGGAATTGTATAATACCCTTTTGTTACATACCTGTCCACTTCACAAGGAGAGTGCAGTAGCAGCTCCAGAAATTTCTGCTGGATTTATGGTAAGTATGAGATTTATTATATATATAATGGTCTGTTATATGAACATGTTGGATTTTGGACGTGTATTGTTCTTTCATATAGTATTGACAATGACGTATCCATTTCTAATGCAGCCCCTGAAGAAGGCCAAGAATATAAAAAGAGGGCAAAACGCGTTGGGCTTTTTAAAGAATAAAATCTATTCCATCTACAAGCACGTAGGATTTATTCTCCTTCACCTTTGTTGATCAGATACATGCTTTCCAAGTTTTGTTTTTGCTCCCCGTTTCAACCATTTGCAGTTTGACAGTAGAATATGCTGCTGCCTGGAAGTGTGGTGAAGTCTCCTTTTTTGGAAGATTTTAAGCAGAGGCTGGATGGCCATCTGTCAGGAATGCTTTGATGCATGGCAGGAGACTGGACTGGGTGGTCCTTGGAGTCTCTTCTAACCTGTTTTCCACACTTAGACTGTTATAGCGCTCTGATTCCACTTTCAACATCCTATGGAATCCTGGAGTTTGCAGTTCCGGGAGGGGCCGGCTGGCCCCTCCCAAAACTGCACACTCCAGGATTCCATAGGATGTTGAAAATGGAATCAGAGCGCTGTAACAGTCTAGTGCGGAAATGGCCTAAACATGCTTCATTTCACGACACAGTAATTCAGTTTTACTAGCAAACTGGAGGTACCCATAGGCGTATTTAGGGTGGAGAAGGGCAGCCCCCGCCCCAGATTCTGGCCTATTACCACCATTCTTGCCATCAAGCTTGCTGGCAGCAGAGGGAAAAGCAGCCCCCTCCCACCCGGTCATTGTCTGGTGCCACCATTCTTGTCAGGGAAAGACCCAAGCAAGAACGATGGCAGCAGGCCAGACTTGTGTCCGGGGGTCTTTCTTGGCCAGGGAGGCGACACACCAACACGCTACAGGAGACACACTAATGTGTCACGACACACCATTTGGAAAGCCCTGTCCTATGGAATCCTGGGATTTGCAGTTTGGGGAGGGGCATTTAGAATTCTCCGCCAGAATGCTCTTTGGCCTCATTAAACTACATGCAACCTGGGAGTGTGGTGGAGTCTCTTTCTTTGGAGGTTTTTAAGCAGAGGTTGGATGGACATCTATCGGGAGTGCTCTGATGTGGGTTCCTGCATGGCAGAAGGGGACTGGATTGGATGGCCTCTGGGGTCTCTTCCAACTCTAGGATTCCATGATTCTGGTTCCTCTGTAAATTTTGGGCTGTCCCTGCTCCCCTCAGAAGAAATCCACTGATACCTTCCTGCAGTTGCTGATGGTGCCATTTTGGCTACAGGAGGAGTACCAGGGAAATAAGGAGTTTTTTATATGAAGCCAATAGAAGGCAGTAGAGAGTCTCTTTTCTCCCATATCACTCACTCTCAGTTCAGTGTCCTCCTGGGCCAGGCTGAAGCACTTCAGTTCACGGTCTCCTGGGCACTTGTCCGCATAACTGTACGCACGGGTGGAGAAGTCAGAGCATGCCATGGGCAAGCGCAAAAGGTTGTACTCGATCCCTGCAGGGACAGGGAGAAGCAAAAAGATTACAAAGGCATTGTTGTTGTTGTTGTTGTTGTTGTGTGCCTTCAAGTCGTCTCTGTATTATGGCAATCCTAAGGCAGACCTATCACTGGGTTTTCTTGCCAAGACTTGTTCAGAGAGGCTTTGCCTTTGCCTTCCCCTGAGGCTGAGAGAATGTGACTTGCCCAAGGTCACCCAGTGGGTTTCCATGGCTGAGCAGAGATTTGAATTCTGGTCGCCAGAGTTGTAGCCCAACACTCAAACCACAACATCACTCTGGCTCTCTGGAAGGTATGTTTCAGCCCTATTTCTGATTGCTGTCTTTCTATGGGCCTGCCCCACAGTCTGCTCCTTCAGGATTCCAGTTTGAATCAGGAAAAATGCAAAACTTAATGCCAAATAGGAACATTTTTCTCTTAGGTTGCCTATATTTAGCCATGCACTGGCAGGAAAAAACACCAAATAAAATCTGCATGCTACTATATATACACCAATGATGAGCCACACAGGGATTCTGTGGGAGTTAGTCCAAAAAAATCCAGAAGATCACAGTTGAGATCCTGTGGTACAATACAAGTTTAAGGAGTTGCCTGCCTACACACCCAGCAATTAGGGGAGCAGGTCAGAGTCTAAAAAGCACATGCAGTGTTTCAAGGTGAAGGATTTTTAATACTGCAAATAAAAACATATTGAACATGCATTCCATCTTTTCCTCCAAAAGAGATTTTTTTCCCCTGACAAAGAGAAACAAAAGAAACCATGAGAAAACACAAGAGGTGTAGAAACTGAAGTTAGCATTTCATCACAGCAGATGGTTTTCTCCCCAGGCTTTCTAGTCTTTGAGCTGGCAGTTTCTCACCTGAAGTTCTACATTGCAGACCCCTAATTCAGCATTTGGTATATAGCCTTTTTTTTTCATCCATCAATGTATTTTACATTGCAATACATCACAATATATTTTACACTGCAATACATTGCAACTCTCCTTCTGAACTTTTCAGACCTTTTCAGAGTTGGACTACAACTCCCAGAACCCCCTGATGATGGGAGTTGCAGTCTAGATATGTTTCTGCATCCTGCCGAAGCCAGTTTCCTGAGCTGGGTGCTCTCACCTTCTTCAGAGAAGTAAGACCGGAGCAAGTGGTCCTGAGTGGCCGGAGATAACCGCATGATGTTGATCGCAGCAGCATCGGTGTGGGATCCACCAAAACCCTTGATGTGCTGGTAGTGAACAAAAGGGTTATAGATATACACCAACCCTTGGGAGGAAGAGGAGATTGAGAACACTGGTTAGATTTGGGCACCCAGAATGAGTTGAGTGACATCGGAGAACATCTTTTAGTTTAAGGTCCAGATTCAATTTCTTAGATGTTCTTGGGGGTCCCTTTCCAGTGTTGAGTGAGGCAACTGACACAAAGGTGGGACTATGAATGCCAGCATAATTCCACTCAAATCTCTTCCTGCCAAGAACTAAGCCAGAGCTTTCCAAACTTTTCATGTTGGTGACACACTTTTTAGACATGCATCATTCCGCGACACAGTAATTCAGTAAGTGGAGGCAGCTCCTCCTCCTGGACCTGGCCCAATGCTGTCCTTGCTGGGGTCTTCCTTGGCTTGGGGCAGTGGTGGCAGTGGCAGCAGGAGAGGCAGCCCCTCCACCTGAGCCTAGCCTGCTGCCACCCCCACCCTTACTAGGGTCTTCCTCAGCCCAGGGTGGTGGCAGCAGGAGAGGCAGCCCCTTCACCTGGATCTGGCCTGCCACCGCTGCCCTCACCAGAGTCTTCCTGGTGGCAGTAGAGGCAGCCCCTTCACCAGGCCTCACCTGCCACAGCAGTGGGAGTGTTACCCCATGGACAGACCCCCATCCCGGGAAGTATAATTTTGACATTAAAATGCATCTGAGCCATAGGTGGCCGGGTTGGTACGTAGACAGTCAGGCTAGCGATCGGACAAAAGATCAAAGACTCATAACTTCCCCCGTCACGTCTCCATGGGAAACCTCAGAAAGGCACGTAGGGACAGATAATGGGCCATCAGCATGACAATACTTTGGAGGAGATTGCCTGATTCCCCCCTCCCCCGAATGCTTGGAACAAAGCAAGGCATATCAAAGCGAAGTCCAGTTACCCGGTGTGACTATCGTGCAGCCATCAGGCAGCTATCACATCTCCATCATTCTTATGTTTCGGCCATTACTTTTTCCGGGAAGAGGGTCTGCCCCCAAGGCATGTTTGGCCCTAGAACTAGGCCCCCTTTTCAACTCCATTTTGGAGTTCTCCCAGACTTGGCTGGCAGACTGTCAGTTGAGGCTGTCCTCAGCCCCTCCCCTTTGCTGACTTTCGTTCTCCGCTTGTCTTGTTCCCAGCCTAAAGACATCGGGACTGGTACAGTATTACCCTCTTCTCTCGTTCCCTCCGCTTTTCCCCTATCAATTTTCACCTCTTTCCATTTCAATAGTTCTTGTATGCTTGTGTGAGTGAATGCAACAGTGTGCTTGTGTGGATTTTGACTTCTTTTCCAATAAAATACTGAAAATTGAACAGTTAGTCTAATTCTCTGTGATCTGATTCCATAAAGCTGGGCTCAAGATCTCTTGAATTACCATGCCCTCTTCACATTGCTACAGCAGTCCTTAGCTAATTTCCCCCACAAGTGATAATTTTGACAAGCGTCAGGAATCCCCCTAAGGAACCCCCAGTAAGCAGGGTAACAGGGTAACCTGTTACGTTCACACAACACACCTACACACTGCAGCCAACACACTAGTGTGTGATGACTCACGGTTTGGAAAGCTCTGAACTAATCCTCAGGAAAAGGGCCTCAGCCTTTTTAAGCACGGCAAAAACTCTTAACAAAAGTTGGAGAACCACCGCACATGGTGTCATGTGGAAGGAAAGCCCAGGAACAGACTGGGCTCTGGGGCTGAAGATGCCCCACCCCTCTTGCACAGAACACCCTTCCAACCTGCCCCCCAAAACCCCCATCCCAGGAGCTTACCTGACCCGGAGGGGCTTGGTTGGACCTTCCCTTCGCTGCGCTCCAAGCGCTTACCCGCCTTGCTGCTCTCATACTTGACAAAGCTGCCGACAGGAGGAAGGGAGACGGGGTCCAGCGTGTCACAATAAGTGGCATTGCAGACGCACACCATGGCATCAGAGCCAAAAAACCGGGGGGCGCAAGGATAACTTGCTGTGAGAGAGGAAGGGAAAAGAGCAAGGGCCTGAGTGGGGACGCCAGTCTCTTTCAGGGAAGGCACTCTGCACATGTCCTGGCAGAAGGGGATATACAGTTGCTCATCCCTGTATTCACTCCCTCTGCAGAGTCCTGCTCTGCTGCCTCAATGAAATGATCCCAAAGGCATTCTGGGCCAGCAGAGAGATAACAGCCCCCTGTCTTAGAATCATAGAATGGTAGAGTTGGAACAGACCACAAGGCCATCGAGTCCCACACCCGGCCATGCAGGAATACACCATCAAAGCATTCCTGACAGATGGCCATCCAGCCTCTACTTATAAACCTCTGAAGAAGGAGACTCCACCACACTCCCAGGCAGTGTATCCCACTATTGAACGGCCCTTGCTGTCAGAAAGTTTTTCCTAATGTTTAGGTAGAATCTTTTTTTCTGAAGTTTGCAGCCATTGCTCTATGCCTTGTTCTCTGGAGCAGCAAAAAATAGGTTTGCGCCCTCCTCGACATGACATTCCTTCAAATATTTAAACATGGCTATCATGACACCTTGTTTTCTCTAGGCTAAACATGGCCAGGTCCCTAAGCTGCTCCCCATGGTTTCCAGGCCTTCTACCATTTTGGTCACCCTCCTCTGGACATGTTTCAGCTTGTCAACATCCTTCTTGAATGGGGTGCCCAGAACACCCCAGGTGAGGTCTGACCAAAGCAGAAGAGAGGAGTGCCATCACTTCCCTCAACCTAGACACTTCACATCCTGGCAAAGGGAACCTAGAGTTCTCTGTTCAAGAGCTCTGGTCCACTTTTCTGAACAACAGCACTGTAGCGCTCTAGCAGAGAAATCTAAGGACTTCAAACCAACTACATATCTCAGGGTTCTATGGGATGCAGCCATTCCAAAGTGGGACTAAACTTCTAGTAACCATGAAGTGCCATCACACTGGCAGCTTCTGTGTCAGTGGGATGATGGGTCTGTTCTGGATTTTATCCTGAACTTTGGAGGATTTACCCATGGTTATAACTCTCTTTGGGGAATAAGGTTCACCATCATGGAGAGCTCCTTGAATGCTTATAGAATGCATAATAGATTCTCTGCCACCAGCAGCGGAATGAGAAACAGGTGCTGTAGTCATGGGGCGACACAGAATTTCTCACTCTAATAAGATGCCTTGTCTTCCTGTTTAAATGA
Source organism: Iguana delicatissima (assembly GCA_948472985.1). NCBI lineage: Eukaryota > Metazoa > Chordata > Lepidosauria > Squamata > Iguanidae > Iguana > Iguana delicatissima. Next base: position 371,572 of record CAOKZL010001182.1, on the reverse strand, counting down.
GTTGTTCTGTATTTGCACCTGTCTGTATACGTTAACACAGGGCAAACTTATGAATCTCTCCATGTTCTGTTCTCCTTTTCTTGGTGACACATTTCCTCTTTTGTTGTTGCTGTTGTTACACATAAATGCTGCCCAGCAAGGAAAACATGCAAGAGGTAAAATTGCTGAGAAGAGCAAGAAGAGTGAGAAACAGGGCCAAGGGTGGAGTAGTATATTTATGGTAACCCCTGCAACTTTATTTCCTGGTTTTCGTTACTCAGCGTATGCAAGAAGGACCCAGTCAACTCAACAACAAATAGAAAATGAGGAAGATGCCAGAAGAAAAGAAAGCTACAGGAGAACATCAGGTGGGACCTAGGGACAGAAGGATCTCCATGCAATTGGGCGGGGTTGTGCCATCAGGATAAGACTTTGAAGGAGAATTTTGGGAACCCACTCAAGAGAACAAGAAACAGGATTCCCAAACCTGCTGGATGCCTACATGTCGTCCTTTTCAGAGCAGAATCCTCTGTCTGAGGGCATCTCCTTTGTGAAGAGCAATTATTGGTCCAACTCTGGTTACAAGAGAAAGAAGCTCCAGAAAATGACACCAAATGAAGAGGGGTAGTGAACACTCCGCAAAGGACAGGATCATAATTCAGAATTACCTTGACAGGGTTAGAGAGCTGGGCCAAAAGTAACCAAATGAATTTCAACAGAGAGAAATGTGAGGTACTACACTTGAGCAGAAAAAAAAATGCACAGATCTAAGATGTGTGACAACTGGCTTGACCCCAATACGTGTGAAAAGATGTAAGAGTCTCAGTAGACCACAGGCTGAACATGAGTCAGCAGTGTGATGCAGCAGCTAAAAAAGCCAATGTGATTCTGGCATGCATCAATAGGAGCATACTGTCTAGGTCAAGGGAAATAATGGTACCATTTTATTCTGCTTTAGTCAGACCCCATCTGGAATACTGAGTCCAGTCCTGGGCACCTCATTTCCAGAAGGATATTGACAAGCTGGAGTGTGTCCAGAGGAGGGCAACCAAAACGGTGAAAGGGCTGGAAATCATGAAACCCTATGAGGAGCTTATGGAATTGGGTATGTTTAGCTGGGAGAAGAGAAAGTTAAGTGTTATAGCTATGCTTAAATATTTGAAGGGATGTCATATGGAAGAGGGAGTAAGCTTGTATTCTGCTGCTCCAGAGACTATGGCAAATCCCAGAAATTTCAGAAAAGAAGATTCCACCCAAACGTTAGGAAGAACTTTCTGACGGCAAGACCTGTTCAACAGTGGAATATGATGCTTCGGAGTGTGGAATCTCCTTCTTTGGGGGTTTTTAAACAGAGGCTGGACGGTCGTTTGCTGGGGGTGCTTTGAGCCCGTGTTCCTACATGGCGGAATGGATTTGGACTAGATGTGGTCTCTTGCATCTCTATGATTCTAATATTCTAAGAAATAAGAGCAACTACCCGGATATATGTTGGCAGTTCAACTACCCGGATATATGTTGGCAGTCAAACTCTGCAAAGGCGGCAAGGTCCAGCAAGTTTCTTGCTTGTCTTGCAGACAATTTCATGGTCCAGAAGGTGGAAGAGGTGACAAGGGGATCAAATATTCTGGATCTGATCCTGACCAACATGGAAGACCTTGTTAATGAACTGGTTGGATCTTTAGGAGAGAGTGACCATGCCCTATTAGAATTTTGCATTCAGTGGGGAAGAGAAGGCAAGTGTAGCCAGGCATTCGTCTTAGATTTTAAAAAAGCAGACTTCTGTAAACTGAAGGAGCTGCTGGCTGAAATCCCGTGGTCAAGAATAGTCAATGAGAAAGGAGTTCAGGATGCATGGGAGTTCTTTAAAAGGGAGGTACTGAAGGCACAGGCTAAAACTGTGCCATTAAGGAGGAAAAATGGAAGGCATCTGAACAAACCGGAATGGTTGACTAAAGAGCTCTCAGCTGAGCTAAGTATTAAGAAAAACATGTACAGGAAATGGAAGAAGGGGGAAATCACCAAAGAAGATTATAAGCAAGTAGCCAGGAGATGTAGGGAGAAGGTCAGAAAGGCTAAAGCACAGAACGAACTTAGGCTGGCCAGAGACATTAAAAACAATAAAAAGGGCTTTTTTAAATATGTCCGCAGCAAAAGGAAAAAGAAGGAGACGATAGGGTCACTGCGCAAGGAAGATGGTGAATTAATAACAGGAGGAAGAAAAAAGGCAGAACTCCTCAACACCTTCTTTGCCTCAGTTTTTTCCCAAAAGGATAAAAACACGCAACCTGGCAGTTGGGGAGCAGGTGAGGAAGTGGGGGAAATGCAGCACAGAATAGATAGAGAGGTAGTACAGGAATACCTGGCCACACTGGATGAATTCAAGTCTCCAGGGCCAGATGAATTGCATCCTAGGATTTTAAAAGAACTAGCAGAGGTCATTGCAGAACCTCTTGCTATAATCTTTGAAAACTCTTGGCGGACCGGAGAAGTTCCGGCAGACTGGAGGAGGGCAAATGTTGTCCCCATCTTCAAGAAGGGAAAAAAAGAGGACCCAAATAATTATCGCCCGGTCAGCCTGACATCAGTACCTGGAAAGATCCTGGAGCGGATCATCAAACAGTCAGTTTCTAATTACTTAGAAAACAATGCCGTAATTACGAAAAGTCAACATGGATTTCTCAAAAATAGGTCATGCCAGACTAATCTTATCTCTTTTTATGATAGAGTTACTTGCTTGATAGATGAAGGGAATGCTGTGGACATAGTATATCTTGATTTCAGTAAGGCCTTTGACAAAGTTCCCCATGACATTCTTGCAAAGAAGCTAGTAAGATGTGGGCTGGACAGGGCTACTGCCAGGTGGATTTGTAACTGGTTGACTGACCGTACCCAAAGGGTGGTCACCAATGGCAGATTCTCATCCTGGAGAGAAGTGACTAGCGGGGTGCCACAGGGTTCTGTCCTGGGCCCGGTGCTGTTCAATATCTTCATTAATGACTTGGATGAAGGAATAGAGGGCACGCTGATCAAATTTGCAGATGACACCAAATTGGGAGGGGTTGCTAATATGCCTGATGACAGGATCAAAATTCAAAAGGACCTGAACAGATTGGAGAGCTGGGCCAAGGCTAACAAAATGAACTTCAACAGAGAGAAATGTAAGGTTCTACACATAGGCAGAAAAAATGGTATGCAGAAATATAGGATGGGGGACACGTGGCTGGCTAACAGTACGTGTGAAAGGGATCTAGGAGTCTTCATAGACCACAAGCTGAACATGAGTCAGCAGTGTGATGCGGCAGCCAAGAAGGCCAACGCAATTCTTGGTTGCATCAATAGGAGTATGGTGTCTAGATCAAGGGAGGTATTGGTACCACTCTATTCTGCATTGGTTAGACCTCATCTTGAATACTGTGTCCAGTTCTGGGCACCCCAATTCAAGAAGGATATGGATAAGCTGGAGCAGGTCCAGAGGAGGGCAACCAAAATGGTGAGGGGCCTGGAAGCCATGCCCTATGAGGACAGACTTAGAGAGCTGGGTATGTTTAGTCTGCAGAAGAGAAGGTTGAGAGGGGACATGATAGCCATGTTTAAATATTTGAAGGGATGTCATGTCGAGGAGGGAGTGGGCTTGTTTTCTCCTGCTCTTGAGACCAGGACAAGGAGCAATGGATGCAAGCTACAGGAGGGGAGATTCCGCCTGAACCTCAGGAGGAATGTCCTGACAGTCAGGGCTGTCCGGCAGTGGAATGTGCTGCCACAGAGTGTGGTGGAGTCTCCTTCTTTGGAGGTTTTTAAGCGGAGGCTGGATGGCCACTTGACGGGAGTGCTTTGAGGGTTTTCCTGCATGGCAGGGGTTTGGACTGGATGGCCCTTGTGGTCTCTTCCAACTCTACATTTCTATGATTCTATGATTCTATGAGCAGCCCCAATTCATAGTCAACATCAGAGTGAGCAGAAGACAAATAGGATCTTTGCTTACAGTCTGCCTCTGCAGGTGAGATTCACAGTCATGGCTTGCAGATTTGTCTCTGTACAGAAGCTCTTTTGAATGTTATACAGCTCTGCAGTTTTTTAATGATCTGTCTTTTGCAGACTCACTTCCCTGCCCTTTCTGAGGATGCCTCAAGAGGTCAAGCTGCAAACCTAGCCAGTGATGCACAGTGCTCTATCACAGTACACTTGTTGTTGTGTGTCTCCAAGTAATTTCTGACTTAGAATGACCCTATCAGTGGATTTTCTGGGGCTCAGATTGTGTGATATGCCTGAGGTCACTCAGGGGATTTTCATAGCTGAACAGAGATTGAACCTGCGATATGTTCACCTTAGGACTGTGATAGGCTGGAATGACTTGAAAAGCACACAACAACAACCACAACAACCATACAATCTTATAGCAATTGGGCGTGAATCTGTAGCTTCACTTCCTCCATCATCCCCGTTTGATAGCTGAATATATGTGTTTATTATGAGAAGTGTGCCTCTCAGGTGGCGGAGCAGAGAGGGGGCAAGAGGGGGGGCTATGGCACAAAGGGTGTGGCCACTAAGTGTGGGGGCATGGCCGCTGTGCGTGGGGATGTGGCCAGGGCGCACGAGGGCCCGGACACCCCAAAAACATTGCCACCCAAGGTGAAACACCCCCCTGCCCCCATGTCCCTATGCGACTGGCCTCTTCCAAGGATTAGAAATCTTAGTGACTAATCCTAACTAGAGCAGACCTGAGAGCCAGCATGGCGTAGTGGCTTGAGCATTGCGCTGTGACCCTGGAGAGCATGGAAACCCACTGGGTGACCTCAGACACATCACACATTCTCAGCCCCAGAAAACTCCACAACGAGTTCACCTTAGGGTCGCCACTATGGGAGATGTGAATGGATATTGTGTTAGGGAAATGAGAATTCTACACCTTTCTTTCTCATCCCTCCATCTGATCAGTACACAGATAATCAGTCAAAAAGAGAAATAAGTGGGATTGACAGAGGCTGTGTAGAATCTCTTTAAATTTAAATAAAAAACTGTTCAAGATCTTTATCAGCTGTACAGTTGGCCCCCCACATTTGTGGATTTAATATTCACTGATTTGCAGTGATATAGACTCGAGTCGATAGACTCGGACTCGAGTCAGACTTAAGCCACTAAATGACTCGCCTTGAGACTTGGTGGAAATTACATACCGACTCGACTCGACTCGACTTGAGACTTGCATTAGTGGCTGACTTGCTGCCTGTGGTTCAGTAACGTAACACATTCATCCAGAAACATTCATCGTCCCATGACGATCCGTCTCAAGCCCAAAGTGTGGGCACACTTCTCGGAGGGAACAGCAAATGGGTCAGGCAATGGGCTTGAGGTGGGCTTGAGGTCTGCTCAGCAACCTGTCCCTGCTACATATAGGAGGAGCTTTCTAAAACTTTTCCTAAAAGCAGAAGACAAGACTCATGCCCAGAGTGCAAGGCACATATCTCACAGGGGAAGAGAAAATGTGTTAGGCAGTGGTCTTGAGGAGGAAGGAGCTTTCCTTCTAAAGCTCTTGAAGCTTCAATAATTCGGAGTAAGAAGAATCCTATTCCCCACTTCTGAAAAGCCTCCAGCTTTGCAAATGGGAAGTAAGAAGGATCCTATTTCCCGCTTCCAAAGCTGCAGATGGCAAAATCACAAAAGTAGAGGACCAACTCTTCTTAAATTGATAAAACTGACTGTATTCGACTGTATCCAGAAATTCTGGAATACCAGTTGGGGTATAAAGTTGGCTCCCAGACTTGAGACTTGACTCGAGACTAGACTTGAAAGTATCTTGCAAGGACTTGAGACTCGACTTGAGACTTGGAGCAAAAGACTTAAACACGTCACTGCTGATTTGATTATTTGCAAGTTTCTCCAACCTCTGACCACCTCAAGCGCTTCTTTTCCAGGAGAACCTTCCCTGTGGAGGCTCCAATAAGGCCCTGTAGCCTTTTAAAATCCTCCCCCTGGTCCTCCTCCTCCACCACCAACCACTGCCTGGCCAGCTAAAGAGAGATTGTAGCCCGATTTGTCAGCACCGCAAAGGCCCTTTCTGCACCAGGCTATTAAAACAGTGCAGAGCGACCTCCGATGGAGGTCTTCTGCACCGTAGACTGGACTGGGGCGGACTACTTTTTGCAGTTCCGCACCTCAGTCCACTCCAGAGCAACTGGAACTGGTTGCACGTGCGTTTTTAAAAACCTCTTTTTAGAGGTTTTTAAAAAGCATGGAGTGCGCGACTCAGTGTCGCTCCATCGCCACGCTCCGGTGCAGATTTGCAGGCGTGCACTGCGGGGGCGCTCTTTAGGCTTGCGAGCTTCTCCGGTTGGTGGAGCGCCTCCACCAACTGGAAGCCGCCGTTTTGGACAAGCTTGGAGTGACAAGCTTGCACTGCTCCTCGTCCCAACGGACTCAACCGGACACCGAAGAAATCCGGTGAGTCCCGTTTATGCGCAGTTCCTTTCCCACATGCGGAAAGGGCCAAATTCTGTCTTGATGCCCTCCAAACACCCAAGGAAAGCAATGGGTGAGAGAAAGGAAGGATAGGGCCACAGTGCTAACCTACCCCCTCCTTTCCCTGACCTGGTTTGGATCCTGGAAGCCCATTCTCCCCACCATGCCTCAGCCCCCTTTCCACAGACACACACATATTTTGGTATTTGTGGTTTTTTCCACTTTTGCAGAGGTCTTCTGCACCTAACCCTAGTGAATAAGGAGGGAGGGCTGCATTTGGCTTCTGACGTTAAGGAAGTTTCCCACACCTCTCAGTGCTCATAAGTTCTTCCATCTCTCCCAGCATGGCCCTGTGGAGCTCACTCACTTACCTGTTGTCTCTGCCGCCATCAGAAGAAGAAGAAACAGCACCCAAAGAACAGAATCCATGATCCATGTAGCAACTCTCAGTTCGAATGTCAAGGCTCAAGAGAGTAGGCAGGCCTAAATTTAGAAGGGAAATAATCATGGGAATTCCTGACCAACAACTCAGAGACTACACTCCCCTGCTTGCCTTAATTACGTAGAATTTTAAAATGTACAAATAACCTTAAAGTATGAGGAATTTAAGAAACAGTATGACAGAGTGGTTAAGTCTGGTGAAATGACTAAGGATTTTCAACCCTGTGCTGTTCTCTCGGGTTTCAAGCAAGGTTGTTCTTTCCTAGCCCTACCTAAAGATATGATGGGTGCCATCTGGCTTGACCACAGTACATGTGAAAGGGATCTAGGAGTCATAGTAGACCACAGCTGAACATGAGTCAGCAGTGTAACGCAGCAGCTTAAAAAACCAATGTGATTCTAGGCTGAGTCAGTAGGAATAATCATGTCTAAGCCAAGGGAAGTGATGGTACCACTCCATTCTGCTTCGGTCAGACCCCACCTGGAATAAGGTGTCCAGTTCTGGGCACAACAGTACAGGAAAGATATTGAAAAGCTAGTGGAACGTATCTAGAGAAGGGTGAACAAAATGGTAGAAGGCCTGGAAACCATGCCTTATGAGGAGCAGCTTAGGGAGCCGGGTATGTTTAGCCCAGAGAAGAGACGCTTAAGAGGTGACATGATAGGTATGTTTAAATATTTGAAGGGATATCATATGGAAGATGGAACAAGCCTGTTTTCTACTGCTCCAGAAACTAGGACATGGCACAATGGCTTCAAACTTCAGCAAAAGAGATTCCATCTAAACATTAGGAAGAACTTCCTGATGATAAGAGCAGTTTGACAATGGAACATGCTGCCTCAATGGAGTGTGGTGGAGTCTCCTTTGGAGGTTTTTAAAGAGGGGTTGCATGGTTATCTATCAGGAATGCTTTGATGGTGTCTTTCTACATGGCAGAATGGGGTTGGACTGGATGGCCCCTGGGTCTCTTCCGGCTCTGTGATTCTAGGGATCAAGCCTGAAACTTTATCCATCCAAAGCTGGTGCTTTTGCTACTGAGCTCTGGCTGCTCTTGGACATAGTGCCACTTGGACCACCAGCAGGCCCTTCTCTTCTAAGCCCACCCTCGCGGATGGGGTTGTGTCTTACGCGCCACTTCTCTGAATTTTTTTGGGAAAGGGTGGAATAAAGCAGATTTAAAGTCCTTGTTCTTTTGCAATCTGCACTGACAAGTTCCTCCAGAATTAATATTCTCCAAATTAGTAGCGCTGAACCTCACTCTTCTTCATTCCTTTTTTCCTTTCCTGCCTTAAGGCACAATTGCTTTTCAAGCAGCATCCTGAATAAGACTTAATTAAATTAAATGGACTCTCCCACAGTCAGTGGAGTCAGGCAAGGCGGGCTGGTGTTTTGGAGGGCAAAACAGGGAGCCTTTGCCAACCAGCCTCCAACGATGCTAGTCCACAGTACTTTGGAAGCTCGTCTGTCCTAATGTCCCATTCCTGCACCAAACTGATGGCTAAATGATATATGAAACAATTCTTTCTCTTACAAAAAACTCTATCTGGTATATAAATGGAAAGTTAGATGGTGGTGCTGTGTGTGAGATTCTGGTTTATGGCAACTCTAAGGTGAGCCTATCATGGGGTTCTCTGGGGCTGAGAGAATGTGACATGCCCAATGTCACCCGGGAGTTTCTGTGGCCACATAGGGAACTGAACCCTGCATCTTAGTCCAACATTCTAACCACTACACCACACTGGCTCTCAGCAACTCATTATAGATACTAATATTGATTGTAATTGATTCTTTTCAAGTTCTAGCTAAGATGTAAATTTGTTGGCATAGCAGTGTTCATGGAGACCAAGACTGGGGGGAAATGAGACCTTGGAGGGGAGGGGATTGGCCTGCTTCACCTCAGCATCTGGCATTCAGAAAGATAGAGTGCCTCTGAATATGGAAGTCCCTTCCCAAAACACAGTCACATTTAAGGTAAGAATCCAGCTCAGTTAGGTTATAATCAGTCCAAGAAGGAGCCCAGGGACAGTTTCTGGCACTCAGTGACAGACTGTTTTTGAATATGACTTGTTCCTAACTCACTTAGTGATTAACACAAGAAAAGTCTGGCTGGAACTGATATGAGGGTCATCAAACCCACAATTTTGGCCATTTCCTCACTAGGCTGTTATAGTGCTATTATTCCACTTTCAACATCCTATGGAATCCTGGGGTTTGCAGTTTAGGGAGGGGCCTTTGAGACCCCTCCCGAAACTGCAAACCCCAGGATTCCATAGGATGTTGCAAGTGGAATAATAGCACTACAATGGAAATGGCCCTTGTCTCCAACAGTGTCAAATGCTTTGGGGAAATTTCTGTTCTAAACTAGTCCCTGGCATCAGTAATGGATTGGAGGAGGCTGAAGAAACTGAAACTTGAAGCAGACCAGACAGAGATGCTCCTGGTCGGTTGGAAGGCAGATCACGGAGCAGGGATTCAGCCTGTGCTGAATGGGATTGTGCTCTCACTGAACATACAGGTTCACGGTTTGGGTATTCCTGAACATGAAGGCTTATGTTTCAGTGGTAGCCAGGATTCCTTTTGCGCACTTAAAGCTGGTGAATCATCTTGCACCTGTTCCCAGAGATGCCTCATCTGGCCACAGTGACCACACAGTTTAGTTAAATCCTACTGTGACATGCTCTGTGTGGGGCAGCCTTTGAAGTACTCAGAAACTTCAGCTGGTCAAAGAATCATAGAGCTGGATGAGACCCCAAGGGCCATCGAGTTCAACCCCAATCTGCCATGCAGGAATACACCATCAAAGCATTCCCAAGAGATGGCCATCCAACTTCTGTTTAAAAACCTCCAAATAAGGAGACTCCACCACACTCCTAGGCAATAGTGTATTCCACTATCAAACTGCTCATACCAGTGGGAAGTTCTTCCTAATGTTTAGATGGAATCTCTTTTTCTGAAGTTTGAAGCCATTGCTCCATGTCCTAATCTCTGAAGCAGCAGAAAGCTGGCTTGCTCCATCCTCCATATGAAATGTCTTCAAATATTTAAGCAGGAAGGAAAAAGAAAGGGGAGAGGGGGGCCAATCAAACCTTCTGTGTGAAGGAATTTCATAGAATCATAGAGCTGGAAGAGACCTCCATGGGCCGTCCAGTCCAACCTTCTGCGATCAAAGCAATCTTGACAGATGGCCATCCAGCCTCTGTGTAAAAACCTCCAAAAAAGGAGACTCCATATATTTGCATAAACTTAGAAGGCTAGCATAGACTAGCGGTTCCTTCAAACTGATAACAATCAATCAACTGCATAAACTTAGACCTTTTATACTTCCAAACGCAAGAAGTATAGGATTTCAAAGAGTCAACAATTTTCTGTCTTTTGCTCTTTGCAGTGCTAGAAATGTAGGAAGCAAAGGAAAAAATTTTTTTACTGAAGACATAATTCTTATTTTGGGGATAATGCCCTTACTTGGGGGCATTATCTATCTATCTCAGAGCTCCATCCTTCTCCAAGTGACATCCACGCCCTACATGATCAAGTCAACATTTGACATTTCCAGAAGATCTAGAGACTTAAGCCACTATACGCTTGAAAGTTCATGTACAGTCAGCTTTCCTTATCCTCGGATCTGTATCTCTGGATTCAACCGTCCACAGCTCAAAAATATTCAAAAATAAATTCCAAAAAGCAAAGCTTTGAGTCGTTCACCATTTTATAAATGGGACACCATGTTACCACACCATTGTGTATAATGGGTCTTGAGCCTCCACAGATTTTGGTATGCAACAGGAGATCCTGGAACCAAACCCCTAGCAGATATTCAGGGCCCATTATATAATATCTGCACAATTCTTAATTGGAAGGAAGCAGAATCTACAAATTAAGAGATAAGATATATGAGATGCTGCCCAGACACTTATTCAGTTACCTGGTCCACTGTCTGCCCTCACCGTCTAAGGCTGTGTCCATTTTACAGGAGGCAGGTCTCTGAAAATAGCCCCACACCACCCTGCTCATCGTTCCAAGAGATGGAAATAATGTATTATCTCTTTAAAGCCCTGCCCAGTTCTCCTACACTGCAGTCTTTAGGTTCAAGAAAATTCAGCATTTTACTAACCTCAAGGCTGTTATCACCTGTCCAATTCGCTGGAGAGGTGAAGGAGAAACTGGTGCCGAGCCAACAAGGACATCAGAAAATGGACAAAAATAAAAAGCAATTGGAGAGATGCTGTTGGAGAACAAGGGGCTATTGTTGACCCCTGTTTCCTCACTAATAAATCTGCACACCAGAGACATTTGTTTATGATCATGGAGAGAATACTGGAGGAGGCGGGATTGGAACAGAATTTCTGGCTGAGCCAGAAAGATGGCATTTCTAAGCGATGGTGGGGAGGTTCTTCACTGTCTGAATTAATTTGGAGACAGAATGAGGAAGGAATCCTGACAGCTGGCACTGTTCAGTCTAATCCAGTGGTTCTCATCCTGTGGGTCCCCCGATGTTTGTGGACTTCAGCTCCCAGAAGCCCTGAGCATCGACTATAGTGGCTGGGGCTTCTGGGAGCTGAAGCCCACAAACATCTGGGGACCCACAGGTTGAGAACCACTGGTCTAATCTCACCTTGAAATTGAAATTTTGCAAATAGCATGGGTACCTGATGGGATTATTTGTCCCATGCAATTTGGGAGGCAGATGTTGATGTTATCTATAAAGAAGATGAATGGGGGGGGTGTGAGATCTTATGTGCAAGGACAAAATCTACATAATATGTAAGAGGGAAACAAACAGGAAAAACTGTGGATAAAAAGTGGGAACGGATTATAAGGTCTTGGTCACTTTTGGTTTTTCAGTTTTCTGGCACTGTTTACTTCCAAAAACATAATCGTGTTCTGAGTCTTTATTGGAACAGACTATGATCCTGGAGACCAGAGTTCAATTCCTGGCTCAGGAAAGGAAATCACATGCTCTCAGCCCCAGAAAATCCATGATAGGTTTGCCTTAGGGTTGCCATAAGTCAGAAAAAACTTGAAGGCAAACAGCAACAAACAACAATGTGGCTATTCCTCAGGGACTTTATCCTTCAAATTATCAGGCTTATACATAGATTGCTAAATTGTTAGATAACTAATTGATTAAATAGCTAAACTCATTTCTGAAGTCCTGCCCAGTTCTCCCACACTGTAGTCTCCAGTCCAAGAAAATCCAGCATCCTACTCACCACAAGGTAAACCAATCAATTATCAGATAAAAAAAATAAGCAGTTATCTAAAGAGCTAGATATCTAAGTAAAAAGATACCTAAATAGATATACACATTTTAAACAACTGACTGTGTGTATTGTAGTTGATTAATAGATATGGCATTAATTGTTATTTCCCAATGCATACTCATGTTTTGAGTTTTTATTGATTAGGAGCAGGAAATAAATATGTTTACCCTCTGGGAATGTATATTTTAATTGAACAGAAAGAGCAATATGCATGTGCACACATACATACACACATACTTCAAATAACCATGTATGTTTTATTAAACTAATAAATGGTTCTCCTTATACAGGATTGCATGCATACTGCATAAACATACATAAAGAAATATACATACTGGAAAATTAAAATGACTGTATTAAAACATTAAAAGATTTTCCATACCTTGGCTCAGTCATTAATCAGAATGGAAACTGCAGTCAAGAAATCAGAAGAAGAGGAGGACTTAAGCCATTTCCGCATGAGGTCAATACATTGTAGTCACCTCGAATTCTTACCCTCCGGCCTGCATGTTGTACCGTTTTAGTGTTGTAGTTTTCCTCGTGGTTCTGCACGGTTTCAGCTCCTAGAACGGTTCACTGTGGTTCACTGCACTGTGAAACTGTTGTATGTGAAAAATGGGAAAACTCTGAGATAAATCTCCCAGACTGGTTCTGCTTTGGTTTTCGCCTATATGCAGAAGCTTAGCATTGATTCACCTTGCAGAAGTGGCCGGCTATGTGCGTTCCCAGGCTGTCCCTTCCATCATTTCTGTCCCTCTCTCTCTCCGCCCATCAAAGGACAGGCTGCCGTCATTATTGTCTTCCTGTGTTAAACGGACAGAGGGAAGAGACTGGATCTGGTAATGGACTCTTAAGACGTGTTTTCTTCCACATATCAATGAACATACATACCTATGCACAAATGGAGCAACACAGAAATGTGTTAAAAATGTGTGCGTTTTTTTAAAAAACAGACCAATCAGCGATGGTGGGGTGAGGGAAGAGAGGGGAATGGAAGTGGCCAGGGACTTCTTGTTGCCGATGCAGCAACCGCTGTTCTCCGCAGTAGTATGATGTAAATGGGGGGGGGTGCAGACAGCCCAGTTTCTGAATTTCTGAATTCAGTTTCTGAATCAGAGTATAAAAGCACCCCTCTTGACACGGAGTGAACCGCTCCTCCCCTCTTGTGCAGAAATGGCCTTAGAATGGTAGCTATGAAGGAACTAGACAAGATCCTCAAGTGTAGCAATAGCATATGTATTCCTAAACCGCTTATCAGCTAAGTGCTCTCTAAGCAGTTTACAATGTGTTTTGGCTAATTGCCCCCAACAAGCTGGGTACTCATTTTACCGATCTACGGAAGGATGGAAGCCTGAGTAACTTGGACCCCCGGCAGGATCAAATTCAGGACCTTGTGGCTGCAGAACCGGCATTTAACCACTGTGCCACCAGGGCCCTGGAAAGATAGATAGATAGATCATTAAATACTAAAATTAGGATTGTCTATACTATCCCATTTCCAATTGCCGTATAAGGTTGTGAAAGCTGGACAGTTAAGAAAGGTGATAGGAAGAAAATCAACTTACTGGAAATGTGGTGCTGGTGAATACTCTGTTCTGTGAATACTCTGAACTGCTACGAAGACAAACAAGTGGGTCATAGAGAAAATCAAGCCTGAACTCTCCCTGGAAGCCAAGATGACTAAACTGAGGCTCTTGTACTTTGGCCATGTCATGAGAAGACCTGACTCCCTAGAAAAGACAATAATGTTTGGGAAGGAAAAGAGGAAGGCTGTTTTATAGGTGGATATAGGCTCAATCAAGGGAGATGCATCCTTGAATCAGCAAGACCTGACTAGCGTAGTTGAGGATAGGGTGATTTAGAGGTCTTCCATCCGTAGTGTCACCATAAGTCAAAGTTGGCTTGGTGGCAGTTAACAACAACATTTAAACATTAGCTCTTTAACACAGTGGATAATCATTTAAAAGCATGACAGCAACTATAAAATCATAACACACCCATCGTAATAGAAGACCTTTATCCATAGCCATTTAATCACCAAGTTCCAATTTGAATAACGAGGTCTCTTCCTGCCAGTGGAAGGAGCGTAGTGAGAAGAACACCCTAATCTCCTTTGGGAAGAAAATTTCACGGCCTGGGGACAACCTTCAAAAAGTCTCCATCTTGCACCCTCACTAAGCATAGCTGTAAAGGTGGTGGGACTGAGAAAAAGCCCTCCCCTGAAGACGTTAAAATAGAGCTCTCTAGACTTCTCAGGTTGGTGACACACTTTTTAGACATGCATCATTTCACGCCACAGTAATTTGGTTTTACGTCTTACAAAAAAAATAAAAAAAATAAAGCATAAAGCATATATTTTTTAAAATATAAATGAAAAGTTTCCATGAGATCCATTGTGTCCCCATACATTTCATTCTTACAATTTATGTATGTGTCCATAGTTACTAGCAACCCAGAGGTTAAACTAACTAACCACCGCTCTCATCGGGATCTTTCTTGGTCTGGGGCAGTGGTGAGAAAGGCAGCCCCTCCACCTGAGCCTGGCCCACTGCTGCTGCCCTTGCTGGGATCTTTCTCAGCTTAGGGTGGCAGCGACACACCTACACAATGCAGCCAACACACTAACGTGTCGCAACACGCAGTTTGGAAAGCTCTGCCTTAAAACTTAAGCAGGCTTATATAAGGAGATACAGTCCTCAAGGGGGTTGGCTGTTGCCTACCTCTGAGGCTGAGAAAGTGTGACTTGCCCATCCAGGGGGCTTCCTTGGCTGAGCACAGATTTGAACTCTGGTCTCCCAGAGTCCTAGCCCAACACATATCAGTACACCACACTGCTGCTCAAAATACAACAAATTAAAAAGGAGGCAGGTTGGGAAAACAAGAGAAGTCAAAAGACCTCCTTTAAAACAGTGAATGAACCAATGGCTAAGACTGCAGTCACTGCTGTAATTATTTGGGGACTAAGGGGGCAGCATGGTGTAGTGGTCTGTGCCTTGTACGGAAGTAGCTCGCCAAGAATTGAGACCACCAGATTAGAAAGCAAAAATAAAAGTTTATTTTACTGCAGGGATCTCAGTGGAATGATTTCCAAAGCCTGAGAGCCCCGATCCAGGTATTAGCTCTCTTTTTATACCCTCTTGTAAACAGGTTACAGGAAATGATTACATATGACCATATATGAAGTGTTTACAGGTCAGGCAGACCTGGGTTACATCTTTCAAAAATGATGTATTTTGGTACCAAGGGAGTATTTCTCCAACATCAAAACTCCCTAGGTTCCCGGCACTGCTAAGCACATACCTAAGCCTCTTGATAAGATAAAGGGCGCATCTGCTCACCTTATTTTTCTATATTTTTCTACCTTAGCATTAGCTTCTTCAACTTAACCCTTTCATTCCCCCCTTTATGCCAAATTCTACGCAATTTGACATACTTAAGCTTGCTTTTGGGCCATAACAGCAAAATGAGCTGCCTTCCCCTCCATAGCTTGGGAGAGAGAGGCATGTACACATTTCATAGCACAAGAAATACATATCATTACTAAGAACCCTACTACAATTAAAAGTACAATACCTAGAAACAAGGTTTTTAACCAGCTAAGATCTGGAAGCCAAGAAGTTAACCAATCCCAGGGGTTACTAACGCCACTGTCATTATTTTTTATCAACCCTTGCAACTGCTGTATCTCATCCTCTATAGTCTTGTTCAAATCATGGAACGCAACCTTGCATCCTCCTTTGACTATGGTACAAAACCCCCCTTTTCTGGCTAACAAGTAATCCAAGGCCATTCGATGTTGTAACAATAGCTGATTTAGCTCTTCAATTTCTTGTTGGAGGGCTTGTACCAATTTCCCAGTCGCATTTATAGTTTTCTCCAATCTGCAAGTCAATCCTATTATGCTCCTACGATTTTCTTGAGCCATAATTCCTGGGTAGGATCCCAAAGTGAGGACCCCTGTGATCAGTCCTCCTCCTACTCTACTACCCTCACTCTCAGACAACTGTGGCCTCACGATGACCAGATCCTCACATTGACTTCCCAGTGGTCCCACTAAATGCCTTTCTTCCTACCAACTCGTTTGATCTGTCTTGGTAGGAAAACTTGGACAGGTATAGTCATATATCCTATTCCTATACACTGGTAAGTCCCTGGGTGGTAGTTGGTGGCCCACCCATTAAAGTAGAACCATAAATGCGGGTCTCTAGCCATCAATCCAGAGCATATACTACCTGACCCTGTATAATTAGGAGTGAACATGGGATATTCTGGGTATAAATCTCCAAAATTAGTTTCATTTAAGTCCCCCTTGGGTTGATAGGAGTTATTATATGTGCCATACAAATAGAATCTATCACTACATGCTGAATAATTTCCCAGTTTACCATAAAATGAGGAATATTTTATATATCCTTTCCACTTAGAATTCCAAGATCCACTATGGTGACAGCAAAAACACATTCCAGGGGAATAAGTATAAAACTTCAACCGCCTAAATCGAGTCTTGTTTATATTACTATCAACTTTGGCAAACATATTGGGATTCCCTCTCAGTGCTGACTGTAGGGCTCCTACAACCACTCCCGGTTCACTAATAAGGGAGGGCATAAAACCGAAATCTGCTACAGTCTGTGGATGTTCGTAGATCAGGGTGACATTGGGTCCGTGTTGTTGGAACATGTGTGCAGCATGTCGTTTGAACCAGTTAGCCTCGACTACTCCACCCATCACGCTCCACATCCCGATCAACATTACCCACTTCATTTTCGGAGCCACTCAGGGACCCAAATCTACTTACTCCACACAAATTCCTTCTGTACATATACAAAAATACTAAAATACCAAGAAATATACACACTACTATTATTATTAGATCACTAATACTAATATTCATTGTTTCTCTCCCATATCCACTGTAGGGGATCTGGCCGTGCGTAGAGTAGTCAGCCTCCGGAGTGACTACAGCAGGGCTCAGTCCCAATCTTCCTCCTCTGCAGTTGCTAGGTCTGACCGTACGTAGAGCTACCAGCGTCCAGCGGGTGGCAGCAGTAGGGTCTAGCCTAGAGTCTTCATTCACCTGTTGCGGATCTGACTGTGCGTAGAGTGGTCAATTCCCTGGTATGACCACGGCAGAGTCTAGTCCGAATCTTCTTCCCCCTTTTCTTCTGGACAATTTCAGTTTCAAAGGGTTTTCTTGTGATGAAATTACAGCCC
The DNA here is from genome assembly GCA_948472985.1 of Iguana delicatissima. NCBI lineage: Eukaryota > Metazoa > Chordata > Lepidosauria > Squamata > Iguanidae > Iguana > Iguana delicatissima. The sequence goes on along the minus strand of CAOKZL010001182.1, from coordinate 354,220 downwards.
AATCAGTAAACGCCCTTTTTATCCTGGTGTAGTGTATCCAAGGTTTCAGCCCTGCTACTTTTACTGCAGTGGGGGTGACTAACAGCACGTGATACGGCCCCCTCCAGCCTGGTGATAGAGGCTCCCCTTTCCAATCTTTAACCCACACCTCATCCCCAGGCTGGAAGGAATGGGCCTTTGTGAGGAAAGGAACTCGTCTAACCTCTAAAGCATGGGCGTTTACCTTCTCTAGAGCTTTCCCTAATGCCTGCACTTCTTCTTGGAGGGTTAAGTTCCCCAGCTCTCGAATGTCCCCTCTCAATCCCTTCAGGATGGCCGGGGGTCTTCCATACAGCAGCTCAAATGGACTCAGCCCAGTCGTCCGATGAGGGGTGCATCTTATTCTCAAAAGAGCTATTGGGAGTACATCCAACCATTTGAGCTTAGTTTCTTGACACAATTTTGCAAGCTGAGTCTTCAATGTTCTGTTCATCCTTTCCACCTTCCCAGAACTTTGGGACCTATACGCACAATGTAATTTCCAAGTAATTCCTAAGACTTCTGCCAAACTCTTAACTACTCCGTGCACGAAGGCCGGGCCATTATCAGATCCGATGTGAAGGGGTAACCCGTATCTAGGTACGATGTCTCGGAGTAGAGCTCGTACTACTTCCTTCGCCTTCTCGGTTCTAGTAGGATATGCTTCAACCCACCCAGTGTGAGTGCACACCATTACCAACATATATCGGTATTGTCCCATCCGTGGCATCTCGGTGAAGTCCACCACTAGGGATTCGAAGGGAGTAGATCCTTGATGTTGGGTTCCCTCTTCCAATCTGGGTCCTTGACGCGGGTTGTTCCGAGCGCAGAGTTGACACCGTGATGACGCCAGCATGGTGTACTGTCTCATTCCATCTATAAACACATCCTTTGCTAACAACTGGGCCAACGCTGTCTTTCCCAGATGCGTGGCTTCATGTGCCTTCTGAACGATTGGCCATCCCATAGATTGGGGTATGTACCGTCTTCCATCTGGTAGGACCCACCAACCATCTTTGTCACTTATAGCTTTCAGGTCCTTTTCAGCCCTCTCATTCTCCTGCTGGGTGTATCTAGGGGTCTGGTTACTCAAGGAGACTTGGAAAAGTGGTACTACCAATTCTCTGGGCAGGTTCTCCTTCCCACTCACTAGTTCACTCTCAGCAGCCTCCTTTGCAGCAGCATCTGCCTTCCGGTTTCCCCGGACCACTGGATCTTGCCCTCTCTGATGTCCTTTACAGTGCATCACAGCAACTTTACTAGGGGCCCACACTGCTTCTAATGGGTGCTCTATTTCTTTTCCATATTTGATCTCTTGTCCTGAAGAATTGATCAATCCTTTTTCTTTGTACAGTGCTCCATGTGCGTGCAGGGTAGTGAAGGCATACTTTGAATCTGTGTATATGTTTACAGTAAGTCCTTCGGCCAGCTCTAAAGCCCTGATCAAAGCGATAAGTTCCGCCTTCTGGGCCGAGGTACCAACAGGTAGCGCTTTGGCTTCTATTATTTTATCTGCCGTGACCACTGCATAGCCGACCTTTCGCTTCCCCTCTCTCACAAAGCTACTTCCATCTGTATAGTAAGTGACATCAGGATGGGGCCATGGGGTATCCCGCAAGTCTGGTCTACTTGAGTATACTTCATCCATGGTTTGAAGGCAGTCGTGGTGTATATTTCCAGATTCTGCTGGGAGCAGTGTTGCAGGGTTCAGGGTGGTGCACAACTCCAACTTCACTCTAGGGTTTTCATACAACATTCCCTGATACTTGGACATTCGGCTATTCGTGAACCAATAGCTACCTTTGTACTCCATGAGGGCCAGTACAGAATGTGGAACCTTTACCATCAAATTCTGGCCTAAGGTTAACTTATCTGCTTCTTTTACCAACAAGGCTGTTGCTGCTATAGCCCTGAGACACCCAGGCCATCCTCTAGCGACTGGATCTAATTGCTTGAGAGATATGCCACTGGGCGATGCCAGGATCCCAACATCTGTGTCAGTACTCCCACGGCTATTCCATTCTTCTCATCAACAAATAAGGTGAACTTCTTTGTTACATCTGGCAGACCTAGCGCCGGAGCTTCCATCAGCGCCTTCTTTATCTGTTCCCAGGCGTTCTTTTGTTTTTTTCCCCCCACACAAATTCAGACTTCTCCGGACCTTTGGTAGCTTCATATAATGGTTTGCTCATTACTGCGAAGTTAGGAATCCAGATTCTGCAAAACCCAGCTGCACCCAAGAATTCTCGCACCATCTTCCGATTCCGGGGCTCAGGCAGAGCACACACAGCCTCCTTCCTTTCTCGGCCTAGCGCTCGTTTCCCTTGAGTCACTTGGAATCCCAGATATCGCACCTCTGTCTGGCACAACTGGGCCTTCTTCTTAGATACTTTGTAGCCTGCTTCCCACAGAAGCTGGAGCAACTCCATTGTGGCTTCCTTACACTCCTCCTCACTGGTGGCGGCCAACAGTAGATCATCCACATATTGCAGCAAAACTCGTCTCTCGGGTTCAGATCGGAATTTTCTCAAGTCCTGACTCAATGATGTCCCAAAAATCGTTGGCGAGTTCTTCCACCCCTGAGGCAAGTGGCACCACGTGAACTGGGTCTTCTGGCCTGTAATGCTGTCTTCCACCTGGAAGGTAAATATGTCCTGGCTTTGGGGGGCCACTCGGATACAGAAGAAGGCATCCTTGAGATCCAAAACAGTGAAGTGAGTAGCTGCAGATGGAACTAGTCCCATCAGGACATATGGGTTTGGTACCACTGGGTGTAGGGTTACTGTAGCTTTGTTTACCATCCTTAAATCTTGTACTGGACGATATTCCTTCGTCCCAGGTTTCAATACTGGGAGTAATGGAGTATTCCAGGGAGAGCGGCATTCCCGAATTATATTGTACTTCTTCAGCCGTTCTAAATGCTTCTGGATCCCTTCCAGGGCTTCTCTGGGTAGATCATATTGCCTTACACGAGTGGGCATAGCATTTGGCTTTAATTCTACCACTATGGGGGCCACGAACCGGGCTAACCCAGGTGGGTTGTCTTCAGCCCACACGCCTGGGGGTCTAAATATAGCGGGTTGCTCTTGACAAACCATGATCTGGTACCTTCGCCACTCCTCCTCCATTGGATAAGTCACTGAGATATTCTTTGGTCCTCTAAAATTTATTTCCATCGTCCCATCTTCTTCAATAGAAATTTGAGCTCTCAATTTAGCCAACAAATCTCGACCCAATAAGGGCACAGGGCAACTTGGCAAATACAAAAACTGGTGAGTGACTTGATGTCTTCCTAGATCCACAATCCTTTTTTCTAAGAGAGGGTGTTTTTCCAATTTCCCCGTGGCCCCCACAATTCTTATGGCTTTCTCAGTTTTTGGGGCTATTGCAGAATTTAATACTGAACGGGTGGCTCCCGTATCTACCATCATGGGGATGGCTCGGTCCCCTATTTGTGCTGTGACCATAGGCTCCCCGGGGCCGAGAGCAAGGGGGCCCGGTCTATCCTAATCGTAATGTTCCATTTCAGCTAGTCCAATGAAGTCCTCGAACCCTTCGTCCATCCCCTGCTCATATCTTCCATCCACTACTCTTCCTCTTCCTCTTCCTCGATTTGCTCCCCTTCCTCTTCCTCGATCCATTCCTCTTCCTCTGTTCGCCATCCCTCTCTGTCTGGGACATTCATTCTTCCAATGCCCAACCTGTCGGCAGAGGGCACACTCATTGCGTCTCAATGGAGGTCCACTTCCTTTTCCAATTTTCCGCCCCCCTTCCTTTGTTGCCAAAGCTGCAGCCAATAATTCCGCTTTCTTATGCATCCGCCTGTCCTTCTCCCGTTTCTCCTCTTGGTCTCTATTCACATATACTCTCTGGGCAATTTCCAACAATTGGCTCAAATTCATACCTGCAAATCCCTCTTGTTTCTGGAGTTTCTTCCTTATATCTGGATAACTTTGGGTCACGAAGGCCAAATTCACCATCTGTTGGTTGCCTGGGTCTTCTGGGTTCACAGGAGTATACTGCCTATAAGCATCAAGCAATCTTTCCAAATATGTTCCTGGGGGTTCAGTGGGTCCCTGAAGTATCTCTGATACTTTGGACATATTAACAGGCCTCTTCATTCCTTCTCTCATAGCTTCCACTAGTAGAGCTTGATAATCAGTGAGCATAGTCAACTGTGCTGGGAGGTTCGGGTCCCATCCTGGGTCCGCCAAAGGGACCCTACCTCTCATCCACTGCTCAGGGTTCGCCTCTCCAGGAGGTGCCCTGTCTCTAGCTATCCGTTCTGCATGCTGAATTATTCTCCTCCGCTCTTCAGTAGTGAACAAAGTCAGGAGCAACTGCTGACAATCTTGCCAATTGGGGACATGTGAGGCCATAATACTGGAACAAAGTTCAATTACTTCTTGTGGCTTATCTGTGTAAGTAGCATAATGGGTCTTCCAATTAAGGAGGTCAGACGTGGTGAAGGGAGTATATTGGTAACTCGGGACTCGCCGATAACCACCCTCTTGGGTGGGATCTGGCACCAACTGACTGATTTGTCGCAATGGTGCAATCACATCTCCACTTTCCCCATCCGAATCATCTACTTCTTCTACTTCCTTCTGGGGTTTTGTCTGTTTACTCTTGACCTGCTTACTCTTGGATTTTTCTTTTGGTCCAGTCTGTTCGGGTTTGGGTCTGAGTGTCATCTTATTCTGGACAGCCAAACTGGAACCTGGCAACTCCTCTGTCATTTCCTCTTCATGGGTAACGGGGCCAAATCCGCCAGTCCCCAGCCACTCCCTCTTGTTGTGAGGCTGCCTGAGGTACTGGTGGCAGTGGAGCAGGCGGTGGTACTTCCAAAGCCAGTGGTGGCGGGGCTGGCTGCATCACCACATACGGTGGAGGGGGGGCAGTGGGCTCTTCTGGAGCTGAATCAGGCAAAATCTGGGCTTTTCCAAGCTTTCGTCTGGCCCTGTCCTGCCTCAGCACCATAGCCTTACAAATTTGTTCCTGACACTTCTGCAACCAAGAGGGGTTCTCTGTAACCACTGTGTCCCATGAATCTATATATGGATACTGATCAGGATGGCCAGGCTCACCCACCACTACTGAATACACTGCCTTGATTCGAGCGGGTTCTAAGCTCCCTTCCGGAGGCCACCCCACCTTGAAAGAAGGCCACTCCACTTCACATAAATTCCGTAAATGCCCTGGCGTCATCGGGGGGTCCCCATAGTCCCCACTGAATCCTTTCTTGAAATTCTTTAACATACAACCTAAAGGGGTTTGCCGGCTTTGCCCCCCACCCATTTCCTCCCAACGTGGACAAGACACACTAGGAGAAAGGGATTTGGCGCGTGAGTAAGGGGTCTCACGCGCCAACGCGAAGGGGGACAGACACCACTCTCTCTGTGCCGACCCACGCACCCGGACTCTCAACGGTATGCAATGGGAACTGCGACACCTTGCGCCCCTCCTTTCACACCACATTCACGCCAACAAACTACCTCCCACCTTTTTTTTCCACCTCCAAAAAGCCTTGCGGTTTCACCCACAACAGTGGGGTACTAAGGTAAGACGTAAGGGGTTGATCAGGCCCCTCTTCTCCCTGAAGTTGCAGGGAGGGCACTCACCAACAGTCGTGGGAGGGTTCTGCTTTCTGCTCCGTCTTCGGGTCCCTGGGCTGGAACACCACCGCCAGAGCCGCCGCCTCACTCCGAGTCAATCCTTCTGACAAAAGTAAGTCAGGGGCGCCCTGGGTCGCGTCGGAAAGAGGCGACGGCCCCGACGCCCTGGCGTCCGCCTAAGTGGGCAAAACGCCCCTCAATATCCCGGACGAGCCCCCAAATTGAAGTAGCTCGCCAAGAATTGAGACCACCAGATTAGAAAGCAAAAATAAAAGTTTATTTTACTGCAGGGATCTCAGTGGAATGATTTCCAAAGCCTGAGAGCCCCGATCCAGGTATTAGCTCTCTTTTTATACCCTCTTGTAAACAGGTTACAGGAAATGATTACATATGACCATATATGAAGTGTTTACAGGTCAGGCAGACCTGGGTTACATCTTTCAAAAATGATGTATTTTGGTACCAAGGGAGTATTTCTCCAACATCAAAACTCCCTAGGTTCCCGGCACTGCTAAGCACATACCTAAGCCTCTTGATAAGATAAAGGGCGCATCTGCTCACCTTATTTTTCTATATTTTTCTACCTTAGCATTAGCTTCTTCAACTTAACCCTTTCAGTACCATGACTCTGGAAACCAGGGTTTGATTCTCTGTTCAGCCATGGAAACCCACTGGGTGACCTTGGGCATGTCACACACTCTCAGCCTCAGAAAACCCTGTGATAGATTGTGCCTTAGTGTTGCCATAAGTCGCAAAGGACTTAAAGTCACACACAATAACAACCTCTGCTCAGCACAGAGAGACTTACTTCTAAGTAAATCTGCAATGAAAGCAGACGAAGGTAGACTGAAGCCTTTTCCGCACTAGACTGTTATAGTGCTATTATTGCACTTTCAACATCCTATGGAATCCTGGGGTTTGCAGTTTAGGGAGGGGCCTTTGAGGCCCCTCCCTAAACTGCAAACCCCAGGATTCCATCGGGTGTTGAAAGTGCAATAATAGCACTATAACAGTCTAGTGTGGAAATGGCCAGAGACTTCCACTGAATTTGCAAGGTTCAATGATATATGAATGCAAATTTAGAAATGAGGACTCTAAGTTGAACACAAGACATTAAATTGCATCCTAGTGAGGAGAGCCATGAGCTCTGTGCCTGCCCACTCAGAAACTTATCACACTGCTCCTTTATGCCGTGTTGTTCCATTCTTGCGAGGCTAGCTGGTCGCTGACGCTCTCTATTGTCCCCTTTCCGCATTTGCTCTTTAATAGTGGCATTTACACAGTTTGGTCATACGCATTAAGGCATCATTACAGACTCCTGTACCCTGCCCCGCACATCTAGGACTGGTTCCTGTAGCTCTAATTGCACTGTGATGTCATGATGCTATGACATCACAACACTATGAAGCAATGATGTCGAAAATGCTATGAGATACCCGCACCTGAACTGGTTACTGAATTGCTGCCTGAAAGGGTGGCATTAACAGATTATTTCCACTGCAAAAAATAATGCAATGCAATGCCACTCAATAACACTTGGAGAGAAATGATGTCTTGCAGTAAGATTGAGGCAAAAACTGGACTGATAAGGGTCTCAGTCTGTTGTCCAGACACTGCTAACTGAATGGGCAACCTTTTTGTATATAAATTGTATTAAATGATGTAAATAAAAAAATAAATATAATCAGACAGGCACAAACAGACAATAACATAATACCAAAACTAGAAAAAAGGTTACAATGAACCATCAAAGTAAACTACACACAAACGAACCACTAAACTGACTAAAAATTGAAAATCTGAGTAGGCAGCTTGAAGACCCCTATTTAACTCTCCTATTTAACTGTGGTTCCTTCATTCTAAACTGGACACAGTCTGGGCAGCCTTTCCAATACAGGCTACACAAGGTTCTCTTCTAATTTTGTTGGACTACAAACCCCATCATCCCTCACTATAATGGCTACAGCAAATGGAAGCTGTAGTCTACCAACCTTGAGAAGGCCGCAGGATCCCCCACCTGGAACAGACAGTGCCTTCATTTAGAGGACTGCTCCCTGCAAAATAGGACACCTGGGCCCAGCCCAACTAGAGGAAAACAATTGAATCAAGGGGATTTATATATAAATTGACTCACCATGCACCAGTTGGCTCAGCCGGTCTGCTGTAATTGGGGCTCACCAACAATACACGGGCATAGCCATCCTGCATCTTCCCTGCTCAAGACCTGCCAATCCTGGGAAGCGGCAGCCAAGCGGAGGAGGAGATGGTTGTGCGTCGCAGGCCCAGTCCTATAGCCCCTTAAACCTCCCTCAGCTTTGTGGGGGAAATTCATCCTACTTCCAGTCTTGAGGAAATATTTCATTCCTTTTGGTACCTCTACAGGGAGGGAGCTCCATCTTGTTCTTTGCCTCAGGTGGCAAAAGATCTCTGTTGCAAGAAACCATTAATTAAAACAGGAGGCCCTCAGTCAAACAGTCCGGGGAAACTTCTCCTGGGTTTCTGGATGGTAATAAAGGCATTGGCAAGGGAGGGAAAAGAAGCAAGTTGGGATGAGATTAATCCCCAAAACAGAGGGCTCAGCTCCTTCAGAGCCAGGATGCAACCGGAAGGGAAACACAGGTTTTTTTGGACTGCAACTCTCAGCACCCAGTATAGCCAGCAGCCCCCACAGAAGCAGCGCTGCAGAGAAGCCAATGCAAAGACGGAACACAGCTTTAAACAAAGCTGTGAGCGTTGGATCATTGGTTTGAGCACTGAAGCATGACCCTGGAGACCAAGGTTCAATTCCTCATTTGGCCATGGAAACCCACCTTGGGCACATCACACACTCTCAGCCCCAGAAAACCCCATGATAGATAGGGTTGCCACAAGTCAGAAGCAACTTGAAGACACACAATAGCAAAGGAGAGGAATGAATTATCCCTTTGGCTCCCCAAGTTTGAATTTGTGTTTACATTGGCATACTTTTTTTTTTTATTTTGGTGATCCATCCCATGCTTTTCCCCAAGGGAATCAAGATACCCAACCATTAGCTGCGTTTTCCCAATCCGCTGCTGTCATCAGGATAGCTTCATACTTCATGCAATCCCGCCACCACAGAAAGGAAATGCCATGGTGAGGACCATGGATTACCGATCTCTGTGTAACTTGTGTGCTGAACACATCATACCACAAGGCTGGATTAGACTCTGAGGTGAGACTGTTAGTGTGGATAAACAAACCACACCTCACCGTATCCCCAGGTGACCCGGAGCTGACTTGAACCCAAAACACAAGGTAGGAAGGTAGAAAAGGGAAGGAAAGGAAGAATGACACACACACACGTAACTTTGGCTAAAGGGTCCATCCAATATGACCACTGACAGTAGTGAAAAGGAAAGATAATTTCATTCTTTCAGGCTTCCCTTCTTATGCCATTTTTATCTCTACATAAAAGAAAAAGATTCATGCATCAGCGTTAGCAAAGTTATAGTTTGTACACATGTTACATTCTATCTGACCCTTAACTTCCCGAGTCTACGTGACCCCGTCACATCCTAGGTCATTCTCAAAGATATCTTAGACCAGAGCTTTCCAAATGTTTCATGTTGGTGACATGCTTTTTAAACGTGTGTCATTTTGCGACACAATAATTCAGTTTTACTAGCAAACTGGAGGTTAAACTAACCCCTCGTAAGAGATACAGACACATACATAAATTATAATAACAAAATGTATGGGGACACAACATATCTCATGAAAACCTTTCATATATTTTTAAAAATACATGATTTATAAATAATAACATACCTTTCCAAGATTGTAGGCGACACATCTACACACTTCAGGTGACACACTAATGTATTGCGGCACACCATTTGGAAAGCCCTGTCTTAGACATTAGCAGTGTCCTTCTTTTTGTACATACTGATCACTGACACGCACTAGTCGGAACAAACAATTCTAAAGCAAGGTTGTTTGATGAGCTCCAAGTCATGCAAATACTGATCAACACCAAGTGTTAATTCTATAGCAAGTTATGAAAATGTTAAGCCTCACAAGATGACTGGAGAAAGGAATATCAATAGTTTAAGATATGTAGATGACATCATACTTTATTGTCGTGTGCCTTCAAGCCATTTCTGACTTATGGAGACCCCATGGTAAACCTATCATTGGTTTTCTGGGGCTGAGAGTGTGTGACACACTTAAGGTCACCCAGTGGGTTTCCATGGCTAAGCGGGAAATCAATCAGCTCTGAGTGCCTCATTTAAAGGAGGATACAGGGAAGCTGGAGCAAGTTCGGAGAAGGGCAAGGATAATCAGTGGTATGGAGAGCAAAAGATATGAGGAAAGTTTGAAAGAGCTGGGCATGTTCAGCTGGGTGAGGAGAAGACTGAGGGGTGACCTGATGGCCCTCTTCAAATACAAGGCCTGTCACAGAGATGAGGGGCCAGGGCTATTCTCTGCTTGCTGTGTGCCTTCAAGTTGTTTCCGACTTATGGTGACCCTAAGGCAAACCTACCACTCTGTTTTCTGGGGCTGAGAGTGTGTGGTTCACTTAAGGTCAGCCAGTGGGTTTCCATGGCCAAGCAAGGAATCGAACCCTTGTCCCTAGGGTCATAGTCCAGTGCTCAGATCACTACACCACACTGCCTCTTTATCTGATTCACATGCAGCCATCCAATATGGAAGGGGACTTATGTGTGCCAATTCACCTTCGGAAACTTCACCCAATGATTATAGTCTTTCTAAAGGCACCAGCTAATGGTGCGGCTTAGTTCTCCTGGCTTTTACACTCATTCTTCCTTTTACAAGGCTAGTTTATAGGCATATATAAAACAAAAAAACTCCTAACTTATCAAATGTTTTCTGTCCTTCACATACCAAATTGCTGTCTTGCGTTAGCAATTATAGCCAAAGATTAGTAGGAATGGGGTTTCATTTGTGTGGGTGGTGAGAAGGCAACCAAAGGTGGACATCCTCCATTAAGTCTCATGGAGGAGAGATCAGTGTTGCATCCATGTGTGTCAGGATGCCCTCCATTCAGTTCCTGACAGTGTGCCTTGTAAAGAAGTTGAGGGCCTTTTATATCACCATAATGTTAATTGGTTTGGGTCTGACTGAGGTCAGATTTCCTCTGGACTACATAGCTCCAACATTTCTTCAATGAAAACCAGGACACGTGCAGCCAAGCAACGTCAGATGGCATTCCAGAGGTCAGAAGTTTCCAAATGAGGAAAAACACACAAGGCGTGGCTGTAGCAGCTTGCTTTTGCCTGAGCCTACTGCAAAAGGCATGACTCCATCTCTTCCCCTCCTCTCCTCACCGCTGAATGTACTGAGCGCGAGCTACTTTTGCACTCTGAACTTGGTTTGCAGCACTGGAAGTAAGCCAAGGAGGAAAAAGGTAAAGTGGGAATAGGAGAAACTGGGACATTTTAAAAGCAAGTGAAAGAAGTGGATGGCAGAGGATTACTTGGGTCTCTCTCTGCCAGATGAGGATAATTGGAAGGTATGGGAATTGTCATCACCGTGAACTGGCCTGGCTTCGGTAGATGGTAGTGAAGGGGATGAATGAAACAATAAATTAGGATGCTGGGATTGACAGTAAGTAAAGTGCTAATTGCTTACGCGTGTATTAGCTGCTGTATTAGCTCTCTGCAAACCAGCAGGTGTGACCTTGAAGGCTGATTTGCAAAGGCCTGCTTTGAACTTTTATCTAAGAATGGCTGAGAGAATTTTGGGAGGATCAGTGAGATGTATGAACTGGCCGTGAATTATAACTTGTATCATCTTCTAACTAACTCTTTGTTCTCTTCTGTACACGTGTGTGCTAAGTTAATGATGTAACGGAAAGTTAACCAAAGATCTTTGTTCTTCTGTGATGGGATGGCTAAGATGAGTGGTTGATTGCTGACATGGTAGACCAAAGGTATATAGTGATGCTGCCTTAATTAATCTGGGCGACAGTCCTGGAAATAGCTGTCGTCCTTGCGCAAGTGATTGGAAAATAAAAGGCTTTTTTGATTTTTCCCTGGAAACCTGGTCTTCGTCTCTTTCCTGGCCACAACATTTCTGGTGCGTTGGCCGGGAAACGGGGGAAGGGGCCATCTTGTTCCTTTCTCTACGGACGTTTGGGGGTCGGGGATTGCGGCCCCCCCCTTGACAAAACCCAGGGCGCCCTTAACCTTTTGTCGAAGAGGTTTGGTTGGGGGAGTGGTGGCATCCCTGGAGACAGCGATCCAGTCAACGGACCTCGGGTTACAGCTGGAAACCAAGCCTACCATGGCCCTTTGGTGAGTAGACCCCCCATGTTTGGAAGGGGAACTGATCACTCCCCGAGTTTCGGTCGAGTACCTCTCAGCAGTGGAGAGCGAAACCCCGAAAACTCTTGGTATGGCAGAAAAATAAATGAGATGTCTCAGTTGTGGTTTAATGGGCCTGATGGGAGGCTGTTCGTCTGAATGAAAGAAGCGTGGTACCAGTCTAGTGAGGACGGCAGTTCCTACATCCACTGTCAATCGTCCAGATGGCTAGGTCGGTATTAGAGTGATTGGAACGAATTCCCTCCGGTGTGGGCGCACGGGACCCCTAACCCGTGAGTCGTCATTACCATTTCCTATTGTGTCTTGTTTGGAACTTGGGAGGAAATGGGTGGGGGAGAGAGCTGGCAGACTCCTCTGGGCTGTATGTTAAAGAATTTTAAAAGAGGATTTAGTGGAAACTTTACTATTGCTGCTGTAGTGTGGAAAGAAAAATGGTTTGTTTCCTCTCTAGTTGTCTCTCGGCGTTTGAAGCCATTTCCTGAAGTCCTCCTCCTTGGGCTCTCCGGAGTAAGCCACGTAGTCATTTGTTGTTTTAAGCCAGAAGTTAACTCAGCCAGAGCCTGGGAAATGGCAGAAATTAAGTCAGCGCAAAACCTCAGGTGTTGGATAGGAAATAGTGAAAAGGAGAAGGGAGGCTTGATATTGAATAATGAGAGTCATGCCAGGAGTTGGAAAAGATTCTCCTCTAGTACTTTTGCAACACCTCTAAGCAAGATAACAATTCAATGAGCAGAGTTCAGCTTAAAGAGTCCTATTGTTTAAAAGCTGCATCTGAAAAAAAAAAAAGAACTCTGTGTTCACTAGGAATTCCCCCTCGCTCCTCTCTGTTGAAAGAGGAGGGAAACAAACAAACAAACCTGACAGCCCTTTTTGGCCACCTCTTGAAGTCAGGAGCTGGATTTTGCAATTTTAATGCCCAGACTGGCAGCAGGAAAGTTTGAAAACTCATGCTTAAGGCTCCTTTTAGAATCAAGTAACACCGAAAGGGGGGACAGGCAGCTTCTCCCCTTTAATGATAGAAGCAAAGTCTGGTTTCCTAGTAAATTCTCTCATGTCTCGGAAAAGGGAGAAAGAAAACTTCAGTGAATATTTAATGAGCTGTCAGTTTGCAATTTCCTATCTGATTCACCATCACTTAAGGCTGTGTATGCAGTGGTGGACAAGACTGGCTCAGAAGAAATTTGGAAGAGGTCCCATGTTTCAGATAGTCCCCCAGGAACCAGAAGAACTATGTACACCCCTGCCATATGTTCCAGCAATTTACAACCAGGAGAGGCAGAAGAGGTTCTAGCAGTGCCAGCAGCAGAAGTCCAAGTGGCCCCAATGGTGGCACAAGCCACTGGACCTCCACCTATGCAAAGTAACAGAGGCACTGGCACTGCTACCAGTGAACCAGCCAACACTAAAGACCCAGGAGGGAAGATATTACTGGGAAGCTCAACAAATCCCTTCTTCAATCAACAGTCTGTGGAAACACAAGCCCCCCCCCCCGGTACCTCCCTCCCCCTTCGGTGACAAATATGCAGGTTCCCCAAGAATCAGGAACTTTGAAAAGCCTACATCCCATATTACCAGCAGGGGAAAGGGAAATGACACATCCCCTAAGCCCCACAGATGCCTTCAACCTTAGAAATGGGCCCAAGGTGAAAGCAAAAAGGCCAAAGAGACCACAGGACAGACCCCCTCTCCAGACCCAGAGTGAAGGGAGTGGAGAGGAAGAAGAGGATGACAGTGATGAAGAAGAGGTAGTGGCCCCACTCAGACAGATCAGCTGGTAGTTGACGCTCAGCAGTCAGGGGCTACCAATGAGTTCAGAGTTATCAATATACACCCTCCACCACGTCAGACCTACTAAATTGGAAGACACACTATGCAACTTATACGGAAAAGCCACAAGAAATAATAGAACTTTGCTCCAGTATCATGGCCTCATAGGTACTTTATTGGCAGGATTGTCAATAGTTCTTTTTGACCTTGTGAAAAGACAAAAGCCCAGCTTGGGGGGCCAGCCCTTTCTAATCCAACAAATAGAAAGGAGGAGCAGAAGGGGGAGTTTAGGAATGACGGACTTAAAGCTGCAAAAACTCTATCTGACAATGAGTTTTTGGAGAAGCAGTTGACATAGGAATCTTGAACACATGGGAAATATAGTACCTGAATAAATTTCCCCCAAGAACCCTTGGGGATTCCAATGCAAAGAACAGAGAGTGCCTCTCCTTCCCCTGAGGAGACAGATGGGGGGAGCAATAATACCAGCAATAAGGAGTGAGAGCCGCTGCCAGCATTAGTATGTGTGGCAGATGAGAAGGAGAAGAGGCTTCCGGAGGAGAAGCGATGGCCATGGCAGCAGCCCTCCCCCCAGCTGAGGCGCCGGCCAAGGAGGCCAGCAGGTGACGGGGGGAGAATGGAAGTGGCGGCAGGTGCAGCGGAGGCTGCCCCAGGGATGTGAGCAGCAGAGGCTGAGAGGATGCAGCCGAGGCTGGGAGAGACAGAGAGGGAATAGGTGGCATGCCCTCCCCCACAAGCGGCAGCGACATGAAGCCTGGAAGGTATGGGCACCTTTAAGCCTAACAATAAGTAGCAGGAACAGAGGAGTCAGTCCCGAAAAGGAGGGGGTTCACCCCCTCCCTTCCTTAGTTGTCTGATGTTTGGAATATTAGAACCGGGCGGAAGAGAAAATAAAATGCAGCAGAGTCAAGCGGCTGACAGAAAAAGCTAGCAGGGCAGCCAAAAGTCCAGGGGCTGCAAGGGGCTGAAGAGGGCAAAGAGGAGCAGCTCAAGCAGCCTACGGCCATACCACCCTGAACACGACCGACCTCGTCTGATCTCGGAAGCTAAAGCAGGGTCGGGCCTGGTTGGTACTTGGATGGGAGACCGCCTGTGCCTACCGGGAAGCTGTAAGTTTTTGTAAAATCCAAAATAAGGTAGAGGTCAGAAGATGAGAAGGTGGTAGGAGACCCCAGAAGAGGATGAGGGTCTCTGGGAGTGTGCCAATGTGCCCAGTGTGGGCAGAAGAGGCATAGGCGAGAAAATCTGGACAGATGGTGAAGACAGTCAGAGAAGGATGTGGATATGTGGCGGATGTGGAAGAGGACAGCAGAATATGGTCCAACTGGCATATGCAGGGACCAAGTGAAAGGTGATGTATGGTGAGAATCCTTTTGTGGAAGACGACAGCAGAACTCCATGAATAATGTCAGTGGTCAGCAGTTAAGAGGAAAAGTTTTGTTCCTCACCCCATAAACAGCACAGGGCAAGGGCTCGGGAGTTGTGACATTCTGGTAAGAAACGTTGGCAGCAGAAGTATGGGGAATACAGGAAAGGGCCGGGTCAGAACTGCAAGTAGCTGCCCCTCACCAGCTCCCAATAAGGTGGAAACTGGAGAGGTTCTGGGCGCAGTCCCAGCAGGATGGAGGAGGTGATGGAGCACCCCTACAAGCAAGCTGGGAGAAGAGGTGACGGCGTGCCTCTGAGTTGGGAGGGAGAAAATAAGGGAGCATTTCTGAGAGGTGATAGAGCGCCTCTCCAGTTTGGAAGTGGAATTGCAGTTAAGGGACTCTGGCTGAAGGAGGCAGAGGAGAAGGAAAAGAGAGATGCAAGCTGTGAGACAGCTAACAGACCCACAACAGCCCTGAAAAAGCCCACACATCGTACAGGTTCAAATAACAGACCTGCGCACCTGCAGTCCTCAGAACTCAGGAGAAGTAGGGGAGATGGGATCAAAGTCCTGAAGATACGTGAATGGCCCAAACGACAGCCCTGGCTATGTTTTTTGGACTGGATGCCAGCACAGGGCAAGTGGCATGATACCACATTCATCTTCTTAGCCCATTTCATAGAAACCTCTCACTCTCATTCCATGTGCAGCCCACAACAGAGAAACCAGGAGTGTTTTTGTTTTTTCCCAGAGCCCCATTATGATGGGGAAGAAGATGCAGTACACACCTCACAGAGTCATAAAGTTGTCACCTTTCAGCAAAAGCCCTTTTGGATGGATGAAGGGAACATAACTCTACAGGAAGGAGTTAGTGCATTAGGGAAAGCTGTGAGTACAACAAGGGAGGAAATGTTAAAACAGGGGCTTCTTTCCCTACAAGCACAGGCACACCCTCTCAAACCAGGAGACATGGGTGAAGGATTGGGGGCAACCTGGTCATGGGTGGAGGAGACCTATCAGGTAGTAGTGACAACCCCCACTGTGGTAAAGGTGGCCAGGATGCGGTGGTTGCAACTAGGGACACATGCATCATTCTATGCATGATCAGATCTTGAATGTGGAAAACAATAACATGGGTTGAGGCAGGTATAGGAGGGGCGGGAAGTCTGGTTTACCTATTTTATCACTAAGGATTGGAAGATATGTGTATATGGCAAACAGGCATGCCCAGGGAAATGTCTCAATGTTAACTTCTTTTCAGTTATAGCATTGGTTTTATTGAGTTGTGTGAGAAAAGGGGGGTTGGCCCTCCATAGTCAGTTCTGAAAGCAACCAGTTTTTACAATGGTAAATAGGTATATGGTTCATCTTCTGGGATGAACTGATTTGGCCACTGAGGGAATCACTGTTCACCATACTGTGTGGAGACAGTATACTGCTGTGAGACCCCAGCTGTGGAATGCCTTCCCCTTGGAGGCCCAACTGGCATGAATGTGGACTTAATGTTATTGGGAAATATGGAAGATTGAAATGGATCTCTCAAGCAGAGCATCTGAGGCAGAAATTAAACAGCTCACAGCATCTGAGGCAGAAGCTGAACAACCCACCAGCCCACTCCACCCCACACACAAAATCTAGCAGAGAAAGAAATCAAGCTTAATAAAATGAATTTCAACAGAGAGAAATGTAAGGTCCTGCACTTGGGCAGAAAAAAATGAAAGTCACAAGTATAGGATGGGGGATGTGTGGCTGGATAGCAGTACGTGTGAAAGAGGTCTAGGAGTCTTGGTAGATCACAAGCTGAACATGAGTCAGCAGTGTGACGCGGCAGCCAAGAAAGCCAATGCGATTCTTGGTTGCATCAATAGGAGTATGCTGTCTATGTCACAGGTTGAGAAGCATGATGGGACCTGTTGTTACTCCTGGCTTCATATTTTCCCACCACTAGAGGGTGAGAACGCAAAGCTGCTTGTAGTTGTTTAGTCTAGCTTTCTGTGAACGCTTCCCGTGTGAAACCTAAACGTATTCAAGGTCTTCTGCTGCCTGCAGCTGCAACTTTGTTATGGTTAAGGAAACGCCTTGTTATTGAATATGTATACTTAAAAACACGGCTTTTGAACAGGCTGTGCCTTTTCTTGTTTCCTTTCCTTTCTGCTCTGGACGAGGAGATGGCTCGCTGCGCTGTAACTTAATAGTCTGCTACTTGATCTATTGCCCGCAATAAAGACTGTTAGCCTGCTGCCTCGTGTTGGCTGTGATGTTTTTCCTATTGATGGTAATGCCCCTGGCGGGTTTTTCAACATGGTCGCAGAGGATGGTTTTGAGAGTTGTTTTTTGAGGTGTTTTTACAATGGCTCATGTGGTGCCTGGGGGCCTGCCTCTCGTTAAGCTAAATGCAACTAATTACTTGGCATGGTCAGCTCGCATGGAAAAGTATTTGCAAGCTGAGGAGCTGTGGGGTGCTTTCACAGCTCCCCCGACTCTGCAGGGGACTGCTGCGGAGATAGCAGCGGCAACGAGGCGTGCCATGTCTGTCCTCTTTCTGGTTGTGGAGGATGACCAGCTCACGCATATCAGGGATCTTGCCACCCCTCTTGAGGCCTGGGCGAGGCTGCGGGAGTTGTTTTTGAGTCAATCAGCAGCCGCCAAGTACGCCCTGTGCGCCCGTTTATATGGGATGAGACTGGCCCCCGGTGTCCCGGTGAGGCAGCATTTGGCTGAGATGTTGGAGCTGTTTTCGTCACTTCGGGAGAGAGGCAAAGTGTTGCCTGAAAGTGACAAGGTATTTTGCATCTTGAATTCTCTTGATAGTTCCTGGAATCTGGTGGTGTCCTCTCTTCAATCCATGCCAGAGAGGGAGTTAACCGTTCCTTTGGTTTCTGCTCATCTGCTGGAAGAAGAGGAAAAGCGCGCAAGGAATGCAGAGACTCCCACACAGCCGGCTCCAGCTGCAGAGGCCTGTGCTGGGAGAAAAAGTTCTCCGGCTGCTGAGGCGAGGCAGGAGGGGCTGGTGAGAGCCCATGCTGTGCGAAGGTGCTTTCGCTGTGGGTCTGCTTCTCATCTGAAGCGTGATTGCCCGCTCCTGACGCAAGGGGAGCAAAGCTTCACAGGCGCCGGTGCCAGGGGCCGTGGCAGAGGAGGCAGAGGAGGTCAGGCCAGAGGACGACTGAGAGTTGCTGTTGCCGTGGGAGATGCTGTTGCGGACACTGTTTCGGACTCTGAGGAGGCAGGTGATTCCGTTTGGCTTCTAGACAGCAGCTGTTCCCAGCACCTGGTCAATTCTGAAGATTTATTTGACTGTTTGGATTCTGCCAGTGTTTCCTCTGTGACATTAGCTGATGGGACAAAGGCTAAAGTTTGTGGTGAAGGTGTAGCTTTTGTCCCTGCCCTTGACATGGGTTTGAAAAATGTTTTGTTTGTTCCCTCTCTTGATTTCTGTTTGCTTTCTGTGGGGCAACTAACAGAGTCAGGGTTCAAGGTTTAGTTCTATGGGAAGCAAGGTAAAATCCTCAAAGATGGGGTGATATGTGCTGTGGCTACACGAGAAGGGAGGCTGTTCTTTCTTGAGCCACGACACACTGTGTGTAATGTGTATGGCAATGTCCCACAACATGATGAGTGCCTTCATCTCCTCCACCGGCGCGCAGCGCATGCAAGCTTTCCTGTGTTAAAGAGGCTTGCTGGTTGTTGTAAAGGGTGTACTTTGAAGCCTTGTAATGTCTTTCTTGACTGTGCTATTTGCAAGCAAGCTAAATCTAAACAACTCCCAGCACCGAGAGTTAGTTTTCGTGTACCAACCGCCCCATTTCAGTTGGTACACTGTGATATTGTGGGTCCTATGAGTAAACCTTCCCTAGGGGGAGCTAGATATTTCGTCATTCTCGTAGACGATTTTAGCAGGTTCATTTTCTGCTATTTGTTGAAACAAAAGTCTGATGTGTGTCAAGTTCTCAAGAACTGGTGTTCCTTGGTTTAAAGGCAATTTGGTTATTCCCTGCAAAAGCTTCAAACAGGGTATAGTGCACAGGGCGACTGCCGGCTATTCTCCTCATCAGAATGGAGTGGCTGAGCGGAATGCAGGAATTCTGCAGACTCGAATGCATAGTTTGCTGCTTGATGCAGATCTGCCTCTGAGTTTTTGGGGTGAGGCAATTCTGACTGCCTGTTACATACACAACAGGCTGTGGAGTTCTGTGGTTAATACTACTCCCTATGAGTGTTTGTTTGGTAAACAACCTTCCATTGCACATCTGAGAGTCTTTGGGAGTTTTGCTTGGGTGCACATCCCCAAGGGGCAAAGAAGGAAGGGGGAGCCTAAGGCCCAGCGTATGCGTTTTGTTGGCTATGAGCCCAACTGCAAGGGGTATCGTTTTTACGCTGGTGGCAATTCCTGTGTGGTGTCTAGGAATGCCTCTTTTGAGGAACACGCTAATTGGTCGCGTGTCCAGGCAGCGTCTGAAGTTTTTCTCCCTGTGGCTGGTCTGCCAGCTTCTCAGCCACTGCAGCCTTCAGTCTCTGTTCCACTCCCAGCCTCCGCTCCCAGTTCCTCAAGGGTTGAAACAGAAGAGGAGAGAGGCGCGTGGAGGAGAAGAGCTGTAAGTGATGTGCGAAGGTCTTGCACAGGGGAGAGAGAACGCGAGGGCTCAGTGAAAAGGTCTCGCAGTGCTGAGGACAGGGACGAACCTTTGTAGGATCGTCCCATCCCCAGACGGTCTCAAAGAAAAACGAAAGGCATTCCACCTAAACGTTTTTCCCCTGAGTCTCTCGCAGTTCGTGTGTGTGCTGTAAACTGTGAGCCTCAGTGCTTTGCTGATGTTGTGAAAATGCCTGAGCAACAGGCAGAACCCTGGTGGGATGCAATGCAGAGTCAAATGGATTCCATTATTCAGCATGATGTGTATTCTCTTTGTAATTTGCCCTGCAAGGGTGTGGGTTCATACAAAGCCTTGCTGATCCCTGTGTATATGTTCGAGGGAAAGGGGAGAGTTTGGAAATTCTCCTTGCATATGTGGATGATCTGTGCTTGGTCAGTGCTACACAAAAACAAGTGCAAGTGTTTGAGAAAGAGCTGGGGAAAAGGTTTCAGGTGAAAAACCTAGGCCCAGTACAGAGCTTTCTTGGAATTGAAGTACAGAGAACTGAAAAAGGTATTCTGTTGTGTCAGAAACAAAAGATTGTAAAATTGTTAGAATTGTGTCAAATGTCTGACTGCAAACCGGTACAAACTCCAATGGTGCCAGGTTTTTTGAAAAATACCTGTGAGGAATTATTTCCTGATATACACCTATATCAGTCTGTCATTGGGAGCCTTTTGTACTTAGCTGGTACTAGCCGGCCTGATATTGCTTTAAGTGTCAACATTCTGGGCAGAGCGTGTGCTAAGCCAACCCAGTATCATTGGCAGGGTGTGAAAAGGGTACTCAGGTACCTAAAAGGTTCCCTTGATTATTGCCTAAGCATTTGTCCTGATCAGATGCCAAACCTTGTCTGTTCATCAGACAGTGATTTCGCTGAGGATACTGTGGACCGCAAAAGCACAACTGGTTTTCTTGTCAAATACAGTGGTGTAGCAATCGACTGGAAGGCTAAAAAACAGTCTTGTCTTGCTTTGTCAACTGCAGAGGCAGAGTTTGTGAGCCTATCTGCGCTCTGTACTGAGTTGGTTTGGTTCTTGCAGTTGCTACAAGACCTGCATGTGTCTGTGCCATTACCAATACAAATATGTTGTGATTCACAAGCCTGCATTCAAATGGCAGTGTCTGACCGGGTGTCTTCTCGATCAAAACACATTGACATCAAATTTCACAATGTGAAACAATATGTACAAGAAGGAAAAGTGTCCCTTACCTATGTGTCTTCAGAAGAAAACGTGGCTGATGTGTTTACCAAGCCACTTCCTGCTAATGCATTTGGTCAGCACGTTAGCAAACTGGGGTTGATGGAGTCTCCAAAGCAAGGTAGCTGAAAATATTTCGCAAGGAGTAGGGGAGTGTCACAGGTTGAGAAGCATGATGGGACCTGTTGTTACTCCTGGCTTCATATTTTCCCACCACTAGAGGGTGAGAACGCAAAGCTGCTTGTAGTTGTTTAGTCTAGCTTTCTGTGAACGCTTCCCGTGTGAAACCTAAACGTATTCAAGGTCTTCTGCTGCCTGCAGCTGCAACTTTGTTATGGTTAAGGAAATGCCTTGTTATTGAATATGTATACTTAAAAACACGGCTTTTGAACAGGCTGTGCCTTTTCTTGTTTCCTTTCCTTTCTGCTCTGGACGAGGAGATGGCTCGCTGCGCTGTAACTTAATAGTCTGCTACTTGATCTATTGCCCGCAATAAAGACTGTTAGCCTGCTGCCTCGTGTTGGCTGTGATGTTTTTCCTATTGATGGTAATGCCCCTGGCGGGTTTTTCAACAGTCTACATCAAAGGAGGTAATGGTACCACTCTATTCTGCATTGGTTAGGCCTCATTTGGAATCCTGTGTCCAGTTCTGGGCACCTCAATTCAAGAAGGATGTCAACAAGCAGGAACGCGTCCAGAGAAGGGCAGCCAAAATGGTGGAGGCTCTGAAAGCCATGAAGCCCTATGACAAGCAGCTTAGGGAGCTGGGTATGTTTAGTCTGCAGAAGAGAAGGTTAAGAAGGGACATGACAGCCATGTTTAAATATTTGAAGGGATGCCATGTAGAGGAGGGAGAGGGCTTGTTTTCTGCTGCTCCAGAGACCAGGACAAGGAGCAATGGATTCAAGCTGCAGGAAAGGAGATTCCACCTGAACCTCAGGAAGAATTTCCTGACAGTCAGGGCTGTCCAGCAGTGGAATCTGCTGCCTCGGAGTGTAGTGGAGTCTCCTTCTTTGGAGGTTTTTAAGCAGAGGCTAGATGGCCATCTGTCAGGAGTGCTTTGATGTGGGTTCCTGCATGGCGAGGGGTTGGACTGGATGGCCCCTGGGGTCTCTTCCAACTCTATGATTCTATGAAATATTGTTTAGGAGGGCCTAGAGTTATTCATGGTTTTTCCACTTTCATGGGGATCCTGTGCCCCTAACTCTAGCAAATTTGAGGGGATGACTGTATTTTCCTATTTTCAAACAGGTTATTAGCTTAGTAGATGGTGGGAATGCTGTGAATGTCACTTATCTGGATTTCAGCAAAGCATTTAAGAAGACTCCCCTTTAATATTTTGATTGACAATCTGATTAAATATGGAATAAATGGAAAAACTGTCTGATGGATCCATAACTGGTTGTAAAATTGTATTCAATTATGTGTCATCAATGCCTGCACTTCAAATTGGCAGGAAGTCTCAGGTGGAGTGCCACAGGGTTCTGTCCTGGGGCTGTTGGACTGTTCAGCATTTTTATTAATGAATAAGATGACAGGGAGGAATGAATCCTTATCAAGTTGCAGATGACGTAAAACTGAGAGGGGTAGCTAACACATTGGAGGACAGTAACAGATTTCAAAAGGATGTCAATAAATCAGAAAACTGGGCAGAAGTTAATAAAATCAAATTCAATAGAGATAAATGCAAAATCCTACATTTAGGCCACACAAACCGAATGCTTTGCTTAAAAGCAATAAATACTTGGCTCAGCAAGTACTACATGTACTTGGGATAATTGTTGTTCTTAAGTTGAACATGACACAGTTGCATGATGCAGCAGCCAAGAAGGCAAATACATTAATAGAACCAGTTTCCAAGTCAAGGTAAGTAATTGTTGTTGTTGTTGTTGTTGTGTGCCTCCAAGTAATTTCTGACTTAACAGCAACTGTACCCCACCTCCAGCCTTGCAAAGAGGCAGGTAATAAATAACATTTATTATTATTATTATAACACAAACCTTTCACAGGGTTTTCTGGGGATGAGTGTGTATGATGCACCCAAGGTCATCCAGTGGGTTTCCATGGCCAAGCAGAGAATTGAATCCATCTCCAGGGTCATAGTCCAATGCTCAACACCATATACCACATGGACAATATTCTGTTGTGGTCAGGCCCTATCTGGAATACTGTGTTTAGTTCTCGGTGCCTCATTTTCATAGAATCATAGAAATGTAGAGTTCGAAGAGACCACACGGGCCATCCAGTCCAACCCCCTGCTATGCAGGAACACCCTCAAAGCACTCCCGACAGATGGCCATCCAGCCTCTGCTTAAAAACCTCCAAGGTAGGAGACTCCACTACACTCCATTGAGGTAGCAGCAGATTCCACTGCTGGACAGCCCTGACTGTCAGGAAGTTCTTCCTGAGGCTCAGGTGGAATCTCCCTTCCTGCAGCTTGAATCCATTGCTCCTTGTCCTGGTCTCTGGAGCAGCAGAAAACTAGCCCTCTCCTTCCTCTACATGGCATCCCTTCAAATATTTAAACATAGCTACCATGTCCCCTCTTAACCTTCTCTTCTGCAGACTAAACGTACCCAGCTCTCTAAGTCTATCCTCATAGGGCATGGCTTCCAGACCTCTCACCATTTTGGTCGCCCTTCTCTGGACTTGCTTCAGCTTGACCAGGTCCTTCTTGAATTGGGGTGCCCAGAACTGGACACAGTATCCAAGATGAGGTCTAACCAAAGCAGAGTAGAGTGGGACCAGTACCTCCCTCGATCTAGACACCATACTCCTTGTTGATGCAGCCGAGAATTGCATTGGCTTTCTTGGCTGCCTCATCACACTGCTGACTCATGTTCAGCTTGTGGTCTATGAAGACTCCTAGATCCCTTTCAAATGTACTGCTATCCAGCCACGTGTCCCCCATCCTATATTTCTGTATTCCATTTTTTCTACCTAAGTGTAGGTAGGACCTTACACTTCTCTCTGTTGAATTTCATTTTGTTAGCCTTGGCCCAGCTCTCCAATCTATCCAGGTCATTTTGAATTTTGATCCTGTCCTCTGGCGTATTAGAACCCCTCCCAATTTTGAGAAGGATATAGAGAAGCTGGAGCAGGTTCAGAGAAGGGCAATTGCAATAGCATGTGTATTTCTATACCACTGATCAGCTAAGTGCTGTCTAAGCGGTTTAAAATGTGTTGGCCAATTGCCCCCAATAAGCTGGGTACTCATTTTACTGACCTGCAGAAGGATGGAAGGCTGAGTCAACCTGGACCCCGGCAGGATCAAACTCACAACCTTGTGGCTGCAGTACCAGCATTTAACCACTGCGCCACCAGGGCCCAGGGCAAAAAGGATGATAAGAGGTATGGAAGATGAAACATATAAGGAAAAGTTGAAGGAGCTGGGCATGTTCAGCTTGGTGAAGGGGAGACTGAAGCGTGATATGATTGCCCTGTTCAAATATCTCAAGGGCTGGCACAGAGAGGAGGAGGCAGGATTATTCTCTTGTTGCCCCAGAGGGTAGGACCAGGGCTAATGGTTTTAAGTTACAGGGGAGTAGAATCATAGAGCTGGAAGAGACCACACCAGCCATTGAGTCCAACCCGCTGCCATAGAGGAATAAACACTCACAGCTAGACAGCTACCTTGTGGGGGTGGTCTAGTCGGAGATTCTGCACTGAGTGGGAGGGAGTCAACAGCCCACAAGACCCTTTCCAACTCTATGGTTTCTAATTGGTTCAAAATGCTTTTTATTTATGCAAGCCTTACCTAACAGGGTTGTTCCATTTCACATGTGTGTGTTGTTCGTTTTTGTCATGCCCCAGTCCCAGGACTCAGGTGCAAGCATAGACAGGAATCCTCCCCAACAGCCACAACATAGAGACACAAACAGGACAATGCTTACCACAGCCCAGCATAGACAAGAAAGGGAGAGCCCACAGGGCTCAGAGCGTTTATATAGAGAAGAAGCATTAATTAGGAAAACAGCTGGGGGAGGCTGTTGGATAATAAATATGAGGGATGAGGTGCGAAGAAGTCCGTTGCAGACAACTGGTATTACTGGTTGAAGCAATGCATTCTTCTGTTTGCATCCTTGGCTTGTGTTCCTGGAAAACTTTGACCTTCTCTTTGTGTGCTGACTGTGCTGCTGGATATTCCCTTGAACTGACACTCTGAATTTATTCCTGACTTGGACTGCTAAAATACAAAAAAAGTTAACTGACTGATAAGCTTTTGAAAAACTTGTCTATGGTTGCTCCTATAGACTCTATGAATTGTGGCTGGTTATCCGGACAGAACAGTTTTAAATAAAAATTTTGCTGAAACAACAGTGAACTGCTCTTCATTACTTTGGTGTAGAAACCAGACGTTATTCTTTCATGTTTTTTCTGGCTCTTATATCAACTCTTCTCTCAAAGAAGTAATGCCCAGCAACACATCAACTTTGTTAACCGACATATACCTATACACCTCAGTATGTATAGAGGATCCTTCCCATTCTGTGAGTCTCTTGCTGGGTCAACCAAACGGTTTGATCTAAATCATGGCTCACAATCCCTCCATATCTTCTGTTACAATGATATTACCCACACAATGGAATTTTTTTTTGGAAAAGATATGTTACTATTGTGTGCCTCCAAGCAGTTTCTGACTTACAGTAAACCTACCACAGGGTTCTTTGAGACTGAGAGTGTGTGAAATGGAACCTAGTGGGTTTCCACAATTGAGAAGGGGGAAAAAATGGTGATATTCCCAACAATCAGAGACAAAAGCTCCACGCAGCTCTTGCACAGAAAAGACAATAAAGGCTTAGGACAGCAAATAGAGTAAGATTCTTTTTAATATCGCAGGTCTAAGCAGAAAAGACTGAACAACAGATTCCCAACCAGCAGGCAAAGAGAAGGTGTTGCTCCCCTTCTGGATTTGAGCGCTCCATTCAGTGGGGCCTCCTTCCATTTGGGTCAGCCTGGATGTGGCTGGCATAAGTGCGTTCCTCTCACGTCAAGTGCAGATGCATTTCTAATAATTTCTTCAGCCTTTTTTGCACCACAGACGATGGTTCATGGCAAGGTCTGAACAGAAACCAAGGCCTTGATGCTCAATTCCCTAGGTCCACTCCAGCCTTTGGCTTTGGAACAGAGAGTAAATGAGGTAGGATCACAACAATCAGGCTTAGTGAATGCCATGATAAACAAGGTTAGAGTTCCCAAGAGACGTGGCACACCTTGAGGGAGGTTCGGCCTCTCCAAGCACAGCTGTCTTTCCTCGAGGTGCCGAACCCCGGGCTTCCTCCTCACTAGCGCCTCCACAGATAAGTCTGAATGGAGTTGGCAGGGATTTCAGTCATGATAAGGCCAGCTTCATCAGCAATGCCAAAGGAGATGTTCAACCCAGACCTGAGAGGGAAGGTGACAAAAAAGGATAACTTTACAAAGAGACAAAACACTACAGGAAGCAGCTTGCCTTTCAACACCCGGTTATCTGACTACTTGCTCTCTTAATGCTTCCAAATTAAGGGAAATTTCGTTAATTTGACAGGCGTTGTGCTCTTTCATCAGTTTTTCTTGCCTGTGGAAGCTCACTTAAACTGCTCGCAAAGTGAACCCAGAGGGGGAAGAAAGGTGCCAAGCCAGTTGAGAGACTTTGCAAGCAGCACACATGCAGCTGGGCCCAAGGGAACCTCCGTAAATCCTTCATGCTCCCTACAGCACAGTTGGCCCTTCATGTTCGCTGGGGTTAGGGGCATAGGCCCCCTGCAAAAGTGGAAAAATGCAAATATCAAAACGTGTTTGTGTCTGTGAGAAGGGGGCAAAGGCATGATGGGAGTAACGGGCACCATGGGTCCAAACTAGGCCAAAGAAAGAGGACAGAATGGTGGAGGGGCTTGGCATAGTGACCCTGTACTTCCTCTCTGTCACCCATCTTCTTCCTTGGTTGTGCAGGGCATCAGGAGAGGGTTTGTGGTGCTGAGAAATCGGGCTGTGAGCCATCCTCAGTTGGCCAGGCAGTGGCTGGTGGTGGAGGAGAAAGAGGACCAGAACTGGGTTTTTAAAGGACCATGTGGCCTGATTGAAGCTGCCAAGAAGGAAGGTTTTCCTGGAAAATGAGCCGTGGGGGGGGGGCAGGGGATGAAGAAATTCACAAATAATCAAATCCATGAAAGCCAAACCCACAAACACGGAGGGCTGACTGTACATGGGTTCCACTTCTCAACCAATTCCATTTTCTCACAGTGGTCCACTGTCAGATAAGTGGAAAAGCCTGTATCACAAAGCCTTCTAGCTATAGATCCACGAATGTATGCGTGCACACACCCACACCCCATCCCTCTAGCAACTTCCTTTTCACTTCCAGTCTAAGAGAACCTTTCCAGTAATTCAAGAGAGGTCCAACCCCATGAGATGGTACATATCCAAATAAGAGATTCTGAAGCCAGTGTTAATGTTATGTGCATCAAATCAATAAACATATTAATAATATTTGTGAATAACCACCCAGTGTGGTATTGTCAGGATGCATTGCTCCTGCCATATGCATGCACTACTTTATATAATAATCTAGCTACATTAAGTCAAATAGGGAAGGGCTTGCTTAGCACTACTATGTATCCATTGCTAATTGCTACTTGCAATTACATATCCGGTTGTAACTTTTAAATGGGCAGTTGCTGCATGTTCAATTTCACCTTGCAGTGGGCATAAGGAAAACAAGATCAAAGGGGGAGGGAACAACAACATAACAAGAAGGTGTTATGAGAATGCATAAGATAAGGGGACAGGATATTTGGGTCACATGATGAAAGGTATGTAAATAACTGTAAGCCTGGGGAAGTGCCTGTGCTGGTGGGGTCACTTGACATACAAGACTTTAACCAGTTGCTAATATGCGTGACAAGCATTGTATAAGGTATAAAACTTGTGACCAACTCAGATGCTTTCCTAAATAAATGCTCCTGTTTGAACCTCTGAGTGAAGGTTTTGAGAGCAAGTTATCCAGGATGTGACAGATACAGTGACTAAAGTGTTCAATTAGGACTTTGGAGATACCCAGCTTACAGTTCCTCCTTAACCATGATTCTCACTGACCCACTTTACAGGGTTGGTGTGAGGATAAAGTAAGAGCAGGAAAGGGACCGAGGTTGGTGCTGTTCCACGAATGCCTGGTAAACTTTTATGGAATAATCAAGCAAGTCTCTGAGAATTAGCCTATCTACTCGCTTACTGAAATGCAGGGCTGGAGAATTTTTAAAACCTTGGCCTTGAACCTGCTCTGTTCAGCCATAGCAACTTTCAAATAATTAGCTCTTTGAATGCCTTGAAATCAAATGGAATTCACGAAAAGCTTAGCTAGTTGAAACCTTTTGAGCCCTCTGCTGTAACAAGCAGGCTAATGTCATCCTCTTCGAAAACTGTGGAGCACACTTAGAAAACTCCATTCAAACAAACTGGAGAGTTGGTGTTGTTGTTCTTATGCGCCTTCAAGGTGACTCCATCTTACTAAAGATTTTCTTGGGAAGGTTTGTTCAAAGGTTTGCCAATGCCTTCCCCTTCGAGGCTGAGAAAGTGTGACTTGCCAGAGGTCACCTGGTGGGTTTCCCTGGCTGAGAAGGGATTTGAACCCTCATCTTGTATTCTAACATTAAACCACTACACCATGTTGGCCCCTGGTGATAAAAGTGACTCATACAGGACTTAGAAGACTTCCACACTTATTTATTTCAGCAATAAAGGAACCTGACTTTCTTGTGCATTTGGATTGAAAACATCTCAAAAGAGAAAGTAATATCTGTCAAAGAAAGGAGTAAGGACATCAACTGTAGGATCAAGAATAATACAGTGACAGATTAATCTGATCAAATTTAATCTGATCAAATTTACACACACACAACATACATACTTTTTTATGTGAAAATTGTGCCAAAAACTGTTGTTTCCAGATAGCCACGTGGGTTTTTGTGCACTGTCAATCTGTGTAGCTGACACTCACCGGTTAAGGACAATCACCACAGCAATTCCATCAGGCCGAAGTGCAGCCACATGCTCCAAGTTGCACCCCAGACATTTCTGGGTTACTGTCAGCCCAACCCTCTGAGAGCCTTCTGGGATGAATTTGCTGCAAAGATAAATGGCAGAAGGTGTGATAGATTTTACAACTGGAAGATTAGCCTTCTCATTTCAGCTGTTTCAAGACCTGTTGTATGCTGGCTAAGGTCTTGGCTTTTTTACTACAATGCCTGGCTGACACAATAAATGGCCAAATGTCACCTAAGCATCTGAAGGGCACTAGGTTAAGGAAAACTGCTATGGAACTCTGAAAGAGGCATGCCACCCAATAAAACTGATGGATACACACAAAACTTGCTTTCTTTTTCTATATAGCGTTAACAATTAATGGACGGAATTTGTTGCCATGTGATACAATCACAGCCACCAGCTTTGATGACTTTAAAATCAGATTACATGAGGGACTAGTGAAGGACCAACAATTATGAGCCGTGAGAGCTCAAAGAAACCTCCAGAATCAGCAGTACAGCCAGCCCTCCACATTTGTGGGTTTCACTTTCATGGATTTGATTATTTGTGAGTTTCCCCAACCTCTGTCCCCACAATTCAAGTGCTTCTCTTCTGGGGCAACCTTCCCTCTCAGCAGCTCTGATCAGGCCGTGCAGCCCTTTAAAAACCCTCCTCTGGTCCCAGCCAGCTAAGTATGGCTCACAGCCAATTTCTCAGCACCACAAACCCTCTCCTGATGCGCACCCCACACCCAAGGAAGGAGATGGGCAAGAGAGAGGAAGTATAGGGCCATCAGGCCAGCCGATCCTTCTTCCCTCTTGTTTCTCCGACTTTGTTTAGATGCTGGGTGCTCCTTCTCTCCACTATGCCTCAGCCCACTTCCTTCAGACACGCACACAGAGGTTTTGATATTTGTGATTTTTTCACTTTTGCGAGAGTACTGTGTCCCTAACCCTAGCAAATATGTGGAGGACCAGCCGTATATCTCTGATCTTTAGGGGCAACAGCAGTAGGCGGGGAGGGGGAGAGCTATGGATTTTGTGCCTCATTTGTGGGTTACCAGGAAGCATCTTGCTGTGGCAACATTGTGGGTAATAGCATACCCAAGTAGAATATCTGAAAGCCCCTAAACTGAAGTAGCTGCAACCCAGTTTTGGGATCCGCCATACTAGTTGAAGACCAAAGACATAACTGCCTCTTAAACGAGCTTGTGCATCCATTCATCTCCCTTGAATTGCCTCTCTTTGCTAAACACCACGGCCTGACATGACGAGAAGAGCACCACTGGTGCATAAAGGCCTTACTTGGGTAGCACAGCCTCACCTGAAGTGCCCCATGTGGTAGAACATGGGCTGCTTGTAGAAGACGTCATTGGATGCGTCCACAATGATCGGACTGTCCACAAAGTTCTTGACCCAGTTGGGCCCCCCTTCTAAATCAAGGGCCAAATTCCAGTCAACCCAGGCTGTGATGTGGTTGTTCAGATACTACAGAGGGTTTCAGGGAAATGGAAAGGAAGGTCGGGATTGGAGGGGCAGCACAAAGGAGAAAAGGTGACAAAACAGCAGCCAGAGCTGCTTGCCCTCCCTCCCTTCCACCCAACCACAGGGCACACCTCCAAGATGCTGCGGCTGTACTGGTTGCCCCGATCCCAAGAGCCAAGGACCACATGCTTCTCCCAGAAGTGTGATCCAGCACAGGCTTCGGTGGAAATAATGAAATAGTCTGGGTACAGTTGATGAGTGACCACCACCGTGTCAGCAATGGGGGCAATGAAGTCCAGGTACCAATGCACACCAATGCCGTGGACGTAGCGGTAAGCCTTGCTGTCGCTGCTCAGCACCTTGGCAGAGGAAGGATGGACACATCAAACACGTGCTTATCCCACAAAATGGAAGTATGAAGAAATACAGCAGAAAGAGAGACAAGGGTAGGCTGAAATCAATTCCGAGGAATTCCCTTTTACAGGATGCTAGGCCTTTCTCTCTCTGCTCTCCCTCCCTTGAAAGGCATTTAATTGGTGTCACATCCTGGCTAGCTTCGCTCAGAGTTTCAAACAGAAGTGTGTATTAAGAAAAGCAAGACTAAAGCATCAAAGATGGTTACAGGTTTTATATCTTGTCATGCAAATATAGGTGTGCACATCATAAATGTCAAATCACCTCAAAGTAACCATTTCCCATGTCTTTCATTATTTACACATCTTTTATCCTGAGAGATGGAACAAGTTCCTGTCCCCTTATCTTGGCACAGTCTGTTCCCATAACACCTTCTTGCTATTCTGCTTCACTCTTCCCTGCTTTGATCTTTTCCTCTCGGTCTGGATACAGGGTGGCAGTGAACAATACAGCAATTAATCATTTGAGAGCCATGGGATACTTCTAGGAGTCCTCATTAGATAGATAGCTGCAAGTAGCTTTTCACAATGGATATATGATAGTGCTTCAGCAAGCAACTAATGCAGCTGTAACTGCATTCTGCAGAACTGGCAAATATATTAATTGGCAGATCTGTTTAAATGGCATAAAATAAGGATCATATACAACTTATGGCTGGAAGGGCCACATGGATCCTGCTAACATGACCCAGATTGTGGAAAACCTGACTTAATGGCTCTTTCAATAAGAACAATAGCTCTGAGCAAGAGCAGAACCCCCTGCCGGATACATTTCCTCTAGAAACACAAACAAGGTAAAGCCATAAAATCAGCTACTAGCTTCCTGACACCTAATACCAGTTATAAACTCCAAAACAGAAGGAATGGTTGGCGCAGTGGTTAAATGCCAGTACTGCAGCCACAAGGTTGTGAGTTTGATCCTGCCAGGCTCCAGGTTGACTCAGCCTTCAATCCTTCCGCAGCTCGGTAAAATGAGTACCCAGCTTGTTGGGGGCAATTAGCTAACTGCTTAGAGAGCAATTAGCTGATAAGTGGTATAGAAATACACGTTATTGCTGTTGCTATTTTTGACAGCTCTGGCTCATGAAAACAGGAAGATTCCCCCTCCCCAAATCAATAATTGTCTCATCCTTCAACCCATGACTTCTTCCTGGTCCTCAATTACACAAAACCTTTTGCCATCTAAATGTTAAGATCATCAACTTGCTTTCATCAGACATTAACAACCGCCAATGCATCCTATCACCTTTTGCTTACCCTGCAAACTTTTGTTCACATAGGCCTCATGCCTCTAGGGCAGATTTTTGGGTATAAACAGACCTTGATTTTGGGTCCCCCTCACAGCATTTGGATTTCAGGGGTCTACTTTGTCCCTCAGACTTTTTGCTGTCCTTGGGTGACTAGTCCAAATCATTTTGTCCTTCTCTGCTTCTCTCTGGATGGTAAATATAATCCAATCCCCTTCCTATTCCTCTATCCAGTTTTCCTCCCTTTCTTTTCAGTTAGCCTTGTGTAATTGCTTGTGTGTGTGTGACTATTTTGTGTGTGTGTGCATGTATATTTTCCCCTAATAAAACATTTAAATTGGATCATAAATTTTCTGGTTGATCTCTTTTAGCAGTTACGTCATAGAACATAGGTGGCAGGTCTCAACTAAGTTACCCCCCTCTTGCAGGCTTTCTATTTTTGAGCTAATTATTTCTCATTATTGAACAGAGGTACTGGCATCACTAGTGGGCCCTCACCGCACCCACGTTTTGGAGTAACACAGCTATTCTAATAACATATACTAATGCATACATATGACAGAAGGGGCACATCCTGCCATTTGGTTACAAGGAGCCTTTCCATGGGCTATGTATGCTGTAACTTTGTTGTTATGCTTTTAAATGACTTTATAATTTTAAAGGTTTAATGGTGTCTTACAGTTTTAAAAAAATTAATGGTGTTTTAACGTGATGGTTTGTTCAACTGTGTTTCAAACTGTTTCCTTTTCAGAATTTTAGTTTATCCTGTTTTAGCCATGTATAAGCCACCTGGCATCCTATGCTGGGAGAAGGGTGGCATACAAATAAATAATTACAGCAGGGATGGGCCTAGCAAACCAAGAGGTAAAGCAATTTGTACCCTTTATCATTGTTACATGCCTTCAAGTTGACTTTAACTCTTTTGGACAGCCTCTGGACTACTTTTTTTAAAATTATTATTCTGGAATTTCCAGTCTGGCAATGTAACTTTTTCAAGCACTTCTCCAAAGCATCACATTCACTTGAACTGTTGTGCTGCTGGTGGTTTTGTGCTTTCAAAGTGACTCCAACTTATGTTTCCAATTTAAGGTGACCCTAAGGTGACTCTAGAGCCAGCTTAGTGGTTTGAGTGTTGGACTATGAGCTTGGAGACCAGGGTTCAATTCCCTGCTTGGCCATGGAAACCCTCTAAGTCAGTTGTTCTTAATCTTTTCTTTACCATGGACTCCCTTTAAATATCTTTAAACCACCAATACTTAAAATCCCCAAGTGCCTCACACGTTTATTTAAAGTCACTCATCAGGGGTCTTCAAATTTGGGGAGACGGGATGGCCATCCAGCCTTCATTTAAAAATCTCCAAAGAAGGAGACTCCACCCCACTCCCAGGCAGTGTATTCCACTGTCAAACCGCTCTCACCATCAGGAAGTTCTTCCTAATGTTTAGGTAGAATCTCTCTTCCTGTAGCTTGAAGCTGTTGCGCCTTGTCCTAGTCTCTGGCACAGCAGAAAACTAGCTTGCTCCACCCTCCTCATGACATTCCTTCAACTATTTAAACACAGCTATCATGTCACCTTTTAACCTTATAGACATATATAAAATCAATAAATATCCTACAGGATATATTATATCTATATATTTATATGTAACAGAGAAGCTAAGCAGGGTCAGCCCTGGTTAGTACTGGGATGGAAGACTGCCAACGAATACCAGGTGCTTTAGGCTCTATTTCAGAGGAAGGAACTGGCAAAATCACCTCCGAGTATTCCTTCCCTGAGAAAACTATGAAATTCATGAGGTCGCCATAAGTTGAAAGGCAACTTGAAGGCCCATACACACATACGCAAATAATATTTGTAAATGAAATATAAATATCTTCCCAAATGTCAGGGTAATGTGCAACAGCCATGTCAAAAACTGATCAAACTGCTATGTAGTTTGCTGAATGACCTAAGGCCAGTCCTTCAGTTATTCATTCCTTCCCTCGCCATCTCTCTCTCCGACCTTGAACACACTTATGACCTAGCTACAACACACATAAAATTCTCCATCAAGAAAACTAGAATTTGGAGACATCAACTATGTAAAATAATCCCTCAAAAAGAAAATGGAATCCTGCTTAGTTTTCCTCTGCTTTCTAAGACATTATCAGGCACCAGACTATACCTTTTCAAACATTTCTTTCCAGCCACGAGGACTAGGAGCTTGATTTCAAAAAGAACATGGAAAAGAAAAGGTTAAGATTGCACGAAAGCTGGATTCTGCACTCCTATGGAATGACAGCCCATGCAACGAGGACCTATCAAACCTATGG
This sequence comes from Iguana delicatissima, assembly GCA_948472985.1. Taxonomy (NCBI): domain Eukaryota; kingdom Metazoa; phylum Chordata; class Lepidosauria; order Squamata; family Iguanidae; genus Iguana; species Iguana delicatissima. The sequence goes on along the minus strand of CAOKZL010001182.1, from coordinate 319,828 downwards.
TACGCACCACCTTGGCCCAGTTGGGCAAATGAATCCGGCTATCGTCTAGGATGATGAGACGGATGTCCTTGTGCGAGCTGTTTGCCAGGGCTGGGCCCAAATCGAGTGCAATGAAGTCCCGCTGCTGCTCAGGTGTGAACCCCAGGCACTGGAAAGGGTAGTTACTGATCAGTCCTGCGCTAGGTTCATTCTCAGCTGTTACAGCCCAGAAGGTCAAATTATGCTTGGCATACTCATCTAGGAACCTGGAGGAAGGAGAACAGACTTAAGTTCCTTCGTTCTTGCAAAGAAGCTAGTAAAATGTGTGCTGGACAGGGCTACTGTTAGGTGGATTTGTAATTGGTTGACCGACCAAACCCAAAAGGTGCTCATCAATGGCTGCTTTTCATCCTGAAGAGAAGTGACTAGTGAGGTGCCACACAGTTCTGTCCTGGACCCAGTGCTATTCAACATCTTCATCAATGAAGGGATAGAGGGCGTGCTGATCAAGTCTGCAGATGACACCAAATTGGGAGGGGTTGCTAATACGCCAGAGGACAGGATCAACGTTCAAAATGGCCTTGACAGATTGGAGAGCTGGGTCAAAGCTAACAAAATGAATTTCAACAGAGAAAAATGTTAAGGTCCTACACTTAGGTAGAAAAAATGGAATGCACAAATATACGATGGGGGATGCATGGCTGGATAGCAGTACGTGTGAAAGGGATCTAGGAGTCTTGGTAGACCACAAGGTGAACATGAGTCAGCAGTGTGATGCGGCAGCCAAGAAAGCCAACATGATTCTGAGCTTCATCAACAGGAGTATAATGTCTTTAGGTCAAGAAAAGTGATGATACCGCTCTGTTCTGCATTAGTCAGACCCCACCTGGAGTACTGTGTCCAGTCCATTCATTTCAAGAAGGATATTAACAAGCCGGAGCGTGTCCAGAGGAGGGTGACCAAAATGGTAGAAGGCCTGGAAACCATGAAACCCTATGAGAAGCAGCTTATGGAGCTGGGGATGTTTAGTCTGCAGAAGAGAAGGTTAAGAGGGGACATGATAGCCATGTTTAAATATTTGAAGGCATGTCATGTCGAGGAGGGAGCAGGCTTGTTTTCCGCTGCTCCAGAGCCCAGGACAAGGAGCACTGGATTCAAGCTGCAGGAAAGAAAGGAGATTCCACTTGAACCTCAGGAAGAACTTTCTGATGGTCAGAGCTGTCCAGCAATGGAAGATGCTGCCTCCATGGAGTGTGGTGGAGTCTCTGTCCTTCTAGGTTTTTAAAGAGAGGCTGGATGGCCATCTCTTGGGAGTGCTTTGATGGGTGTTCCCAAATGGCAGAGGGTTGGACTGGATGGCCCCTGGGGTCTCTTCCAACTCTGTGATTCTAGTGAGATGGTTAAGAAACTGCAGTCTTAAGTCTGAGGCCATTTCCGCACTAGACTGTTAAAGGCCCCTCCCTAAACTGCAAACCCCAGGATTCCACCGAATGTTGAAAGTAGAATAATAGCACTATAGCAATCTAATGTAGAAACGGCCTGAGATTCTGAGCAGGTGCACCAAGGAACCTGGCTTATTATTTATTTTATGACTAGCTACATTTCTATCTATCACACGTGGTTCTCCTACCTGTCATTTCATCCTCACAACAACCCTGTATACATCTTCTCTAAGCAAAGAGAGTACCACAAAATCACATCTACTAAAATAATCTTCCTATGATTCCAAAGGATTTTTTTTAAAGGAAGACCATGTAAAAATGTACTCCTAAGCATACTACTGCCACACAGGGACAGCCCAAGCCATTTTGCTGCCTGAGGTGAACCATAAGAAGGTGTCCAAATCCCACAGGCAACATTAAACATATCTAGACTGGCTACCACAACGCTGGCCACTACGAGTGAAGGGAAAGCAGCTTCCACCATACCTGAAGGCAGGAGGCCAGCTTCAGGAGCTACACAGTTCTGCCCTCCAAGACACCGATGATGTCCCCGTCCACATTTTGCAGCCAAGGGCATTCTGCAGCCCTCAGAGAATCTCCCCAATGCACTGGCATTGAGAAATTGGCAGAAAGAAATTGTTATCTTCTTTGGGGAAAGAGGAGACTAGTTAAGGAAAATAGTTGTTTAGGGGCTCTTATTATAAGTCATTCTATTTTATTATAATTTAATATCATGAGGTTATGTACTAGTCTAAAGGAAGATGATGAATTACAGAGGGATAATAAGGATTTATATATCAGATGCTGGTCCTGTCCAGTGGGTGAAGTTCTTTTTGTGTCTTTTGTTTGCATGTTCAGCGATATTTGTTAAATTCCCTTTTTTTATTAGATTGTAACATATGATGGATTAGACCTACGTGGGACTTTTTTAGGTTAGAGTTAGAATATTAAGTGGCATGTGCCCCTTTGACTTATTGTATATATGCACGGATACCCTATACCCTATTTATTTCATATGACTCTGTTTATATGTGTAATCTTTTTCTTAGTTTTTGGGGTTTTTTTCCCTTTTCCTTTTTTTTCTTTTCTCACTAGAAAAATTCAATAAAAATATTTTTAAAAAATATGCTCATAAGCATCTGTCCATTTTGGGTCAGGTTAGAACTGAAGGATCTATAGAGATATACAGTCCTCCTTCCAAATTCATGGGTCTGACCTCTGCAAATTTGGTTATTCACCAGGCATGTCCTTGCTTCCCCCACCCCACCATTTTCCTCCTCCATTCCTTGCATTGCTCACCCCAGGCTTGCAAGGCTTGTCTTTAAAATGGACTTTTTCCCTTTTGGATGAGCTATGCCCCCCCTTCCACTGCTGAAGGCATGGCCACTCTTTTGTGTGGTTGCACGTTCTGTGTGTATTGGCTTCTGATTGGTCAGATGCTCCTTTCTCAAGACGGCGGTGGGAAAATCAGAACTCTAGAACTACCCTCTTCTCTGTCTGAGGGGAAAAGTTCCAGTAAGTCATTTAGGCTGTCTTTTTTTCCCCCTTCCTCCCAATGCCATAGCCAGAGGCAAAGGAATGGGAGCAGGGAAGCTCTGGAGAAGAATGGGAGGGGAATCGCAAGGGGGGCAATTATTCGTGTTTTTCCTACTTTTGCAAGGGTTCTGCACCCCAAACCCTCATGAATGCGGAAGGGCTACCATATATGAATAACTAGGCTAGGAGTTCTTGTTCTCCTCCTTAGAAGGACTCTTTCATTCATCAAGCCAAGATCCTAGCTGAGAAAACCATCTTCTCAGATGCCAACTGGACTTCTTTGGTTTGGACATAAAGCAATGGTGTCGGAAAGGGGAACTCTCAAGGGAAAGTGGATTTAGAGGTGAGGCTGAGATGCAGAACACTGTACCCCACAAATCCAGAAAGCTAGCCTCCTGATGTTTGTATCAGCCCTGGCCAAGCTGGAATCTTCAATTGCCTAGGGAACATGTAAAATGTTATTCTCCAATATAATTGCTTCTCACACACAATCTTGAGAGAGCCTGAAACATTCCAAATTCCATGTCCAAGGAAGTCAGAAGGGCTACTTCACCAATCTTACTTCCCATCTGCCAAAACAGGAAGCTGTGCCCCTATCCCCACCCCTTTAGCATCCCCTTTTACCTGACAAAATAGTTGGCCCATGTCTTGTGGTACCGGTCTCCTGCGTTCCCCTTGAGGGACCCCTTCCCCTTCCAGTCCTCATTGGTTTTCATCCAAGTCGGAGAGGTCCACGGGCTGGCGAACAAGGAGATGGATTTCTTAGACATGGCCTTGGCACGATGAACAATAGGGATCTATGAGGAAAAGGAACCAGGAGCCAATGAGGATGATCTAGGCCAAAAAAGAGATGTGGCCAAGAAGATCCAAGTGCTCTCTTTGAGATTATTATGTATGATTACTAAGGAGAGGGGATTAGATAAGGTAGTCACAGATAGAGAGAACCAGCATGGTGTAGTATCCTGAGAATTGGATTGAGAACTGCATACCTCCCTCAGCCAAGGCACATGGCTCTGCGCAAGTGGGTCTCCCGTGCCTCTCTCAACTGAGGAAGGAGACACTGCTTCCTTGGATGAAAGAGCACACAGTGCAGGTGGCCTGCTCACCCACTGCCCTCATCTTTGTCCACAGAGCATCTCGCACAGTGACTCTGTGGCAGCCACCAGCCAGGCACAAGGAAGGAGAGAAAAAAAGCAGTGGCTGTAGAACAGATCATGGGTAAGGAAAACCATGGGGACCTACTGTATACTACATTTTATGTCCACAAAGAAGTGTCTTTCCAGTCTGTAATACTGTATTTCATTTATGTTACTTTATTATTTTATGAACATGACTTTCCAGCCTATAATACTGGATTTCTGTATTTGTATATTTTTTCCAGTTTGTGCTAATAGTTGCTTTGTTCTAATACTGTATTTTTTTTCAGTTTTTCTGCAACTTTCCATCTCCCCCCAACAACCATGGCTTCAAAATCTTGGGACACTTCACATCTGTCACAGGTTCCCCCTTGCACGGGATAACAATAAAACGTGATCAAGGACAGACACATCTTCCTCACTGGGGAAAATCCATGCCCGTCTGTCCCCCGCTTCCCTCTGCGTGATGCTCACTTTCATTTTGACATCTTCTTCAACCAAGCTGAAGTTCTTCAGCTCGTAGTCATACGGTGAATCGTCATAACTGTACGGTCGCACTGAGAAGTCACAGCTCGCCATGGGCAGGCGCAGTAAGTTGTACTCAATCCCTGCAAGCAATAAGAACAATAACAATATTTTTTCATTTCTTTCCTGCCTCTCTCCAAGGCTCAAGGCGAGAAACTAAAATACAACTAAAAACACATAAAACCATTTAAAATACACTAATTTAAAATTTATAGTTAAAAATTGACTGGGTAGGACAGCTGGAAGAGATAGGTCTTTAGTACTTTTTAAAATTCGGACAATGTATTTTGCTGTCGAATCTCTTTCAGCAAGTCATTCCATAGCCTAGGGGTGGCCAAAAAGAAGGCCCTCTGGTCACCATTGCTGGTCTAGTCCTGGCTGGTTTAAGTAAATGGCCCCCAGAGGACCTGAGTGTTTGGGAGGAGGCAATCTTGCAGGTAACTTGGACCCAAACCATGTAGGCCTTTACAAGTAATAACCGAGAAGGAAGGACAGTGGGAAAGGACAACAGAAATACACACGTGATGACTTTTTAACATATGCTTTTAACTGAAGCAGAAGTAGGAATTATGCAGCCTAGAGTTCTCCAACCCCCTGCCTCCAGCTCAAACAAAACTGAGCAAAAATGGCAAACTGCACTCCCAGAAGCATTCAGGAATTCTCAGTGTTAAAAGTTCAGTGTTAAAAACAGAGGAAGACTGGGAGGTATGAAATAGCCTTTTTAACCCAAATTGGCTGTGATTTGTCCAGTTGCTTCTGGGTTTGAAAAAGGGGGCCAGAAACAGTGAAAAATTGGGCTAGTAACCTCACAACTCAATGCAGCTGCCCACATCTGGAACACAGATGGGGGTTACAGATGCAAAAATACAGTGAGCCCTTGGTTTTGAGTGCATTAGGGGTGCAAAACCCCTGCAAAAGTGCAGGAAATGTGCATAAAAAAAATCACGGGCACAATTTTTTTTTAATTCTGAGAACACTTCTCTCAGAATCTGTAGGTCCTCCAGGGTGATTCTATGGTCAACTTCTGGCAGAAGTGGATGACCTAGCAATGCCTAGAAAAGTGTTCCCTCTAGGAATCTCTAGGTCCTCCAGTGCAACCCTATGGTCCGCTGCAGAAGTGAACCACAGATTTGTGCTGGAGTACCTAGAGATTCCTAGAGAGAACATATTTTTTTCCATGACAAGGGCAAATAGAGCGGGATTATTTTAAGGAAAGAAATAAAATAAAATAAAATAAAATAAAATAAAATAAAATAAAATAAAATAAAATAAAATAAAATAAAATAAAATAAAATAAAATAAAATAATCCTCAAATAATGAAACCCATGGGTGATGAACCCCCAAAAATGGTGGGCCCACTGTATTTCACTTTAATTTTCACTGCATTAATTTTCACTGCTTATTAGATCTCAGTCACCGACTGTCATAAGAGGGAAACCTTTCACTGTGCTTAAACTCAGCTCCTATGTTGCCTGCCAATCTGAACATACTACCTACTGAACTTTAAAATACACTCTATTCTGCTTTGGTCAGACTCCACCTAGAATCCAGTTCTGGGCACCACAGTTCAGAAAGAATATTGAAAAGCTGGAACGTGTCCAGAGGAGGGCAACCAAAATGATAGAAGGTCTAGAAACCATGCCCTATGAGGAGCAGCTTAGGCAGCTGGGGATGTTTAGCCTCGAGAAGAGAAGGTTAAGGGTGGCATGATAGCCATGTTTAAATATCTGAAGGGATGTCATATGAAAGATTAGACAAGCTTGTTTTCTGCTGTTTCAGAGACCAGGACACAGAGCAATGGCTTCAAACTCCACGAAAAAAGCTTCCACCTAAACAGGGTCGGAGAAACTTGCAAACAATCAAATCCATGAAAGTTAAAACCGCAAATGTGGAGGGACAACTATATAGCTCTCTTCAATATCCTTTAATATAATATACATAGCCCAACCCAACCACCCCACCTCTCTCTCTGCCATTTTTTGGAAAGATTGCAGCTAAACTCAGAGGCCACAGTAGGAAGGCACCAAAACGTAAACTGTCTCTGCTAATGTAAAAGTCCAAGCTCTTTGACCCTACAAGTATTGGCTCAACTCCACCACTGCCAGTCCCTTCACACTCACCTTCCTCTGAAAAGTAGGAACGGAGCAGATTATTCTGGGTGTCAGGAGTCAGAGAGAGGATATTCATGGCAGCCGCATCAGTGACAGCACCGCCAAATCCCATTATGTTTTGGTACCTCTGGGCTGTCTCCAGAATCAGAACCATAGCTGAAGGGGAAGATTTTGTAAGAGCAAAATGGTTATGCATTCGTTTATACCTCTCTCATCTTAAGGCCTCCATTTACCAGCCAGAAGATGCCAATTTTCATGTAGCCAAGTCATCTACAAAGTGCTTTCATTCATTCGACATTATTTTATATTTTACAGTGATAAACTACTTTCCTCCCAAAGGCAGGGCAGATAAATCTTCCCCTACCTATTTCATCCTCATAAGAACCCTATGAAGCAAGTGAGGTTGAGAGAGTGAAACTGGCTTAAGATCATGAAGTGAATTTCACAGCTTGGTAGGACATAGAATTAGAATTTGCCAGTTCAACACTTCAGTCACTCTGCCAGTCTGGCTTACTAGGGTGACACTCTCCAGCATTTAAGATTAAAGAGGCCATCTGTATTTTCACAATTCCTAATCCTCCACCTCCACAACAAACAGTGGCTTGTTATGAATTCAAAAAGATGCTACAGGTCCACCTAATCTGATAAATATCTCAAGATACTTTACCTTCCTACAACTGGCTACACTTAGGCCATTTCCACACTACACAGTTATAGTGCTGTAATTCCACTTTCAACACCCTGTGGAATCCTGGGATTTGCAGTTTAGGGAGGTGCATTTGAAATTCTCAACCAGAGAGCTCTTGGGCCTCAGCAAACTACAAACCCCAGAACTGCAGAATTGTTGCAAGTGGAATAATAGCTCTATAACAGCATACTGCAGAAATGGCCTTAGCTCAGAGAGTTCCAAACTTTTCATGTTGGTGACACACTTTTTAGACATGCACCATTTCGTGACACAGTAATTCAGTTTTACTAGCAAACCGGAGGTTAAACTGACCCCTTGTAAGAGATATAGATGTACACATAAATTGTAATAATGAAATGTATGAGGATACAACATATCATGAAAACCTTTCATATATTTTTTTAAAAATGTATTTTATAAATAATAACATACCTTTCCAAGATTGTAGGTGACACACCTACACACTGCAGGTGTCATGGCACACTGTTTGGAAAGCCTTGCCTTAGATATTGGGACTTTTAGCTGTGTTCGGATATTACATTAAACCATGGCTTATCTGAACAGAAACAAGTCCAATGTGTCCTTTCATGCTCTTATACACACCCTTTTCTTCCTTCAACACTAGCATGGATTTGAGAAAGTAACTGAAAGTTTTCATTTCTGGTTTTGTTTCACAAACAATATCCTTGACTATGGTTTGTTTGAAACAAGCCAACTTCAAAGTTACAAAGTTGGCTGGTTTCAAACAAACCCGTTAAGGTTGAACCCATGTATAATTTGGAACAGACACCTCTATTTTCTTCCTCACACCCATGCCAGAGAAAGGGAGAGTGGAAGTAAGCAAGTCTGGTGGATGAGCTATGCTTATTGCCATCACAAAAAAACTATAGTTTATAAAGCCATCCAATTCCAGGTGACATAATTAAGGTGGTACTGATATGAATAAAAGGGATTACACGCATACATTTCTTAAGAGTAACAGGTATATGGAGGGGGTTCTGATCTAGGACAGAACTGAGCCTATATTTCTCATATTAAAAAGCTGAACTTGGAATTGGGTGAGGGGATTCAGACCTTCTGCAAAAATGAAGGTGATTTGGGGAAGGAGAAAACGCTTGAAAATCTCAGAGGAAATAGGATGACGAAATAGGATCTTCTTGCTCTGGCCATTTCCACACTACACTGTTATAGTGTTATTATTCCACTCTCAACCTCCTATGGCATCCTGGGGTTTACAATTTAGGGAGGGGTCTTTCAAATTCTCAGCCAGAGAACTCTTGGGCTTCAGTGAACTACAAACCCTGGAATTTCACAGGATGTTGAAAGGGGAATAATAGCACTATACCAGTGTAGTGTGGAAACGGCCTCTATCTCTCTCTTTTAATTGCTTGCCAGCATCTCTTAGGCTGCCATTTCTTCCCTAGAATGCCACAGAGCAACACCGCATCTAGATTTGTGGGCAGAGGCAGAGGAAAATGGAAACAGCAGGGAAGAATTGCACCACATTCGTAACAAAGCTAAGATAGATGGATGGAAGGAAGGAAGGAAGGAAGGAAGGAAGGAAGGAAGGAAGGAAGGAAGGAAGGAAGGAAATTTACCAGTGGTAAATTTGCCATGTAAAAAAATCCTGCCAAAATGTTCCTCCCACCACCATTTTGTTTTATTATTCATTTGTGCTTTTATACTTGTATTGCAATGGCCTATGAGCACAAGTAATACATCTATTATTGAAATTTTTTGCCTAGAAGCAGCAGAGATGACACTGTTATCATTTATTATCAGACCAGGCAGACTGGGATGGGAAGATGGGGAGGACTAGATGATCTCCAGGCTGCCCCCAATTCTATGATTCTGACACTCAAAATAAAGGAGCAACAGAGGTACCTTGGGTGACTGTCTTCTCCTGGAACTCCCCTTCACTGCGCTCCAGCCGCTTGCCAGATTTGCTGCTCTCGTACTTCACAAAGAAGCCAGGGGGTGGGAGGGAGACGGGGTCCTGCGTGTCACAGTAGGTGCGGTTGCAAACACACACAATGGAGTCATGGCCAAAGTACTTCGGGTTGCAGGGTAGGCTCCCTTCAGGGGCAGCGGGGAGAAAAGTGAGTCAGTTATAAAGGCAAATACGAAGACAAGTTCATCATCCCACCTGAGGCGAAAGGGGAGGGTACTTGTCGTGAGTATGGCCTCTGCCAGCGGCTGACGGGTCTTAGAGACCCATTCAGCCATGGATGACCTTGGGCGGGTCATCCTCTCTCAACCTTCAAGGAGAGCAATGGCAAACGTCCTCTGAATCCATCTTTCCCAGAGAATCCCATTTGCCTAGGGTTGCCGCAAGTCAGAGTTGGTGTGAAGGCACACCATGACGACACCAGGCCATGGTAGATAGTTGTAATTTAACTTGGCAGCTTCAGGCTGGGAAAAAGATGTGCAGCTGGGAACAGACCAAGAGACTAAACTTTTCTATTACCTATTTCTATTACCTTTCCTATTGCCAGTTCTCATAGTTATTGGGATGGGAGATCAGACCTGCACACCTCGATTTCTTGTTTGCTTCTGCCCTATATAAACTACTATATAAACTACTAGTGTATTTACCCGGCGTTGCCTGGGATTTTATTTCCTCATAGATAATTCTTGTTAGAAAAACCTTACGAGTTACCTTACCCTACCTTAGAAATTAGATGCTGCATCTCTAATTCCCCAAACTGTCTTGTCCAGGACGTGCCCAGGATTTTATTTTCCTCTTAAGAACTCACCAAACTGTCTTCTCCGGTACCTGTAACTTTCCCCCATATTTCCCAACGTAGTCTGTATTCATAGTCGTTTACATATAGAGGTTGGGTTCCTGAGAGAATACACTGTCCTACTTCTTGCTGCTAGGCCTTGTCTTCATAGTAACCAGCTTATTCCAGTATCTGTAACTTTTCCCCATATTTCCCAATCCAATCTGTATTCAGAGTTGTTAACGTATAGAGATTGGGTTCCCGGAAGAACACATTGTCCTCTTCCTTCCTGCCAGGCCATGTCTCCGTAGCAACTGGCCTATTCTAGTACTGGTAACTTTTCCCCATATTCCCCAATCCAATCTGTATTCAGAGTCGTTAACATACAGAGATTGGGTTCCTGAGGGAATACGCTATCTTCCTCCTTGCTGCTAGGACTCATCCTCATAGCAACCAGCCTATTCCAGTACCTGTAACTTTTCCCCATATTCCCCAATCCAATGTGTATTCAGAGTTGTTAGCATTCAGAGGTTGGGTTCCTGAGGGAATACACTCCCCCCCCGTTGCTGCTAGGCCTCATCACCATACCAACTGGCCTAAGGCCTAAGAGCTCTCTGGTTGAGAATTCTAAAGGGCCCTCCCTGAACAGCCAGCCCCAGGATTCCACAGAATCTTCACAGCCAGCCAACCCTATGAGGTCTTCTTGCCTCACACAAACGATCATATGAGGTCTTCATCCGCCTGACGCAGACAAATAGACAAACTCACAAATTTTGCCTTTTTTTTTGTAGATGGATGTCAATTTTCCATCTGTCTCCCCCTGAGGGGAGGCGCAGAGACCCTCTTATCCAGCCACAGGGAGTTGGAGTATCAGCCGCAAGATAGAATAACCTGCTTAAATACTTGTTTCTAGCGCTTGCTTGAAGAGGATGTTGGACTCCAGCAACCTCCAATTAGCCCAGTGAGTTTTAGACTTGTCATATTAAATGGCCTTCTTCTGGAGTTGACAATAAAAGGAAGATCCTCACTGTGGACACCCCCTCCAAGGTCAACTTACAATTAAAGAAAACTATAGAAGAACAGACGGGTGGTACAAACAACATAGGAGCCCCCCCCCAAAAAAAGCAAGTTGTCATCCTGAGACAAGGAACTGAGAAGTTTTCTATAGGGAATTGAAAGCATTCAAATGTACAAAATTTCAAAGTGATAAAGAAGGTTATACTCCTAACAGAGGCCTTTTCCGCACGACACTCTTATAGCACGATTATTCCACTTTCAACCTCCTAGGGAATCCTGAGATTTGCAGAGTATACCCTTGGCTTTATAGAAAACCCAAGAAAGTTTTCTTTTGTTCAGAAGGAGATTCAGGCAGCTCTAATACAGACTGGCACTCCATGGCGGGAGAGACACAACAACTGCAAGAGACTAATATATGGCAGGGCTTCTCTGCCTAGGTCCTCATGACCTCAGCAGCAGTTAAATTTTCTAGCAGGATGTTGAACTTACAAGAACTACAAGTTTTGGAAAAAGGTTTGCCCTTTGCACTCACTCCCTAACATGGTAAGGTTAGATTTCTTTCAGTTTTTTGGAAACATTACATCAATACTTTAAAGAGCCTATACATAAATTTACAGATTCTGAAATGATTTTTAGGACTCCGTACACTTTCATGACCCTTGGACCTATAGATCCAGCTATAGTCACTTTTGAAAGATTAGTGTTATGGGAATAAGAATAAATACAGCCAACAAATACACCTCTACGGGACAATATGAGCACATAGGAACACCTCATTCGGAAAGATTTAGCCACGTATCTTTCCTTTATTGTCAAGGAGGCAGACGAAGGAGGTGCTCTTGTCATCCAAGATGCTGTAGAACACAAAAATGAGGCCCTGCACCAATTATCAGGTACATCTGCAAACAATCCATGTCTTAAGGATCCCACCCAAGAGATCATAAAAGAAATTAAGGTCACTTTGATGAAGGACCTATGTTTGGGTTCTATCATGGATGCAGAATATAACTTTTTATTGAACACCAGTCCTAGAGTACCTGTCTTTATTACTTTACCCAAGACTCACAAAGTGCTTCATCCTCCTTCAGGTTGGCCCATTGTTTCAGGCAGCAGTTGTGTGTGTGAACCTCTTTCAAATTTGTTGACCGTTTTTAAAAACCTTTTATACCTCTAATTCTATCCTACGTACACAACCCTAGGGATTCCATTAACAAATCAGACTCCCATGCCATTACAAGAACAAGACATTCCGGCAACTGTGGATATCAGATCATCATATACAAATATACTGCAAGGTCAGCATTTACATACAATAACACAAACCTAGATAGGAAGACAGACACCTTCCCACATCGTTTTTGAGGACATTGGCTGAATTAGCTTTGCACAAAATTTTGATTTGATAATAACTTTTATTGGCAAATTAAAGTGCTAGAACGCGGTGCCCCTTGACTCCAGAAATAGCCAATCTATATACAAAAAGTTTTGACAAAGATACTATGTCCCCAACCATCCTTGTATTGATCACGTGTTCCTTATTTGGACAAGAAGTCAAAAAGTATTGGGAAAAAAAATTAGGTGGTCCGTACTAAAGAACATTCAGCTTGATACCCACTATCACTGTAATGAGAACCATTTTTTGGCCATCACTATTAGGAAAAACCCATTGGTCCAGAATACTTATTTCAGGATTGATAGCTCACACCCAGAATCTTTGAAAAATGATTTACTATGTAGTCAGTTCTTGAGGAATTAAAAGAAAGTGTACAAGGGTGGAAGATTTTTTAGACGAATCAAGATAAGGTACAAAGTCTGTAATTAACCAGCCTCAACAGACAACCTTTAATGATCTTTAAAAAAAAGAAAAAACACAGGAAGGACAAACCAGTTCCAAAATAAACTGCAGTTTGACCTATGACAGCATAACTCAAAAATTGCAGAGCGGTAGCAGAAAATATTGGGGACGTACATGGGTTCCAAGAAAAACCTCTTATTATTTTGTTTTCAAAGAGGACTCAGCATTCATGACATACTGAAAAGAAGTGCTTTCAGAACACGCCAACAAGCCCATCCTGCTACCAGCAACAGCCCTGAAGTGCCATCACCCATGTGGATGCTGTACTTATTGTAAGTACATATTCAAGATAGCAGAGTATGTGGATCATAATGAAAAAACATACACCTTGAAACAATTTTTCAACTTGTAGCATTCCACACGTGATGTACGCCATGAAGTGTCCTTGCAACCAATTATATAGAGGAAAAACATCTAGACCCTTAAAAATCCGTATGGGGGAACACCTTACTAATATCGGAAACGGAAGACCAGGTGCCTCTTTGGTTGACCATTTTCTGGAAGATGATCACTCCTTCAAGGATCTGCACTTTAGGATGCTTGAGAAACGTTCTTCCCCAGAACAAAAGGACCTTGCTTAAATAAGAAATTGATTGGATAGAGGCCATTTCCGCACTAGCCTGTTATAGCACTAGGATTCCGGTCGGCCCCTCCCTAAACTGCAAACTCCAGGATTTCACAGGATGTTGAAAGTGGAATCATAGTGTTATAAAAGGCTAGTGTGGAAATAGCCTGAGACTCAACATGTTATCTCCCCATGGTCTAAATGTAGACCTGGAGTGGTTTGACCGTTGGGCTATGGCCTGGGAGACCAGGCTTCAATTCCCTGCTTGGCCATGGAAACCCAGTGGGTGATCTTGGGTACATCACACGCTCTCAGCCCTCAAAAACCCTGCGATAGATTTGCCTGAAGGACACCAAAAGTCAGAAATGACTTGAAGGTACACAACGATAAAATTACTCTAAGTTCTTCTTATTTTATTAGTACTCGTTTGTCACACAGCACTTCCCAGCCCTACCAAAGACTTGGCAGAAAAGGTTTGTTTAGAGAAAGGATTTGGAGGAAATTGAGACAAAATGTGCTATTCCACATCTGGACATCCTGGAGCATCACTCTGCTACAAATAACTATTTGAGACAATCTTATGTGCTATATATTCATGGTTGTTGAGGGACAGTACTTAGGATTGAGAGACTGAGAGCAATCCCATGAGCCCTATAGCTCTCCACAGAACATCCAAAGCTCCTTGACAATCTCCATAGCTCAGGGCTCTGCAGGAGCAAGCCAGGACAACAGAAGTGGCATCACGCTGCTATACAGGAAGCCCTCTCTTTTGATGCCCTGTTATCTGACAATTTGCTCTTTTTGATGCTTCCAAATTAAGGACAAGTTCTATTAATTCCACGGGGGTTCTGCTCTTTCATCAGTTCTTTTTGCCTACAGAGGCTCACCTGGAATTGCTCACATGCTGCTTACAAAGAGAGCTAAGAGGGGAAAGAAGGTGCAAAGCCAGCTGAGAGATTTTGCAAGCAGCAGACATGCAATCAGTCCGAGTTGAGTTTCCATAAGTCCTTCATGCTCCCAACAGTAGAGTCTGTGGCTTCTGCTTTTCAATCAATTCTGTTTTCTGACAATGCTCCAGTTCCCAACCTGCCAGATAAGTGGAGGAAGCCTGTAACTGTCCACATAGATTCCTGGAAGACAGGCAAGGCCAGTGGGAGGACATTTGGCTCTCTCAAAGTTTTGAGATAAGCAGCAAGAGATCAAGGACGTGCCTAATATCTTGAGGAATGAGAAGAAGTAGGTGTGAAAGAGAATGACTAGGGCAGTGCTTTCCAAACGGTGTTAGTGTGTTGTCTGAAGTGTGTAGGTATGTCACCTACAATCTTGGAAATGTATGTTATTATTTATAAATCATATATTTTTAAAAATATATGAAAGGTTTTCATGAGATATGTTGTGTCCCCAGACATTTTGTTATTACAATTTATGTATCTTTTACAAGGGGTTAGTTTAACCTCCAGTTTGCTAATAAAACTGAATTACTGCACTGCAAAATGATACATGTCTAAAAAGGTGTGTCACGAACATGAAAAGTTTAGAAAGCTCTGGACTAGGAGTAGCTGGGAGGCTGGGAAAGATAACAAGAAGTAAGTCAGACCAAAGACTCTGAAAGCTCCACTCCAGGCCATCCTGGGCCTAGGTCCTAATTAAAATCGAGACACTGCAGAAGTACATTTATGTGGATGTTTAAAAACAATCCAATGTGTTCTCCATAAACAAGCGTGTGTCTCCTCCATTAACTCCTAAACAGGCCAAAACTTGCTGACAGTGTCTTCAAGTTGCAAAGTCCAGATTGACAGGTTCTGGGTGTTCTGCAGAAGGACTGCAGAACAGATTTGTCATCAGGAATTGCTACGGCCCTAAGGGCAACAGAAAGCCAGGGAAACCATACAAGAGAGTGCGTGTGATCTGAAGAGCATCCTACGCATGCTGTGAACTCAGTCATTTCCCAAACGTCAAGTCTTTTATACAGCCATGATGCAATGGCCATGGTGGAGGGAATCTGGGAGCTGTAGTTCAATCCCTTTTCCATGGCAGGCACCATGTGCAAGAATGAGAGGGGTCACAGGCTTAAAGGAACAGTTAAATTTACAAAAGTTTAAAAAGTGAGGGGGGGAGACCTCAAAACAGTTCAGTCGAGACAGAGCATCTTCAGTGGACATGGAAACTGTCATTTCCACAAGGATGGAAATAGAACGGAGTATCATAGAAAAGGAGAGCCAGTGTGGTGTCGTGGCTTGATCGCTGGACTACTGCCCTGGAGACCAGGGTTCGATTCTCCGCTCAGCCATGGAAACCCCCTGGATGATCATACCAGTGATGTACTCAAGTTGGACTTAAGTCGCTTCAGTGACTCAACTCAGACTCAACTCAGCAATAAATGAGGCACTGACTCAACTTGACTCAAGACTTGTATATTTTTAGTGACTGACTTCCTGCCCTTGGTTCAGCCACATAACACATTCTTCCAGAAACCACACGACTATGAACGACGCTTCCATCTCTGCCTACTAGTCACAGGACAACCTGTCTCAAGCCCAAAGTGTGGGTTCATTTCTCAGAGGGGAAGAGGTTAGGAAATCCGTCTGCTCGGCAACCTGTCCCTCTGCACATCGGAGGAGTCCTCTAAAACTTTTCCTAAGAGCAGAAAATTAGACTCGCTCCCAGAGTGCAGGGCATGCTTCGCAGAGAAGAAAAGCAAATGTGTTAGGCAACAGGTTTGAGAAGGAACAAGCCTTCCTTCTAAAGCTTCAGTAAAGGAGTGTAAGAAGGATCCTATTCCCCACTTCAGAAGCTGCAGATTCTTTTATGCTCTTTGGCACAAAAGCCTCCAGCTTCGGGAAGGCGCAGTAAGAAGGTTCCTATTCTCCACTTCCAAAGCTGCAGATGGCAAAATGGCAAATGTGGAGGGCTGACTCTGCTTAAGTTGTTAAAACTGACTTTATTCACTCCATCCAGAAATTCTGGAATATAGATTGGGGTATAAAGTTGGCTCCCAGACTTGAGACTTGGACTAAAAGATTTAAATACTTCACTGCATCCCACACCCTCAACCTCAGAAAAACGCCTTGGGGTCGCCGTAAGTCAGAAACGGTTTGAAGGCACACAAAACCAACAATGAAGAAATACCTCCCACAGCTTTTGTAACTTTGTGATCTTCTGCCTATCCCTTTATGTTGTCTTTTCTTCCCCCAAGCTAAAGGAAACCTACACCATTTAAAGGCACACAGAAACAACAATTCCAAAAGAAAAAGAAAAAAAGGGCAAGACTGATATCCTCAACTGGAGCATCCCATGCCACAACATTGTTGAAGCATGAAGGGAGGAGAAAGAGAATGCATGAGCAGGAGGAAGTAGGAAAGCGGCCCATGGGTAGCCAAACACTTAGAGGTGTATTAGATTTTAGAAAGGCTCCCAAGAGCAGCTTACAAACTGGTAATTTGAGAACTCCCTGTTCTCAAGCTTACAATCCAAAAGACACAACACCAGAAAAAGGGGATGGTTATGAGGGAGGCAGAAAACACTGGCAATTGTTCTTTTCCTCATTGCCAAAGCAATGGCAGTGGATATGGATCTAATACAAAATTAGCTACATGTATGTAAAAACAGACTTAAAAATAGTTTAAATTCATTATTCCTTAAAAACCCTTCAGTTTGCTGAAACCCCGCCACTCAGCAATAACGTATTGTCAGCCTTCCACATTCGCTAGGGTTCAGGGTGCAGGATACCTGCAAAAGTGGAAAAATCACAAATAACAAAACATGTATACGTATCTGTGGGAAGGAGGCCAAATGCGGAGAGTGGGCACCCAGTGTCCAAACCAGGAGAGGAAAAGGAAAGGAAAAGGAAAGGGGGTGGGTTGGCCTGATGGCCCTCTCTCACACACCCATCTCCTTCCCTGGGTGTGTGTGGGGGGCATCAGGAAAGGGCTTGTCGCTCTGTGAAATCAGGCTGAGAGCTATCCTTAGCTATGCCATGCAGGAACCCACACCAAAGTCCTCCCAACAGATATCCATACAGCCTCCATTTAAAAACCTCCAAATAAGGAGGCTCCACCACACTCTGAGGCAGCAGATTCCACGGCCGGACAGCTCTGACCGTCAGGAAGTTCCTCCTGAGGTTCAGGTGGAATCTCTCTTCCTGTAGTTTGAATCCATCGCTCCTGGTCCCAGTTTGGAGCAGTGGAAAACAAGCCCATTTCCTCTTCAATATGACAGCCTTTCAAATATTTAAACATGGCTATCATGTCCCCTCTTAACCTTCTCTTCCTCAGACTAAACATCTCCAGCTCCCTAAGCTGCTCCTCATAGGGCTTCATGGCTTCCAGACTCTCCACCATTTTGGTCACTCTCCTCTGGACACGCTCCAGCTTGTCCATATCTTTCTCAAAACGAGGTGCCCAGAAGTGGACCCAGTCTTCCAGATGAGGTCTGACCAAAGCAGAATAGAGTGGTACTATTACTTTCCTCGATCATACTTCCCCTCTCTCACCCATCTCCTTCCTTGGGTGTGGGGGCATCAGGAGAAGCTGAGAAATCAGGCTGTGAGCCATCTTCAGCCTGATTTCACAGAACCACAAGCCCTTTCCTGATGTCCCCCACACACCCACATTCGCTAGGGACTGGCCCTGACTGGCAGGGACAGTTCCAATTAATCCTATGTTGTCCCAGATTGGGTTTTGGGGTTTTTTTCTTGCTGCTTCTCAGTTTCTCTCTCCTCCTCCCACTTTCCCCCCTTGTTCAAGGCTCACTTTGTTTGCTGCAAACTAAGTTCAAAATTCAAAGGTGGTTTGCACTCAGTTAACACAGGAAAGGGGATAGGAAAGAAGGGTGCAAACCCTTGCTCTTCCCAGTAGGCTCAGGCAAAAGCAAACTGCTGCAACCTCTCTTAGCTTCTGTATTCATCCTTTGTCATACTGACCACACTCTGATGTTGCTTGGCCGTGCCTTTTGGTCTGTGTCCCAATTTTCACCTGTGAAATGTCAGTGCAATTATAGCACTATATTCCACTTTAACTGACATGGCAACATTCCAGGGAATCCTGGGATATGCAGTTTAGGGAGGGGCACTTAGAATTCTTAGCCAAAGAGCTCCAATGCCCCAGAAGGCTAGAAACCTCATTAGATGACACCATGGCAGTTAAAATGGAATACAATCAGTCCTCCACTGTCACAGGGATTAGGTGCCCCACAAAAATGGGAAAACCATGAATAAAAACAAAATTCACAAATGCTACCTTTGTTTTAGCCTGAGAACACTTGTAGGAATCTCTAAGTCCTCCAGCATGATTCTATGGACCACAGAATCATGCTGGGGACCTAGAGATTCTTAGAGAGAACTGGCTTTTTTTGTGGCAGAGTAAGAATTTCTTAAATAAATAAAATAAAGTAACCCGTAAATAATCAAATCTGTGAATGCTGAACTTGCAAAAGTGGAGGGCCGACTACAGTTGTGTAGTATGAATGAGCTCAAGGTTTATTTGTCTGCAATAGTAGCTCATTAGCCTACATCTCCATCTTTGATTACTTTGTTCTCAGAGCTAGTTATGAAAAAGTTCCTTGAGAGCCTCTACCTGCTGGTATTGTCTCCACCCACACCATGGTTGCTTTCTTTGGTTCTGTTGTAAGTAATGCAAATGCTCTTTGAAGCTATGGCATCCATAGGTGAATGCTTCCTTGCCCTCTTTTTTTTTCTTACCACACTTCAATGCAGCTTTTACCGTCCGGAAATTCTTCCTAATGGCTTAGGTGGAATCCCTATTTCTGAAATGTGAAGCCATTGCTCCATATCCCAGTCTCTGGAGCAGCAGAAAACAAGCTTCCTCCATCCTCCATATGACATCCCTTCAAATATTTAAACATAGCTATCATGTCACCTCCCCAAGTGCTTTGAAGTTTGGCTGCCTGTTGGGCACTAGGTTTCTGCAGTCATCCTAAAGCTGGGTCCTGTCTGTCCAAGAGACTGTTCATCTGGAGCAATGGATTCAAGCTGCAGGAAAGGAGATTTCACCTGAACCTCAGGAAGAACTTCCTGACGGTCAGAGCTGTCCAACAGTGGAATATGCTGCCTCGGGAGTGTGGTGGAGTCTCCTTCTTTGGAGGTTTTTAAGTGGAGGCTGGATGGCCATCTTTTGGGAATGCTTTGATGGGTGTTCCTGCATGGCAGGGGGTTGGAATGGATGGCCCCTGGGGTCTCTTCCAACTCTACGATTCTACAATTCTATGGAAGGATCTTGGATCTTAGTGGCTTGTGCTCTTCTATTTCGTCAGTCTGAGCTCTAAAGCTTGCTGAGTGTACTGCAGTTGCAAATGAACATGTTTTAACTAGAAACACGGAGACCGTAGTTAATTGAGCTTTGACAGTGAAACTATTAAGTCTGCTTACCAAAAGTCAGTTTCCCTGAATTCAAAATGCTCTCTGGGAAGATTCCTTTTACTATATATGCAGTATATATTCAATTCAGCAGTTTCTCTTTCTAGTCTTCCTCAGTAATTTCCTTGTTCAAGGACAGTGTCCTGTAAAGCCCTTATCGTATGTCCACAAGGGTTGAAATGTTCTGCAACTGGTTTTTGCATACTGCCATTTCTAATGTCAGATTTGTGTCCATTAATCCCCTTGCATAGAGACTATCCTGTTTGTCCAATGTAGAGGAGCACTGATGGCACTGTTTTTGTCATGTGCCTTTAAGCTGTCTCTGACTTAGAGTGACCCTAAGGCAAACGTGTTATAGGGTTTTCTGGGGCGGAGAGTGTGTGACACACCCAAGGTCACCCAGTGAGTTTCCATGGCAGAGCGGGGAACTGAACCTGCTCTCCAGGTTCACAGTCCAACGCACAAACCATGCTGGCTATTGATTGCTGGGATAGGATACCACCAGGGGTGTCAAACTCAATTTCATCTTGGGCCGCATCAGCAGTACAGTTGCCCTCAAAGGGCTGGTTGTATCTGTAAGACTATATAAATGTATCTACTCTTTTATCATATTAAATAATTGCCTGTGCATTTGATTAATATTGGTTTTTTAAATTGCCTTCCCTCTGCATCAACTTTCTTTTCTTGGACGTTTTGGGGCTATCTGTCAGTATATCCAAACTGTGCCACTTTCTGCTCTCCAGCCCCTCTCTGTGCCTCTTTCTGCTCCCCTCTCCCCTGTGGCTCTTTCTGCCCCCCTGCCCCTCTCTGTACCTAGTCAGCCCAATCCCCACATTGCAGGCCCCCGGCTACCGGTCTTCTGAAGAGGGGCCCAGTAGCCAGCACTCATGATCTACTTCTACTTCTGACTGCTCCTGTATCCAACTCTTGCTAAATCCATAGCACAACTCTGACAGCAAGACTTGGACAGAGGAGAAGTCAGAAGTAGAAGTAGATCACGAGTGCTGGCTGCTGGACCCCTCTTCAGAAGACCAGCAGCCAGGGGGATCAGTCTTGCCAGGCAGAGAGAGTGCTACAGCTGCAGGAGAGGTGTGAGGGCCAGATGAAATGGCCTGGCAGGCTGACTTTGGCCCACGGGTCTTGTGTTTGACACATGTGGGATACAGGATGGCATATATCACATTGGAGCTCCTCTCCCCTTCCTTCATCCTTAATGAGTTTGGACAAGTTTCTTTTTTTTTTTTTAACTACATCACCCATAATCTACATGCCATGATGATAGGGAGGATTCTGGGAAGTGTAGTCCACCCAATTAACTGTTCCAAACTGGATATTTTGCATGCAACATATGGACTTTGTCAACTGGGCTACAGTCTCTGACTCCAACATATTCACACATCCCAACATCCCAATGGTGTTCATGATCTACTCACCCATCACTCCAACCGCCGTCTGCAATAGGAAGATCGAACACCAAAGACTGGCCCTCCTGAGCTCCATTGTCCCATCAGTGGCACGGCTGTACCACTGCTGAACCTTAAAGACCAGCAAGGAGAGAAACTCAGGCCCGCAACTGGCAATTCACATATGTAAGAGCAGAAAAAACACCGTATCGGGACTGCCTCCCTTGTCCAGGTTATCATAATGAGTATGAGTTACTATGAAGAGAATGGGAGTCTCACAGTAGAATCTAGACTTAGAAACATTGCTTCTTTCCAGTACAGCCACCAGCACCCTGGCCATGCTGTTGTTGTGTGCCGCCAAGTCATTTCCAACTTACAGTGACCCAAAAGGAAACCTATCACAGGGTTTTCTGGAGCTGAGAGTGTGTGATTATACCCAAGGTGGGGTTCCATGACCTAGTCAGGAAAGGAACCCTAGTCTCCAGGTTCGTAGCCCGGTGCTCAAACCACTATACCATGCTGGCTCTCACCAAGGCAAGGCTATCATGTGGTTTACTTGGCAAGAGTTGTTCAGAGGGGGTTGCGTTGTCTTTGCCTATCTCTGAGGCTGAGAGAGTGTGACTTGCCCAACGTCACCCAGAGGGTTTCCATGTCTGAGTGAAAAGTCAAACTCTGGTTTCCAGAGTCCTAGTGCAATGTGCAAACCCCTATACTATCCTGGCTGTAGCTCTGATAAAAATAACACTACCCAAGTTCTGTCAGAATTGGCACATCTTCTTGCATAGGGTCCTGGATTCAATCTCTACCATTTCTATTTTAAATTATTTGAGAATGCCTGTTCCCCCGCTCCCACAAGCTTAATTATCTCCCATCTGCCCTCCTAGCATTAAATTTCTTAAATGCAGAAACGATAACATTGTTACTGTGTGCCTTCAAGTCATTTCTGACTTGGGGAGACCCTAAGGCAACTCTATCATGGGGCTTTTCTGGCAGAATTTGTCCAGAGGGGTTTCCTCTTGCCTGAGGTTGAGAGAGTGTGACTCACCCAAGGTGACCGCAATAGGTTTCCATGACCAAACAGGGATGCAAACCCTGGTCTGGAAAGTCATAGTTCAGTGCTCCAACACTACACCATGCTGACTCTCTGAAATGATGACAACTAATACCAAGACAAGAGCTTGCCTGAACATGTGTTGTTTTTGCCTTCCTCGCTATAAACAAAGCCAGTCCAACCCACGTGTGCCCATGGAGGGGATATTTTACAAGGCATAGCCTCACTTCCAGCCTAGGAAGGAAGGAAGGAAGGAAGGACAAAGCACTTCCACTGCATTCATCAGATCAGACCTGCACAACCTGGCAGTCGGTAAGGGCCGAAATTAAATAGACTAAACTTCTTCGGGCTGCAGACAGGTTTTTAGTGCCTCACTTTCCAAGTAAAGTTACAATAATGGTATAATAATGTTTTTTGTTTGCAAAATAATTTAATCATTAATTTAGTTTAATTATTAATAATTTAACCATTAATAATTACAGTATATAATTATTAATATAATTATTAATAAGCATATAGTAATTATAGTATAACTTTTTATAGCATAATTAATTATCAAACTATTTTGGAAATAAAATAAGCCATATTATACAAATATGTTTTTATAATATGCTTCCATGCCTTCTCAGCAGTGCCAGGGCAGGTGAGGAAATGTTGGAAGGCATCACACTGAGCCAACACCACAGGGCTACACACATGGCCCATCCGCCAGGCCTTTGTGGCACATGGAAATGGGAGTCCTCCTCAAAGCGCCTAGTGACCTGCTTCTCCGGCAAATGGGGCACCAAGGTGACAGGAAACTTTCCCACCGGGTGCCCACAAAGTGCTTGTAGCGCCAGTGCACCTCCTGCCCAGTGTGGCTGGACACCCGCTTGTAGGCAATTGCAGTTCTTCACACCAGGGATGTATTTAAGTCTTTTACTCCAAGACTCAAGTCAAGTCTCTACCTTCAAGTCTCAAGTCCTTGAGGACTATTAGCATGCAATAGCATTTGCACGACCCTTGCAAAAGTAGCCAGTGGGCTAGGGGATTCTAGAATTGTAGTCCAAAAAAGAAGAAAGTGGGGAGGAGGAGGACAAGGAGGAAAGAGAAGAAAGAAAGAAAGAAAGAAAGAAAGAAAGAAAGAAAGAAAGAAAGAAAGAAAGAAAGAAAGAATTTCACACTCTCTCCTCATTCCTGTTGGTAGACCTGACAAGAGTAGAGCCATTGTATCAACTGGATTTATCCAAGTGTTGACTCCCCATTCAACAAATGATTGGACTAACCAAAAGGAATCTGACCTCTTAGTGAAAGAAGTTCTGTGGCCAAGATGAGATTCGAACACAGGGCACCCTGTGTCATCAGCCACTCATTCCTCTAGACCAGTGGTACTTATCCTGGGTCCCCGGGGCCCTGCTGCTGGATAGCAACAGGGACATGGCAGTGGTATGGGGTGGGGGGAAACCCACTCCCTTGTTTGTCTTCAAGTCACTTCTGACTTATGGCAACCCTTCATGGGGGTGGTGGTGGCAAGAGTTGTTCAACTGGGTTTTCCTTTGCCTTCTTCTGAGGTTGAGAGAATGTGACTCACCCAAGGTCACCCAGTATTTGAGCAGGGATTTGAATCCTAGTCTCCAGAAGCCAGAAACCTTTAACCTACTAACATAAAAGTCAAAGTTTGTCTGCTTGTCTGTGTCAGGCAGGTGAAGACCTCATATGACTGGCTGCCTGTGAAGATTCTATTGAATCCTGGGGTTTGCAGTCTAGGGAGGGCCTTTAGAATTCTCGATCAGACAGGTCTTGGGCCTGGCCGGTTGGGCCGGAGATGAGTCCTAGCAGCAAGGAGGAGGACAGTGTATTCCCTCGGGAACCCAACCTCTGCATACTAACAACTCTGAATACAGATTGGATTGGGGAATAGGGAGGAAAGTTACAGGTGATGGACAAGACAGTTTGTGGAATTAGAGACACAGAATCTCAAATCTTTCTAACAAGTAGTACCTATGAGAAAATAAAATCCTGGGCAACGCCAGGCATACACACTAGTAAATAAATAAATATTTGAACATCTAAATAAATATTTGAATATTTAAAAATTAAGTCTTGGGGGGGTCCCTGTCAACAAATTATATTTATGGAGAGGAGGCGGTAAAGAAAAGTTGAAGAACCACTCCAGTAGACTTCACCCACCTGTTGCAATTTGCCTTCCTCTGCTTTGGACCAGCTCGTCTGCCCTTTGGAGCATCTGTTCTACGCTGGTTCTTTTTCACTCCGTCTCGGTTGATTTTTATCGGCACAGTCACCTCTCCTGCTCTGGGCACACCTTCAAAGGAAGCACATTCTACTGGTTGCTTCTCACCGTGGAGCAGCATTCCTACTTACACCTTTCCTCACCTCCTGTCACTCCTGGATCTGTCTTTTCGGAATCATCTTTTCTCCTCCCTCCAGAATTTTTTATTTATTTTTTGGTGGGGGGATATATATTGAGCCAACTTGAATCCAAAGCAACTTAAATAACAAGGCTGGCAACTACACAGATATAGGAAGAAAACAAACCCTGCACAGCTGGAACAAACCATTCCAGTTCCTTGCCTATTGCTCCAAGCATCTGGACTACCGTCGGGGAAGGCAATTGTGAAAACCAATTTGTAATATTTAGGATCTTGCAAGAAACACAACCAATTACTGACCAAAGCCAAACTTTTAAAACAGAGGAGGAGAAGACATTCTAAAAGACCCTGTCAGAAATATTTCAGAGCAAATCAAATGACCCTTTCCCAGTCTATCTCAATCCACCCATCACCTATTTCACAAGCAAAATCAGGTAAAATGCATATACCATTTGGAGCTTTTTGGAGGTGTCAATGCCCAGGCCTGGCAGGCAGCCAAGGGAGCCGGCTACAGGTCTCTTGCAGATAAGGCAGAGAATAAATTAAAGGGCTTTACTTCAGCAGAACAGAACAGGAAAAATAGCAGTAAATACCGGCAGCAGGGAGACTCCCTGGCTGTTACGTCACAGCCAAGCAAGCACACAGTCAAAGTCTGTCCGAACAAAAAAGTTACCAGAGCTGGTCCGGGATCAAGAGGTGGCGACGTTCCAGCAGGTCGGGCAGCGTTTCAGGAGGCCAAGCTGAGATCCACAACAAGCACTTCGCCCAGAATGGTCAGTTGTGAGCCGACAAAAGACCCAAGGCTGAGTGATTGCTTTTATAGGCAGATCACTCCTCCAGGTGTTATCACAGCTGGGCCCTGATTGCCTGGCGTTTTCTATTTAAACGTTCTGACCTCCTGAGAGCACTCTTTTGCTCCCGATGCTGCTGGTAAGTAGGCACCTGCTCTTGAAACTCGCTATCCAACTCCTCTGGCTGGGCTGGGTCTGGGGTAGCCCCTGGCTCTGCTGCTAGGACTACTGGGGCCAAGGGCTCTGTGCCTGGGGCAGCCTTGGGAGTGGGCTGTGCTGGTGCAGCAGGCTCCAGGGACTCTGGCTCAGACTCAGAGCTGGTGTCCTGGAGTTCCAGGGTCCTGACATCAGGAAAGGCAGAAAATGAATGGGATTATTAAATATAACAACATTATCTAGTTATATTTCCTGAAAAGCAGCGTGGTGTAGTGGTCTGAGTGCTGAACTACCAGCCTGGAGACCAGAGTTCGATTCTTGGCTCAGCCGCAGAAACTCACTGGGTGACCTTGGGCCCATCACACACTCTCAGCCCCAAAAAACCACATGATAGTTTCGCCTTAGGGTCTCTGTAAGTAAGAAACAACTTGAAAGCACACACCAACAACAAAGTTATAATCTTTAAAATAAAACTGTGAGGTACATCAGTTTTATTATACCCCCTCTACTGTCTATGGGGGTGTTATGTAGAGATGTAAAATTTCCGGAAATTTTGAAGCCATGGGGGAAAAAATAGTTTTTTTGTTTTTTCAGCAAAAAATGGAAATTTTCAGAAAAATTGAAAAAAATGCAACATTAGCACTTTTCACAGATTGAAAGTCTTTCTGTTACTTTAGGAACATAAAATATGACTACGTACAATTTGGTTTGGCATAAAATTATCACAATCGCTAAATTAAAAATTCAGTGTATTCAAACAATTATTACAAATGGAATTTACTTTTTTTTTTTAATTTTTATTTGTAACAACTGGAGCAACAATCTCCTGAACTGTACAAAACCTCTTTGCTTTTGCTAGTTTATATGGAGCAGGCCAAAAAAATTAAAAACGAACAAACAGAAGAAACCATCAGCATTAGTAACAAAGAAAATTATTATATTTCCTCTTCACAGTATCAAACATAAAGCACCCATTCCCATAAAAAGAACTGAGTGGGGGAAAGTATGTGGAAGGGAGGGTGGGACTAAGATTCAATGAACAGGCATGAAATTTAATCAGACTTTTTCTGAGCTGTACTTATCAGTATCAGTTTCAGTCATAGTTTTTAGAAATCATTTGGAGAAAATATGCACACCTTGTCTTAAAGATTTTATCAATTTTTTCCTTTTTTCAGTTTTTCCATTTTTTTTTTGAAAAAACAAACAAAAAAGGCTTCAGAGGGGGGAAAAAAGGAAAAGAACTGTTTTCCTGAATTTTTCCATTTTCCCCCCCGTGCCTTCACATCCCTAGTGCTACGGCAAAGAGAACATGGCTTTTCAGGCTACCTACCAAGAGTCCATGAGGGGTAATGGTTAGAGTACTTGACTTTAACTTAGGAAGTCCAGGTTCAAGTCCTCCCTGGATCATGAAACTCACTGGGTGACTTGGGCTAGCCATTCCCTCTCTCTGTCTGACCTACCTCGCAAGGGCGTTGACGATAAAGTGAAGAAGAATGGAGCCATCTACATTGCCTTGGGCTCACTGTGTTCAAGGCAAGATGTAAATGCAATTAGAGGCAACTCCTGCTTATCTGATGGCTTAGAGCAGGGCTTTCCAAACGGTGTGCTGCAACACGTTAATGCGTCGCCTGAAGTCGGTAGGTGTGTCGCCTACAATCTTGGAAACGTATGTTATTATTTATAAATAAAAAATACATGAAAGATTTTCATGAGATATGTTGTGTCCCCATACATTTTGTTATTACAATTTATGTATGTGTCCATATCTCTTATAAGGGGTTAGCTTAACCTCTGGTTTGCTAGAGAAACTGAATTACTGTGTCGCGAAATGATGCACGTCTAAAAAAAGAGTATCATCAACGTGAGAAGTTTGGAAAGCTCTGGGCTAGAGACCAGAGCACTGTCAGAAAGTGGAACTGGATGAAAAGCAGAACCCAGTCTTTTGTCGTTTGTTTTCCCCTTGCCTTCTTCTTGTAGGGAACATAAAGGAATTATGTAGGCTTGTTGATAAAAGACCCTAATTGGAGAGCTGTAAACCTTGGCTGGCAACCAGCACAGGACACTTGGTGAGCCTCCGTAATTCCCTCATGTTCCCTGCGGGAAGAAAAGGAGAGTTGACAAAAGAGCGGACCCCATGTCAAATGGATATGCTATATACTCGTATTTTATTTCATTGGAATAGTAACTTCAATAATGAGTGTATAGTGCTATAAATATATGTATATATATGTATATGTACATGTGTGTACGTGTGCGTGTGCGTGTGTGTGTATTAAAAACGGCACATTTACAGTGGTTGAAAGAGCAGAACGTTTAAAAATGAGTAATTGAAAAGCAGGGGACGCTTGTACTGTAGTTAACAATCAGTAAAAGTGAATTTGTAGAATGGGCAAGATAGAAACTAGGGACCTGCCAAATATAGTTCCAGTTCCAGCATCGTAGGCCCTTTCCGCACCGTACTTTATCCTGGCGGCGTCCTGTGGGGATCCCAGCAGTGGCTCTGCTGGGAGGGGAGCATGACAGGACTGCTCCCCTCCACACCGGCTGCCTCCGCAATCCAGGAAGCGCAACAGCCCCGCCTCTTCCTGCCACAGCACCGCCAGGGACTTTCCTAGGCTGTGCGGGGGCGGGAAGCGCAGCCATTGTGCGCAAGTGTGCAATGGCAGTGCAATCACAGGTCACTGATGGGAAAAACCCATCAATAATTTACTCCACGATTGCACCACCAGGAGACGAGAGAAGGACAGGGCCATGACAATGTCATGTGTAATCTTCGTCGCAGTCCCATCCTTCTCCCATTCCCATTGCATGACAGAAACATCCTGCAAAAAGGGCCTTAGTCTCCACGGTACAACAGGTCCCATCTTACCCAGCGGTTAGAGGTGAAGGGGAGGACACCACCACTATAAAGAAACGCTCCACATTAATGTGAGAATTCTGTGTGCTGAGATAATTTACAGTTGTCCTTCCACATTTGCAGATTGTACTTTTGTGTGTGTATTAAATATGGTTTGGGTTGACCAAGTGATATTAATGCGCTTTTTTCCCACTTTCACAGGGGTCCTGCATCCCTAAGCCCCACAAATATAGAGGGAGCAACTGTTCAAAGATCTAAATCTGTTGCAACTGATTTAAGTCTTCAGTAGGGAGTGTACCACAAAGGACACGTTGACAGCCTTGCATATTCTTGGCAGTCAATTTGCACAAATGAACAAATGTCCTCAGTAATTATAACCTTCACTTACACACTGTAAGTAATCATTTTGAATCTAGAAATACCTTCAAAGGCTCAGTTTTAATGCTCTGTGGCAATGTGTACAGAAAGGGAAAAACTTCAAACTATTTGAAAGGTGGATATGGAATGTAAAAGACAGTACATCCCAACCAATATTTGCATTTAATTTTTTAACCTCATGAACACATTCCAAGCGGCAGACACAAAGCCTTGGTACGTGACCTGCTGCAAAATGGCTGCCTCAAAAATCAAGATGGCTTACCAATGATGCCTTTGTAAATGAGGCCACTATTGGAATGCAATGCCTCCTGCAATTTGGCTTGTGCAATCTCAAAAAAGACACTGCCAAGGCAGAAAAGAATGACTCCAACAATCAAGGGGTTGAAGTCCTTTCCGTTTAAAGAAAGCCGAAGAAAGAAAGAAAGAAAGAAAGAAAGAAAGAAAGAAAGAAAGAAAGAAAGAAAGAAAGAAAGAAAGAAGACAGACAACATAAAGGGACAGGGAGAAGATCACAAAATCACCGAATCTATTTCCTCCTTGTTGTTTTTGTGTGCCTTCAGGTTGTTTCTGACTTATGGCAATCCTAGGGCGAACCTATCATGGGATTTTCCCCTTTTCGTCAGTTCTTGTCTATGGACTCTCACCTGGGGCTGCTCTTGTGCGCATGCTACTTGCAACGCCAGCTGAGAAGGGGGAAAAGGCACTCAGTCGGCTGAGAGATCTTGCAAGTGTTAGCAGTAAAAGAGTACAGACCAAATGGACAGTACTTTCCACCTTTGTTCCTGGTCTACTCTGCAGGGCTGTTAGGAGATTCAGTGCCCTGGACAGTTTAATTTGCAGAGCGCATTGCCTGCTTAAATGTCTAAGCTAAAGAAACTCTCTCTTTGCCTTTTTGTATTTGTTTAACTAAAGTCCTCCATTTTGAATTTGAGTTGACTTTAAAGATTGCTCCTGTTGCTAGCTCTGTGGCCTACTTAAAATTATGCTAACATTACTTGGCAAATTCCTAGATTCTAAGCCTGGGTTCCCAACACTCATTGTAATAATATTTCTTACACCTCACTGCTGAGCAAATGCACGTGTGATACAGGATCCATTGTTCATTGTTAACCAGAAGTCACTGTATCATCAACCATGTATCAGAATTCCAGTCCTGGGAAAGCGAATATTCTTAATATTCCTGCACGTGTGCTTATGCTTTATGAGATCACTGTCATCCCAAACCTATTTAACCCTTCCTTTCTGTTAATAAACTGTTTTTCCCTTTGCTCATGCAAGAGATAGTTTGGACTGCTTTCTTGCTAAGGGAGGCGGGTCCCTTTGGCCAAAGTTGGGGATCTTTCCAGGATGATTCAGAGCTCACCTGCAATCACGTAGACTACTCAAGGTAGTATGTGCAGACCTAAAATATTAGGTCTGGCCCTAGGTGTTTGTTTGTTTTCTAACAGTTTCTCATGGTTGGCCAGGTTGGTGCCCAAATCATTTTCGAGTTGCTGCGCAACAGTTCTCAGGGTGGTGCCCTGGTCATTTTCTGGGTTGTCATCCAGTCTTCAAGGTTGATGCCCTGACAATGTCAAGGGTTGGTGCTCTAACATTTTCTCCAGAGTTTACTGCCAACAATTTTGGGGGCTCATCCAGGATATAACTGCACGGTCCTGTGGGAGTTACCCCACTGCTTTGGGAGGCTGACCAGTGTGCACATGGGTTGCCAAGACTGGGTAAGTTGTCGCTTACTGCCTCCAGCAGGGTTTTGGGGGTGATTCTCATGGGGTAAGCGTAAGTTGCGGGCTCCCACCTTAGAAAGATGGGGAGTGCTGGGAGCAGGTGCTGGGAGCATCCCTAACATTAGTCCTCTGGAACTGGTGTGCCAGCTTCAGGGGGTGCAGGAAGCTGTGACACTGTAGGTTTATTTCCAGTCCCTTAAATGGACTCCCACCCTTGCAGGACTGGAAATTCCCTCCCAGTGCTTTTACTAGGGTTCTTGCCAGCCTTCCAAAGCTGACTTCCACGCATGGAACGACTGGCAATCTCCCAGCTCTATCAGGTATGCTGCCACCACCCCCCTGAATTATGAATTACTTAGACAGAACAGGAGGGACTCTGCCTAATCTCTAAGCATAAGGAACTTCCACCTCCCCCTTCCCCTGAGTGAGAGGTCCTATGTAGCGTGTGCCAACCCTGGCGTGGAAATGGAGAGAAACGGAGGTTTATAAAAGTGTTTTAATCAAGGCATGCAAATAAACAATATCACACTTGGGAGACCCCCTCTCCCAGGTACACTTAGTTACAAGAATTTACAAAACAGATATAACAGCACAGATACATTCTTAAGATCAGCCAATTCCCAAAATAACAACATCCCTAACGCGTCTAACTACTTATTTCTAGTTACTCACAATTAGGTTATAGGCGTAGATGGTCTAAAGGAGGAGATAGGGGTCCAGGAGACACGGCATGCTGCCAGCTCCACTGGCCCAGCGCTCTCTCTGGCTCTCTCTGTATCTGTGTCTCTCTCTCTGGCCACATGGCCTCTCAGAAGTTTTATATTTTCCTCCTTGGAAGAATCTGGAAGCCTCTCCAAGATGCCCACCTCTTTTCCTTTTGGTTGGTCAATTCTCACCTTGTGACCTGTGATGCTGACCCTTTCTTTTTGGTTGGTCAACTCTCACCCTGTGACCCTTGATGTAATCCTAACATCTCATTAACCCTTGGTTTACCTGAAGAGAGAAGTATCTCCCTTTGATAAGCCTAGATAATGGGAGCCCCATTATCACAGAAGCATTATTCCAACATTAGTCCTGGGGAAGTAGCATGTGCCAGCTGCGTTGGGGTGCTGGGAGCACTTTCAGCATTCGTCCTCTTGGACTAAGGTGCCTATTGTGTGGGGTGGGACAGTTAGCTGCCCAAATGGGACAGCCTAAAAACTGGATTGATTGACAGAGTTGTGTGTGGAAGAAGAAAGCAATTGGATTGCCTGGATCTATGGGAGGAGGACAGCAGTCTGTTGGAGAGCCACTTTGCTCCCAGCAAGAGGGGTTGTCTCCTCCCAGGATTCCAGTCTGAAATTCAGACCCTTTGAAATCCTTGGAGTTCCATCCCTCCCTATTTTCCTGCCACCACTGATCTATTTTACCTACCCCTACCACTCTGACCAGTGCTGGTCTCTGCTCCCACTCCTGCTCCTTCTGCTACCACTGCTAAGCCTTTCCTTCATCAGCTTTCTAGCTTTGCAACAAGTCTAGTCTTTTCCCACACTCATGCTTTGTGGTTGCCAGCTGCAGTGAGAAGTGTTGAAGCGCTGGAAGTCTCCTCCCCTTCAGCATCCTGCTTGATTACTGTGAGTATGCAAGGTGAGAATATGGTGAAAGGAGTGACTGGGGATGCTGGAGAGTGTGCCTCTCCTGTGATGCAACATCCCTGCCATGCGTTAGCCCACTGAGATCATCCATGACTTTGGAATTGGCCCTTCTGGAGTCATCAGAAAGGAAGGCAGGAATGGAAGTTGCAGAATGTTGCAGCAGGAGAATGGTTACTCTAGAATGGATGATAGGAACTGAGGTGAATGAAGTGAATGCATGAGTGAAGCCTCCTGAGTTGACAGAGAGGTATGATTTGGGTTCCAGGGAGGGTGCCCTTGGAAATCCTGGCCCACTGGGGGCAAAAGTTGAGCAATGGAATTCCAAAAGAAAATGAAACATTTGTGTAATGATGTATAATGGTGTTTAGACTCTGTGCAAACTGAAACGTGCTATAACCTAACCTTAAATTTTGAATTACAGTGTGTTACATTTAAAAAAAGGGTTTATGTCTTAGTAACATGATAGAAGTTTTCAAAAGACTTTGGGATAGCTGCTATGCAAACTGTGATGTAAACTGTAAAGTCTTTGCAAGAGGAAGGAGCAGTGAAAAAAATCTACCTGGAGGTTCCTTTCTATACAGGAGAATGTGTATCTGTTTTGGTACAACAGTACAATGTTCCTTTGTTTGCTCATTTTGTTTGTTCATTTTGTCTCCTTGTCCTTGTTCCTGTAAATATCAAAGAAAAGAGCAGAATTGCAAGGAAGTCTGTCTATCTGTCTGTCTCTCTCTGTACATGTGTGGGCTGCATCCATTTGTTTTTCAGCGTGACTTTTGAAGTGCAGAAGAGATTTGTATCCTGCTGCTCCCTGGTATAACCAAGATTTTGTGTTAAATTTGACTGTAAAATGAAACGCTACCTTTTAATATTTGTATAGTCAGAAGTGGATAACAAATGTAACTGTACAAAATGACTTTAGAAAATAAGTTAGCATCTTTAGACAATCACACTGAGGCAATGAGTTGAATTACTGAAACCCAAATACAGTAGAGTCTCGATTATCCGTCCTTCGGTCATCCAACATTCTGGATTATCCGACGTTGCGGCTGCTTGGGGGTGTGGCTGAAGGCATTTCCGCGCCCCCAGACATGCCCCAGACACGCCCCCAAACATGGCGGCCGCGACAAGCAAGGACAGCCCTCCGGATTATC
The DNA here is from genome assembly GCA_948472985.1 of Iguana delicatissima. Lineage (NCBI taxonomy): Eukaryota > Metazoa > Chordata > Lepidosauria > Squamata > Iguanidae > Iguana > Iguana delicatissima. The sequence goes on along the minus strand of CAOKZL010001182.1, from coordinate 286,363 downwards.
CGACATTTTCGGCTATCCGACTATCAGCCCGCCCGTTTATGTCGGATAATCGAGACTCTACTGTATCACAGAAAACGGGCGTGGTATATCCAGATCAGTAACACTAGGCAAAGGCAACCAACGTTTTTCAACAGATGTATCTTGTTGCAATAGCCATTTTGATGAAATTAGAAAGTGAGATACAGGATTGGTACAATGGAGATTTTAATAGCTAGAAACATATCATTAAGAATACTGACATAAATTAGGAGAGGTTTAAAGTAACCCGGTTTGGAAAACACTACTCCTTTTTGAAATTTGCTGTTATCACTGTTACAAAGGGAAAATTTTAACTGCATATTCTTACCTAATGCTCCCCGGCCTAGTAAAGACCGTTTTTGGATTCATCATTCTAGCTCTTGATTGACTACAGAAGAATCCTTTATTATGACTACCCAGTGTGAATAGTGGACTTCAAAAAATGGTTTTGTCCAATGCACAGCACTCTTTTTGAGCCTCCAGCAGTGCCAGTTATGTGTGGACATAATTAAGTGATGATGCCCCAGAGTCACTGACAATGACAGAGGATGCATTTGTGTGATGGCATTAGATAAGGGCTATTAGGAAGACAGTAGTATTTCACAACTGCTAGCGTGGGAGTGTAGATGTAATGTTAATACAAGGTCATTGAGTATGAAACTTAAACCCTTGGATGAGAAGTTGAAGATTGGAAATTCACCCTGTCAATAGGGCTTAGCATTTAACACCGTAGCACAAATGTTATGGGCTTTTTGATTGCTGGTATAACCCTATCCATGTTAGTGTGCAAAGTATGGCTATACATGGAGGACAAAACTGTGGAAGGTCAAGGGGTGGAGTGCATGGGAAATAACCGGAAGACCATTGTAAATTTCGAGGAGTTGCAGAAATGTCCTGCCCCAGTTTGTTCCTCTGTATTCTAATTTCCCTATACTGTTGCTAAGAAAGATCTACAAAGGTCTTCTGGTATTTTTCCACGCTCTGAGTTTCTGTCTGCTACTGCCAAGAATTCTGTGTAATTCAACACACTGTCTTTCGGCTTGACTTCTGTCTTTTGCTTTCTCCTACAAGGTCAGAAGGGTAAGAGTGTGGAGAGAACAAGCACGCCAGAGGTGGAAAGGGGAGAATTTCTGAAAAGTTACCTTGAGGAGAAAAGAACAAGCTTGTTTTGATAATGACCAAATAGCAAGATGTACAGTTTTGTGGACATGGTCCAAAAAGTGTTGCAAAGAATGTTGGGAAAAAGGAGTTGTGAGAGTTGGGTTAAAGAAAAGGTGTTAGAATGTTTAAAAAGGAATGTATTCAGTGCATTTCAAAGAGAGAATGTTACAGCGAACTTGTGAAGGCCCCACCTGATCATCACGTGCAACAAGCATGCCAACATCCCAGGTCAAAGACTGCGACTGACTTCCACTTACATATAATGCTGGACTAATAGTGACTGTGTGAAAAACAGGATGCCTTGTCTCCTTGTGAATACAGGTACCTTTTTCTCTTCCAATTCATGTAAAAACCCCTTGATGATATTCCTTAAGAGATTTTTTTTTAAATGCAATCCTTAAGACTACTTTGAACTGCCTTTCTAATGAAGTGGGTTTGCTGCTTAGGGAACTCCTTCCTGTACAAAATCTACTCCTGCTTCTGTTTTTTTTCTCCAGACCTTTACAAGAGGCCAGCTCCAACTTTGGATATGCAAATGTTTTTCTGTTCACTGGCATTAAAGACTGGGTTAGTGCTTTACCTTAACATTCTATCATCCCAATAAGAAGACTGTGCTTGTCCCGATGAGTAGCAGTTTAGAAGACCACATGGGACATTAAGACTCAGTGAATATACTTTTAAAACTACAGAAACAGCTAAATAACATGCTATGCAATTTAAGTTTTTTTTCTAGATGTGTTTGCTCCCAAGATCAAGATGAAAGAGATATATGGGTCCACTGAGTCAGAACGCAGAATGCCTGAGTCAGAAGATCAACAGAGGGTGGAGACACTTCAGTGCCTGAATCCAGCTTCATCTATAGTCCTGTCATGGAAGACCAACCGAGAGTGGAGACATTTCCTGGGTTTAAACTGCACCTAAAGAGGATGATCTTTGCCTCTAAGGCCTATCTGATCTGCAAAGATAGAGACTAGGATAAGAAGTAGATGAGAGGTGACAGCAAGGAAGTATGCTTCTCTGCCCACGTCAGATAAGTCAGAAGCAGACGAAAAAAATGTTTAAGGATATCTAAAGAATCTAGACAAGCCTAGCGTGTAGGACATTTATTTAGTCTACTCATTACTGGTACTAATATTTCACGCAGTTTTCTAAAGTGGTGGGCCAAACCACAAGGTACACAACATGGGCTGTCAGGTTTCCAAATTCAGGTCCTGATCTGTTTGTTCACAATCCCCACCAAGGAAACAGAACTTTCCCATCCTTTCAAGACAGACGGCCAACAGACTGTTGGAACTGTGAGTGCTGCAAAGATTGAAGAACTGACCCAATCCTAGCCCTGGTTCCAGTCCCATTGTCCTGGTGTATAAAGAGTCACTCTTGTACTTGGGAGACTAAATGGGTTCCCATTCAGCGAAAGTAGGGATACCAAAATGAAGTCAAAAGTATCAGAGTGGTAAACGGTAAAAGAAAGCACGTGTCTCTAGCTGGCAAAACACTGAAAAATGGGATGGTATAGACTGGGGCTTCCTAAATACAAGATGGGGATAGCCACACATGATATATACTCCTTATGTTTTGTAAATGACAGTGTTTGGGTAGTCTGTGATCCTCAGAATGTGCTCACACAATTTGGTTTGATACAGATAATGACAAATAGGTAAGAGAAAGTGCTAATGGGGTTTCTTTTCACTACACAGCTTTCCACACGTGCATGTCAAGATTGTTGCTGGGCAGGCAAAGTCTATGAGTGGACGGCATAGAGAAGAGGTGGTGTGGCCAGACAGCCAGGTGCAAGGCCAGAAGGATTGTTTTCGCTATGTCTTGTGTATTAGAGAAGGCCACACGCCAGAGCACTGATAGGGTCACCCCACTAGTTTCAGGGTGACAAGGTAGCACAAGAAGGCTGGTGTTTGCCTTGACCAGCCGCCAGTCAGACTCCCTAGCTGGACCTCCCATGCCGCTGGCAGGATTCTGAACGTAAGGGGAGAGGCTGCCTGATTTCTCTCCGTTATCTTTTGCTTTTCCTCCTTGTCTAATTGCTGGCAAGCTAGCATATTTTTTGCTAAAACTTATCTTCAAGTGCATCAATAAATCAGTACCCTAAGCCCAACTAATGAGCCTCTGGAATTTTTTCTGCTTCGCTAGGACTCTCTGCTGTGGTGAAGCCTTGCTTCACAGATAGCACTCTGCTCATGCTCAGAGGAGCCAAATCCTACCAACCCTGACACTGCATATTTTCAAATACTCGTGCAATCTTAAGAAATCTTCTGTTGTGGAGGTAACACTGCACCTAAAAAGATAAGAAAACCAAGGCTTTCTAAATTAATCTAAATACCTAGCATTAGAAGGTGGGCAGATATGATGTTATCCCTAACCAGGCTACATGCTATACACTCCCAGATCATGAGTAGCTACCATAACTCCGCACGTGACCATTGGGGTTAGAATCAAGTAGGCTACCGGTAGAGGTGTCCTCAATTTCATTACAACTCCAAGAACCAAAGAATCAAATGACAAAGAGAATGTCAAAGTCTGGGTGGTAAGATAACTTACAAAGTATTGCCCAGGGGATAGAAGGGTATCTGTACCATTGCATACCTAGTCTCTACATGCACAATTTGGAAAATTTTGCATACTGCCAAAACTGCTTAATATGCAGTCCCTTGAACGGAAGGGGGGAGGAACACTGGGTTCACTTCCCTGGGAGGTGAAGGAAAATAAAAAGAGCCAGCGTGGTGTACTGTTTTGAGCCTTGGACTGGCACATTGGGGGACGAGGGTTCAAGTCCTTGCTCAGCCATGAAACCCACTGGGTGACCTCAGACAAGTTATATTCTCTCAGCTTCAGGGAAAGGCAAAAGGGAACCCTCCTCTGAACATGTGGTGGGAGATCTGTTAAGCCTGCAGTGTGCTACAGTTTGCTAGGGAGCATGATGGACTTCGCAGTATGAAAAGCTATGCTAAATTCACTTGACAGTTTTTTTTACTCCTTACAAGCCACAATGACTCCTTTACTGTCTATTCTCGGAACTTTCCCACTTGTCTTCAGGGCTGGTGCCCTGACAGTGCTAAGGGTTGATGCCCTAACATTTTCACAAAAATTTGGGGGGAAAAAACAGGTTCTCATTTCTCTTTTTTTTCAGCAAAAAAGTGAAATTTTCAGAAAAATTGAAAAAATGCAACATTAGCACTTTTCGCAGATTGAAAGTGTTTCTGTTACTTTAGGAACATAAAATATGACTACGAACAATTTGATTTGGCATAAAACTATCACAACTGGTATATTAAAAACACAGTGTATTCAAAAAAATTATTACAAATGGAATTTACTTTTTTTTAATTTTTATTTGTAACAAATGGGGCAACAGTCTCATAGTCTGTAAGGCACCTCTTTGGTTTTGCTAGTTTATGAGGCTCAGGCAAAAAAAAGAAAAAAACCAGAAGAAACCATCAGCATTAGTAACATACTGTACATAGTTTTGAGGAATGATTTGGAGAAGATATGAACACCTTGTCTTAAAGATTTTATTCATCGTGCTAAAATAAAACATTCCATAATCGATTTTCTTCCTTTTTTTCAAATTTTCCAATTTTTTTGGAAAAAACAAGGCTTCAGGAAAAAATGGGAAAAAACTTTTTTCTGAATTTTTGCATTTTTTTTTCCAGGCCTTCACATCTCTACCCAGATGATTCTCTGGAAGTCCTTCATGCTCTCTATAGCACAGTCCATGGATTCTGCTTTTCGACCAATTCTGGTTGCTCCGTCTCTAACCCTGCCAGATAAACAGGGGAAGCCTGTATACTAGAGCTTTCCAAACTTTTCATGTTGGTGACACACTTTTTTAGACATGCATCATTTTGTGACACAGCAAATCAGAGGTTAAACTAACACCTGATAAGAGATACAGACACATACATACCTTGTAATAACAAAATGTTTGGGGACACAACATATCTCATGAAAACCTTTCTTACATGTGAAAGGAATCTAGGAGTCTTGGTAGATCACAATGAACATGAGTCAGCAGTGTGATGAGGCAGCCAAGAAAGCCAATGCAATTCTTGGCTGCATCAATAGGAGTATGGTGTCTAGATTGAGGGAAGTAATGGTAGCATTGTATTCTGCATTGGTTGCTCCTCATTTGGAATACTGTGTCCAGTTCTGGGCACCCCAATGCAAAAAGGATGTCGACAAGCTGGAACGAGTCCAGAGAAGGGCGACCAAAATGGTGAAGGGTCTGGAAGCCATGAAGCCCTATGCGGAGTGGCTTAGGGAGCTTGGAATGTATAGTCTGCAGAAGAGAAGGTTAAGAGGGGACATGTCTAAATATTTGAAGGAATGTCCTCTCGAGGAGGGAGCGGGCTTGTTTTCTGCTGCTCTAGAGACTAGGACAAGGAGCAATGGATTCAAGCTGCAGGAAAGGAGATTCTACATGAACCTCAGGAAGAATTTCCTGATGGTCAGAGCTGTCCGGCAGTGGAATATGTTGCCTCAATGGAGTGTGGTGGAATCTCCTTCTTTGGAGGCTTTTAAGCAGAGGCTGGATGGCCATCTGTTGGGAATGCTTTGATGGGTGTTCCTGCATAGCAGGGGGCTGGACTGGATGGCCCCTGGGGTCTCTTCCAACTCTATGATTCTATATTTTAAAAAATATATGATTTAGAAATAATAACATACATTTCCAAGATTGTAGATGACACACCTACACACTTCAGGCGACACACACACACATATACATTCTGCATCTATGCAAACAATCCCAAATCTGCCCTGAGATGGAATTTAAAACCCGAACATGTGAACATACCGTGCAAAGAAAGCAATCTCATCACCCACACACATCCAAGGCAATCCTTTCAAGAGCTGGAATCTTGCTCAGAGGCCCTTCCACACACAAATTAAAAGTCAAAATTCTCAAGCAGCTAGAAACCTGCACTGCTGAGAATTGGCTCTCAGTACAATCCTATACAACTGTGGTTCTTAACCTTTCCTTTATCATGAACCCTGCCTTTAAATATCTTTTATTGCCATGGAGCATGAATACTGAACTCAAGATTTTAAACACTAAAGTGCATCAGATATTGATTTAAAGTTTCTCATCAAAATCACAGAGTTGGAAGAGACCCCAGGGGCCATCCAGTCTAAGCCTCTGCTATGCAGAAACACCCATCAAAGCACTCCCAACAGATGGCCATCCAGCCTCTGCTTAAAAGCCTCTAAAAAACGAGACTCCACCACGACTCCCGGGCAGCATATTCCACCGCCAGACAGCTCCGACCATCAGGAAGTTCTTCCTGAGGTTCAGGTGGAATCTCCTTTCCTGCCGCTTGAATCCCTTGCTCCTTGTCCTAGTCTCTGGAGCACTGGAAAACAAGCCCGTTCCCTCCTTGACATGACATCCCTTCCAATACTTAAATATGGCTATCAAGTCCCTTCTTAACCTTCTCTTCTGCAGACTAAACATACCCAGCTCCCTAAGCCGCTCCTCATAGGGCTTCATGGCTTCCAGACCCTTTACCATTTTGGTCACCCTCCTCTGCACACACTCCGGCTTGTCAACATCCTTCTTGAATTGAGGTGCCCAGAACTGGACACAGGATTCCAAATGAGGCCTAACCAATGCAGAATAGAGTGGTACCATTCCCTCCCTTGATGCAGACACCATACTCCTATTGGTGCAACCAAGTATCGTGTTGGCTTTCTTGGCTGCCGCATCACACTGCTGACTCATGTTCAGCTTGTGATCTACCAAGACTCCTTCTTTCCCAGCAGAGAGAGGCACATGGAAGTCCAGCTCTGCAAAACCATGTGCCTCTCTCAGCCAAGGAAGGAGACGGGAGGTTCCTTCCACAACAGAGAAAGGAACACAAAGCCCAGTACAACTCCCCCTCTGATGCCCCCCTCAGCTGAGGAAGAAGACAGACATGCCTTCCTTGGCAGAAAGAGCCATACAAAACCCAGCATGTCATCTACATTTTTCACCATCTGTATTCAGCCTGGGAATGCATCCTTCACAGATATGGGGGGTTCTATTGTACAGTCTTTTACAGACAGGTAGCCTGAACTCAAATGCACCTGAAGGGGGAGATAGCTAATTAGTTAAGACGGCTACAGAGACCCTCCATGTTCAGAGACTATGCACCTATGAACCAGAACATACTCTTACATCTTATTGGACTACAGCTCCCAGATTCCCCCAGTCAACACGGTCAGTACTCTGAATATCAAGTGCGGGGGGCAAAGGCAGGACTATTACCTTCTGCATTTCCTCCTCACACACTGGCATGGCAGCTCACCCCCTCCTCAGACTGCTTAAGCATTTCATACAGCTCACACCAGGACTTTCCAAACAGTGTGCAGCCACACCTGAGTGTGCCACCTGAAGTATGTGTGCCACCTACATTCTTGGAAAGCTATGTTATTATTTATAAATCAGGCATTTTTTAAAATACATGAAAAGCTTCCATGAGATATGTTGTGTCCCCATACTTTTTGTTATTCCGATTTAGGTGCGTGTCCGTACCTCTTACAAGGGGTTAGTTTAACCTCTGGTTTGCTAGTAAATCTGAATTGCTGTGTCGCAAAATGATGCTTCTCTAAAAAGCATGTCACCAACATGAAAAGTTTGGAAAGCTCTGGTGTAGACTTTCCGTTGTTATTGATCTATGGTAGCATGGTTCTCTTTGGTTACAACTACTGGGAATCATTTAGCTGAATCAAAAACTATAGAAAATATACTGTAATGTTTATTAAAACAAAACCAGAATAGAGAATTGGTTTTGTATGCATGCCCAAGCACAAACTGATCTTCAGAGGGTATGTGTGAGGAATTGACTGGGTTCCTGCTGAATGTGTTAGGTCCTGAACCAGGGAAGAGCAAATAAAATGGTGTCTTGCAAGGCATTACTGTGGGAAGGATTTGGACTGTGAAGCAAGAAAAATAAGGAATACTGACTTGGCTGGAAAAGAGATTGCCAAAACAAGGAGGAATTTGAGTAAACAAGGTGTGTTCTCAGCCCTGGGTAGCACTGAACGTCAAAGACGAGATAAGAACTGAACATGATACAGATTGTTTTGACCTACAACAGAGAAGATGTTGGCATGTTTTGAAACTACGGCAACCAGTACAAACATGTTGCTCATCGAGAAGTGAACAAGATGGGTATATAGAGGGGGAATTTTGGACCCCTTGTTGTTGGCTCTCCACCGCGGCTATGGAGGTCATCCATTCCTTTTGACAGCGCCTGATCAACGTTCAGCCAAAAGGATCGTCTGTATGTCTTGTATGAATGAGTGTGTGAAAGAGAGCTCTCTTGATACTTATGCGATTTTGTATTCTATGTCTTAATAAATGTTACATGCACGGTGTTTAAACCCAGATCTGGTTTCCCATGTGTCTCTATTGAAAATCCTATAGTCTGGGGTGGCTGGATTTCTCTCTGGATCAAAAGAGTACCTATGATCTCGGTACATGACATATACAGTTTCGCATATCTTTGCATCAGCAGAAAGGCACAGGTCTCTCTCGCACACAGCCCTCCGGCTACTCTTCTTGCCAAAAGCTCTGTTCCCAAATATTGGTCACTCTCTCTGATCAGATTCAAAAACGGGTTGGTTTCTCTTCTGCCTCTCTCTCTCTCTATAGGCTTTCTCTGAAAAAACACACCTCTTTCATTCAACGCCCCTTAGTCGACTGAAAAACTCTCTGGCTGAATGAATGACTTTTAGCCTTTCTCCTGGAAATCTGACTAAATCCAATTCAGTGCCTACTATTTATGTATTTCCCCCTCCACGCCTTCAACTCCTCCTTCACACTTAAGGGCTGGGTTTTATTCTGGAGCGGCCATTCTGGTTGCCTGGCAACAGGATGCCATTCCCCTTATACACCTTCCTACCATGCTCGTAGGCTCCCCTGGAACATCCAAACGGCTGCTTTTACTTTAACAGCCTCACCAACTAGAAACAGAACCTCTATGTTCAAAGCCAGTTTATCTCTAAGTACAAAACAATGGAGACAAAGAACAAGAGGAGGAGCAGATACCCTCGTGAACAGAATAAGGGGTTTCTAGAAGCATCCAGTTGACTACCGTGGGTGACAGGATGCCGGACAAGGAAATCTGAACTGAAGCTGGCTTAGTTTAATTTTGGCCATTTCCGCACTACGCTCTTATAGCGCAATTATTCCACTTTCAACATCCTATGGAATCCTGGGATTTGCAGTTTGGGGAGGGGCCAGCTGGCCCCTCCCCAAACTGCAAACCCCAGGATTCCATAGGATGTTGAAAGTGGAATAATCGCGCTATAAGAGTGTAGTGCGGAAATGGCCTTTATTTACCAGTTATATTTATACTGTCCTATTCCTTCCAAAGAAGAATATGGATGTGGCTCTTGTCCTCCTCATTTTTATTCCCTCAGTGACCCTATGAGGTAGGCCAGGCTGAGAGAGAAGGACTGGGCCAGGCTCAACCAGAAACAGTTTCATAGTTCGGAAGCACATGAATCTGGATTCCTCAAGTCCAACCCTGTAACTACTATACCTGACTCTCCTGGCTCTCCCACTCTTCCACCTACACAACAATCCTGTGATGTTGGTCAAGCCTGGAATGAAGGATCAGTTCAAGATCACCCACAAGTTTCATGGCTCTGTGAAAACTGGAATCTAGGATCATTTCTGCAATAAACTGTTATAATGCTATTATTCCACTTTCAACATCCTATGGAATTCTGGGGTTTGCAAACCGGAAACTCCAGGATTCCACAGAATGTTGAAAGTGGAATAACAGTACTATAACAGGCTAGTGCAGAAATGGTCTGGATCTCTCAGGTCCCAATCCAACACTCTAACCTTCTCTCCAGCAACACTAACAAAAAAAAAATTTGAAATCTGCATTCCCATTTTTCTTTTTATAAAAGAAGGTGAGGATTGACTTGTATCTTTTGATAATTAACTCTGCACACACAAAGAATCTACCCTTTGACCGTGGAGGTAGAAAAGAAGAATTAAGCATAACATTTGTTAGGCTCCAATCCAAATATGTGTGGATTAAAAATAATAAATTAAAAGGATACAACATAATTGTAATTGTAGACAACACACCTTGCAAACTATAAGGCATCCCTGAACCCTTAAACTACAAAACAAAACAATATTTGCATGCAAATTTCTGTAACAGTGTAACTGCAATTAAACAACAAGGCACTGCAAAGTGAAAGGCTTGCCAGCAAAAATTCAGCTTTGTTATTGTTGTGTGCCTTATGACTTATGGCAACCCTGAGATGAATCTATCACGGGGTTTTCTGGGGCTGACTTTAGGTGTTCCTCTATCCTATTGCAATTTTCTCCATGTTAGTATTCACCAGATGTGCTGCCTACAACTCCCATCATCCCCAGTCAGCACAGCAGAGGCTGAGGAACAGCAGTGGAATAGCGGTCTAGCACATCTGAAGGACATTTGCTTGGAGAAGGCTGCCGGATCTTAACCAAGTCCAAGATCACAAGAGTAGCAGTACTGTGTCTACTCAGAAGTAAGCCTCCTTGAGAGCAAAGGACTTTCTTCCAGATAAGCATGGGCTGGATCACAGCCCAAAACAACCATCACAAGAGGCTCTGTTTTCCTCACCTTTCATTTCCTCCTTTGGTTTCTGTAGTTTCACTTTGCCTTGAATTTCAAAGTGTAACCTGCCAGGGGCAGAGAGCCTGTTCTGTTGCACAGTGGATCTGGTTCTGCCAGCAGATCTCTGAGGGACTGGCACAGAATTCCAATTTACAGTGGTTTAGCGAGAGCAAAAGAAAGAAAGATCTCTTCTCCCCTTTCTAAATTGTTGCTTTTGTTGTGTGCTTTCAAGTTGTTTCCAATTTATGGCAAATCTATCATGGGGTTTTCTGGGGCTGAGAGAGTGTGATGTATCCAAAGTTACCCAGTAGGTTTGCATGGTTGAGCAGGGACTTGAACTCTGGTCTCCAGGATCATAGTCCAACACTCAAACCACTACTTCCCAAACTGAAAATAGCATAGATTTTTATGTGAAAAGCTCTGTACACTGGCTTCCAGTTCTGGCTCTGAAAACCAGTTTTCCCTGCTGGATATATATGCTGGACCAACACTCAGAGCAGGTACCAGCCCCACTGGGGAATTCAGGGAGTTGTAATGAAAACAGTTGCCAGTCTGGTCCCTGAATTTTTGCTCCCCTTGGTAGATCCTGCCGAGGGTGAAGGGTCTGGAAGCCATGCCCTGTGAGGAGAGGCTTAGGGAGCTGGGTATGTTTAGCCTGACAAAAAGAAGGTTAAGACATGAGAGCCATGTTTAAATATTGGAAGGGATGTCATACTGAAGACGCAGCAAGCTTGTTTTCCGCTGCTCCAGAAACCAGGACATGGAGCAATGGATTCAAACTACAGGAAAGGAGATTCCATCTGAACTCTCAGGAAGAACTTCCTGATGGTCAGAGCTGTCCAGCAGTGGAATCGGCTGCCTCCATGGAGCGGGGTGGGGTCTCCTCCTTCTTTGGAGGTTTTTAAGCAGAGGCTGGATGGCCATCTGTCGGGAATGCTTTGATGGGTGTTGCTGCATAGCAGGGGGCTGGACTGGATGGCCCCTGGGGTCTCTTCCAACTCTACGATTCTATAATTCTATAATTTTGATATTAGTGGTTTTTTCCACTTTTGCCAAGGTCCTGTGTCCTTAATCCTAGCAAATATGGATGGAAACAAGACACAGGAGAGAGGCTTCAACTGGATGACCACTATGATCTCTTCCAACTCTACGGTTCTAAAAAACGGGGGAAACCCGACAGGACCCAAAAAGCCACTGCATAAAGGAAATTGCCAATCATCATCATCGTCCTCGTCATCATCATCATAGCATTTTAGCTGAGAAGGGGTGAAAAGGAGGGAGGGGAGGCTGGCCAGGGAAGCCCACCCGCCCCCCACCCACCACCAGAGCACACCCACAAAACCCCCCTGCTTGGCCCCGAAAGCCTCGCCCTTACCCAGCAGGAGAGCGCCCGCACCGCCGCCGAAGTCCAGACTGCGGATCCCGCCCGCGCCGCTGGGTCACATGACCCGCGCTCACCTGACCTCCCCTGCCGCCTCGGGGGCTGACGGGAGTTGTGGTTCTAGAGGCAAAAAAAGGGAGGGAAGGAGGTGGCACGTTGGGTGGCAAATCCCAGCCAGAATCAGGTTTGCTCCAGAAAGCGATGTCGTTTTTTTACTCCAGTTCCGCACGAGCTTGTTATAGCGCTATGATTCCACTTTCAACATCCGATGCAATCCTGGGGTTTTGCAAACCCCAGGATTCCATAGGATGTTGAAAGTGGAATCATAGCGCTATAACAGGCTAGTGCGGAAAGGGCCCAAGAAGTCCCAAGTCAAATCTCTTTTTTTTACTATTATTAAAAAATAAATTGTATTGTCTTTCAAATCACAAAACACAGAACAATACATACACAAATTTTACAGTTTCATACAAACATACATTAAAATCTCACATACAAACACAAATACAACAACCAATACCTACTAATCACACTTCTTCATTTATCTTCCTAGATGATGCGATTCTCCTATATCATGCATCATCTTCTCCAATTTTAGATAATTATCTTACCTTCCATTTGTTCCTTCATACATAACCCAGTCTTCTTCTATCATACATACCTTGACTTCTTTTATCTATCCATTGATCTATCCATTGATCTATCCATTGATCCTTCCTCTTCTCTACCTCGTGCTCAACTTTACTATCATTTTTCCAGTTACTGCAGTTCCTACCTTCTACTCTGCTATCCTCTCTCTCTTCTAAACCTACTTTATCCTTATCTCTATCATACCTCTCTCATGATATTATTACTTGTTTGTTTAATTTCTAATTTCTAATTTATTATTTGTTCTTTTAATACTTCCTATTATTATAACTATTATTTAATTATTTAATACAGCTGTGCTTACCATTTTGGGATAAATTTCTGACCTTTAATAATTCTTTTATCCTAATCTTAATTAATTCATCATCTTTTTTTTTTTCCCCTTCAAGTCCTTGAAGATACTTTCAAGTCTCAAGGCTGGGAGCCAACTTTACACCCCAAGCTATATTCCAGAATGTCTGAACAGAGTCCAATGAAGTCTTTTTTTTTTCTTTATCCATCACAGCAGAGTGAGCCCTCCCCATTTCTGCGTTTGCCATCCGCAGCTTTGGAAGTGGGGAATGGGATCCTTCTTACTCCCCCTTCCCAAAGCTACTGGTAAGCCAGGGCTTTCCAAAGGGGGTGCTGCCACACATTAGTGTCACGCCTGAAGCGTGTAGGTGTATCACCTACAATCTTGGAAATGTATGTTATTATTTATAAATCATATATTTTTAAAACTATGTAAAAGGTTTTCATGAGATATGTTGTGTCCCCCTGCATTTTGTTGTTCCAGTTTCTGTATCTTTTGCAAGGGGTTAGTTGAACCTCCGGTTTGCTAGTAAAACTGTGTGACGAAATGATGCATGTCTGAAAAAGTGTGTCACCAACATGAAAAGTCTGGAAAGCTCTGCACGAACGTGTCATGGCACACCACTTGGAGACCCCTGGTTTAACCTCCAGCATGCTAGTAAAATTGAATTACTGTGTTGTGAAATGATCCACGTCCAAAAAGTGTATCACTAACACAAAAAGTTTGGAAAACTCTGCACAAACGTGTCGTGGCACAGCATTTGGGGAGCCCTGGCTTAACCTCCAGCATGCTAGTAAAACCAAATTACTGTGTTGCGAAATGATCCATGTCCAAAAAGTGTGTCACCAACACGAAAAGTTTGGAAAGCTCTGCCGCAAGCAGTAAAAGAGCTCCCCTGAATGCTTTCTAGCCACCGTTCTTCCATCTTAAATCTGACCAATATTAGGGAATAGTTCGCTACTAAACCAACAGTGTCCTGTTCAAATTGTACGATTTTGCTAACTTTTCACAACTGCCAGGTTCCCAGTGCTTTACAGCCATCTTTTATGTCACCATTCCAGGGTTTTTGCAGTTGGAGAAAAGTAACTCATTTTGCTTGAGGGTTGTGTAAAGGGCCAAACAGGGATGTAGCTAATAAACTATGTAACAGCATTTTAGCCCTGGGAAAGTGAATATTTCTTGCACATGCGCTGTATGCTTTATGTGATCATTGTTCCCTGGCTTATAAAAAAAAATCTCTTTTCTTCAATAAAGTGTCTTTCTTTCCTTGCTCATGCAAGAGGTCTTTGACCAGCTTCTTGCTAAGCGGGGAGGGGAAGTCCCTTTGGCCAACGATGGGAATCTTTCCAGGCTGATTCAGTTTAACCAGCAATCGCATGGACTACTTGGGGTGGTCCATGCAGACCTCATGTTTGTCCCCGCATGGTGTTTTTGTAATTTTAATTTTTTTTATTCAAGGATGAGCGTTTACTGTGGGTTCCAGTCCCACCTGTGTTGCTGGAAATCCTAACCAATTTTTTGAGTGTGGGTTCAAGTCCCACTTGGCTTGGTGCTGAAGGGGTTAAGTCCAATGCCACTTGAATAGGAAAAATAAGCGAATTGAATTGTGCTTCTGAGTAAATAGCAGATGTCTGTCTTATCTCAAATTTTAGAAATAGCCTTGCAACATCCAGAGGTCTGGGAACTAAATGGGAGTAAGCATACTCCCTCATTTTGGCTGTAACCATTAATTTGTATCACTCTAAGTAACCTTGTAAACTAACCCTTTTGTTCTCTTCTGTACACGTGTATGCCAGTCAATGATGTAATGGAAAGTTAACCAAAGATCTTTTTCTCCAGTGATGGGCGGGCTAAGTAAATGATTGATTGCTGACATAGAATGCAAAAGGTATATAGTGATGCTACCTCAATTAATCGACACAACAGCTCTGAATTAACTGTTGCCCCTTGCGCAAGGTATTGTAATAAAGCTGGCTTTTTGATTTTTCCCTGAAACCTGGTTTTCGCCACTTTCTTGGCCGCTACAGTGCCAACATGCCAATGGGCATAAATTGGCTTTGGAAGTGGGGAATAGGATCTTTTTTAATTTCCCATTTGCAAAACTGGAGGATTTTTTCAGAAGTCGGGAAGAGGATCTTTCTTACTCCCCCATTACCTGAGGCTCCAAAAGCTTTAGAAGGAAGGATCCTTCCTTCTCAAGCCTGTTGCCTAACACATTTCCTGCTCCCCTCTGAGAAATTGCACCCTGCAGTCTGGAGGCGAGTCTTGTCTTCTGCTCTTATGAAACACTTTTAGAAGACTTCTCCAATATGCAGCAGCAGCCCGCCTCAAGCCCTTTGCCTACCCCATTTGCTGTTCTCCTCTGAGAAATGCACCCACACTTGGGCTTGAGACAGATTGCCATGTGACCAGTAGGCAAAAAGAGATGGAAGCGTTGTTCAAAGTCTCAAGGTTTCTGGATGAGTGTGTTACGTGACTGAACCAAGAGCGACAAGTCAGTCACTAAAAATATACAAGAGACGAGTCAAGTTAATGCATGATTTATTGCCAAGTCGAGTCCAAGTCGAGTCACTTAAGCAACTTAAGTCCACTTAAGCGACTTAAGACTTGAGTCCGAGTCAATGGACTTGAGTGCTACATCACTAGCTCCAGATGTTTCATTTCGTGTTATTCGGTGTACTTTGTTGGGAGGGCAAAATGAGAGTACTACCGCCCCCAAATAAGAATTTTGCTCTCCAAAAAACTAAAATGTTCTTTCAGTCTCGGAATTTCTAACCTTGCATACCCTCCAACTCTCTCAATTTAACAGAGACAGCCCTGTCGTGTTGTTTCAGCTACTTTTTATATGTCCCCGTTTTCTTCCCGCCCCTGCTTTTTCCTCAGCTCACTTCAACTGCTGTGAAGGGAGTCCAGAGTGCAAAAGTACTTTCTGTTCAATTAATTCAGCAGGGAAAGAGAAGAGGAGACCCAGGGCCTTTCCGCACTACACTGTTATAGTGCTATTATTCCACTTTCAACCTTCTCTGGAATCCTGGGGTTTACAGTTTAGGGAAGGGCCTTTAGAATTCTCAGCCAGAATGCTGAAGAGTGCTATTCAACATCTTCATCAAGGACTTGGATGAAGGAATAGAGAGCATGCTCATCAAATCTGCAGACGACACCAAATTGGGAGGGGTTGCTAATACGCCAGAGGACAGGATCAAAATTCAAAATGACCTGGATAGATTGGAGAGCAGGGCCACGGCTAACAAAATGAAATTCAACAGAGAGAAGTGTAAGGTCCTACACTTAGGCAGAAGAAATGGAATCCACAAATATAGGATGGGGGACACGTGGCTGGATAACAGTACATGTAAAAGGGATCTAGGAGTCTTGGTGGACCACTAGCTGAACATGAGTCAGCAGTGTGATGCGGCAGCCAAGAAAGCCAACACAATCCTTGGTTGCATGAATAGGAGTATGGTGTCTAGATCGAGGGAGGTAATGGTACCACTCTACTCAGCTTTGGTGAGACCTCATTTAGAATACTGTGTCCAGTTCTGGGCACCTCAATTCAAGAAGGATATGGACAAGCTGGAGCGTGTCCAAAGAAGGGTGACCAAAATGGTGGAGGGTCTGGAAGCCATGAAGCCCTACGAGGAGCAGCTTAGGTTGCTGGGGTGTTTAGTTTGCAGAAGAGAAGGTTAAGAGGGGACATGATAGCCATGTTTGAAGGGATGTCAATGTCCAAGGAGGGAGAGGGCTTGTTTTCCACTGCTCCAGAGACTAGAACAAGGAGCAGTGGATTCAAGCTGCAGAAAAGGAGATTCCACTTGAACCTCAGGAGGAACTTCCTGATGGTCAGGGCTGTCCGGCAGTGGAAGATGCTGTGGCAAGGTCAAACAGGGTAAGAATTTTTTAAATAATTAAATTAAATTAAATCAGTCGCGAATGATCAAATCTTCAAGTGTTGAACCCTTGAAAGTGATAGGCACTATACTTATAGGGCTATTATTCCATTTTCAACATCCTGTGGAATTCTGGGGTTTGCAGTTTAGGGAGGCCCAAGAGCTCCCTGGTTGAGAATTCTAAACACCCCTCCCTAAACTGCAAACCCCAGGACTCCACAGGACATTGAAAGTGGAATAATAGCACTATAACAGTGTAGGGCGGAAATGGCTGGGGTTGGAATCGCTGGCCCTTGTGGTCTCTTGCGATTCTATGATGCGCTCAAGGTCACCCAGTGGGTTTCCTTGGCCGAGCAGAGAATCAAACCCTGGTCTCCACTCTCAACTCACTGAACCTGTCCGGCTCTGACAGAGAAATCTCATCCAAAGTGTCTGTTCTTGATCTGCCTGTTGGCAAATGTGTTGCCTGCAACATAATTTGCACTTCCTACCTCCATGGTACTCTTCAGGCCGCCTACCACAAGCGCTCAGTTTGCGTTGGCCATTAGCCAAAGCTTCATGGTTCAGTGCTTCCTCTCATATTTCACATAAAACAACAGAATGTCAGCATTTGTCGCACCTCTGTCAACATGCCTCTAGCATGTCGTAACAAATCTTTTTCAGGCCTTTTGCAAGCTCCCGTACACTTTGTAGTAGCCATGGCCACTACAAAGCGATTGTTGGTATGTGGCTTCTAGTCATGTCCAACTTATGGAGACCCAGTAAAAAGAAATGCTTTTAAAGAGCAGCCTCCCATGGACGACAACTGAAGAGAGATTGGGTCACGTGGGAAGCCTCAACTGAAAGCACTGTTTTCCAAATGCAATCATGATTTACTTGCCTCATGCAATAAAGGCCCTGCTAAATATTCAGCAAATAACAGCATGGAGGAGGAAATCTCTTTGGTAGTCAGACAGCAAGGTTTAATTGAGTTTGCACCCAAGATTTTAAGTGGCTGTTAAGATCAGGGCAGGGAATGAGACTGAGCAATTCCCTACAGAGTCTGAAAGTCTATAAGCCAGACAGAAGTCATACATTCAGGTGGAGCCAGCATGAGTTTTTTTACCACCCTCATAGTTGCAGTATAAGCATTTTCCTAACATCTTGAGCAAAAAGGTGCACAAGATTCAAGAGAGATGGACTGGGGGTATTGAACACCAACACGTACTTTTTTGGCCTATAGCTCCCAGGATGTTCCAGTGAGAGATTTCTTGGTGCTGTAGACCGAAAACCTAACATTTCCAAGCTCTGCTTCTGTGACAGTGAGCTCTCCCCATTATCCAGGCGACATAGCTGAAGGGGGATAGTTTGCTCTTCAAGTAAACAAGGCATTAAAGAGGCATTTACTGGAGTCAGTTCCACAGAAAGGTATCAGAGATCATAAGAGACAGTTGCCCAGTGAGGAAGCCCAGTTTGGGAAGAAGTGGGAAGCGCTGCAATCCTTCCAAGGAAGAAGTTATAAAAAGCTTCAGGAGATCATGAAGCAAAAGAGACAAAGAACAAGAGCCAGTTACAGGATGCACAAGGCTTGTCCAAACTCTGGGTCTTATCTCCCCACAAAGCATCCCAGCATCCAGACATCACATTGTGAGTACGGTCCTCCTTCCAGTCTAGCGCAGAAATGGCCTCAGTTACTGAGCCAAGGGGATAATAGAATCATAGAATCCTAAAGTTGGAAGGGACCCCAGGGGCTATCCAGTCCAACCCCCTGCTATGCAGGAACACCCATCAAAGCACTCCCAACAGATGGCCATCCAGCCTCTGCTTAAAAGCCTCCAAAGACAGAGACTCCACCACACTCCACTGAGGCAGCAGAATCCACTACCAGACAGTTCTGACCATAAGGAAGTTCTTCCCGAGGTTCAGGTGGAATCTCCTTTCCTGCAGCTTGAATCCATTGCTCCTTATCCTAGTCTCTGGAGCCGTGGAAAACAAGCCTGCCCCTTCCTCAACATGACATCCCTTCAAATATTTAAACATGGCTATCATGTCTCTTCTTAACCTTCTCTTCTGCAAACTAAACATCTCCAGCTCCCTAAGCTGCTCCTCATAGGGCATGGCACCCTTCACCATTTTGGTCACCCTCCTCTGGATACGCTCCACTGGACACGCTCCAGCTTGTCAATATTCTTCTTGAAATGAGGTGCCCAGAACTGGACACAATATTTCAGATGAGGTCTAGCCAAAGCAGAATAAAGGGGTATTATTCCTGCCCTTGATCTAGACACCATACTCCGATTGATGCAAGAATCACATTGGCTTTCTTGGCTGCCACATCGCTTGCTAATCAACAGTCTGGTTCTCATTTCCTTCCTATTGTTACACATCTCTGCTTTCTTGCTTTGCTTGTTGGGATCTGAGGCACTTTACAGAAATACTGAATGAAAGGGGAAAAAAAACAGGGATTGGAAATGTGACTTTTTGACAACAACTTCTAATAGAACTTGTTGGGGGATTCTGGGAGTTAAAGTCCAAAAAAGGTACATTTCTCAAGCTCTGAAAAATATGGTTAAAGTACAAAGCAATGTCAAAACATAATTAATTACATAAACATAAATTAATTAAAAATATAATTTGAAAACAACAGTTCAGTACCAATTATGTGTGGACTGAAATCAGGTGTGGACAGAACCAAACTTTTCACCCTTCTCTCTCTCTCTCTCTTTCTGTCTCTAGTCCTCTTACCCCAACTGTAGCTTTCATCATTCTCTTTACCCTCCCTTTAAATTAAATTACAGCCTCTTGCCATCAGCTGTTGTGAAACTGTCTGTGGTTGCTCCTCCTGCCCATCTGTAGTAAATTTGAAATTGCAGCTGCTGAACTCACTTCCTCTTAATGAGGAGGAATTCCTGGGCTTTTATGACCTGTAGAAGCCTACACACTGTTTTGGGTCCCCCCTCCCCTTACATACTCTCCAGAAAACAGATTTTTAAATATTTAAGCCTAGGAACTCATGTCTGTTTAGCTCTGCTAAGTGCCTTGCTGCCCACATGCTAGGTGGAAAGGAAAACAATGGAGAAGACTCACAAAAGCAACCAAATGCAAAAAGAGAAGAGAAATATTTATGGTTGGCGTGTGCCTTCAAGTTGTATCTGACTTATGGTGACCTGAAGGAGAACCTATCATAGGGATTTCTGGGGCTGAGACTGTGGCCATTTCCACACTACACTCTTATAGTGCTATTATTTCACTTTCAACATCCTCCAGAATCCTGAGGTTTGCAGTTTAGGGAGGGGCCTTAAATGCCCTTCCCTAAACTGCTAACCGCAGGATCCCATAGGATGTTGAAAGTGGAATAATAGCACTATAAGAGTGTAGTGTGGAAATGGCCTGTGTGATCAGAATTCAAAATTATCTTAACAGATTATTTAACTGGGCCAAAATAACATAATAATACCAGGGAGAAGTGTAAGATACTACACTTGGGCAGAAAAAATAAAATGCACAGATATAAGATGGGGAAAAACCTGGCTTGACCACAGTACATGTGGAAAGGATCTAAGAGTCTTAATAGATCACAAGTTGAACCTGAGCCAGCAGTGTAATGTGGCAGCTAAAAAGGCAAATGCAATTCTTTCCTGCATCAATAGGAGTATTATGTCTAGGCCAAGGGAAGTGATAGTATTATCCAATTCTCCTTTGGTCAGAGCCCACCTGGAGTTCTGTGTCCAGTTCTGGGCACCCCAGTTCAGGAAGGATATTGACAAGGTAGAACATGCCCAAAGGAGAGAAACCAAAATGAGAAAAGACCTGGAAACCATGCCCTATGATGAGCAGCTTAAGGAGCTGTCTGTGTTTAGCCTGGAGAAGAGAAGGTTAAGAGGTGACATGATAGCTGTTTAAATGTTCAAAGGGATGTCATATGGAAGATGGAGCAAGCCTGTTTTCTGCTGCTCGTAAGACTAAGACACAGAGCAATGGCTTCAAACATCCAGAAAAGAGATTCCATCTAAACATTAGGAAGAACTTCCTGACAGTAAGAGCAGTTTGACAGTGGAACACGCTGCCAAGTGTGGTGGAGTCTCTCTCTTCGAGAGTTTTTAAGCAGAGGCTGGATGGCCATCCGTTGGAAACACTTTGATGGTATATTCCTGCATGGGAGGGGGCTGGAGTCAATGGCCCTCATGGTCTCTTTCGGCTCTATGATGCCAGGATTATATGAACCTAGATTGGATTAGCACCCTGAATAAGTTTCCTATCTTATAAGGAAGTTCCTATAATAAAGCCTTTTGTTTCTCCAAGCCATTGGTGTCCTTGCTCCTTAATCAGGATCTCTAACCTCTGAGCATACTGTCCCATTTTCTCTGCCGAGCCATTATTAATGTCACAAGAGCAATTCTTGGGGGAAAAAACTGGCAGTCCAAGTGTGAGCGTGGAGCACAATAATGGATTTAATTGGTTCTGGTATGTATGCTTAAAAAAGATGTAAAGCATAAAACTGAGTGAATAGATAGATATGGCTTTATTTGGTTTTCTCAGATAAGTATTTGTGCATCTCGGACAGCCAGTGGTAAACGTATCCCAGCGTGCCAGAGAAGGTTGTTAGTTTCTCCAGTGTCTTTAACAGCTTTGTCTGGCAAGTAGAAATTTAGCAGGCAAAGTCTCACCTATCCATAAATCTCCATGTTTTGCCTGCTAAATTATTTCTCCTTGAGAGAGAGTGATTAACAGTCCCGGGACCCCTGCCGCAGGAAACAAGGTAGCAGCCCTCTTTCCCAACCAGCGCCTCCACATATTATTCCTCCAAAATTGCAAAAGGGATCAAGGAATCATTCTACAGCATGCATCCCAATGTAAAGTCATGGGAAGAAGGCTATGAACTCACACAACCAGCTGTGGAGCAGGATGAAGGAAAAGAGGAACCCAAGCTGGTTTGCAGGAGGTGACTTTCCTGCCACCCCCAGAAAGTACTAACCAAAGAGAAGACTTCTTTTTGTTTTTTGTTTTTAAGAAGGGGGATTGCAAAAGCTTAGGCTCCAGGTAGCTAGAGGTTTGAGATGCCTTCCTCTTTGGGGAAAGAATGAAATTCCATCAGCATGAGGCAACAAAGGCAAGTGGAGAGGGAGGCCAGGTTAGGTCTGGAAAATAGTTGCCATTCATCCCACAAATTATCTTCAGAGAGCAGAAGGCACATGCCAGACTCCCTGCCACACCACTCTTTGGTGTTGCCAACCTGTGCCCCAGAGCCACATCAAAAACTGGTTTCCCAAACCCTTCAACTATCCTCATTTAGCAGGAGAGTCCCAGTTAATCCTCTGCTATCCCATTTTTTTCAGCTGCATTTAAAATGCCCCGGTTTTCTCTCCTCCCCCTCCCCCTTTCTCATCGGCTTATTTCAGTTGCTGCAAACTGAGTTCAAAGTGCAAAAGTATGGCACGCTCAACCCCACAAGGGGGAGAGGAGGAGAAGTGGGGGGCACAGTCACGTCCTTCCCAAGAGGCTCAGAAGGCTCTCCTAGCTTATGTGTTCTTTCTCATTAATAACTTTTGCTGTCTTGACCACACTTTGATGGTGCTTGAACACACACGTCCCAGTTTTCTTCTGTGAAATGTTGGAGGGTTGGGTATCCCCGGGCTCTTGCTGAGGCCCACAAACTCCAGTGATGCGGGCACTGGATTCCCTACACCATAGGAGGTTTGGGAGTTGCCTCTTGGCTTCTTTTACCCACAATGCCCAGAGAAGCACCTGGTATAATATTCCGGCTGGGCATTCTGGGAAATTTAAAATCTTAGCCAGGGTCCAGTGGTGGAGGAAGTGTCAAAAGAGCCTTTAAACTGGAAGGTGACTCTGTTTTGAGCCTCCCAACTCCCCCTAACTTTCCTGACAGTTTCATCAGGCAGACCTCCTGGCTCTGCATTACTCTTTTGGACAGCAGCTCCCCAGAATCTTTCATCCACATACTGTCTGGGGGATTCTGGGAGTTGATGTTCCAAAAAAGGAATATTTGCAGGCTCTGCTCTTCCCACATCATACACTTCAATGATTTCAAAAGGGAGTTGGGCCAATTCATGGAGACAAAAGTGAGGTCAGGCCCTCCCTGGCTAACTAGAACCTCCAACTTCGGAGGGTAGTGGGCAGATGAAAGGAGATGCTTGGCCAGAGTGAGGAATCCATAGCTGCGCTAGACAGGCCAACTTGGGTCTAACGCATCATGAGTAGTTCTTGGTGATTTAAGGTCTCCAGAGATGAGACTCAGAGAGACCTGGCAGCCCTTTTGAAAGTCCCCATTTTGGCCCCCGCCCTCCACAGGAATTCCCAATGATTGAACTGGCCCCTTCCCAAACCCCGATTACCTCCTGGTCAGAGAAAGTAGCCAACCCAAGGCACAGCTAAAATGAGGTATCAAAAGTAGACAGAAGGTTGCAAGTTGCATATAGGCGAGAGAAACCAAGCTGCTGGGTACAAGCACCCCAGGGGACAGGGAGAAAGGGCAGCAGCTGGAGGCAAGGAGTAGGGTCAGCCCATCTCATGGGTGGGAATACAGGGTAGTTGCTGGGATGTACATTAAACAATGCATACAAGAACTTACCCCTACCACCATCCCTCATACCAGGTTATCAAGGACACCTTTTCCAGGTAAGCAGGGGAGTGTTCATATGACACAATTATAGCACACTGATGCACTTCAACTGCCATGGCTCCATCCTATGAAATGCTGGGATTAGTAGTTTCCTGGAGCACTTAGAATTCTCCATCAGAGAGCATTAGTGCCTCCCCAAACTACAAACCCCAGGATCCAGCAAGAGAGAGCCCCGGCAGTTCAAATGGTATCCAAGTGCTATTACTGTGTTAGTGTGAAGGAGACCCACATTTTCAAGGCAGCCCACCCTTCCTAGCGTGCATACTGTGAGTGCAAGAGAAGCCATTGCTATCGTGCATTGGAATCACTAGTGCGCACCACAGTTGGGGTGCCACCCCGTGTGCGAGACAGGTTTCCAGGGTCGTGGGAGGGAAAATCTTCACACTCGACTGTGTCCTTTAGTTCAGGAGAGAGCTGAAACTATTGTTCTCCAAGTTGAACGACTGTTCTCCAACAAGAGCAAGAAGGCAGTTCCCCAGTGTTGCAGTTGCATAATTCAGAAGAGTGGATCCCCACAAACACACACAACACTCTCATTTTCACTCTGCCCGACTGAGGCAAGGGAAGGTATGGAAGAAACTCCAGTCCAGTTCTTCCAGTCCTCCGGTCCATGGGCAACACCACAAAGAAGCCAGAAGGGTTGAGAGCAGAACAGACGCGCCAGCCAAGCCGGCCCTCACAGGTTGCTCTCTCTGACCAGTCCACTAAGGCTGTGGGGCCGCCTTCGCTCCAGCCGACGGCCCGACAACAGGCGGCGCAAGGATGAGGTAGAGCTGAGATCCCCGCAGCTCTGCAGGTGAATCCCCTCCGGAGAGGACTGTTCAAGCCGCAGCCGAGATACCTGAAAAACCAAAAGTGTCAAGAAATAGGGTTGAAACCTTTTCCTTAGATGGATTTATAAAATTATTGCACAATTTTAAAAGATGCAAGAACAATCTACATCCAAATAAATATATCACTGAAAAATATAAATCACACTCTTCAGGAAAGTCAATTAAGTGGAAGTCCTTGGAAGGAGATAAAAAAAAACAAACTGATGGTTTCAATTATATTCCAATCCTTCATCTGTGTAAAGCCAGACGCATTTCAACGCTCTTCTTCAGAGGCAAGGTTGTGGGGAGTGAAGGAGAGATGTTAGTGCTGAAATACCTGTGCATAAATTTATTCTTTTATTATTGTTTCAGGATTGAAGGAAACCTTGGATAATTTGAAGATTTACACTTGCCACTGATGAAGATTGTCTAAAACGAGCCTCTGCAGTTGGGACATACATTTGGATTATGGTTATATGGATAGGTTTTCCCTGAAGTCTTATTGTTATTATTCAGTCAGGCTTTGCTTTATATCCTTTTGCTGCTTTTCCTATATCTCTCCTCACTATTAATGCCACCCCATTTCTTCTCAGATTTTCATTTCCTGAGCACAACACCATGTAATTATCTGGCTCAAAATGTCCCGCTCCTGTCCACTGTAGCTCACTCTCCCCAGGTATTGCAATGTCTATACATTCCATTTCTTGTTTTACTATGACTAGCTTCTCTCGATTCATGCTTCTCACATTCCATTTTCCTATCATACATGCTGTTCAGCTTCTGACTTTCCTCTCGCCTCTGGCTCGTCAACAGCTGAATGTCCTTTCGGCTTGAGTCCAGTTGTATTGCAACCTCTGCTGATAGCAGGAATGAAATATTTATTATCTGCTGACAGACCCAGTCTCGGGAAGTGAAGTATTTATTATCTATATTGATTGAGCCTGCAGTTCACCGGATGGAAAAGTAGACATCTAGGTCTAAAGGTTGAAACCTCCCTGGCAAAGGTCAGACCAACTATCCCCCAGTCACATATCCAACAGGGAAACCTCGAAAGGCACGTACACATACATCAAATGGGCTGTTCACAACTTTGTCACCTTGAGAGACTAAGGGTCTCTTGGATGAGGTTATCGATTGCAATCGCAGGAACTACAAAGATGAGGTCCATCTGCATAATTTGGCTATTGTTCTTTTCTGGGAAAGGGTCTGCCCCCCCAGCTTACTTTGTACTATAATTGAGCTCCCTTTGGAGAACTCCCACCTTTGACTAGCGTCTGTCATGCTGCTAGTCTGAGGTTTCCCTCAGTTTTTTTCTTTTTCCGCTGAACTATCTTCGCTTGCTTCTTCCCAAGCTGCAGTCTCCAAGATCAGGTGCAGTATAACTGCTTTCTTTCCCCTCCGCTTTTCCTGCTCTCAAGTCTTTCAGACTCTGCAGCCCTTGTGCACTTGTGTGAGTGACTGCTTTGTGTGTGTATGTGTGGGTGGATGGGTGGGTGGGTGGAAATTCTGCCAATTCTGATAAATAAAATTCTTCTTATTGCACATTTGACTTATCTCTCATGCAGTCTGACTCCATAAACATTGGGTTAAAGATCTCTGCCCTGCCCTCCACTTTGCTAAGCAGTGCTCCACTAATTTCCCCAACCTTAGTATTTTGGAGCAAATCCAGATGTCCCCCAGCGACCCCTAGAAGTCAGAGTAACCATATCATTAGCCACAGCATTTCTTGTAGTTGTCCTCAGCCGTACCCCAGTAGCTTGTTGAGTGCCTTCTGACCCAGGAGTCTCATCTTCAGGCACTCTCTCTTGTTTCATTTTGGATTGTCTCATCATACAGTTTTTGTGGTACAAGGCAAAATGCAAAAGGGATCTACAGTGCTTCCTTGTGAGCAGTACTAAGAAGTGTTAGCGAGGGTGCCACTGCGGCTGTCTCTGAGAGATCTTCCGCTGCAATTGCTGACCAGGAGCCCTTTGACACATTTAGCCTGGCTGCTCAGCAAAAGCCTGTCTGACACGGGAGACCCTACCACTGACCCTTCGGCTGCCAGCATAGCCTCTAGCCTTCTTGCAGGAGCACATAATTCCTCCACCATGGAATGCTCGTGCTATTGTGGACCTACTAAAGAGTAATGGGGATGAATTACTTCTTTAAAACAAATTTTCCAAACGATGCAACCACCAGCCCCACCACTTCTACAATTATGGGCTAGACCAGTGGTTCTTAACCTGGGGTCTGGAGACCCCCAAGCGTCCGTGGAGTCCTCATAGGGGGTCCACGAAGCCCTGCTGCTTGATACCAATAGAGATTCGCCCAAGGTCACCTTGAGTCTGAGCAGGGATTTGCATCCTAGTCTCCAGAACCCTTAAATGAATAAATTATATTCAAATATTTAAATAAATATTTGAATATTTAAACCTAAATTTAAACCTAAATTTAAATATTTAAATCTTGAGTTAAGTCTTGGGGGTCCCTGGCGACAAATTTAAGAGAAAGAAAAGGTTAAGACTGGGCTAGACAGTTTGGACTTTAAGAAGCCCCTAGTGTAGGGGGACCTAGGGAAAGGCAGCATCTTCCAACATAAGCTATAAACATGGCATTTGCATGGGATATATGAGATCGGGAACAGGAAAGTGGTGTTTTGTTTTGTTTTGTTTTAATTCCAGGAAAAGGCAAGAAGAAGTGTTCATCTCTGAGGTAGCTTCCACTGAATTCCAGTCAAGAGATGAGCAAAAACCAGGATGGGAGCCCATTTAAATCCCTCATTATCTTGTTTTACAGGGCTTTTTCCTCCAAGGGCTTGAGCAATAAAAATCATTAATGCTAGCATGACTAATTGCCTCATTAGAACATTTCCAGGGCCCTGCAAGAAGGCTGGCCTGCAAAATTGGAGGATTTCGGTTATCACTGATACTGACATGATTGTTATTTTTTGTTTGTTTTTTTTCAAATTTATATTTATTACTTTCATTGAATTGTAATAAAGTTTACAAACGTAATTGCATAGGTCCAAATCACAGTTCTAGCACACTCTACAATCCGCTTTTTCTGTAGGCAAGATCTGGGACCGTGCATGAGCACAAGCGATCCCAAGCAAGCCTCCATCGACTAGACGTACTGACAAAAGAGTAGATCCAACCTTGAATTTGGAAATGTCAAAAGAGCAAGTTGTCGGGGCTTCCTTAATTCCTATGTGATCAATCAGAAAATTGTTTGATATATGCTCTTCTTCATAAGAGGATTGTAAATATTGCTGTCTGTGATACTTAAGAGATGTGTTTATTGAATCAAAGTTTGCACAAATACTCTGAAGGTTAACAAATCCTGTCTGCTCTTCCAAGCTAAGCAGAGTCAGGCCTGTTTAGTACTTGGAAGGAAGCGTGCCAGGGAATACTAGATGCTGTAGGGTATATTTCAGAGGAAGGCAACGACAAACCACCTCTGAGTATTCCTTGCCTAAAGGGGAAAAACCTGCAAAATTCATGGGGTAGCTGTAAGTTGACAGACAACACTTGTCAAACCAAATTCCAAGCAGTACCACATCTATGGACAGGGAAAAAAAAAGGAGATTCTAGTTCCGTCTATCAGCTGTGGATAGGATTGCCGGAGTGAAAACTGGAGCAAGCTCCTTTAATAATTGTGTAGCATAGGAAATTTCAGCAAATGGTGCTTATTACCTGCTTGTGTGAGAAACCACCATTGCTGAAATTCTTTGTTCTACACAACCATTAAATGCACAGGAGCCCTCTCCAGTTTTCACATGGCAACCATAGCTATGAAGGTGACACTGCAATTCCACCATAATTGTCCTTCCATTTCCATGTTGATTTTTTAAAAAAGAAAAGGTCTGGTGTGGAAAACCATTTTACTCCATACCTGCTTGCGGCCCTGCGTGCCAGTGCGGGGAGCCGTTTCTGGGCCTGCGTGAGCCAGGTTGCGTTTGGATCTGTGCAGGAACCGGGCCATGAGACCACGAGTCCCGCGGCACACCTTCAGGTCTCCCAGAGAGCGTGTGGCAGCCTTGGGAAGATGGAGGGGTACCTTCCGCGGCACTTCCAGCTTGGCCTTTCCTGCCCAGTGAGCCTGCAAAGCTGGTCCGTGGAGGGGTGGATACAAAAGACAAGCCTCCACGGAAGGTCCTGGGAAGAGACAAGATGCAGGAGAGGCAAGAGGGGAGGTAAGAGGGGAGGACAGGCAACCATGGCGAGTTTCCAGTCTTTAGGGACTAAGGGTCTTTCCGCACTACACTGTTGCACTGCTATTATTCCACTTTCAACATCCTGAGGAATTCTAGGGTTTGTAGTTTACTGAGACCCAAGAGCTTGCTGGAGGAGAATTCTAAAGGCCAGTCCCTAACGCCAGAATCCCATAGCATGTTGAAAGTGGAATAATACCATTATAACAGTGTAGTGCGGAAAGGCCCTAAACTCTGGGCCGTATCACACTATACTTCATGGTGCAATTATTCCACTTTTAACCACCATGGCAACATTCTATGGAATCCTGGGAGAGGCATTTAGAATTCTCAGCCAGAGAGTTCTTGGGCTTCACCAAACTACAAACCCCAGAATTCCAAAGAATGTTGCCATGACAATTAAAGTGGAATAACAGGGCTATAACAGTGATAGGGCCCTCAGTCAGATGGTGCAAAGATTAGAGGGCTGGTATGCAGGATTTGAGAGGTTCAAATTTAAATTCTCCACTAAGGCCATTTCCGCACTAGCCTGTTATAGCGCTATGATTCCACTTGCAACATGCTATGGAATCCTGGGGTTTGCAGTTTCGGGAGGGGCCGGCCAGAGAAGAGAAGGTTAAGACGTGACATGATAGCCATGTTTAAATATTTGAAAGGATGTCATCTGGAGGATGGAGCAAACCTGTTTTCTGCTGCTCCAGAGACTAGGACATGGAGCAATGGCTTTAAACTTCAGGAAAAAAGATTCCATCTAAACATTAGGAAGAATTTCCTGATGTTAAGAGCAGTTTGACAGTGGAATATGCTGCTTCAGTGGAGTGTGGTGGAATCTCCTTCTTTGAAGTTTTTAAACAGAGGCTGGATTATTCTGTTAGGAGTGCTTTGATGGTGAATTCCTGCACGGCAGAATGGGTTGGACTCCATGGTCTTTGGAGTCTCTTCTAAGTCTACCATTCTATGATTCTAATGCAGCTTACACATTCGCTGTCTTCTCTTTCATTTGTGTGGTTCAAACACGGCAAAATCATTCCGCTCACCTGTATCTGCTGAAGAGTTGGACCGGTTGTCCTCTGACCCCTTGGTGCAGAATACCTCCTGGAAGTCACTTTCTGTGGGGAAAGAAAGTCAAGACAGAAATGGTTAAGAGACGAGGATTTTTGTGGCCCACAGTAGAGCAAATGTTTTGCATGCAAAAGGTGCCAGATTCAATCCTCACCATTTTAATGTCATACAGGGATAACACCACCAGAAAACCAAAATAAAAGTTTAAAATAAATGAAGATAACATAAATTCTTCCTGAATTGTGCCTCAAGGTCTTGTTATGCCCTCTTACGGCATTCTCCTCAAACCTACCACCACACCTTGCTTCATGATAGGTTAATGTCTTGTAAGTTTTCTGGATTGCAGGCTCTGCTTCTCCAGTCCACAGGTAAGGAAGAGGAATCTCAGAGCGAGAGAACTGCCTTGGGAAAGGTTATATACATATTTTCTTCATTTTTGTACGTTGTTTAAAGCAGTAGTTCTTAACCTTTTCTTTACCAGGAACCCCTTGGCGGACCCCCTGTGAGAGCTCTGCAGACCTCCAGGGATCCTTGTACCCCAAGTTAAGAACCACTGGTTTTAAATTCTGAATGCTATACTCTGAGAACTGTGGCTGAGGCTTAATGCACCATGCTTAATGATCACACCAGATGCCAGTCCTTGTAACATCACCAGCACACACCCCATTGTGACATCACAAGTCCCTAAATCATGGGTTTTGGAGCTGAAACTTCTGGCCCAGGGAGAACCCTAGCATCCCCCTACTCCTGTGAAAGATGCTTGGTAAACATTTTCATGAGCGCCAAATAACGGAGGGTGGATTTTCTCTGAAGGCTGCCAGTTCAGTGTACAGTTAACATACCTCTGGGTCAGTTTTACCTCTGGGGCCCACATCCATCCTCAAACCCACGACTAAACAAATCTAGGCACAAAGATTCTTGCTATACCGCCATAGGCTGTTCCTAAGCTTCGTTTACTCACCGACATCGCTGGTCATGGAAATCCCAGGATCGCTGTGTGATCTCACCAGGGGACACCGGACTGAAGGCAGGCGGTAAGAAGACTCGCTGCTCCGGCGCTGCCTGCCAGGGCCTTTGCGTCCCGCCACGGAGGTCTTGGGCTTGACACGCACCTCGGGGAAGCAAGGCCCTACACTGTGGCCCAGGCCCTCCAGGCGGTGGCAACTGTGCGTAAGGGCACCGCTCACTTCCAGCAAGCCCTCATAACCCGTGCCTGGTGTGGAGCAAGAGTAGGAGCGTTCCGCACGCAGGCGTGCCTGGGGCGTTTCCTCAAAGGGACCCTGAGGGTGCAAGCCACACTGGCCACAGTCCACGCTCAGGCAGTAGTCGGCTCGGCTGCGCTGGATGGAGCGGAACAGGACATAGTCCACGGAGCAGGCAGAGCCACTTCCTTCTAACAAGCAGGAGTCTTCTGATGGGCTGCTTTCCCCTGGGATGTCCACAATCTCAGACATAATGAGGGAGCCACTGTCCACGGAAACCGCTTAGTGGGGGAAAGGGAAAAAGGGAGTGTGACATCCTGAGTTGTAGAGCCATCCAGCCACAAGTTGCCAAGCAACCAGAATGGCCACTCCAGAGAGAAACCTAGCCCATTAGTGTGAAGGCAGGGGTGGTACCCTAAATGCACATATATAGCAGGCACACTGAATTGGTTGGAATCAGACTTCCAGGAGAAAGGGCTAAAAGTCAGTCCTTCAGCCAGAGAGTTTCTCAGTCAACCAAAGAGGATTGAGCGAAAGGGTCTGTTTTCTCAGAGAAAGCCCAGAGCAGAGCTTTCCAAATGGTGTGTCACGACATGTTAGTGTGTCGCCTGAAGTGTGTAGGTGTGTCACCTCCCTGGACTGAGAACAACCCCCCCACCTGAGCCTTGGAAATGTATGTTATAAATCATATATTTTTAAAAATATAAATGAAAGGTTTCCATGAGATATGTTGTGTCCCCATACATTTCATTATTACAATTTATGTATGTGCCCATATCTCTTATAAAGGGTTAGTTTAACCTCCGATTTGCTAGTAAAACTGAATGACTGTGTTGCAAAATGATGCATGTCTAAAAAGTGTGTCACCAACATGAAAAGTTTGGAAAGCTCTAGCCTAGAGAGAGGGGGGCAAAAGAGAAATCAAGCCACTTTTGAATCTGGACAGAGAGTGTGATCTAGATTTGGAAACTGAGCCTTTGGCAAAGGAGTAGCCAGAGGGCTGGGTGTGTGTGTGTTGTGCGTGTGTGTGAGTAAGAGAGAGAGAGAGAGAGACCTGTGCCTTTATGCTGATATAAAAATATGAGAAATTGTCTAAACACATTCTGAAGATCTGTTTGAGCTTGGACATACATAGGAAAACCAATACTTCATTCTAATTGTTTTTTTTTAATAAGGATTATAGTGTATTTTTTGTAGATTTTCATTCACCTAATTTTTTAAATAAATGTTTTAATAAAGATTATAGAACACTTTGGAGATTTTGATTCAGCTGAATACTTTTGAGCAGTTCTAACCAAACAGAACCATGCTACCTTAGACCATTAAATCTTTCTAAATAGCAACTGAAAGGCTTTGCTGTTTATACACAAAGGTAGTATTTTAAAAGTAGAGGCAGAGCTATATAAAATGGCAAGGAACTTTAGCAAACCGAGGGTAGGGGGAAGCTGCCATACTAGTCTGTAAGGAAGAAAAGCAGACCTTGTCATGGGGAGGGACAGAAAAAGGATGTTTTGACAGGTACAGGCAACTCCAGCGTTTGCAAAGACGTGGCCCTTTCTGCACGCAGGGCTCGTAGAGAAACAGGCCGTGGGCCCTTACCTTCGCCACTGAGCACAACGGAAGCAACCCGGTTGCAGGAGCAGGGACCATGTGAGGTATCTGTAAACTGCGAGTCAAACAGTGTCACCTGAAAAGTCACACAACAGCAGGGAGGAAAAATGTGAGCAGATATGATGTTGAATCCAGACCCAAAAACCCATCCAGTACAGTAAGCTGCTTCCCATAGTGGTCAGCCAAGAGGTCTCTGGGAAACCTCTGAGCAGGTCAGAAGGCAACATGACTCCCCTGCTGTCTCTGTTATTCATAGGTACATAGTGATGGTATTGCCAACCCATGAGAACACCGCACCCAAAGGAAATTTTCTTTCACTCCCCAAATATCTAGCATTGCGGTGATTTAAAACTTCAACTGAGCGTTTAGAAATGGTGTTTCAGCATTCGAAGAGTGGAGAGCCAGGATGGTGTAGTGATTTCAGCATTGGACTATGACTCTGGAGACCAGTGTTTGAATCACTGCTCACCCATGGAAACCCATTGAGGGACCTTAGGCAAGTCACACTCTCTCAGTTTCAGAAGCAGGCAAAGGCAAGCCCTCTCCAAACAAAATTTGACAGGAAAACCCCACAATAGATTTGCCATAGGGTCACCATAAGTCAGAAAAGACTTGAAGCTTTGCACTGCTCAGGCTGAGACTCTCCCCTGATGTTTGCTTCTGGTTTTCTTACATGGACAGCCAGCCAAGTTGGCAGATCCAGGAAAAATGAAGCCAGAAGAAAAAAACTTTGTGGCTTTCTTCATTCGCACCCATCCTTGCCACCTCTACCATTTAAAGATCAGAAGAGAGAGAGAGTGTGATGCTCTGGAGGAGATCTTTTAAAAGTTACTTTTTCAACTACAAATTCCAGATTAACAAACAGTAGTTCAAAGTAGTCCAAAAGAATACTTCGGTACCTTTTCCGAGCTGTGCTCTCGAATTTTGCTAAAGCAAAAGCAGTCGGACCACCAATGCCACCCAATGCCCCACAGACCCACATAAAGGCAGGGCTGTCCCCATACCTGGCTGTCCCATGAAGTCCCATGACTGCTTCGTAACTGGGTGGGAAGTCAGTGGGATATAGCGGCACTGGACTGTCCATGGAGCCATTGTAGGTAATGCTAGAAGAAGTTGGGGGAGAGAAGAATAACACGGAATCTGTGAAATATGTCCCCCTGCCAAGGTCATCCTAACTGCCACTAGGGATTGGGAGAAGACCCCCAGCAAATACCAAGCTTTGCCTCCCCCATCACTTATTATTTATTTTATTAACTAAACTATTTATATTCAGCCCTCTAACCAAAGATCTCAGGGTGGTGTACAATAAAATCCAACAATAATTTGAAAAGACTAAAAATATATATTCAAGCCTCTAGATTTCTTATTGTTCAAAAAGTACACATACGATTTTCAGTCTTTCAAATAAAATCTTCAATTGGCTTGTCTGTTAAAACACGTTAGTCTGACAATCTGGGCTGACGCTGCAACCTTCACAACCCATCCTTCCACCATTTGCTATAATCCATTTCCAGGTGTGAAGAAACAGTGGCCCTTTCTGAATCCTACCTTTTGCCGAATCCAAAAGATCGCTCTCCCGGTGGGGGGAGTGCGACAGAAGCGCTTCCCTCTGCTTCGGCTGCCTGCTGGACGGGAGGAAGCGCGATGGCTGTGTCCCTCCCACCCACACTGCAGCCCAGCACTTTCCCAGGCTGTGCTGGGAGAGGAAGCGCAGCCATTGCGCTTCCTGACCTTCTGCACAGCAGGGAGTGCAGTGGGAGGACTGTGCAATTGCAGTTCATTGACGGGAAAAACCCATCAATGATTAATTCCGCAATTGCGATAGGTGGCCACAGGATCACGACAGGAGCATGATGATGTCATGCAGATCCATTGCCGTGGTCCCATCGGAATCCCATCACCATTGCATGTTGGGAGCAGGGTGTGGAAAGGGCCCGGGTTCTTGCTCCTTTTAACATATATTGGGGAAGCAATCCCTGTTTACTATCCAATTCTTTATCCACAGCACGCAGCAAAAACGTTCCTGGTGACATTACAAAATCCACCTTTAAAATGTTTTGGATTACGAACTTCTTACAAACTTATTAACTGCAGCAAGGTTAATTATATCAAGAAAATGGAAAATTGATGGAGATTTCAAATAGAGGATTGAAATAAAGAAGTGTGGAAGACTGCGATTAATGATAAGTTAACAGGTCGAGTTAAGGTCAAAAAAGGAATAATGAAGGGGAATGATTTGAAGCAATATGGAAGATATTTGGGGAAAAGGCTTTAATAAATGAGGAAGGTGTCATACCTCCACAAGAAGAATTACAATTCTGGAAGGTGGAGTAAGTTGAAACATAATTGCTCTGGGGGTGGGTTTGCTTTTAGGAATAGTTTGATATGTTTAGTAATAAGATCATATTTAGTAATAGTAATAGTGAAGGGGATGAATGAACCAATAAATTAGAATGCTGGGATTGACAGTAAGGGAAAGTGCTGACTTCCTTTTTCTGCAAGGCTGCAGGCTGGGATACTAGGTGTGAATTGCTCCCCCTTCAGTAAGTGAAAGTGCTAATTGCTTACGCGTGTATTAGCTCTCTGCAACCAGCAGGTGCGACCTTGAAGGCTGCTTCTGCAAAAGGCTTCCTTTGTACTTTTATCTAAGAACGGCTGGGAGAATTTCGGAGGATCGGTGGGAAGTATGAACCGGCCATGAGTTATAACTTGTATCATCTTCTACCTTACTCTTTGTTCTCTTCTGTACATGTGTGTGCTAAGTTAATGACTAAATGGAAAGTTAACCAAAGATCTTTGTTCTTCTGTGAGATGGGCTGGCTAGATGAATGATTGATTGCTGACATGGTAGACCAAAGGTATACAGTGATGCTGCCTTAATTAATTGGGCGACAGTCCTGGAAACAGCTGTCGTCCTTGCGCAAGTGATTGGTAAAATAAAAAGGCTTTTTTTGATTTTTCCCTGGAAACCTGGTCTTCGTCTCTTTTTCGGCCACAACATTTCTGTGCATTGGTCGGGAAACGGGGAAGGGGCTATTCTGTCCCCCTTGACGGACGTTTGGTCGTCGGGGATTGCGGCCCCCCCTTGACAAAACCCAGGGCACCCTCGACCTTTTGTCGAAGAGGTTTGGTTGGGGGAGTGGTGGCATCCCTGGTGACAGCGATCCAGTCAACGGACCTCGGGTTACAGCTGGAAACCAAGCCTCCCATGGCCCTTTGGTGAGTAGACCCCCCATGTTTGGAAGGGAGAAAGGGGAACTGATCACTCCCCGAGTTTCGGCCGAGTACCTCTCAACAGTATGAGAAGCGAAACCCTGAAGACTCTTGGTATGGCGGAAAAATAAATGAGACGCTGAAGTTGTGGTTTAATGGGCCTGATGGGAGGTTGTTGTCTGAATGAAAGAAGCGTGTATGAGTTGAGTGAATACCACAGTTCCTACATCCATACTGTCAATCGTCCAGATGGCTAGGTGGGAATTAGAGTGACTGGAGTCGAACCCCCTTTGTGTGGGCGCACGGGACCCCTTACCCGTGCGTCAATCCCATTCCCATTGTATCTTGTTTTGGAACTTGGGAGGAAATGGGTGGGGGAGAGAGCCGGCAGACTCCTCTGGGCTGTATGTTAAAGAATTTTAAAAGAGGATTTAGTGGAAACTTTACTATTGCTGCTGTAGTGTGGAAAAATGGTTTGTTTCCTCTCTCAGTTGTCTCTCTCGGCGTTTGAAGCCATTTCCTGAAGCCCCTCCTCCTTGGGCTCTCCGGAGTAAGCCATGTAGTCATTTGTTGTTTTAAGCCAGAAGTTAACTCAGCCAGAGGCTGAGAAATGGCAGAAATTAAGTCAGTGCAAAACCTCAGGTGTTAATGAGAAATAGTGAGGAAGCAATGCAGAGTCTCATTGTTTTCTCTAAGTGTTAGAGGAAAAGCCTGACATGCCCCATTCAGGCAGTGGGAGTTTTGAGTTTGAATCCAAAGGGCTCCAGAGTCATCATGCATGTCAAATGCTTCAATTAACTGGAAAAGAATCTCTTTGTCCCATGCTAAAGGCAGTGGGAGCAACTCGTTTCAGCCTGAAAGAAAGTAAGCCATTTTCCAGGACCAAGTCTGACCTCTTTAATGGAGATTTAATGGGCCGGCAATTAACAGCTCAAAGGGTTTCCAAGGAAGAACGAGGAAAAGGCTAGCTCTCATAAATGGTTGCCGTCTCAGAGAGGAAAGGGGGAGGAGGAGCTCAGAGGCTTACTCTTGTGGGAAAGTCCAAAGCCTCCAAGAAAGGGTTTAGAAGAGATGTATTTTCAAGCAGTTCTTTGCCTGGTTGGAGATAGCGGACATACACTGATTTAGTGAATTAATGTAAATAGGAAAATTTCAAAGGTTTGTGTGTCTCTCTCCTGTTTTGCTGGAAAGCAGTACTGTCCCCCTGCAACCCCTCCTTCCTCCTCCAGATCTTAACCCTATAGTTGCTGTTTTCTTTGGGCTATGTTTATTTAGCCACAAAGGTTTGGGAATAGCAGAATTAAAGTTAGTAAGTTAGTGAGAAAGCAAGTTTTTGCTTGACCGAGGCTCAGCAAATTACATAGTTCAAAACATTGCCAGCACACTTGCAACATTTCAGCAATATAGCAACTCAATGTGCAGAGCTGGCTTGAGGAGTCCCTTGATGTTTAAAAGCTGCATCTGAAAAGAAAGAAAGAAGAAAAAGGAGAACTCTGCGTTCACTAGGATCCCCCTTGCTCCTCTCTGTTGAAAGAGGGGGGAAAAACAAACCCGATAGCCCTTTTTGGCCACCTCTTGAAGCGAGGAGCCTGATTTTGGAATTTAATGCCCAGACTGGCAGCAGGAAAGTTTGAAAACTCATGCTGAAGGCTCCTTTTAGAATCAAATAACACGAAGGGGGGACAGGCAGTTCTCCCCCCTTTAATGACAGAAGTAAGTCTGGTTAAAGGGAGAAAGGAGACTTCAGTGAAGATTTAACGAGCTGTCAATCTGCAAATTCCCATCCACACACCATTATTTAAAGCTGTGTATGCAGAAGTGGACAAGACTCAGAAGGCAGTTCCTTTTTGGCCTCATAGATGCCTATGTTCAGCAGCCAGGTGGGCTACCAGTGGGTTCAGAGTTATCAATATACACTCCTCATGATATCAGACCTACAAAATTGGAAGACACACTATGCAACTTATAAGGAAAAGCCACAAGAAATAGTAGAAAGTTGCTTTAGTATCATGGCCTCATAGGTACGTTATTGGCAGGATTGTCAATAGTTCTTTTTGACCTTGTGAAAAGACAAAAGCCCAGCTTGGGGGGCCAGCCCTTTCTAATCCAACAAATAGAAAGGAGGAGCAGAAAGGGGAAGTTCAGGAATGACGGACTTAAGCTGCAAAAACTCTATCTGACAATGAGTTTTTGGAGAAGCAGTTGACATAGGAATCTTGAACACATGGGAATTGTAGTACCTGAATAAATTTCCCCTAAGAACCCTTGGGGATTCCAATGCAAAAGAACAGAGAAGTAGAGCCCCCACAGAGGCCTTGAAGCTACAGCGGCAGCTCTTCAGGAGACAGCCACGCTTCACCCCCACCGGTTTCTTTACTCAGATGCCTGTTTGCCTCTCCTTCCCCTGAGGAGACAGATGGGGGGAGCAATAATACCAGCAATAAGGAGTGAGAGCCGCTGCCAGCATTAGTATGTGTGGCAGATGAGAAGGGAGAAGAGGCTTCCTGGAGGAGAAGCGATGGCCATGGCAGCAGCCCTCCCCCCAGCTGAGGTCCTTGCCAAGGAGGCCAAGCAGGTGACGGGGGGGAGAATGGAAGTGGCGGCAGGTGCAGCGGAGGCTGCCCCAGGGATGTGAGCAGCAGAGGTCAGAGGATGCAGCCGAGGCTGGGAGAGACAGAGAGGGAATAGGTGGCATGCCCTCCCCCACAAGCGGCAGCGACATGAAGCCTGGAAGGTATGGGCACCTTTAAGCCTAAACAATAAGAGCAGGAACAGAGGAGTCAGTCCCGAAAAGGAGGGGGTTCACCCCCTCCCTTCCTTAGTTCGTCTGATGTTTGGAATATTAGAACCGGGCGGAAGAGAAAATAAAAGGCAGCAGCAGAGTCAAGCGGCTGACAGAAAGCTAGCAGGGCAGCCAAAAGTCCAGGGGCTGCAAGGGGCTGAAGAGGGCAAAGAGGAGCAGCTCAGCAGCCTACGGCCATACCACCCTGAACACGACCGATCTCGTCTGATCTCGGAAGCTAAGCAGGGTCGGGCCTGGTTGGTACTTGGATGGGAGTCTGCCAGTGCATAACGGGAGCTGTAAGTTTTTGTAAAATCCAAATTAAGGTAGAGGTCAGAAAATGAGAAGGTGGTAGGGAGGACCCCAGAAGAGGATGAGGGTCTCTGGGAGTGTGCCAATGTGCCCAGTGTGGGCAGAAGAGGCATAGGCGAGAAAATCTGGACAGATGGTGAAGACAGTCAGAGAAGGATGTGGATATGTGGCGGATGTGGAAGAGGACAGCAGAATAGATGGTCCAACTGGCATATGCAGGGACCAAGTGAGAGGTGATGTATGGTGAGAATCCTTTTGTGGAAGACGGCAGCAAAACTCCATGAATAATGTCAGTGGTCAGCAGTTAAGAGGAAAAGTTTTGTTCCTCACCCCATAACAGCACAGGGCAAGGGCTCGGAGTTGTGACATTCTGGTAAGAAACGCTGGCAGCAGAAGTATGAGGAATACGGGAAAGGGCCGAGTCAAAACTGCAAGTAGCGCCCCCTCACCAGTTCCCGATAAGGTGGAAACTGGAAAGGCTCCCTGGCGCAGTCCCAGCAGGATGGAGGAGGTGATGGAGCACCCCTACAAGCAAGCTGGGAGAAGAGGTGACGGCGCGCCTCTGAGTTGGGAGGGAGAAAATAAGGGAGCATCTCTGAGAGGCAATAGAGCACCTCTCCAGTTTGGAAGTGGAATTGCAGTTAAGGGACTCTGGCTGAAGAAGGCAGAGGAGAAGGAAAAAGAGAGATGCAAGCTGTGAGACAGCTAGCAGACCGACAACAGCCCTGAAAAAGCCCACACATCGTACAGGCTCAAATAACAGACCTGTGCACCTGCAGTCCTCAGAACTCAGGAGAAGTAGGGGGAGATGGGATCAAAGTCCTGAAGATACAGTAGTTCAACGTGAATGGCCCAAACGACAGCCCTGGCTATGTTTTTTTGGACTGGATGCCAGCACAGGGCAAGTGCATGATACCACATTCATCTTCTTAGCCCATTTTATAGAAACCTCTCACTCTCGTTCCATGTGCAGCCCACAACAGAAAAACCAGGAGTGTTTTTGTTTTTCCCAGAGCCCCATTATGATGGGGAAGAAGATGCAGTACACACCTCACAGAGTCATAAAGTTGTCACCTTTCAGCAAAAGCCCTTTTGGATGGATGAAGGGAACATAACTCTACAGGAAGGAGTTAGTGCATTAGGGAAAGCTGTGAGTACAACAAGGGAGGAAATGTTAAAACAGGGGCTTCTTTCCCTACAAGCACAGCAAGTACACTCTCAAACCAGGAGACATGGGTGAAGGATTGGGGGTAACCTGGTCATGGGTGGAGGAGACCTATCAGGTAGTAGTGACAACCCCCACTGTGGTAAAGGTGGCCAGGATGCTGTGGTTGCAACTCGGGACACATGCATCATTCTGTGCATGATCAGATCTTGAATGTGGAAAACAATAACATGGGTTGAGGCAGGTATAGGAGGGGCAGGAAGTCTGGTTTACCTATTTTATCACTAGGGATTGGAAGGTATGTGTATATGGCAAACAGGCATGCCCAGGGAAATGTCTCAATGTTAACTTCTTTTCAGTTATAGCACTGGTTTTATTGAGTTGTGTGAGAAAAGGGGGCTTGGGTCCTCCATAGTCAGTTCTGGAAAGCAACCAGTTGTTACAATGGTAAATAGGTATATGGTTCATCTTCTGGGATGAATTGATTTGGCCACTGAGGGAATCACTTTTCACTCGGTGCACAAACTGATATAATTTGGCTGGCCAAAAAATGAAAAGGATTTACAATAAAAGCAACAGGTACAATACTGACAACACATGATCCCCATGGAGGGAATTGGTTTTCATGTAAGGCAGATGCGTTGTTGGCTGTCAGCCCAGCATGAAATAGGTTTAAACTATCTCTTCAGTTGTGAAGGGGTACTCAGTATTTTGGTTAAATACAACCTGTTGTCATTATGTAAATGAGTTGAATGCAAAAAGGGAAAGGGCATTTTGAAGTATACAATATTAGAAGGTCATTCTAGTGGTCTGCAGGCATGTGGACATGATTATTGGGTTCCCTAAGTGAGTATGGGTAAAGGCACTGTATGCAGAAGTACTTTGTACTAACGTAATGGCCTTCCTAAATCTGCCTGTCTTTACTCTGCATGTCAAAGTGTTTTCTAATCTGTAATGCTCAAGTCAATGGAAGGAGAAAGCTGTTGTGTATGCCTAAATGGTGACTGCAGAAAAGGGGGGTCAGAAGAATTCTGGGGCTAGACAATGCAAATGCTGCACTCTCAGGGCTGCCAGGCGACGCATGCCAGATCCAGCAACTGCTGAGGAAAGAAGGATTCTGGGCTAGATGATACAGCTGGCACTCCGGAGGCTGCCAGGCGTCGTACATCAGACCCAGCAGCTGCTGAGGAATAGAAGATTGGGGCTAGATTTCTGCTGGGGTTACTCCAGGAAGCTAACCTCTCTAGGCACAAATCAGACCCCCTCTGTTATTGGGAACAGCGTGTAACGTGTGTTAGTGAATCCTAATGCTGCTATGTATCACTTGTGCTATAAGGAAATAGGAAATAGTACATGCTTGAAATTGCAAAGTTTTGAATTTAGCATGAAGGGGGGAATGAAGGGGATGAATGAACCAATAAATTAGAATGCTGGGATTGACAGTAAGGGAAAGTGCTGACTTCCTTTTTCTGCAAGGCTGCAGGCTGGGATAATAGGTGTGAATTGCTCCCCCTTCAGTAAGTGAAAAGGCCTAATTGCTTACGCGTGTATTAGCTCTCTGCAACCAGCAGGTGCGACCTTGAAGGCTGCTCTGCAAAAGGCTTGCTTTGTACTTTTATCTAAGAATGGCTGGGAGAATTTCGGGAGGATCGGTGGGAAGTATGAACCGGCCATGAGTTATAACTTGTATCATCTTCTAACTAACTCTTTCTGTCTTTTCTTTTTCTTGTACACGTGTGTGCTAAGTTAATGATGTAATGGAAAGTTAACCAAAGATCTTTGTTCTTCTGTGATGGGCTGGCTAGATGAATGATTGATTGCTGACATGGTAGACCAAGGTATATAGTGATGCTGCCTTAATTAATCGGGGCGACAGTCCTGGAAACAGCTGTCATCCTTGCGCAAGTGATTGGTAAAATAAAAAGGCTTTTTTGATTTTTCCCTGGAAACCTGGTCTTCATCTCTTTTTTCGGCCACAACAATAGATTAAATGTAATGGAAAAGTATAGAGTTAAGAACTAAATTTATTATAATAATAATAATGAGTATAATGAGATCTAGATATGGGTAACAAAAGTATATA
This sequence comes from Iguana delicatissima, assembly GCA_948472985.1. NCBI lineage: Eukaryota > Metazoa > Chordata > Lepidosauria > Squamata > Iguanidae > Iguana > Iguana delicatissima. The sequence continues at coordinate 244,309 of CAOKZL010001182.1, read as the reverse complement.
AGCAGTATGATATAGAATATGCTGAATAAGTACAAGATTGTAATGAAGTTGGAGAGAAATAATGTAAGCTTGTTTTGTTGCAATTTTCTTTTTTCACTATTATGTGTATCACATGGTGTTTTTCTTTTTTGTTCCGTTTCGTTCTGCAGATAATGGCATAGGACCCACTAAATCTGAATAAACTTCCTCCAAAAAATCCTTCTCCTGTATACTAGATTGTCCTGTATAACTAGGAGCTGTTCCATTTGCTTTTATAGAGATTTCACATCTTTCTTTTGCTTTATCCCACTTAATGACGTTAATTCCACATTCTGTCAATAGTTTTTCAACACTTTGCATATTTCTATGTCCCAGCTTCACATGCCATGAGTATAAACAGGCTTTATGATCACAAACATCATGTCTTATTTGACATACAGGTATTTCCACATTTGTTACAGTGTCATCATTAACATCAATAATATAATGAAACCCATCCTTTCATCAACCTTAGGTATGAGACCAGTCCTATTATTGATAATTTTTCCTGAGTCACCTTTAAATACTACAGTATAATCGTTCTTTACAGTTCTTCTAGTACCAATCAAGTTATTCGAAGCTTCAGGAACAAAAGCAACATTTGCCAATGCAAGATTTACCACTTCATTTTTAGAAGTGAGGACTCTTAAAGGCACAGTTCCAGTTCCTAGCACATTTAATCTTTGTTGGTTTGCTTGTAATACCTCTGGTCTGTTTTCTGTATCAAGTTCACTAAAGCTTTCTCTAAATCGACAGATATGAATAAAACTACTACTATCTAGAAGAAAATGTCTTTTACCATTTACCCCTTGATGATCAGATATCTGAAATGTTTGATTATTCTTATGGGGATTTAAACCTTTGCTTATACCTTTCATTTTATCTTTCACCATTTGATTTAAAGTTTCCGTGACCATTGGAGTGTTTTTGTCTACAAAAAGGGGTTTCACCTGTGGAAACATTTGCTCCTCTGGGCTTTTGATTTTCTACAGCCTTAAACCTACAGTATTTGGCAATATGCCCCACCCTTGAACATAAGTAACTTTTCCTTTCTTTATAGTCAGGTCTTGTGCTCGACACTGACATTTTCTCAGATATATTGTCCACTGTCCAGAGTCTCTTAAATAAGCGATTGTATAATCTATATCAGCTTCTACAAGACACTCAAGCATGGCTTTTTGATTTGCAAAAGAAGGTGGTAAACTAAGCAATATGCAGGTGTGGAACTCAAGATATCTCTGCTCCTGCAGATTGAAGCTCTGAAACGATCCTTAACATTTCATCTAAATCAGTGGTTCTCAACCTGTGGGTCCCCAGATGTTCGTGGACTTCAGCTCCCAGAAGCCCCAGCCACTATGCTCAATGCTCAGGGCTTCTGGGAGCTGAAGTCCACAAACATCTGGGGACCCACAGGTTGAGAACCACCGGTCTAAATGCATTATCTATGCTAGTTCCTTCTTTCATGTTCATATTATATAGTTTCTCTTTCAGAAATACCACGTTCTTATTTGATCTATTGAAATACTTTTTCTTAAGGGCACTATATAATTCTTTAGCTGTCTTGTACTTAATTACTAAAGGGCTCTCATAGGCCCTTTCCGCACGAGGAAGTTAAGACGGGCCAAGGCTTCCTGTCATGGAGGTTGTCCGCACCTTGGATCGGACTAGGTTCGGACTATTTACCTTAGTTCCGCACCTAAGTCCGAACCAAAATGCCCCCAAGTGGTCCTCCAGCGCACTACGTGAAGACCGGAAAAAAATGGTCTTTCAATTTTCCGGAGCGCACCATTTCGTTCCTGCTCAGATGCGCAGATTCGCACCAATGTGAGCCTGCGATCAGCGGAGGGTGGGCTGTGGGCATGGCCAGCTTCAGCGGTTGGTCCGGAGCCACAAACATCTGGAAGCTGACATTTTGTAAGCCTCACCAGTGCGGATCCAAAGACCTTACACTGCTCCACATCACCCTGGAACAAACAGAGGAGCCCTGCGGAAGGGAAAGCCCGTGTTGCTTCGAGCCAAGAAGAACCAGCAAGTAATGGCATGGAGCGATTCACTCGCCTCGTGCGGAAAGAGCCATAGTCTTCTATACAGGAATATATCACCATTAAAGCTTTTGTTTCTTTCCTTTTATAGTCATGCTTTTCTGTCTGATTTTCAGGCATGTCTTGATCGATAACATTCAATCTTGTATTTGTAGGGAAATTCTCACTCTTGTATCCCACATCTGAAAATTATCCCTATTTAACTTTGGGATTACAAATAAGCCATGGTTAGTAGTTGCATCCTGTTGGAAAGTAAGTGTAGTAACTATAGGTGAATTAGCTGAGGTTACAGACATTTTTAAAATTTATCTATATGCGCTTTCCTGCTAATATAAACTTCAATTTTAAAACTTTGTCACAAAAAGTTCTGCTAGATAAGAATTACTTTATTACTGAAAAATTTCTTGCCATGAAAAATGAAGTGCTCAGTTCAATAATTAGGGCCAAAAGGCAAATACAACACATATTTTAAAAAATTCATCTGCTTCATTGTGCAAAAACTCCAAAAAAGAAAAATAGAAAAATTCCAAAGCTCAAAAAAAACCAACAACTTTTCTTTTGTCTTCTGTTCAAAACAACCATTTAGGCAACTATTACACACACAAAAATAACCACTTAGGCAACCATCCTCTACTACGAAATTTGTTGTAAATAAAAAGGAAATTCAGAATACAAAATAGGGAAAGAGAAATAGTCTTTTATATATTCTAGTTAAAAGATAAACATAGCATATGGGTTCTTAATATACAAAAGGTTAAAAGAGAACAGGAGCAAGTTTGGCAAGTTAAAATACAAATACAAAATATATCAAACTATAATACAATACCACAATGAAGCAGGATATGATACAAACTGCAGCAACAGCAAATCAGGAAGTGAATGTCCCCTAAGAGAATGCTACTCTTATAGAGCCCTTACAGCTGCTTCCAACAACAGTAGCAGGTGAAGGTCCTCTATAACACCAATAGACCAATTAACCTCATAATGACTAAAGTTGTAAGTCTTGTCAATTGCAACAAGATTAATATGCAAATTTTAGATCAATAACTTTTCTCCTTCTTAGAAGTCCCCCACTCATGGGAAAAGAAGACCTTCTTATCTTGACGTTGCTAACAATGATTTGAAACATTCTCAGACATTTTCAACAGCATATTTGGGGTTAGCTACCAATATCATCTTATACATATTTTCTTTTAAGTTACTCCACAAGATAAACTGTATATCTTTAGACCACATTTCCCCCCCATACATCCATTTGAGCATTGTGCCCAAAATTTTGGGCCCACCTTATCATATACTCTTCTACAGGTTCATCTTCAACCTTTAATTTTAAAAGGTATTTGTACGCTTTTTTTAATTACGTGGTCATCGTCTTTATACAACTCTCCACCCACAGTATATTATTCCCACCATTTATATTATTCCTGACTTCGGTTGTTGCCAACTTTTGTTATTGGCCTCTGCTCCTATGCCTTGCACCTCCTTGGAAAAAAGGCGGAATACTAATGTAATCAATAAATGGATGAATGGATGAACAACCTTCACCCCTTCTGAACTCTGTGCCCTCTTCCGTTTTCCTGTCTCTTTGACCCAGATTGCCTCATGCCCAGTCTCCATACCTTTGGGCATCTGTCTCTGAACTGCAGGTATACTCTGGTGGATAATATGGAGGTGGTGGCACCGGGGGTACAAATTCATCCAGGTCCAACATATGTGGCAAGAAGGTGTCGGGGGGAGAGGTGCAGTCCAGCGTCACAGAGCTGGAACGTGGAGGGGAGAGCTGTTGATGAGAACAGAAAGAGAGTCAGCAGGTTTTCAATATCACACGTCTGCAGTTGCATTGATGTTCCAAGTGTAGCTTGGGAAATGGTCTTGTTGTTAACTGGCCTCCAGTCTATCTCAACTTATGGCAATGCTGTGAATGACATCCATATTTGGACTACAACTCCAAGAATCTCCAGTGGTTATGCATGCTAGGGCTTTCTGGGAGTTATAGTATGTTTATACACAGGCATTCCCTGCTTATCATACAGGGAGCAAGGTAAGTTTACCCCACAAAAGAGAAGGTTAAGAGGCGACATGATAGCTATGGTCAAAGATTTCAAGGGATGTGATATGGAGGATGGAGCTAGCCTGTTTTCTGCTGCTCCAGAGACTAGGACACAGAGCAATGGCTTCAAATTTGAGGAACATTAGGAAGAATTTCTTGACCCCAATAGCTGTTTGACAGTGGAATATGCTGCCTAGGAGTCTGATGGAGTCTCCTTCTTTGGAGGTTTTTACACAGAGCCTGGATGGCCATCTGTCAGGAATACTTTGTTGGTGTATTCCTGCATGTCGGGGGATGGACTCGATGGCCCTTGTGATCTCTTCTACAATTCTATGATTCAAAGATACAGTGGGCCAACTGTAACTTGTGACAAATAACACATCCATTGTAATTAATTCCTTTTTCCACCAACAAAGGTATAACTGTAGCTGAATAAAGGATAAAATCCTTCCTTTTTGCAATGCAACTGTGCCTTTTCAAAATTTTTCCAGTTATGGGGATATTGCCTCAGCAAATGAAGAAGAAATATCCCTTGATTTGAGTCTTGAGCCCTTTCTGCATTGTGCCTCCAACGCACAATGGCCACAAGATTGCAACGGCATCATCATCATGATGGTTCTGCATGACGCCATCGTGATGCCATCGCGATCCCACGGGCACCCATCGCAATCGCGGATTACATCATTGACGGGTTTCTCCCATCAATGTCACACGACTGTGGAGTCCTCTCGCCTCCCTCCTGCACTTACCTGTCGCGCAGAATGGCAGGAAGCACAATGGCTGGGCTTCCTCTCCCAGTGCAGCCTGGGAAACTGCCAGGCTGCACTGGGGAAGGGAGGAGTGGAGCCATGTGGAGAGTGGAAGGTCTATGGCACGAGGGGTGTGACCACTGTGCATGGGGGCATGGCCAGGGTGTGCGGGGGTGTAGATATGGGCCAGGATGCCCCAAAAGCATTGTCACCTGGGGCGAACCCCCCCATCCCTACGTGACTGTACAGAAAGGGCTTTGGTTCATGCTATGAATTGCGCTGCTGTTATGTGCTTTGTTGAAGTTGTTGAAGCGGTGACAAAGTAAGCAGGAGGAGATTGAAAGTATGCTTTGTGCCACAGGTCAATGGCTCGTGACATTCAAGTGATTTAAAAAAAATACCATAACAAACACGTCATTTAGTTATCTTTGAGAAAGAAAAACATGCTTGTTTTTTTTTTAAAAAAAAAATTGCAACTGTAACAGCAGTAACTGCCTCGTTGAGACTTAAGATCTTTAAGTGTAACTAATTGCACTTAAATTACCAGTAACTTCCCATGCTCTAGGCAGATGCCAGGCCTTCTTCCATCCAGTCTAACATCCTGTTTCCAGCAGTGATTAAACTGATGGAAAAGGAAACAGGCTTCATTCCCAGCATTCCTGATTAAAACATTGTGAAATGTTTATGGGAAATCATGACTCACGAGAAGAGGGAATTACACAAAACTTTAGCACATCTTGCCTTTTCTACCAAACTCACCACATGGAGGATATCCACAGAGAAGATCTGGATGCAACACATGATGGCGGAAAGGGTGCACACCACGATGGCGAAAATAGTCAGTCCGCAGACACTGAAGAGCAGGTCCTAAGTGATGGGGAGAGGGGAGAACAGTTGTATGAGAACAAAAAAAAGAGGAACAGCTCAGTAGCAGAGTGTTTGCTTTCCCTGCACAAGGTCCCTCGTTCAGTTCTCCACATCTCTGGTTGGATGGCCATGTGTCCTATTTTACAGACAACAGTCATTTGTTTGAAGGACTGTGTGTGTAGGCATCCCGTATCCTAGAATCACAGAGTTGGAAGAGACCCCATTCTGCCATGCAGCAACCCACATCAAAGCACCCCTAGCAAATGGCCATCCAGCCTCTCCTTAAAAACCTCCAAAGAAGGAGACTCCACCACAGTCCCAGGCATATTCCACTGTTGAACCGCTCTGTCAGGAATTTCTTCCTGATGTTTAGGTGAAATCTCTTTTCCTGTAGTTGGACTCTATTGCTCCATGTCCTAGTGTCTGAAGCAGCAGAAAACAAGCTTGCTCCATATTCAACATGACATCTCTTCAAATATTTAAACATGGCTATCATGTCTCCTCCTAACCTTCTTTTTAGGAAGCTAAACACACCCAGCTCCCTAAGCAGGGATGGGGGGAGCGGAGGAGGCATTTCACCCCAGGTGGCAATGCTTTTGGGGTGTTCCGGCCCATAGCCCCAACCCCACATCCCCTGACCATGCCCTCATGCACCACAGCCACGCCCCACGCAGTGGCCACACCCATCGCGCCACAGCCCCACCTCCCCACACTCCAAGCTCCGCCACTGTCCCTAAGCCTCTCATAGGGCATGGTTTCCAGATCCTTCACCATTTTGATCACCCTCCTCTGGACACATTGAAGGATCCAAGTCTGATCTGTATTGTTGTTGTTGTTGTTATTATTACAGTTGGTACTACTGCTACCATTATTAATAATATTATTAATAATGCTGCTGCAATTATTATTAATATGATTATTACAGGTATCTCCTCACTTTTCAATGACCCACTTTCTGACAATCTTTTGACTGGTTTGAATAATACCCAGAACCCATACATTCGATGTTTGGTCCACTCTTTTGTCATGATTGCACAATGCTTTTCCCTCAACTGACTCGGTGCCATCTTGTGGACAGTATACTGTCAAAGTCATTTGTGGTGTGTCTCTTCTACAATCTTTGTGCTTAAAATAATATATAGTGATATATTAAGAGCCAGCTTAGCGTAGTGGCTTGAGAGCTGGACTACAGCCCTGGCTAGAGACCAGGGTTCAGTTCCCTTCTCAGCCATGGAAATTCACTGGGTGACCTCGGGCACATTGCACACTCTCAGCCTGGAAAAACCCGCGATAGGTCATGACTTAATGTCACCATAAGTCAGAAACGACTTGAAGGCAAACAACAACAACAGGGTGTTATTTATGGCTCTTGGCAGCCAAAATGTATCTGCAAGCTTAAAAAAAAGACTAGGTTCCAAATTTCAACCATTTCCACATTTTCTTTTTGACTTCTGCATTTTTATTAAAGAAAAGACTAGTAAAATTAGTAAATTGTTTACACAGATATTATAGTACTTATTAAATTAAAAAAAAATTGTGAAAAGAAAAGCCCAATATAAAAGCATGCAATGCTTTAGATGAGCACCCATGCTTTTAGAAAAGGAGGTTTGTTAGGGAAAATTCAAAAAATGGATGGATTAAAAGTATTAGTAATATTAGCAATAATCATTATGTTTATGTTAACACAGCATCTGTCAGACAATGGGATGGAGAACTCAGCTAACCCATTTAATAAGCAGGGGATGCCTGTATTTTATTAATAATAATAATAATAATAATAATAATAATAATAATAATAATAATAATAATATTGCTATCATTATTTTCTGCCATCCAGGACTCAAGGTGGCCTATAAAGATTAAACAGTTACAGCTTTTTAATTTAAAAATTCACATCATGCAAAAATTAACAATATAAATTCAAAAACAATAGAATTAACATCAGTTAAAAGCATGACTGTCAAAAAGCCAAAAGGCCCTGCCAAAACAAAATGTCTTCCACCTGCCTGCGGAAAGACATCAAGAAGGGCACCAGCCTAACTTTTCAAGGAAGGAAGTGTCAGATGGGAGATGGGCCTTCCCGATAGCTCACAAAATACAGACAGGCTTGCATGGGAGAATATGATCCTTTGGATAACCTGGATCTTAGTTGTATGGCTTTGAAGAGAAAGGATGGCAAGAAATCAAAGCAAGCAAAGACGTTGGACTGCCCACGGAAGGGTAGCAGGACTCAGAGAGCAGAGTGAGAAGACAGGCACTGTCATTCTTACTGGTAGGATTTAATTAGAACAATTATGTCTACATTTCCTCCTATACATGCCAATCATCCCAGCAGATTTTTGGGCACTTCTGTGCCTTCCTTTATAGCAACACATTTCTTCCTGTTTGAGAACTGCAGAAGACAGAGCAGGGCTATTTTGAGGAAGGGTGGAGGAACTCATATTAGCTTACATGCCTTTCCCCGGCTGTACCAATACTTCCCTGTGTACCAGAAGTGAGGATGTGTCATCTCCAGTGGCCACTTTGGAGCAATTTGTTCAGCACGCAAAAGGTGCTGGAAGGTTAGGTGGTAATGCAGTTAAACAGCTGTATTACCAATGTGATTCTGGGTTGCATCAATAGGATTATAGTCTCTAGGTCAAGGGAAGTGATGGTACCACTCTCTTCTGCTTTGGTCAGACTCCAGCTGGAACACTGCCTCCAGTTCTGGGTACCACAATTCAAGAAAGATATTGAAAAGCTGGAATGTGTCCAGAGAAAGGTGACCAAAATGGTAGAAGACCTGGAAACCATGAAGCCCTACAAGGAGAGGCTTAGGGAGCTGGGGATGTTTAACCTGGAGGAGAGAAGTTTAAGAGGTGACCTGATAGCTATGGTTAAATATTTGAAGGGATGTCCTATGGAGGATGGAGAAAGCCTGTTTTCTCCTGCTCCAGAGGCTAGGACACAGAGCAATGGCTTCAAACTCCAGGAAAAGAGATTCCAAATAAACATTAGGAAGGAATACGCTACATGGGAGTGTATTCTTTCTTTGGAATAACCTCTTTTTTCAGAGGTTTTTAAACACAGGTTGGATGGCCATCTGTCAGGAATGTTTTGATGGTGGATTTCTGCATGACACTGGGTTGCACTGGATGGCCTTTGTGGTCTCTTCCAGCTCTACAATTCTATGGTTCTGTGATTCTCTTCACAGATGCCTTGCTTCACTTTGGGACCAGAGGACGGGGTCTTCAGGGGCCGTACACTGTGTGTGGGACACACTTTCACCACTGCTGGTATAAGGAGCCCATTGTCCCCAGGCAGCACTAGGAAAGGAAAGGACCTGGAGAGAAACTGTCAGTCAATACAGACAGTATCTAACTAACCAGACAAGTGGACTGACTGATTACAAAAGCAGCTTTCTCTACTATTTTTCATGGGGGAGCACTAAGAGGGGAACGTGCCTCATTGGTAGAATGCATGAAAAGAAAAGATTTTTTTTATTCACAGTTTTCTTGTAAGTACAGAACAAAATTCCAGTGTTTATGCTGCAGCTATGGGACACTTTCTGAACCTCAGAAACAAAGAATAATAGTGTCATTAACTGAATCAACACATGCGAATAGTACATCCCAACAAATTGGTTTGGGTAATTTGGTGGTTGGATCATTTAATATTAGTCGTTTAGGCTCTCCATAAAGAGGTACAAAATCTTACAAGTTATTATACAGAATTAAATCCAAATATATTATTTTTGCAAGAAACACTTTCCAAAAAGAAAAAAGCAAATATAGTGCCTTTTAGACGAACAGTACAGTGGTGATGGGGGTCTCAATTGTGTTTAAGAAACAGTGCCACTTCAAAGTGCTTCACATGGCACTGAGGAAAGAGTCGTCTTTGTACCGGATAAATTAGGAAACGAATTCTCATTCATTCATTCAATTTGCATCCTGCCTTTTTCCTGCCAAGGGACTTAAGGCAGCTAAATTGGTGATGTTCGGGTCATATTACAGTCTGAACAAAGAACAAGGAACAAGGAAAGTTCATGGAACAAATGCTTATCAATCTCAGTAGCTTTCCAGAGAGTGCAGTGTTGACTGGAGGAGATATTAGAAAGTACATCCAGATATAGACAGAAAGAATCAGTCAGTCATCAAATAACTAACTTATTTAACAAAAATAAGTTAGTTGACCTCTGGACATAACTGCACTCACGTGGTCCAGACTTTATTTGCTACTCTAAAAACACTCTTCACGTTAGCAGATTGCGTAGCTTTTAGGCCATTTCCGCACTACAGTGTTATAGTGCTATTATTCCACTTTCAACATCCTATGGAATCCTGGGGCTTGCAGCTTAGGGAGGGGTCTTTGAGGCCCCTCCCTAAACTGCAAATCCCAGGATTCCATAGGATGTTGAAAGTGGAATAATAGCTCTATAATACTGTAGTGCGAAAATGGCCTTAGTTCCTGAAAATACAGCAAGATATATATTTTGCACCATAATTGAATCAACCTACACTCTCAGAGAGGTTATACAGGGTGGAAAACTCATAGCAGCTAGACAGCCAATATGGCAAATTAATGCAACTCTGCTTACAAATATAGCTCACAGAAAATAAAGGATAACATTAAGAATATTTATGAAATTAATAAGCACCAAGAAATAGCACCTTCATTGGCACTCTTTAAAAACTGTCCTACATAGGCAGTTTACTAAAGAAGGAGAATACACAAAGCAAAATAAAGAAAACTTGCCAGTACTGAGAAAAAGAACACAAAAAGAAAGAAATAATAAAAGCTTCCGGTGGCAGCGACGAGGAGCCAGGTTGTCACCCCGTATAGCTCCGGGGAGACAATCGCCCTACGAGGTCAGAGACCCGTTTTTCCGAGTTGAAGAGGACGGGTGAAACCCCCTTAGGGAAAGGGGATTTGGAGGCGTTCGGAGAGGACCAAAATTCCAGCGCGGGTGGACCGAAATAAACATCAAAGGGATCGGGACACGGAGAGCGCTGAAGTGGTCAGAACGAGCCGCCATTACCTCGCAGAGGCTTCCTTTGGAAAGAAATCCTCGTCACCACTTTTTTTAATTGGAGAAGAAGATACATATTGAAAGGAATAAAAACTATATAAACTACAGTTTTTTTGAGTGGTACACTGAATTAAGAGCAATAAGGACCCTACAACAAGTAAGTAGAGACACTGAAGGAGTTTCTAGGGAGCTCCGGAGTTTTGAAGTGGTCGAGTCTAGAACAGAGGGAGAAGAGAGAGAGCGGTGAGAGGCTGTAAATTTGCTACAAACTGATCTTTAAAAAAAAGAAAAAAGAAAAATACAGCCTCTCAAGTAAAGAGACTTTTTAATGGGAAAGAAGGAAGAGTGATGAGGAGATGAAATAGAAACAGAAAACAGGAAAGAGAGAACTGATATTACTTGTGCCAGCCGCGTATGAAACAAGGCTAAAAGACGGAGACAGAGCGGGACGGAGAAAGCAAGAAATCAAGAAAAATAAACAGAGGGACTGATTCTTCAGTACAGAAAAAGACGTGATTTGGGGACTAGATTTAAAGTAGAAATATAATAGAAGTGACTTTGGATATTTAGTATTTTAGTATTTAGTATTAGAAGGTTGTAGACATTTTGTATTGGGATTTAAAGAATTAAGTAAATAAATAAGTTAAGTACAAAGTGTCAGGAATATATTGTTAGAAGGGGGGTGAAAGTAAGTTAAAAGAAGAAGGGAGAACTTTTCAAGGTCTGAAGACGGCTAAAACAAGATAAGCAAGATAAGAGAACCAAAGAGGAGAGAAATAACTTTAACCCTATCCTGACAGCATTTGAAGAGCAGAATTTCTTTTACGGAGGAAGTTAGAAAAGGAGACAGAATGCCATCTAGTGAGGACTTGTTAAATTACAGTAAAGAAGAGTGTCTTGTTTAATAATTTGTTTAATTTATTTACAATTTACAATAGATTGAATAAGGTATATTAGATTGATTAATAAGGTTATAGTGATTTGAAGTGCTTTTGTTGAATTTATAGGAAATTTATATATAGTGATATATATATTGACATATATAATTAATATACTGGAATAAAAGGAAATATATAAAATTAAAAAAAAGAAGAAGAAAGGAAGGAGGGAAGGAAGGAAGGAAGGAAGGAAGGAAGGAAGGAAGGAAGGAAGGAAGGAAGGGGATTGAGATATATAGATATAGATAAATATAGATTTAGTGGGCAAATAATAATAATATAAATAGTAATATTAAGAGTTTTGTCATTGTTTTGTTTCACTGTGGAAGTTTGATTGAGAGTGGGTTGGAAAGAGATTTTGATATTTTGAAGGATATTTCTTGAAGGAATTAGTAAGAGTATCAGATTGATATAGATTGAGATTGAGATTGAAGTGTGAAGGTGTGAAAATATAAACATTGAGGTGACAAGGTGTGAAGATATAAATACTCTAGTGATATTAATATTGTAAAAGGTGATAGTAGATATTGATATATTATATTTAGGCTACTATTGATAATGATTAATCAACTAATTAAATAATTAAATAAATAAAATAAAAATAAACAAATAATTAAATAAAAATAATTATAGTTAGATATATATTTAGATAAGTTATTTAGGTAGTCACTATTTAGATAAGATACTGCTTCAAAAGGCTAGATTATAGATTTGGAAAAAGTTAGGAGTTGAAGGATTGAAGGTTAAGGAGGGTAGAATATATAGAATATATAGATATTGCCTGGAAAAGTTATAAAAATGGCAACAGGGACAAGAAGAGCAGTTTCAGTTAAACAGCAACTGCAAGTGAGACCAGCAGTAGAGGATCAACCCAGAACATCAGATTATACAGCGACAATTATTGAAGAAATCAGGAAGTTGAGAAGTGATGTCAAGAAAGATATAAAGGATATGGCAAATGATATGAAGGAAATGAAGAAAGAAATGGGGAGTGTAGGACAAACACTGGAAAACATAATGATGGAAATGAAGAACATAAATAAGAAATTGGATGAACTACAGGATAGAACTACAAAATTTGAAAAAGAAACACCAATGATGGGAAAGCAGATAGAGAAGATGGAACAACAGAATAAGAATATTGAAGTAAAGTTTAGAGATAACTGTGTGAAAATCAGAGGTCTAGGGGAGACCCAGGGAGAAGATTTATATATGCGAGTGATACCATCGTTGGCAAGATTTATAGGATGGAATGTTGAACAGCTGGATTTGGAAATTGGTAAGATGTTTCGAATCAATTCATATATTGCGAGAAAAAGGAAGTTACCTTGAGATATCGTTATATACTTCTTAAGAGAGAGAGTAAAAGACCTGGTAATTCGTCAAAGTTATACTAGTAAGTTGATGATTGACCAGACAGAATTACAGATTTTTAAAGATGTGCCAGCTCAAGTTTTGAAGAGAAGAAAAGACTATTTTTTTTTTGACCCAGATATTAAAAAGAAGTGGAGTGGCATATAGATGGTGTAGAATAGAAGGAGTTACTTTTGTTTATAAAGAAAAGAGATTTATGTTGAATTCAGTGTCAAAGGCACAAGATTTTTTGAAGAAATATAAAGAAGAATTAAGGAAAAAGAGAACAGAGGTGCATGAATATAGGAAAGAGGAAGGAAGAGGAAGAGAAGAGGGACAAAGAGAAGAGGGAGAAGAAACTCCAAGGGATTATCAAAGGGAAGTAAGAGAGGAATTTGATATAGAAGAGAAGAAAGATCAGGAAGAAAGAGAGATTCAGATCAAGAAGAGGAAGGAGAAGTAGAAGAAGAAAAGGAAGAGGATCAGGAAGAAGAACTAGAATAAGAAGAAAGGGATAGTAAGAAGGGAAGAGGAAAGAAAAAAAGAGAGAGAAAAAAGAGGAAAAATGAAAGTAATTTCATGGAATGTAAGGGGAATGAATGCAGTAATTAAAAGGAAAAGGGTCTTTAATTTTTTAGAAAAAGTAAAAGCAGATATAATTTGTCTGCAAGAAACCCATATAAGAGATAAAGATTTGAAGTATGTGAAAAATCAGAAATTGGGACAGGATTTTTCTACAGTAATTAGGAAGAAAAAGAAGGGAGTAACGATTTATGTAAACAAGAAATACAATGCGAAGGAAATATTTAGAGATATGAGAACATTAATAGGAATAGAGGTAGAAGTAATTGGAAGTAAAATCTTAGTGGTGGGAGTTTATGGCCCACTAGAAAATAAATCGAGTTTTTATGAAAATTTAATGAAGAGATTACTTGAGGTAGATTATCAAGATGGATTGGTTTTAGGGGATTGGAATGGGGTAATAAACCCCGAATTGGATAGGACAATAAAAAATAAAGGAAAGACACCAAAGAAAAAATTACCTAAAGCATTTGGAGAATTTATGGATTCGATTTCATTGATTGATGTGTGGAGATACCTATATCATAATACTAGAGAGTATACGTATTATTCGGAAGTACACAAGACGTGGTCTAGAATTGATATGATATTGGCTTCCAAAACTTTATGCAAAAATATTAAAAAGATGGAAATTTTACCAAGGAATTTATCAGACCACTGCCCAGTTATAATGATATTACAAAAGAGAAAACAAGAATATAGATGGATATTGAAAGATGAACTTTTAAGGGATGGAAAAATATTAGAAATGGTGAAACAAGAAATAAATATGTTTTTCAAAGAGAATTTGGGGAAAGGATTGACAAATAAGATAGTGTGGGATACGGGAAAGGCGGTGGTAAGAGGCATTTTTTTTACAGCAAGAAGCATATAAGAAAAAAAGTAAGAAAGCAAAAAATTCAAAAATTGGGGGTAGAACTAAAAGAAAAAGAAGAAGAGTTAAAAAGAGACCCAAAGAATGGAAAATTAGCAAGAGAAATAAAAATTTTACTGAAACAATTAGCTTTAGAAGAAAGATGGGAAATAGAGAAAAAGATAAAATTTACATGACAAAGCTTTTTTGAACATGCAAATAAGGTAGGGAAATGGTTGGCGTATAAATTGAAGAAAGAAAAGGAAAGAAGATTAATTACGGAAATCAGAAGAGGAGATAAGATATATAGAGAACAGAAAAAGATTAAACTATTGTTTCAAGAATATTATACGCAGCTGTATAATGAGGCAAAGGATACAGAAGAATATGTACAAAAAGTAAAGAAATATTTGGAAGAAGTTAGAGTAGAGAAAATTCAGGAAGAACAAAGAATGGATTTGAATAAACCTATAACAAAAGAAGAAATTAAAATGGCTATACGAAAACTAAAAATAGGGAAAGCACCAGGACCAGACGGATTCACAGTGAGGTATTATAAGGAGTTCCAAGATCAATTAATCGACCCTATGCACAAATTATTTAATGAAATAGAATTGGAGGGTAGACTGGATACATGGAAAGAGGCGAGCATTACACTGATATCTAAAGAAGGTAAAGATCCGAAGGAAGTCAAAAATTACAGACCAATATCTCTTCTAAACATAGATTATAAAATATTTACATCAATACTAGCAGAAAGATTGAAGAAGATATTAAAATATTGGATTCATGAAGATCAGAATGGCTTTTTGCCGGGAAGATCAATTAAAGATAATATTAGGGTAATACTGGATGTGATAGAATTTTACCATAGACATAATGAAAGGAAAATGGGATTGATATTTGTCGATGCTGAAAAAGCATTCGACAATGTGAAATAGAGGTTTATATTTGAGGTTATGGAGATGGCGAATTTGGGAAGAAGATTCATAGATTGGATAAAAATGATTTACAATGATCAAACTGCGAGTATTATAGTGAATGGAGAGAAATCAGAAAAATTTAAGATTAAAAAAGGAACAAGACAGGGTTGTCCATTATCCTCTTTAATTTTTGTAATGATAATAGAAATTTTGAGTAATAAAATTAGGCAAGAGTCAGAAATTAAGGGAATTAAAATTGGGAAACAAATGTATAAATTAAGGGCATATGCAGATGATTTGGTAATTTTGTTAGATGATCCGGCTAAAAGTATATCAAAATTAATGAATGTTTTTGAAGAATTTGGAAAATTAGCAGGTTTTAAGGTTAATAAAGATAAGACAATGATACTAATGAAAAATGTTCAAAAAAAGAAGAAGAGGAAATAAAAGAGCTTTCTAATTTTAAAATAACAAAAAAGGTGAGATATTTAGGGGTTAATCTTACGGGTAGTAATTTGGATTTATATGAAAACAATTATAGGAAAGTATGGGGCGAGATAAAAGAAAATTTAAAAAGGTGGACAAGACTTGATTTATCATTGATGGGAAGGATTGCGACAATGACAAAATGAATATATTGCCAAAGATGTCATTTTTGTTTCAGAATCTCCCAATTATTATGAATGATAAACCCTTCAAAGAATGGAAGAAAGATTTATCAAATTTTGTGTGGATTGCCAAAAAGCCAAGAATAAAATAGAAGGTATTAAAAGATCCACAGCAAAGAGGAGGATTAGGATTACCAGATCTGAAATTATACTTCCATGCTAGTTGCCTTTGCTGGATAACGGAATGGATTAAATTAGAAAATACAAGATTATTAGAATTGGAAGGGGCAGATCTTTACTTTGGCTGGCACGCATATATGCGGTATGACAAAGCAAAAGTGAATAGGGAATTTAATAATCATTTAATAAGAAAATCGTTATTGAAAGTTTGGTTACAATATAGAAACAGAATATATGCAAAAATACCACAATGGGTGTCAGTTCATGAAGCTTTTTATAGGAGAGAAAAGCCCCATTTAAACAATTGGTTAACATATAGAGATTTGACAAAAGTACAAGGAGAAAATTTGGTTTGGAAAAATAAAGAAGAATTGGAAAAATTGGGTATTGTTACACATTGGTTATTGCAAAGGCAATTAGAGGAAAAATTTAAAATGGATAAGAAGTTAAAAGGAATGGAAATAAGAGAGAACGAATTTGATAAATTGTTAAGACCAGGGACAGACCATGTAATGGGTAAAATTTATAAAATGTTGTTAAATTGATATATGGAAGAAGAGGTAATCAAAGAAAATATGATAAAATGGGCACAAAATTTGGGACATGAAATTCCGATACAAAGCTGGGAGAATTCATGGAGAGACGTTAGAAAATATTGTGTTAGTACAAAGTTAAAGGAGAATTATTATAATATATTTTCGATGGTATTACACGCCAGTGCAAGGAGCGAAAATAAATAAAAATGGGAAGGATTTATGTTGGAAGTGCCCAGGAAAAGGAACTTTATATCATTTATGGTGGACTTGTGAAAAAGCTAAGGAGTACTGGAGGAAAATTCATGAATGTATAGTTAAGGCAACTCATTTAAAGTTTCCAATGAGTCCAGAGATATACTTGTTAAATATACTGGATGTTAAATTTTTTAAAGAAAACGCTTTACAAAAGATGATAATATATATGACAACGGCGGCAAGATTGGTATATGCACAAAACTGGAAAACAAAAGAAATACCTAAGATAGATGACTGGTTGTGGAAATTATATGAGTTATGGGAAATGGACGAACTCACTTCAAGGTTAAATGATAGATCAAGAAAACAAATTATAGAAGAGTGGAATCTAGTAAAACCCCTTTGGGAAAACCAATGGGGGAAGGATTAGTGTGAAGACAGAAATAAGACTCGGAAGACAAATTGTAAGTAAGGCAAAGATAGAGGTGTGTGATAGGTAGTGGTATTATTTATAATATTGAGGAATGATAATAGCTGGTCAAAGAAGGTTATGGAAGATCCACCCGAAATACTGTAGGTGAAATAAGGGAAGAAGGGTAAGTAGATAGAGATATACTAGATTTGGTGATCTATATGAATTAGAGTTAATCAATTGTAAAGATTTTGTAATGAACATTTATATATTGGTGAGAAATAAGAATGTTTTACTTTGTGTTTGTTGTAATAAAAATAAATAAAAAAAAGAAAGAAATAAGAAAGTATGGGCAGAATTAACACAGAAGAAAGCAAAACTAGAGGCATTGGATATAGGCAATGTGCAGCCATGTTATTTCTAAAAAGAACATGCAACAAATCTGGCAATAAGACCTCTAAGCTGTTCACTAATGGAATAAAAAGGAAACAGTAAGAATTCTGTTAATGTGATTAAATCTAAAAATGGAGGCTTAATAACATCATTAAGTGGTATAAATAATGGATTTAAAGAGTATTACATGGACTTTGCTAAGTCAGAAACAACTCAGCATGCTGATTTATTGCCAATAAATCCAACACAAAATCATCACAGGGATTAACATTCTGGTCACAGACAGAGATAAAATCAATTATTTTAAAAAAAAAAGTGTAAAAGTGGCAAGGCACCAGGTTTTGATGGGCTTATATCCATTTTCTATTGGAAAAAACATGTAAGAGAGATAATGCCACATTTGACAAAATTATTTGATAGTTTTTTAAATGGGAGAAAAGTGCCAAATTGTTGGAAATTGGTGAGAACTGTAGCTATCCCCAGACATGGTGGTGAGCAATCAGAGTGACAGCATTTATGCCAATAATGCCATTTAACCAAGACCATAACATTTTTACAGCAATGCTAGTACAGAGGCTAACATCTTTTATAACAAAATATGCTACCCCAAACCAATCAGGATTCATGCCCCATAGATGTTTCTGATTTATGGTGATCCTAGAGCAAAGCTATAATGGGATTTTCTTGGCAAGATCTGTTCAGAGGCTGAAAGACTTGCCCAAAGTCCCCGGTGAGCTTCCATGGCTGAATGGGGATCTGAACGCTGGTCTCCCGGGCATTCACAGTCCAGTGCTCAAAACACTACACCACAGTGGCTCTCAATTACCACCTTACTGATGGTAAAGTCAAGCAGTAAGAAGCAGCAATACGTTCACTGGATACCCTTAAAGCATTAGCTCACCTGGAATGGTCATGCATGTTTGGATTGTTAGAGAAAAATTATATCATCTGTTATGAGACCGTACAAAGGGACTACAGCTGTCATCACACTTAGTGGGTTGGTGTGGAGATTTAAAGGGGAAATAAGGGACCTCCCCCCTCAATGCTTCCTTCTGCCCTGAACAGGAGCTAGGAATCTCCCCCAAATCTCTTAATTGTCACTGCCACCACCCACTGAATTCTGAATTATCCCATACCTGAGCAGCACAGTGGGACTCTGCTCTGAGGATTGCCAATCTCTGTGCTTAAGGCCCTTCCCCTTCCCTCACCTCCCACTTCTCAGTGAGAGAAATCCTATCTACACCGAGGAATGGTGTGGGGATGGAGGTGAAATGGAGGTTTTACAGACAAGTATTTATTTTAAGGCATGCAAGTAAACAAGAAAATAATACTCATGAAAGGCTCCCCCTCTCAGGTACGCATAAGTTACAAGTAGTTATAAAAACGGGTACATTCTCCAGATCAGCTAAACTTCCAAAATAACAGAAGACCTAGTGCAACTAACTAGACTCATTCTAAGTTACTCACAACAAGTTGGTCACTTTCTGAGATGTTCTGCAAGGTCAGGGCCAGGACATGGTCTACCTGGCATCCATGCCCCTTATTGATGTATTTGGATGTCCCCTTTGTTCTCTCCCTACGGATGGTCTCTCAAGGATTTTATAACTTCTCCATCGAAGTGTCTCGAAGATTCTCACCTTTCTCCCCCTGATTGGTCACCTGTCTTTCATGACCTGTGACCTTACTCTAGTAAACCTAATTCTAGCAGTTCATTAACGCTTTATGTGCCTGAAAGGAGAACTATGTCCCTTCAGCACACAAGCCTGGATAATGGGAATCCTCATTATCACAGTTGGATGCAAAAAAATATATATTAATTTATATAGAGGCACCAGGCAGGGATGCCTATTATCACCCCTTTTATTTGCAATAGCAATAGAATTCCTTACAAAGGTAATCAGAGGCATCAGAGCATCAAAGGTATAACTTGAAAAGACAGGGAGGTGGAAATCATAAGATCAGTTTATATGCAGATGATGCAATGTGATGTCTTTCTGATCCAGTAAATAGTATGCAGTCCTTAAAAGAGCATACTAGAAGAATTTCATCAAAATACAAGTTTGACAATAAATTACAAAAAGTATAAATTACTGTGTATCAATACCCCACTAAATAAATAGCAAATTAAAAAAATTTGCTTTAGGTTTTTCAAGTATAAAACATCTCAGGGTAATGTTGGCAAAAAAAAAATACCCTGAACAATTAGTGAAATATAATTAAAAATCAATTGTCTTATTCATGGAACAAAAACTTAAAAGAATGGTCACATTTAAAGGTGCCCATGCTAGGAAGACTAATAAAATCACTTATCTTAACAGTTTTATTTCTGTTTCAAATTATATCATTGAAACCCTCTAGTCAAAAAATAGCAACATGGCAAAAGCGCACTGAAGACTGGAAATAAAAAAATTAAGATTTGTAAAAATTGTGAAATATAGTTTGGATACTAAAAGGGGGTTAGCAATCCCATATTTGGAGAAATATTTCATAGCTTTCCAGTTAGCACAACTAATTAAATTCATAAAAATTATATCCATATAACTTGTACTCATACACAGTAGGAAGAAGGCATTATATCCACAGATTCAGCAATATTTTTTTTCTGAGTATATGGACAAGGGTTAATGAAATAAATAATCCATACACCACAGAAATACTAAGGTTTTGGCATTCATATACCAAAATATTTGCTCTAGCTATCTTCCTTTAGTTTATCTCTAGAACATGCAAAGTGTAAAAATAAAGACATAAAAAATAAATAAAGATCAATTTGCTCAGAATCTAGTGGGACTGTTGCTTCCCTTGACTTAGAAACTATGCTTCCCCAAGGTCCTTTTTGCATATAGTACTGCTGGGCCAACTATCCCCCCCATATTACATCTGTGCGCTTGGTCCTTGTGGCCGTAGGCCATTTCTGCACTACACTGTTATAGTGCTATTGTTCCACTTTCTACCTCCTATGGAATCCCAGGGTTTGCAGTGTAGGGATTCTCAGCCAGAGAGCTCTTTGGCCTCAGTAAACTGCAAACCCCAGAATTCCACAGGATGTTGAAAGTGGAATAATAGCACTATAACAGTGTAGGGCAGAAATGGTCTTAATGTAGAATGTTGCATTTCTCTCTGTTAAATTTCACTGTATTAGTTTCAGCCCAGTTTTCTAATTTATCAAGGTCTTTTCAATTTTGTGCCTATCTTCCAATGTACTAGCTACCCTTTCCAGTTTTGCATCATTCATAAACTTGAGAAGGATTCCCTCTACCCATCATCTAAGTCACTGATAAAAATACTGAAGAATGTCAGCTCCAGGACAGAAAACTATGGCACTCTGCTTGAGACTCACCTCCAGTCTGAAGTGCAGCCATTGATGATGAGTCTTTGAACAGTTTTCCAATCAATTATGGATCCATCTGACAGTGTTCCCACCTATTCCACATTTAATCAGTCTGCTAATCAAAATATCATGGGGCACTTTATCAAATGCTGTGCTGAAAACTAGATAAACTACCTCTACTGCATTCCCACCATCTACTAAACCAGTGACCCGATTGAAAAAAAGATATAAGATTACAGGACTTGTCCTCTACAAACCCATTTTGGCTTCTACTAATCACTACATTGTCATCTAGATACCTGTAGATAGATTCCTTCATAATTCATTCCAGTATTTTTTCCAAGCATTTAGGCCTTCCATCTTCTGACACTCTGGTGCAATGTATGATGCACCGTTCCACCTACCAACACATTACTCACATCAGGATTGCCATCACTACTCACCTTGATGACCAAGAGAAGCCTGGAGCAATTGAGAACTCGCTCGGTACTGCTTGTGCAGATTGAGTCAGAGTAGTAATTGCACTGCTTGATTTGCTCAGGGGGGGATTTGATCTGTGGGAAAGGCAAAGAAAGTTCCTGTTTGTACTCATGTCCAGCTGTAACATGGTGTGAGCTTCAGACAATTTTGTACATGGATGAGGTTGCACTGCATCATGGGTTATGTAGTCTCTGCTCTTTCTTCCTGGTAGCCCCTTTGTGAGATTTCCTATTTTAACTGAAATCAATACTCCTTCTTCCCTGAGCCATATCCACATTGTACAGTTATAACATCTCACTATCACTTTACCTCTTGTTGTTCCATCCTACAAATTCCGGAGATTTGTACCTAGATGAGGCATACTTAGAATTTGACAGAAAGGTCTGCTGGTTTAGTTCAGAGGAGTGTATTTATGAAAGATGTACTTATTAAAATATTTCCCCCCAATCTTATATCTAGAGATTTCAGGGTGGCATTGTTGTTGCTTTGTGCTTCCAAGTTGTTTCTGATTTATGGTCACCCTAAGGCAAACCTATCATAGAATTTTCTGCGGCTGAGAGTGTGTGACATGCCGAAGGTCACCCAGTGGGTTTCCATGGCCGAGCGGGGAATCAAACCCTGGTCTTCAGGATTGTGATCCAGAGCTAAAACCACAACACCACGCTGGCTCTAACAGTTGTGCAGAAGAAGGAATTTCAGCTCGCCCTTTCACTCAACACAGTTTTAGAACTATGATTCCACTCTACGGTCATTTCCACAATGGACTGTTATAGCGCAATGATTCAACTTGCAACATCCTATGGAATCCTGGGGTTTGCAGTTTTGGGAAGAAACTGCAAACCCCAGGATTCCATAGGATGTTGCAAGTGGAATCATTGCGCTATTACGGTCCAGTGCGGAAACGGCTTAAGTGCCACAGCGACATTCTGTGGAAACCTGGGAGTTGTAGCTTACAAAATAGGCTACAAAATGGTAGAAGGCCTAGAAACTATTGCATCTCTGTGAGAAGCAGCTTAGGGACCTGGGTATGTTTAGGCTGGAGAAGAGAAGGGTAAGAGATGACATGATAGCCATGTTTAAATATTTGAAGGGATGTCATGTCGAGGAGGGAGCAAGCCTGTTTTCTGCTGCTCCTGAGACTAGGACAAGGAGCAATGGCTTCGAACTTCAGGAAAAGAGATTCCATCTAAATATTAGAAGAACTTCTTGATGGTAAGAGCAGTTTGACAGTGGGATACACTGCCTTGGACTGTGGTGGCACCTCCTTCTTTGGAGGTTTTTAAACAGAGGCTGGATGGCATTTGTCGGGAATGCTTTGATGGTGTATTCCTCCTGCATGGCAAAATAGGATTGGACTGGATGGCCCCTGGGGTCTCTTCCAGTTCTATGATTCTATGATTCTATGGCATTCAGCTCTGGTGCCTCAGCAGACTACAAACCCCAGGATTTCACAGGACAGAATCCCAGCAATTCAACTGGAGAATAAGGTTATAACTGCACAGTTTGCAATGCTTGTCACACAAGCTCTGGGTGCCAAAATTCCCTCTTCCAAACAGCCATTAACACTACAAGAGTCCTGTCCTCTTTTTCACTTGGCACATGAGGCAAAGAGGGAAGATGGCTGCCAGAGGAATGCCAGATTGGGATCCTCAGAGGGCTGGATTGATGTCAGTGTTTAAGGTTCTCCACCCGCGATGTAAGCAACCCCTGCCTCCATTCTTGCTCTTAAAACTGTCCCTTCTCAATGTTGGTTTCCACCTGGGAAAAATAGGCACTGCTGGGTCTCCACCCGGCCTCCTTCACCATCGAAGAGTCTTCTCGTTGTCTTAGCCGCTCACAAACCTCCTGGGACTTCACCTGCTGGGCATGTTGGCAGGAAAGGATGGAGCCGGCCAGGCTGAGCATGATTCCTAGGACTGAGAGAAGCGTGAAGAAGGTAATCTGGGAAGGAGAATCAGAGAGAATGAGGCAGAGGTTAAATCCATGCACAGAAGGGGCGAGAGGCACATCAAAGGGCGCATCCAAGCTGGGCCTTGGAAACAGAAGCTCCTTTGGACTCTGTGGGGGAACGCTTTCTCTCAGTCTCACCACCATCCCAGGCTTGCTTAGTAAGGAATGGGAGACAGGGTTTTCTGGGCACTGAGACAGTGTGACACACCCAAGGTCACCCTGGAAACCCAATGAGTGACTTTGGGCACATCACAAACTCAAACTTGTTTTCAATTCTGTTCCTGTGTCTTTCAGTGTGTTAGTTATCCCTCCCACTTTGGATCATCCACAAACTTCATGAGGATTCCCTCCACCCCGACAGCTGAGGCACTAGAGTGTTATAGTGCTATTATTCCACTTTCAACATCCTATGGAATCCTGGGATTTGCAGTATAGAGAGGGGCATTTAGAATTCTCAGCTAGAAAGCTCTTTGGCCTCAGTAAACTACAAACCCCAGAATTCAACAGGATGTTGAAAATGGAATTCTTTCAATACTCTGGGATGCAGTTCATCTGGCCCTGCAGATGTAAACTTGTTTAGCAAGATGATTCTTGATTAACGTCCTGATCTGATCTGGATTTGCAGTCCTAAATCACTTGCCAATTGCTGCATGAAAGCACAAAGTTCTCCTTCTGGAAAAAGGCAAATAGATATAGTAGGGCTCCCATATCCAGAAGATCATTCCCAGACTTAACACAGATGGTGAAAGACATGGAGAATACCCAACACTATTTTGACCCCCAGACTGGCGAGGCAGTGAGGGAGGCAGCTCGAATGCCCTGCATCTCTTTCATTCCTTCCCAGCAGGGCTTGGTGAGTAGCCCCCTCCCTATGAGTCAAATCTAGCTGAGGTCTGGCTGCTTGGAGTCATGTGCCTCTCAGCCAAGGAAGAAATGTCCAACTCCTTCCTCGGCCAAAAGAGGCATGTGACTCTGTGGAGCTGAGCTTCCATGCCTCTCTTGGCTGAGGAGGAGGGTCCATCTCCTTCCTTGGCCAAGAGAGATGTGGGAGTGGTTGTGCACCTCTCTCAGCCAGGGAAGGGAGGAGACTCCTTCCTTGGATGAGAAAGGCACAGAAAACCAAGCTGCACCTAACTATGTACCTTTCTTGGGCAGGGATGAAAGCAGACTCCTTCCTTGGCCGAGAGAGGTACATGGGCCTGGCTCCACAGAGCAAGGACTGTGGCCGGTGGAGGCAGCCATGGCCCTGGAGCAGATCATGGGTAAATGAAACCATGGACTTTGGTCTAGTGGATACCAAGGACCTATGGTACTGAATAGTTCTGCCTTGTCTCTCCTGACTGAACAGTGGCCCCAGTCTCTCCTTGGTCATTCTCTTGTCTCACCATTCAATGACTGATTAATGGTTCTATACTGGTTAGGACTCCCAATAGAATTTAGGAATTTAGAAATAACTTTTCTAAGGCCCTTTCCGCAACTCACCTTTTCTCGGTGCTGGGGTGCGGTGCTCACACGAGCATCTCTTGTGAGAGGCCCTCGCATTCAGGTTTCTTCAGCTCCACACAAGCTTCCTGCTCGCACAAGAGCCCTGCCCGCCTCTTCTTTTTGCAGTGCAGCCTGCGACCTTCCCAGGCTGCACTGAGACAAGAAGCATGACCGGCCCGGCTCCCGAGGCTCCGCACGCACGGCAAGTGCGCACGGGGCCCTGGAGCAATGCGCGACCACACACCATTTTCGGTTTAAAGCCGAAAACGAAAAAGTGCGTGAGCACTGCCTGCCAGGCCCTGAAGCATCGCGCAAATGTGAGTGCATCGTGTGGACCGCTCCTCACATTTGTGTGACGTTCGAGGGGCCCTTTTGCATGGAAAATGCCATGAGAAAAGGGCCTAAGTTCTGTCTCTCCTCTCATGACAATGGCACAGTGCTTTGTTCTAGTCTCAGGAGTCAGTACACTCCTGGAGCTTTTCATTTTGAAAATTCATCTTCAACACTTACCACGGGGGTGAAAGGGCGTCTCCAGGAAACGATGCCAACCACTCCCGAGAATGCCAACTAGAAAGGCAGACAGATAAAGATAAAAAAGTTGGTAGGCATTACAACATTACCAGAGATACAAAAATCATTTTGTCCTCAAGTATTGATGAGGTCAGGCTAGTCGCAGAGCTTGGAATTACTTAAAAAGCCATTCCTTTAAAAGATCAGGCTAGTTGGACAGTTAGTTACTTAAAAAGGAATTAGTTCCCATCACAGTGCCAAGGCTCCACCAAGTAGTTATTTCACAATACAGCTACACTTCTGAAGCAACTCTTTGCTTTCTTGTTATTCAAAAGTAACAACTTAGTTGCTTCAAATTACTTCTTTTTTGCCCCAAAAGCATGATTTTGCAGCAGAGTTGCTGGCTGCGGGGTACAGAGCGACACTCTCTTCTTCTCACACATCTCACTGCCACCTCAAGACCTAGAACTGAGCACAAATCACAACGCTGTAACCACTAACTACAGTTGGCCCTCCATATTCACGGGGATTAGGGGTGTAGGACCCTTGCAAAAGTGGAAAAATAGCAAATATCAAAATGTGCGTGTGTGTGCGACTGTGTCTGTGTCTGTGGGAAGGGGGCCGGGGTATGGTGGGAGAATGGGCATTTCCACACTAGACTGTCATAGCGCTATTATTCCACTTGCAACATCCTATGGAATCCTGGGGTTTGCAGTTTCCGGCCCCTCCGAAACTGCAAACCCCAGGATTCCATAGGATGTTGCAAGTGGAATAATAGCGCTATGACAGTCTAGTGCAGAAATGGCCAGGTTCATCTCTTTCTTGGGTGTGGGGAGACACTGGAACAGGGTTTATGGTACTGAGAAATAGAGCTGCAAAAAAGGAAGAGGGCTAGAGGTGGGTTTTAAAGGGCTGTGCTGTTCCCCAGGAAAAGAAGTGAAAAAGCTGACTTCCAACTTTTTAGAAGGCCATTTTTGGTAAAAGCTTCTTACACTACAGTCATTCAAAGTGTTCTTACCCAAAGAATCGCAATAATCACAATTATAGAAAATCCACACCACATTTCTGTTTATAGCAGGGCTGGTTCACAAATTACTCAAAGGCAGAATAATCTAAAAAAAAAAAACAGAATGTGTGTCCTGCAACAGTCCTTCTAACTTCATTCATTAAAACCTATTGTTGCATGTTCCCCTCCAACTCTTCTTAAAAACATTAAAACCTTTTCGCATTGTTTCTTAAAATTCCATCAGCAAACCGTCTTTCATTATATCATTATCAAATTCATTCATTGGGTCGTTAATTTTTTAATTAATATTTTTGTTAAAAACTGCAAGAAAGAAAATCTTATATCACACAAAATAAACCAGTAGAAAGAAAGAAAAAAAGAAAAACAAAACAATACATTGCTGCACTTTCAAACATTAACAGAACAAAAATATTTAAAAAAAGAAAAAAACACCCTACAAAATCTGTCTAATAAAAAAAAACCTAAACATAAAACAATTTAACATGAACTTTCTACTCCCTGGATCGTGGTTGCTGTTGACTCCTGAAGGTACTATGTCATTCATGAGAGAAGTGAAATCTATTTTAGGTCCTTTTCGCACGTGGGGGGGCCGAAACGGGGCGGCGCACGCAGGGGCAGAGCTTACCTGCGAGGAGCTCGGTTCCACCGCTTCACACGCTGCCAATTTCAGCAGTGTTCCGCGGGATTCCGCGGCACCCAAAATGGTGGCCGGCGGCTTCTGGCGGCGCTCCACCAATCAGGGCAGTGCGCCAGCCAGAAGCCCACCCCCGGGCAGATCTGCAGAGACGCGCTAACGCGTCTCTGCAGATTGTCACTGGGAGCTGCCACAGATTAGAGCGGGCGAGTTTCATAAAATCCACCTGGGAAGGTGGTTTTTAAAAACTCGCAGCGCCACCCCTGCAGCTGCGCTAGAGCGGTTGGAGGTGTGGCGCCTCACCTTTTCCAACCGTGCTAGCGCACCCCGCGGTGTGAACAACCTCCGTCTCCGGTCATCGCACCACGGGGTTTTACCCCCGTGTGAAAATGTTCTTAGCTTCTGCACTGGGTATACAGTATTAATAACACGTATTATAAGCATATATATTAGCTTATATGTATAACACATATTTTAGATATATTTACACATATATTTCAGTATATTTTATATTTGAGCTTCTGTAATACACTAAGTCTAAGAAAACAGCTTCCTAAAATTGGCAGCTGAACAAAAGAGGACCTCCAAGACCTTGGATCTTTAGGGTGGCAGGTGTGTTTCAGATAACAACACACCTGACAGGACAAGGCCGCCTGTCTTGGCCTCGGATCTCCAGAGTGAAGAACCAGACTGATAAGACAGCCTGAGTGACAGGCCAAGGCTGTCTGTAAGGAACAAACTGATTGATAGGGACACACCAGAACATGCTGATAAGACACCACGATAAGACACCTGCTGATAAGACACTTGAATGCAACACGAGAAACAAAGACACACGAGGGGAAGACATGGGCAGCTCGTGATCACGCCTGTTAAGGAAAACTGTAAATAAGAGTAATGGGCACCACATAGTGGGGAGGGGAAAATGTAAACTGAGGCAGGACTTCTTAGGCGATCCTGATAGGCAGTAACCTTTGGGGTCCTTTCCAATGGGATCCCGGGGTGGGGGGAACCTGCGATGGGGACAGGGAATAAAACATGAGGTATTCAATACTGGGGCGTGTCCTTCTCTCTGGGGAACACCACTTCTGCAGAAATGTACTTTTAATAAACATTAATGCTTCAGCCGATCCTTTATGAGTCTTTTCAGATATTTCTCATAATTCATTTTGACAGAATTTGGAAGCTCTCTCTGTTTTAATCCAACCATGCATGTGCAGGCTGTGGAGGAAAACAGCCCACCTTTGTTCTGGTACCCCTCTCCAGCATCTAATATTCTCAAGCAGACTGCCTTTGCCAGTTCTTTCATTTGTCATAGGTTTTTACTAAGTCTGCGATTTTGGATTTGGGGTTAAGAATTGATTGACCTTAATAAATGTATTGCATGATTGCAAATCAACATCATCAGAGTTCTAGACAGTGAGGTCAACTAACTAATTAAAATAAATTCAGTTCAGTTGTAACAAAAAAGTTTCGACATAATTAAATTTATTTTTGACCTAATCAATTGACTTAAGGTAGAATTTCATCACTCGTATAATTCCAAAATTATGTTTTTTTAGGCCATTTCTGCACTAGGCTTTGGGTCCTCCCTGAACTGCAAATCCCAGGATTCCATAGGATGTTGAAAGTGGAATAATAGCACTATAACAGTCTAGTGCGGAAATGGCTTTAGTTATCAGCTCAATGAGAAACTGTGCTAAAGGGCTGACAGATTTCCAGACTGGTCCTTTACCCAAAGGCCAGCTTTCGTGAATTTCTGAAAAATGGCTTCTCGCATTCCGTTAGTCCTTTAGACTGCAGGATTATAAAGTTCAGGCCACAGGGTACAAATCTCTGCAAAGTGAAATGGCTATAGTAATCTTTGTTTATTTTCATTCATAATTTGATTGCAACAGATCAGTTCGTTCCAAGGTTAAGAGATTTTAAAATCAAGAAGTACTAAGGGCAGTTTGGAAGGTGACTGGTTTTCTTTGCATCAAGTGACTGTTGTTTTGTACACCATGTGCCACATAGAGATCCCACCAAAATGAATTCTGAAATTCCTGCTCCTGGAAATGTCCCTAGTATTCACATAGGAATCAGTAAGCCTAGAAGTGTGTGGAGCTTTGGACTGAATGTTGAACTAAGTCCATTCCACACTAGACTGTTGTAGTGCTAGTATTCCACTTTCAATATCCTATGGAATCCTGGGATTTGCAGTTTAGGGATTCTATAGGATGTTGAAAGTGGAATAACGGCACTATAACAGTCTAGTGCGGAAACGGTCTGGGACTCTGGTAAGCCAGGACACAAATTCCCACTCCGCCTTGGAAACCACCCCCGGGCTCAGACTGGCCAAGTCACTTTCTCTCAGCCAGAAAGGAAAGCAATGTCAAATCTAATATAACAATATAATATAAGAAGATTTAGATAATAAAAGATATTATAATAAAAGAGAAATCATCTAGAGAAGAGAAACTTTAGTTAGTTAGAACTGCAGTTTAAGAGAGCTGTGCAGTGTGTGTTTTTTTTAAATTGGTGTTTTAATGTTATTGTTTGTCGTGTTGGTTTTGTATTGTTTTGCTTTGTTACTTGTGGTGTAGTCTTATTTGTTGTATTGGGGTTTTTTTTCTTTTTAATGTGATTTAGACAATAGTAAAGATTATTTGTTAACTATACTAGTGGTTAGTTTACGAATCTGTAGCGAATTCACATTAGTCAGAAGGATGAGGCTGTGCTTTGCTTTTAATTACATTAGGCCATCCTTAGCCATGGTCTCCGGACATGCAAGCTTGGGCATCACAACCTCTTCACGTTGTATACCGAAATAGCGGCAATCTGCTGTGGATGTGTTGAAGTGTTTGCATGCACTTTGCCGCTGATGAGACGCCAGCATTTGCAAATTTCACTAGTCCTGCAATGGAACCTTCGCTTATATGGAAGGCACACTGTATGTGTTTTTTGTATGTGCTTTTAACCTTAAAAAAGATTTAAAAATTGTCTCTCAATTTTTTGGCATATACAGTCATCCCTCCACCTTCGCTAGGGTTAGGGGCGCAGGACCCCCATGAAAGTGGAAAAACCGTTGACTATATCAGAAAATCACTTTTGAAGATATGGAATGAATATAAGAGTAAAAACATAAGGCAGCTACCCATGTGAGTATCCCCTCAAGAAGCCTTCTCT
Source organism: Iguana delicatissima (assembly GCA_948472985.1). Classification (NCBI taxonomy): domain Eukaryota; kingdom Metazoa; phylum Chordata; class Lepidosauria; order Squamata; family Iguanidae; genus Iguana; species Iguana delicatissima. Next base: position 214,017 of record CAOKZL010001182.1, on the reverse strand, counting down.
GGAAGATGGAAGGAATCAGAGAAATGGCTGAGATATGAAGACATATTAGAGAAATCAATGACAAATGTTTATAAGATTAAATCAAGAGAAAAATTGGAAGAGGAAGGATTGCCATTAAGCTCGTTTCCATACAGGCAGTGAAATGAGAGACTTCAGATGGACTTGAAGATTTATGGAATAGAATCCAAAGAAAAGGCAGGAGTGATTAAATGGATCTTTGACAATCCACCTCATTTGTTAGCCCATATATATCAAGAAACTATAATACAAGAGAGACAGGAGGAGACTGTGAAATCTGCAATGATTTTGTGGGCGCAGAATATTGGACATTCAATCCAATTAGACGAGCAGGAACAGAGTTGGAGAAGGACAGAAAAATTTACAATGGCTCGGAATCTAAATTGTTTCATAGATGGTATATGACACCACATAAGTTAAAAAAGATTTACAATACAGGTACGGGAATGTGTTGGAAATGTCAGAAAGAGGTGGGAACAATATTCCATATGTGGTGGTCATGTCCCTAGGCAAAGAAATATTGGAGTGAAATACATAAAAAGATGTGTGAAATACTGAAGGTTCAATTTGTAAAAAAAAACCTGAACTTTATCTATGAAACATGACAAATGTTCTTGAGAATACTAGTATTAATAGACATTGGGGATTAATATTGTACATGATGACAACAGCTCGAATAGAATATGCCAAAATGTGGAAGTCTCAGCAAACACCCACAATTGAACCATGGTGGGGGACGTTTATTGAGAATAGAAATGCAGACATTGTCTCTCAGAGATTAAAGGGGAAATTGGACAATCAGATAAAAGTAGAATGGCAAATTGTAATGGGTAATTGTTGGGAACTGCCAAGTGAAAATGTCTGAATTATGGTTGAAATTAAAGTGGAATAGCGGGAACATAACAGGAGTGAACGAGAGAAATGCAAGATCAAGCACGTAAGATGAACATAGAATTGTGATGCATAATTTTTATATGTGAATAGAAATTCAGAAAATGAAAACTAGATCAGAGTGGAAGAACAAAAACATTACATGTAAAAGTACAACTTAAGATGATATTTTTTTATTTGTGAAACTTAATAAAATTATATTAAAAAAAAAGAAAGTGGAAAAACCATGAATAACTCTAGGCCAGTGGTTCTCAACCTGTGGGTCCCCAGATGTTCATGGACTTCAGCTCCCAGAAGCCCCAGCCACTATGGTCAATGCTCAGGGCTTCTGGGAGCTGAAGTCCAAAAACATCTGGGGACCCACAGGTTGAGAACCACTGCTCTAGGACCTTCCAAACCATATTTAACACACATAAAAAAGTGGGATCACCATATTCAACCCACCGTGGATTCCTTTGAGGTATCAGGGTTCCTTCACAAGGCAGAAGTGGGGCTGGGGGGGTTTCCTGCCCCCCACTATTTTTAATAGGCACTTACAGGCCTTGTTCACAGTTTCTCAGTCTTACAAAGTTTGCAATCCCTATTAAAAATGAGATAGGGAGGCAGCAGAGGTGACAGCAAAGAATCCGTGAATAATCAAATCCACAAAAGTGAAACCCACAAATGTGGAGAGCTGGCTGTACTAATGCAGGGGCAGTCACCATATATAAAAGCCATGTTTCCTTTCTTTCTAGATACATCTTTATGTCTACCAAAATTTTTAAAAGAGTCAAAGAAAAGGGTAACCAAAAGAGGGCAATTAAAATGGTGAAGGGGCTGGAAGCCATGAAGCCCTATGAGGAGCAGCTTAGGGAGCTGGGGATGTTTAGTCTGCAGAAGAGAAGGGTAAGAGGGGACATGATAGCCATGTTTAAACATCTGAAGGGATGTCATGTCGAGAAGGGAGAGGGCTTGTTTTCTGCTGCTCCAGAGACTAGGATAAGGAGCACTGGATTCAAGCTGCAAGAAAGGAGATTCCACCTGAACCTCAGGAAGAACTCCCTGACGGCCAGAGCTGTCCAGCAGTGGAATCTGCTGCTGCCCCAATGGAGCGCGGTGGAGTCTCCTTCTTTGGAGGTTTTTAAGCAGAGGCTGGGTGGCCATCCGTCAGGAGTGCTTTGATGTGGGCTCTTGCATGGCAGAGGGCTAGACTGCATGGTCCCTGGGGTCTCTTCCAATTCTATGATTCTAAGTTTCTATTTGCTTTCAACTTTAAAAAAGATAAAACATTTTACTCTTTTTAAATTTTGGTTATTTAACAGCACAATCAATTTGTCCATTTGATACATATCAAATAGTTAATACACTTTCTTCTTCTAATGCAATACCCTTGTCTCTCCATTTTTTGGCATATACTAATCTGGCAGCAGTCACCATATATAAAAGTATTCTGCCATATTTCCTTTATATCTAGATATATTTTTATATCTACTAAAAATTTAAAAAGAGCCAAAGAAGTTTGTGATTACGTAATGTAAATATGGAAAAGGAAAGGGAGGGGACTGGTTATTCGAGATTTAAAAGGTTAAATCTTCAAAGACAAGTTTGTTGATGCAATTTCATCTTATACCTTTAAAACATATTATGAAGTTTTATTTCAAAAGGATACATTGGCCAGGATATAGACATACTCAGTGTAAAGACTTCTGTAAAAATAGCTTACATATCACCCAGAAATAAAAACAATGAACTTTATTTTTCTACGCATTGTCAAGCCAGGAGGTAAGAACTGACTTACAGCTTCAGCTCTTGATGTGTTTGTGACAAGTATCTAATTTTTAAATCTGGATATCACAGAACTAATGCTGGTTAAGTGAAACCTACTGGGTGCAAAACAGAACCTCTCTTTGCATGGCATTCAGGATTTTTTCCCCCCAATTGGTTGCAGAGCATGGAGAGTTACCAGGGGCAAGCGGTGGCTCATTCAAAAAGTACAATAAACTATCCCAAACCCAACAGCCCATCTTATTTAAACTGCCTCCAAAAGAGTGGGAAAAGTAATTGTGTTTTTTTTAAAAAAAAAAAATACATACAAGTTTTCTTAGATAAGGCTTCTTGTTCACAAGAGATCTCCCATAAGTTATCTTGAAACCAAGAGGAGTGCAAGCAAGCAAGTCAGTGCTGGTGCTCAGAATTTTAACACACAAGTATAAAGTATAGGTATAAATCATAAGGATGTATGAAACATGAACAAATGACAAGATCTGAATAAGCTAATTGATATCAGTGTCATTAGTTACACCGGGTTCCTTATAACAGATGTTTCTTATAACAGATAAGGAATATTGTATAAACAGTTAAGATAGGGTCATGGAGACAAATGCATTTTCTAATAATTATTTAGGTATTGTATTAAGTATTTCACAGTAAGTCATATGTAATCGATGAACCTTTATGTTCAACAAAAACTATAATGATAAAAAAGAAAAAAAAATTGTAAAATAGAAAAACAAAATCCACCAAGATGGCCATTAAAAAGTAACGTGTTTTAAAATGATGAATATGCTTTTCCACCCAAAGATTAATGACAGATTAATATTAAAATGTAAAAAAAAAGAAAAAGAGAGACTCATTTAGTTTGCCTTATCAGAGCAAGTAACATGTCCTTTCCAAGCTGGGCAAATATGACCCCACACCATAAGCTATGCCATCTACTGCTGATGGAAGCTGCAGTCAGTGATGTAAACTCAAGACGACTGATTCGAACTCAAGTCAGACTTAAATCACTTCAATGACTTGACCTGGACTCAACTCTGCAATAAATGATGCACTGACTTGGATATTTTTAGCGACCAACTTGCTGCCCTTGATCCAGAAACCTTACAACAGTGGTTCTCAACCTGTGGGTCCCCAGATGTTTTTGGACTTCAGCTCCCAGAAGCCCTGAGCATTGCCCATAGTGGCTGGGGCTTCTGGGAGCTGAAGTCCACAAACATCTCGGGACCCACAGGTTGAGAACCACTGCCTTACAACTTTGAACAATGCTTCCGTCTCCTTTTGCCTACTGGGCACATGACTTTTTGTCTCAAGCCCAAAGTGTGGGAACATTTCTTGCCAGGGAACAGCAAATGTGTTCGGCTTGAGGTGGGGTTGAGGTCTACTCAGCAGCCTGTGCCCACTGCATATCAGAGGAATCTTCTCAAACTTTTCCTATGGGCAGAAGGCAAGATTTGCTCCCAAACACAGGGGGCATTTCTCCAAAGCAAATATGTTAGGCAATGGACTTGAGGAGGAGAAATCCTTCCTTCTAAAGATTTTGAAGCTTCAGTAATGGGGAGTAAGAAGGATCCTATTCCCCACTTCTGAAGCTTCAGATGGCAACATCGGAAATGTGGAGGACGACTCTCCTTAAATTGTTGAATCTGATTTTGTACAACTCTGTCCAGAAATTCTGGAATATAGGTTGCGGTATAAAGTTGGGTCCCAGCCTTGAGACTTGACTTGAAAGCATCTTGCAAGGACTTGAGACTTGAAGGTAGAGACTTGAGACTTGGAGTAAAACATTTAAATACATCACTGGCTGCAGTCCAACAATGTCTATTGAGCCATGCGTTCTGCAATCCTAACATAGATATCAACACATGCTAGCTGTGGATGCATGCACATCAAACCCTGTGCCATATATCTCCTCCTTAGGGGAAGAGAAATGATCCATTGCTGGGAACAACTCCAGACTGACCTCCCAAATGAGGTCAAGATCTCTTTTATCCTGGAGAGCTTTAGGGAGGTATTGCAAAGCACATCTCTTTCATAGGGCCCTTGGCAGCGGAGATGAATTTGTTGGCCAAGAAAAAGGCAGCATTTATCGGTAAGCTGTGGGTGCTTTTTTTTTTAATGGAGTTCATTCAATCTGAATTATTCATCGCTGTGTTTTTATAGTTCATGTGATTCAAAATGTAGCTAATGTAAACAGCTCTGAATTTAGCAAATACAGTATAAACACTTTTTTAAGCAGAGAAACTAACACACATTTTGTTTGAGAAAGCTGTTTAAGGGTTCAACTCCTCCCTCCATAGATCTGTCTACAAATTAATTCCCCACAGTTTCTTTCACGCCATGCATCTGTAGCACTTTGATCCCATTTTAAGTGACATAGCTCCATACAGAATCCTGGGATTTGCAGTTTGGTAGGGCACTAGAGATCTCAGGCAGAGAATTCTGAGAGATGGTTCCCAATTTTCCTGAGCTCCATTTTACTGAAGAATGTAAGAACTGGTATCTTCCCCTACTCATTGAAATATGTGAAAAGTGAACATATAAACATGCAGAAAGCTTATGGGGGGGAAATCAAATTCAAAATGTAGTACTGGAGAAGAGTTCTACAGATACCCTGGACTGCTAAAAAGAGAAATGAATGGGTCTTAAAGCAAATCAAGCGTGAACACTCCCTAGAAACCAAGATGACTAAATTGAGGCCGTCGTACTTTGGCCATGTCATGACTCACTAGAAAAGACAATGGTGTTTGGTGAAGTAAAAGATGGCAGGAAAAGAGGAAAATATATTACCAATGGAGAGACTCAAGGAAGACCTGCCCCTGAATCTGGAAGACCTGAGCAGGGTGGATGAGGAGAGGGTAACTTGGAGATCTCTCATCGATAGGATCACCATAAGTCCAAGTCAGTGACTTGACAGCAGTTAACAACTGCATCCTTTTGGAGGCAATATAGCTCCCAGAATCCCCAGCAGGTCTGATCCCCAGCCCCACTGACTGGAGGATTTGGGGAGCTGCAACTGTCTTTCACACTGCACAATTACAGCACTGTTGATACCACTTTAACTGCCACAGAATCCTGGAGTCTGGAGTCTGCAAAGTCATTAAAGTTCTCTCGCAGAGAATCCTAAGTACTTCATGAAGCAACTGAAGTGTTATCAGGGTGCTATAATTGTGTGAGCAGAGTGAGCATGCCTGGCTATGATGCACGTGTGCGTGAAATCTGCACGCATGAACAGGAAGACACCCTGTTATGAGCTGCCTATCATTTCACACATTGCATCCCTGGATAGCAGTACATGTGAAAGGGATCTAGGAGTCTTGGTAGATCATAAGCTGAACATGAGTCAGCAGTGTGATGCGGCAGCCAAGAAAGCCAATGCAATTCTTGGGTCCTTTCTGCACAAGGGAGATACACCGCTGTGGCATCATTGTGTCTCAAATACCTCCGCACATCAAACTGGTTTGATGTCGTTCTGTTGTAGTTCGTTCCGCATGTGTTTAGCTCTTAAAGTGGTTCACATCGTTGTGAAACCAGCATAATGTAAAAATGGAAAAACTCCGAAGCAAATCAGCCAAAACGGTTCACAGCAGTTTTTTCCTAACGTGGAAGCGCTACATGGATTCACACCACAGAGGTGGCCATTAAATTGACCAATCAGCAGTGGCAGAGTGGACCGAGGGAGGGGAATAAGAGTTCCAGGGGAATTGACATGCAGAAGCTACAAATGATTTTCTCTGCTTTTCTTCGATAGAAACTGGAGGACATTGGAGTAAAAAGCACCACTTATAAAACGCATTGAAATGCTCCTCCACTCTAGTGCGGAAATAGTTTTGGTTGCATCAACAGGAGTATGGTGTCTAGATCAAGGGAGGTAATGGTACCACTCTATTCCGCTTTGGTTAGACCTCATCTGGAATACTACGTCCAATTCTGGGCACCTAATTCAAAAATGATATCAACAAGCTGGAGCCTGTCCAGAGGAGGGCGACCAAACAGGGTCTGGAAGCCATGCCATATGAGGAACGGCTTAGGGAGCTGGGTATTTTTAGTCTGTGGAAGAGAAGGTTAAGAGGGGACATGATAGCCATGTTTAAATATTTGAAAGGATGTCGTGTCGAGGAGGGCTCGTTTTCTGCTGCTCCAGAGCAATGGAGCAATGGATTCAAGCTGCAAGAAAGGAGATTCCACCTGAACCTCAGATGGTCAGAGCAGTCCAGCAATGGAATGTGCTGCCTCGGAGTGTGGTGGAGTGTCCTTCTTTGGAAGTTTTTAAGCAGAGGTTGGATGGCCATCTATTGGGAGTGCTTTGATGTGTGTTCCTGCATAGCAAGGGGTTGGACTGGATGGCCCCTGGAGTCTCTTCCAACTCTATGATTCTATGATTCTATAAAGGGGCTCATTTTGCACAGTTAAAGGATAACCTATGCATGGATCCTTTTCTTCCTCTCCATTTTATCTTCAACCAACAGCATGTTAATCTCTTCCAGCCAAAAAAACAGTCTTGTGACACCTTGAAAAACGAATGCATGTATGCATGAGTTTTCATGGATTACAAATCACACTGCATGTATTAACAGGTTGCATATCACAACAGTATTGTGTATGGTCCCAGTGTTAATCAGTCCACACTGTGCAATAGGACTCTCTGGGTTTCGGCATCAGACAGACACTTATTTGAAAACTCATCGCTTTGCTGCTGCAGAGATAAATCACAATGATAAACTGCTGAGCAGACATTCGTATCAGATAGCAGACACTTATCAGGTTGCCTGCTTTGCTTATTGCTGGCACGTTTCTGCTCTCGCCAACGGTTTTGTTTAGGGCCAGTGCTGATAATATAATAGCCGCTTATTCCAGTTCTCCGTAAGGGTCTCAGATCTCAGGACCTGCTCCAGTAATCAAGGCACCGGGGAGAAATCTCTGACTGAGAGGTTGGCCTTGAAAAGTATGTGTGCACACACAGTCAGCCCTCCACATTTGCGGATTTCACTTTTGCGGATTTGATTATTTACGGATTATTTGCTGTCAGCTCTGCTGCCTTCTTACGCTACTTTTCATAGGGACAGCAAGCCTCATAAGACTGAGAAACTGTGAACAAGGCTTGTAAGTCCCTACTAAAAATGGTGTGGGGCAGCCATGGAGGTGGCCGTAAGACCCACCAGCCCCCCACTTCTGCCTTGGGAAGGAACCCTGAGGCCTCAAAGGAATCCATGGTGGGTGGAATATGGTGATCATGCTTTTTGTGTGTGTTAAATATGGTTTGAGAAGGCTGGAGTTATTCACGGTTTTTCCGCTTTCACGGGGGACCTGTGCCCTAACCCTAGCACATGTGGAGGGATAACTGTATTTTCCCCATGGGTTAGACTCGGTGTGTTTTATTTGAATGTTATACTCATACACTCCAACCTTTCACAGGAGAACACTGGGACGTGTGTGGCCGAGCAACGTCAGAGGGCGGTTGAGCTGGCCGAAATTATTACAGCCCTCCACATTTGTGGGTTTCGCTTCTACAGATTTGGTTATTTGCAAGTTTCTCCCACCAGTGTCCCCGTCACCTGAAGGGTTTCTTTTCCAAGAGAACTTTCCCTCTCAGTGGCTCTGGTTCTCGCCCGACTCCACCGGCCACTAAGGATGGCTCGCTAAGGATGGCCCAATGTCTCAGCACCATCAACTTTCTCCCAATGTCCCTACACACACCCAAGGAAGGAGATGGGTAAGAGAGAGGAAGTATAGGGCCAACATACCGACCCACTCCTTTTCCTTCTCCTTTCCCTGCCCTGGGACATTTCCACACTACACTCTTATAGCACGATTATTCCACTTTCAACATCCTATGGAATCCTGGGGTTTGCAGTTTTGGGAGGGGCCGGCCGGCCCCTCCCGAAACTGCAAACCCCAGGATTCCATAGGATGTTGAAAGTGGAATAATTGCGCTATAAGAGTGTAGTGCAGAAATGGCCCTGGTTTGGACCCTGGGAGCCTGCTCTTCCCGCCATGCCTCGGCCCCTTTCTCACAGCTACATGCAGACATTTTGGTATTTGTGATTTCCTCCCTTTTGCAGGGGTCCTGCACCCCGACCTTAGCAAATATGGAGGGCCAGCTATATATATGCATATATTTTCACCCGTGGTTAGACTTGGTATATTTTATTTGAATGGCCTACTCATACTTCCCAACTTTTCACAGAAGAAAACTGGGACTTGTGTGGCCAAGCAACCTCAGAGGGTGATTCAGATGGCAGTTGTTAATAAAGTTGTTGTTAATAAAGAAGGACACACAATTTTAAAAAGGCTGCAGCAGTTTGCTTTAGCCAGAGGCTACCGGGAAGGGCAAGATTCCATCCTTTCATCCTCTCTCTTTTCTTCTGCTGAGTTAATTGAGCGCAAATTCCTGTTGCACTTTGAACTCAGAGCCTTTCTGCACTATACTGTAGTGCTATGTTTCCACTTTCAGCATCCTGTGGAATTCTGGGGTTTTGTAGTTTACGGAGGCCCCAGTGCTCTCTGGCTGAGAATTCTAAATGCCCGTCCCTAAACTTCAAACCCCAGAATTCCACAGGATGTTGAAAGTGCAATAATAGCACTATAACAGCATAGTGTGGAAAGAGCCTCAGTTTGCAGCAAGGGGAGCAAGCCAAGGGCAAAGAGAGAAACAACTGGGAGGAGGAGAGAGTAAGAGAGACATTTTAAAAGCAGATGAAAAAGTGGAAGCATAGAGAGTTTATCAGGATTGTTCCTGCCAAATTGGAAAAGCTGGAGGGTATGCTTATTCTCTGCAGCTGTGGTTGGTGCTTAATGCATCATACTACTGTACGTACTCATGTATAAGTCTAGAAGTTTTACTCAAAAAATTGGCCCAAACAATCTGGGCTGACTTATCTATGGGTCAATTTAAGCACTTTACCTTAACTATTATCGGGGGGGGGGAGGAACCATCCCTTCTCTGACTAGAGTGGCAAAAGGAAGAAACTTTACAAAAGCACAGTCCCCTCTACTCTCTCCACCATGGTGTCACTTTTGGCCTTTTTTGAATGCCTGGGCAGGAAAATGGTTAGTGGTTTTTTGGCACCTCCTTTCAAAAGGAATGCCGAGCAGGGTTTCGATGCTTCTTCTAGGTTCGCCAAGGACAGACTAAGCCCTCCCCTTTTGCCACTCTATTTTTTTGATATGAGTTAACCCGGTACCTTAACTTTATCAGAAAGAGGGGGAAAAAGAAAAGAACCATCCCCTTCTCTGAGTAGAGTGGTGAAAGGCATTTTTGAATGCCTGGGTAGGAAGGTGGATGGATGGATGGATGGATGGATGGATGGATGGATGGATGGATGGATGGATGGATGGACAGACAAATAAACAGATGATCAACAGAGAGAGAGAGAGAGAAAGAGAGAGAGAGAGAGATAGGCAGATGGATGGATGGATAGACAGACAGACAGACAGACAGACAGACAGAGAGGCAGGCAGGCAGGCAGGCAGACAAATAAATAGATGATAGAGAGATACAAATGGACAGATGCAAATAGATAGATATATAGACAAATAAATAGATGAGATAGATAGATAGATAGATAGATAGATAGATAGATAGATAGATAGATAGATAGATAAAACAGATAGACAGATAAATAGATGAGAGAGAGAGAGTTAGACAGATGTAGACAGACAAATAAACAGATGAATAGATAGACAGACAGACAGATACCCTGAAATTTTTTATTAGCCTAATAGAAAGCTAGTGGCTTAGCTTTTTCAAGAGCCCTCTTATGTTGTTGGTCCACAAATGTAGGCTACTGCCGTCGGCTAGTTAAATGGTGGCCTTCGATCAAACAGATTGGTAAAAGAGACGTGGGCTTCTTTCTCTGTGGCCAGAGTTAAAAAAAGGATCAGAGAGAGGCATTCCTTCTCTGCGAGCCCATTCACTAGTCTGGAGGATATTCCTTGTTGCCTGTGGCTATCATATATGAAATGCCAAGTTGCAATGCAAGGCTGGGAAAAGTATTTCTGCTTGAGCCCCACCTTCAGTTGCAGAGAAGTTCTTGGTGGCCGCACTCCTGTGCTGGGCAGAGCCAAAGTAAAAGAGTAAAAGGGGGTGAGACTCAAAATGCCAGAGACCCTTTCACACTACCTAGTTGTAGCACTATGATTCCACTTTAACTGCCATGGCCGAGTCCTTTGGAATTTGGGGTTTTGTATTTCAGGGAGGCGGAAGAGCTAGTTGGGAATTCTAAATACCACATGAAACCACAACTCCCAGGATTCCATAAGATGGAACATGGCCGTTAAAGGGGAATCACAGTGTCGGGTAGTGTGAAGTGTGAAAGGACACCAACATACTAGTTATTTACCAGTAACTAAGCCTGAAGGAACTAGACAAGATGCTGAAGTGTCAGGATATATAATTGAATAGTGAAGTTAGGATTGCCCATGCCATTATTATTTCTCATTTTTATGTATGCTTGTGAGAGCTGGACAGTGAAGAAAACAGATAGGAAGAAAATCAACTCCTTTGGAACATGGTGCTGGAGAAGAGTTCTGTGGATAACCTGGACTGCTGAAAAGACAAATGAATGGGTCCTATCGCAAATCAAACCTGAACTTTCTCCAGAAGCCAAGATGACTAAAGTGAGGCTGTTGTACTTTGGCCATATCGTGAAAAGACATGACTCCTTAGAAAAGACAATAATGCTCAGCAAGGTGGAAGGGAAAGAGGAAAACCCCATTACAGATGGGTAGACTCAGTCAAGGAAGCCATGTCTCTGAATCTACAAGATCTGAGCAGGGCAGTTGAGGATAAGGTGACTGGGGGTCTCTCATCCACAGGGTCGCCATGAGTCAAAGTCAACTTGACAGCAATTAACAACAAACAACAACTAGGCCTGAAGAGATAGGCAGTATGATCAGTTCATCAATAAAATCATATAGTCTCATAATCACAGAAACATAGAGTCGGAAGAGACCACAGTGGCCATCAAGTCCAACCCCCTGCCATGTAGGAATAAACATTCAAGGCACCGCCAGCAAATGGCTATCCAGCCTCTGTTTAAAAACCTCCAAAAAGGAGACTCCACCACCCTCCCAGGCAGCATATTCCACTGTCAAACTGCCCTGACTGTCATGAAGTTCTTCTTGATGTTTAGGTGGAATCTCTTTTCCTGTAGTTTGAATCCATTGCTCCATGTCCTAGTTTCTGGAGCAGCAGAAAACAAACTTGCTCCATCTTCAACACAACATCCCTTCAAATATTTAAACATAGCTATCATGTCTCCTCTTAACCTTCTTTTTTGTCAGGCTAAACATCCCCAGCTCCGTCAGCCTCTCCTCATAGGACATGGCTTCCAAACCCTTCACCATTTTGGTCACCCTCCTCTGGACACACTCCTGCCTGTCAATATCCTTCCTGAATTGCGGTGCCCAGAACTGGACACCGTATTCCAGGTGAGGTCTAAGCAAAGCAGAATAAAGTGGTATTATTACTTCCCTTGATCGCAACACTATACTCCTGTTGATGCAGCCCAAAATTGTGCTGGCTTTTTAAGCTGCTGCATCATACTGTTGGCTCATGTTCAGCTTGTGGTCTATCAAGACTCCTAGGCCATTTCCACATTGCAATGTTAAGAGTGCTTTAGTCCACTTTCAACATCCTGTGGAACTCTGGAGTTTGTAGTTTACTGACACCAAAGAACTCTCTGGCTGAGAAGTCTACATGTCCCTCGCTAAACTGCAAACCCCAGGATTCCATAGGATGCTGAAAGTGGACTAAAGCACTCTTAACATTGTAGTGTGGAAATGGCCTTTCACACGTTCTGTTTTCAAGCCAGGTATCACCCATCCTATATCTGTCTATTTCATTCTTTCTTCCTGAATGTAGTACTCTACATTTTTCCCTGTTATGATTCATTTTGTTAGTTCATCAATCAATCAATCAATCAATCAATCAATCAATCAATCAGATCAAGTTGAAGTTTGGGAAAGTGCAGGAATTCCATCCTTCCAACCCACCTTGCAGCCCCCATCAAGCCACGTAATGCAGCAAACTCACCGGGAAACCAGCCCAGATGGGGCAAGAGCTCCGAATGTTGTTCTGTGAGGAGACGGTGGTGGTCACCAACAGGCTCAGTGTCACAATCAGAACCCCTAGGATCATCTGGATGAAGCCAAGGAGGAGGATAATCTGCAGCCAGGCACGGCGGACATGCAGGTGAGTGAAGCTGCGTGACGTGCGAGCGGTCAGTGAGTAGCTGGAGTCGCTGTGAGAGGGCATGACGGAGCCCCTGGCGAGGGAGGCTAGAAGGGGAACCCCGGAAACAGCCAAGGAAAGAACCAATTCAAGTCCGTTGAGCAGCTCTATTTATCCATTTCCTTTCCAGAAAAATATAAACAAACCTTGGATTCTGGATGCTTCTTCCTTCCTTAAATTTTTTTTCCCCCCAAATAAAGAAACCCCATTGAATTCTCCAACCTGAGTGCAGCATCAGTACGCTGAGCAAACAGTCTGGCCTTTAATTTGAGAAAGTGAAACAGAGTCACCAAGACACTACCCTTGAGGAAAGGGTGCCTCTGAGCATACACAGTCTGCCTCTTCTGCCTAAGGAGATGCAGCCAATAACACTTATGTGTGGGACTAGGATGAAGGGATTCCAGCTGAAAAGACAGAGGGAGGAGGCCAGGTTTTAGGGAGTCTTCAGCACCAATCCCTTTGACTTTTTAGAATTTACCTGTTAAAGAGAAATGCCTATGAGTGCATGGTCCCAGGGAGAAATGGGTGCTAACCTTTGGGCCTTCTCACCTTCAAAAGCCACTGGTCAAGGCAGAGAATATCCAGTGGTACTTACAAGAGATAGTTGGGGGCCTTAGAGTATGACCGGGGGTCTCTAGCTACAAGGAAAATAATTATTCCAGTTCTACATAACTGTTAACATAATACACATTTGGGTGCTAGCCCTACAGCTCCTCTTAAACTTGACAGTGCATAGGGTCTGTCTGAATCCAGCCCTGGAAATGCTTAGGCTTAGCTTCTGGGCAGAAATTATCCCCACAAAATGTCCAAGCAGTGAAAATACTGTACACCACCTCAATCAATCAATCAAATAAATGGATGGATGGATGGATGGATAAAGGTTTTGTTTTTTTCAGGAAATAAAGCCTGGGTTAGGATCAAAGAGAGGACTGTAGAGGCTCTGTATCAATCCAAATAGCAGACTGGCCCTGTGTCCTCCCTGTGAATTGTTTCAGTGGACCAAGAATTTGCATGCAGAAGCGCTAAACTACAACCCCTGCAAATAAAAAAGAAGGGGAAAGTTTTGCCCTTTGAGTACTGGGCTCAGAGAAAGGCCAGATGGTTCAAGAGCACTGTCTTTCCACGCTGAACTATGGTACATCTCTGCTATCCACTCGGCACAAGCCCCCAGGCCGCTGAAATACCCTGAAAGGGGAAGATGGGGAACATTAAGAAGGAAAAAGATCTGCACTCATCCTCCTCTGCAGCTGGGCTCAGCAACCTTATTCCCCCAGGAGCAGCGACCACGGATGGCGGGTGGGAGCAGGGCCGTGGATGGGTCAGGTGGGGCCCGCTGTCAGAAATCCAGAGAAGGCGGTGATGCAAGAGGTTTGCAGCAGGAATGATGTGAGGCAGCTGCTTCCAGAGGAGGGGGAAAAGAGAAAGATAGCCAGTGGATCCCGGAGATGGATTGCCAGCCGACAAGAGCTCCTTTGGCAGCCTTCCCTGGAACCACTGCTCTCTGTTCCTGCCCACCCCTTGATGCCTGTGCCAAAAAAACAGATAAGGAAATGGGGTGGGAAAGAACAAGTCCAAACTCAGTTCCAAATCCCCCAGAGGTCTCTCACAGAACCACTGGCAAACCAATCCAACGCTGCAGCAACCGATCCCAGCAGAATGAATGGTGGGCAGCGGAGACAGGGGTGGGATGGTAAATGCCGTTCTTGTCTGGCAGAGGCGGTGAATCCCCCTAGTTGAAGCATTTGTCAAAAACAAAAAAGTTTGCAAGTCCTGGCTGTTCTCAGCGGTTGAGTTCCAGGGAAGGAGATGTCTGCAAACACACACACACAGACGTGATAGAAAAGGGAGAGGCTGGTTCTGCTTTTACCAGTGGGAGAATGGGATCTTGGAGGCCTCAAACTCTGAACTATCTGGAAGAGAGAAGAACCGCAAAAAAAGAGAAATGGGCACAAGTAAGGCACCGCTGCATGATGGGCTATGCCAGAAAAGCTTCAGCAAAGGTTCCTCTTCTCAGCTTCTCCCGACAAACTTTGGGGTGGGTTCTGAGTCCATCCCAGGCCCACCTCCAAGGCTAAGAAGACTTCCAACTTTCTGTTTTTTTGCGGGAGCACTAGGCACCCAGATCTCTTCACCCAGGCTGGATCTGAGGGGAGATCAGCATCCACCTTGCTGCTTGTTACAAAACCTGCTGCTTCCTCCCCTACCCCCATTTCCCTCCCTCCTCCCCATCTCATCTTTCATTCAGCCCCAAACACGAGTGAGAAGCGGCTGCAGCCTTACCAGGGATGGGAGGAGTCTGCTTGCCCAGCTGCAGGGTAGCTCTGGGCCAGGGATATTCCAGGCACCGCCTCCCTCTGCCGGGCGCCTGCATCCCTCTGTCTCTAAAGGATGCTCTGGCTGGTCCTGATGCTGCAGCGAGGAAGGCCACGCCCTGGCACAAGGCTTCTTGGGAGTTGTAGTTTCTCGGCCAGAGGCTAGGAAGCCGGGCTTTTGCTGAGACTAAACCCAGCTTCCTGTAATAGGTTTCCCTTGGGGTCACAATAAATCAGAAAGGATTTAAAGGCAAACAACAACAACAACAAACCCAGCTTGCGGTGGAAGGCGACGTCCTTGTCTTTCTAGTTTCTCCATTACAGAGGCAAAACCTCGCACACAGGAAATTCTACCGCTCTTGCAAATGCAAGCAACTCTCTTCCCATAACTGTCCGCCTAGTTCAAAACTGGTGTAAGATTTATGGGGAAAAGCTAGGATGGGAAATGGGGGGGATGGGGGGTGTTGCTGATGATGGGAAAACATTCTGAGAATTCTAGCTGCTTGCACAGTTTGATTAGAGACCCATAAAACAAAAAGAAATGTGTTCCTGTCCCTTAATAAGTAAAAGGTTTCTTTTAATTTATGCTCTTGCTTCTGCCTCTGCTGGTTCCCTTCTTTTTCTTTCAGTTCACCCAAATGCAGAATCATTACACAGTTAGCCCTCCACATTCACTAAAAGATTGGGGCACAAGACCTCCACAAAAATGGAAAACCCACAATGATCGAAATGTGTGTCTGTGTCTGTGGGAAGGGGGCTGAGGCATAGTGGGGAGAAGAGACACCCAGGGTCCAAGCCAGATCAAGGAAAGGAGAGGGAAAGGGGGTGGGATGGCATGGTGGCCCTATGCTTCCCCTCTCTCACTCATCTCCTTCCTTAGGTGGGTGGGGGGCATTGGGAGAGAGTTTGTGGTGGTGAGAAATCGGGCTGTGATCTGTCTCTTTTTGGTGAGGCAAAAGCTGGTGGGGGGAGGAGGAAGACCAGAGGCAGGTTTTTAAAGGGCTATACAGTCTGCTCAGACCCACCAAAAGAGTAGGTTCCCCTGAGGTTGGAAGGCAAAGGTTGGAGACACTCACAAATAATCATACAATCATGGAGCTGACAAAACTTACAGAGGAAGAGACTCCACCACACTCCCAGGCAGCAGCATATTCCACTGTCAAACTGCTCTTACCATCAGGAAATTCTTCCTAATGTTTAGGTAGAGTCTCTTTTCCTGTACTTTGAATCCATTGTTCTGTGTCCTGGCCTCTGGAGCAGCAGAAAACAGGCTTGCTCCATCCTCCATATGACATCCCTTCAAATATTTAAACATAACTATCATGTCAACTCTTAACCTTCTCTTCTCCAGGTTAAACACACCCAGCAACCTAAACCACTCCTCATACGGCATGGTTTCCAGGTCTCTGTCATTTTGTATGCCCCCTCTGGACACATTTGGTTGTGCTCCTCTGGACGTGTTCATGAACGGATTATTTCTACTGTGGAAAACACACACATTTTCACCAACTCTTCAACACAACGCAACACAGTCACGCCTGGAGAGCAATGCCGTCATGCAACAAGGCTGAGACAAAAGCTGGACTAATGCATTGCTGTGACAGTATAAAACCATGGTGTGCTAAGTCTCCTAGACAGAGATGCCAGAACTGAGCTTCCTGCAAGAAGAGCCCATGTCCTATCACTGAGCCAGTTTGCTTAGTATCTGCATGGGGAAGTAGGCAAGGTGAAGCCACAGAGAGGAGGGCAAAAGGAGGGCGTGACCTGCCAAAAAGAGAGACAGAGAGAGTTCTTTGCCCCAAGTGAAATTCATCATCAGATTCAGGGATGGAGGAACCAACTGTGAAGGCCGGTAGATTCCAGCTCCCAGCTCCATCTCTCCCTTACTCTGCTTTCTCCTACCATCAAGGCAGCTCCCTGGAGGCCCTCCGGGGCTGCTAATGGAAGCGCTTCCCTGTTTTTCTGCCTGCCAGCGGCCGTTGCCGGCTCCTTCCTCTTCCCCACCCCATGCTAAGTGCAGGCAGACGGAGCTGGCGGAAACCCCGACAGTCTGGGCTCCCTTGCGTTCTCTCTCACACTCAAACACATGCCACCCTGGCACCGTGGGGAAACTGCCAGGCAGCTGGGCTTGCGAGAAGCGCCAAGGGAGCTTTCCTCACGCGCATCACCACGAACAGCAGGCCATGCTTGCACACGGGCGGCTGGCAGAAGGGGCCACTATCTGCTGCTCACCTGCCCAGCCACCCAACCTGCATTTCAAGCAAAAAAAGTGGCACTGAGGCACCAGCCTGTCAGAAAACTTCACAGCTTGGAAAAGTTCCTTTCAGGGCGTGGAATGCACATATTTATCCAGTCAGCATGGCCATGAACCACATTGGCTGGGGGAATTCTAGGAACTGTTGTCCACAAAAGAAAAAGAAATACCCCACTGTTCTTTGTGGTATCCAGGGTGTAGGAACTGTCAACAGGAGATGAGAGGCGGTCCCCTCTGCAGCATCTCAAAGGGTCTTCTGTTACATCCTCAGCTCCAGTGCTGTGATCCGGCATCTAAAAAGCCAAAGTTACAAAAAAAAAAAGCTATACCCATGATGGCAGAATCACAGCTCATCCCTGCAACTGTCTGAAATACCTACCCAATATGCTATAGTGGTTTTGTTAGGGTTTACCTGTTTGTGTGCAGAATTTCAAAAATCAAATAAACCTCTAGAGGCGAATGAAATCAATTGTCCAGGGCAGTATTTCTTAACCTGGGGGTCTGTGGAGCCTTCACGGTGGGGTCCGTGAAGCCCTAAGGCTTAGCAGCAGTGGCAACAGCAAAAACATGGCAGGGAGGTTGCAGATGCCCAAGCTGCTCCCTCATTTGCATTCAAGTCACTTCCAGCTTACGGCAACCCTAAAATGAACCTATCACAGGTCTCTTTTTTTTTTTTTTTTGCAAAATTTTGTTCAGAGGGGTTTTGCCTTTGCCTTCCTCTGAGGCTGAGAGAATGTGAGTTGCCCAAGGTCACCCCGTGTCTGAGCAGGGATTTGCAACCCAGTCTCTGAAAGCCTTAAATAAATAAATATTTGAAGATTTAAATCTAAATTTAAATATTTAAAGCTTGAGTTAAGCCTCGGGAGTTCCTGGCAACAAATCATACTTACAGGGGGTCCCCAGTGAAGAAAAGGTTAAGAACCCACTGGCCTAGGTTGAAGCCTGGAAGGACAAAGTAACATATACATACACACCCAAAATTATAAAATACAATCGTCCCTCAACACTGGCGTGTTTGACTTATTATCTGCAGATTATTTACTGCCACCTCCTCGGTTGGCTTACGTCATTTTTTAAGATGCTGGATCACAGCTTTGGCGCCGAGGTTATAAAACCGCAGGACCGTCAGGGTTGCTGCGGATGGAGTTCTCCTCGTCTCCTGATGAGGGTTAATTTCCACATCCTGGATACCACAAAAAACACCAGGAGGCATTTTTTCTTTTTCTTTTAACGATTCCCACAATCTCCCAGCCAACATGGCTAGTAGCCACGCTGACTTGGTATATACTGTACATTCTAGCTCCTGACGGGAATTTCCTGACAGAGTGGATGCTTCAGCACCATTTTTTTGGTTGGAATGCAGTTTGGGTGGCTGGGCAGGTGAGGCTGCCTGTGTGCAAGCACGGCTTGCTTTTCACGCATGTGAGGGAAGCTCCCTTGGCACGTCTTGCAGCCCTCCTCTGCCTGGCAGTTTCCCCACGGTGCCAGGGTGGCGTGTGCATGAGTGTGAGAGAGAGCCCAGACTCGTCGGGGTTTCCGCCAGCTCCGTCTGCCTGCACTTAGCGTGGGGTGGGGAAGAGGAAGGAGCCGGCAACGGCCGCTGCAGGCAGAAAAAGCGAGGAAGCGCTTCCATTAGCAGCCCCGGAGGGCCTCCAGGGAGCTGCCTTGATGGCAGAAGAAAGCGGAGGAAGGGAGAGATGGAGCTGGGAGCTGGAATCTGCCGGCCTTCACAGCTGGCTCCTCCACCCCTGCAGCCAACCTCTGGAAGAGCTAAGGGAAGGGCGGTCCACACGGAACTGGAGGCCTCCAGATCACAGAACCATAAAGTTTGGAGAGGCCTCCACAGGCTTCCAAGTCCAACATAGGAAATCCAGCTAGAACATCTCTGTCAGATGTCTGAAGACATCCAGAGAAAGGGATCCCACCACCTCTCTGGTGTATGGGTTTCATTGGCCAATGGCTCTTACCACCAAGAAGTCCAGTTCTGGGCACCACAGTTCAGGGAGGATATTGACAAACTGGAACGTGTCCAGAGGAGGGCAACCAAAATGGTAGAAGGCCTAGAAAGAATGCCCTCTGAGGAGCACCTTAGGGACCTGGGTTGGCTCAGCCTGGAGAAGAGAAAGTGAAGAGGCAACATGATAGCTATGTTTAAATATTTGAAGGGATGTCATATGGAGGCTGGAACAAGACTGTTTTCTGCTGCTCCAGAGGCTAGGACATGGAGCAATGGCTTCAAAACTGCCCGGAAATAGATTTCAAACATTAGGAAGAACTTCTTGATGGTAAGAGCAGTTTGACAGTGGAATGCACTGCCTCGGCGTGTGGTGGAGTCTCTTTTGGAGGTTTTTAAAGAGAGGCTGGATGGTCATCTGCTAGGAGTGCTTTGATAGTGTATTCCTACATGGCAGAAGTGGGTTGGATGCGATGGCCCTTGAGATCTCCTTCAGCTCTATGGTTCTGTGATTCTAGTATTCAATCCAAATCTATTCTCCTGTAAGTTAAAACCATTAGGCTTGGTCCTGCACTTTGAGGCAGCACAGAACTAACCTGATCCTTCTTCTCCATGACAGCCTTTGAGATATTTAATGACTGCGATCAAGTCATCCCTCAGTCTTTTTCTTCACCAGCTGAACATGCCCAGCTCTCTCAACCTTTCCTCATATCTTTTGTTCTCCATTTCTCATATCATTCTTGTTGCCCTTTTCTGACCCTGCTCCAACTTGTCTATAGTGCTCCTAAAATGGGGTGCCCAGAACTGAATTCATTGCTTCGGATGAGGCCCAACTAGTGCAGAATATATTGGGACATTGCTTCCTTTGCCTTGGAAATAACATTTCTATTAATGCAGACTAAAATATTATTTGTCTTCTTTGCTGCAGCATCACACTGCTGGCTCATGTTCAAATTATTACCAACAATAATCTCAAGGTCCAGACCTTCTACCATTCTGGTCGCCCTCCTCTGGACATGTTCCAGCTCAACAATATCCTTGCTGAACTTCCTGCCTCTCCCTTTCTCCTTCTGTCCCATGGCTGCTAGGATTTGACGGAATCAGGCTAATACATTGGCATGCTAGCCGTCCCATTTCGGGAAGCTTCTTCATGACAAACAAGGCAATCATCCTACGTTAGTGAATAATGATAGCTTTTACGGGAAGAAACAGTCCACACTGTGTGGCTCAAGCATACAGAGGAAATCCCATACCTACTGAGATGGTCAGATTGAAAATATGGTTGGCTTATTCTTAGAATTATCATTAGGATTCAGATGCAACTATAATAGAGGAAAGCTACAGTCATTACCTTCCAATTAAAGAACTGCATGAGACAATATACAGATTCTGCCCCCCCCCATCCTTAATTTTAAAAATTGCTTTACCAAAATGACAACAGATACATTTTCTGGAAAATCGCTCTAGTGGAGAACAGTTATAAAATTTCCTTTTTACCCATGGAGATCTATATATACCGACACCTGAAACTAGAATTTGAATTCGTATTCCACTGGCGTGGGGAACAAAGATTCAGATATAGTACATGATGGCTCAGTAAGGAGAAACTGGTCTTTTTCTTCACACATATCTCTTCTATACAAACAGCTATGCTCTATCTTCTGCTTGCTTTTCTTCTGTTCTCCTGTCAGCTCCTACTCTTCTTTCATGAACGACTAACAGCTAGCTTGCAAATCCATGGATTAAAGCAGACTTGCAACCAGCAATTTGTAATCAGCAATTTATTCTTCATTTAAAAGTTGTTTAATTTACTTTTCGAGTCACTCTGAGCTGACAAGACACTGTTGTGTAAAACTGGGGAGGAGGACCCACGCCCCCAAGTGGTAGAGGTGGATAGTGCAGGCAGCAGAGGCTTAACATCAAACAGGCATTGGGTAGACTGGTAAGACGTACAGTATTTTCTGCTAGTTCGGAATCAGCTGAAGATCAAAAGGATGCTAGTGCCAGATCAGCTTGTAGCTCCTGAAGAATGGAGATTGTAGATCTAATCAGCAGAAGACTGAGAAAAAGGTGGGCTTGGGGCAGAGGTGTATCTTGGGTGGGGCAAGTAGGGCATGTGCCCTTGGCATCAATGCCAGGGGAGCACAAAAAAGCCATGCCAGAAAATTTGGTGGAGGAGGAGGAGTGGGCAGCTTGGGTAGTTCTGAGTCCAAAGGGCATGTACCCTACGTGCCCCACCTTAGACACCCTAGACAAGACCTGGGCGGAAGGGAATAGAGCTGTGGGAGCCCTTCCAGTGCAGCTATGTGGGGGTCCAGTGGAACCCCAAGGGCATCAAGTAGTATATCAAGGAGACCAAGGTAGCAAAGCCACCACCCCGGGCTGCTCAGAGGGTGCCTTCATGACAGCCAGCACAGGCGGGTGGGGGGTGGGGGTAAGAAGATACAGGCACAACTTCCACATTTGCCCTAGGTGGTGTTTACACTAGACATGCCACTGGTTTGGGGGTTTTGCTATTATGCCCCAGCAGAGAAATCAAGGATTTACTACTCCCTTTTCTGAAGCCAAGGTTGAAGAGCTGAAATATTTGTAGGCTTGGAATTAGGAATTGCTGAATTTACTAAAGAGCTCCTGTGCTGAATCACTATCGGCTGGGCATCAGTAATGGCTTATACTGATCTCCAAGTCTTAAATCTCTACTAGTTTGTAAGATACTGTTTTTCCAAAGGCCGAAAGGAATCCCAGAAATTCTTCTGCTGCAACCTGCTGGTTGAAGCCTGTATTGCAACACATGAGCCAAGAGAAAGGCTGTGGCCATTTCCGCGCAAGCCTGTTTATAGAGCTATTATTCCACTTTCAACCTCCTATGGAATCCTGAGGTTTGCAGTTTAGGGCAGAGCACTTAGAAGTCTCAGCCAGAGAGCTCTTGGGCCTCAATAAACTGCAAACCCCAGATTCCACAGGAGGTTGAAAGTGGAATAGTAGCACTGTAACAGGGTAGTGCAGAAATGCCCTGTGAAAGAGAGTACGATTCCTATCTCCCCCAGTGTAGCAGTTTGAATGTTGGGACTGCCTCAGACAGTTTTTTAAAAGTCAGTCATTCTGTCACTTATTCCTTTGCATTATTTTTAATTTTTTCTCCCCCTCTCATTCTTAAAACATTTGGGATTGATAACAGAAGTTGTCTGAGTGTTGGACCGCACCCCTGGAGACCAGGGTTTGATTCCCCCTTGGCCATGGAACGCCACTGGGTGTCTTTGGGCATGTCACACACTCTCAGCCCCCAGAAAACCCCATGATAGGTTTGCTGTAAGATCACTGTAAGTGGGAAACAATGTGAAGGCAGACAAGAACAAGCCCTCCCGAAAGCAGTCACTAGACTGAACTGTAAGACCTGCTCTTTAGACAGAAGTGTGTAGTGTGCAAACTTTAGACAGTGTGCACTTTAGATCAAAGTGTGTAGTGTGCATTTTAGACAGAAGTGTGTAGTGTGCAAACACACCACTCATCTTGAAGGAGGGTCAATACCGCTACTACTTAGCCAGGAGTGTAGCTATGGGAAAGAGATGAGGGCGCTGCTTTCCCCAAAATAAGAACTGTACCTCCAAAATGCAGTAATGTAGACTCGAGTCGACAGACTTGGACTCAAGTCAGACTTAAGCCACTTCAGTGACTCGACTCGGACTTGACTCGGCAATAATTACACACAGACTCGACTCGACTTGTCAGGATCAGACTCGTACAGAGGACCAATAAACTTACATAGCAGATTTATTGAGAGGATGCAGAGCAGTGAACACAGAATATCTGGAGTATTCTCCTACATCGCCTTTGCCTTGTCTCAATTTTTTCAGCTGGTATTTAGTTTTTTCAAGCAGGTGTGGATCTTCGAAGTGCTCACAGAGATGGTTCATAAATAGTTGCAAATTCTCAGTCGCTGGGGCACATGAATCATATAGATTTGCCACCCAATCAGCTGCCAAACCTTTCATCCGTTGACTTATATATCTGATTCTGGCTGCATCGTCCTGGAACAGAGGCCCATAATCCAACATATAACTTGAAGCCATGGTCAAAAAAAAAGAGAGTTTTTCTCCCTTTCCATTAAATGAAGCTTTCAGCTCACCCATGTTCCTTGGGTCTGCGGGCGGTAATGCAGGGGCGGCTGGTGGCGCTGGCTGTAGGGGCTGGCAGTGGTGTGGCTGCTGCCGGATCGGCAGCTGGGATTCGTGGCTGCCTGGCTGGAGTTCTTTCCAATTTTGGCCCCAAGGCACGCATTTCACAGATCAGAGTCTGGAGTTCCAATATTTCTTCACCTTTTTTCTCCATTTCGTCTTCTTTATTCAGTAGTTCATCCATAAGGGCCAGTTCTCTCTCTGAAGTGTCCCATCTGGCTGCTCTTCGGTGCTGTCTCACCGTAGTTCTAGGTCTCTCTCCCCAAGCCCAAGTGTGACCGCTTGTAGGGGTGGTGGTCGGTACGGACAGCCGTACTTTGGGTCTGGTGTCCGGGGGCAATTCACTGGCAGTAGCCCCTTCGGAATCCGCTGGATCCGGTTCCTCCTCCGTGGGGCGGCTTTCCACCTTTTCAGAACTTTGATGACTTCTGTCTTTTCTGTCAGGATCAGACTGGTACACAGGACCAATAAACTTACATAGGAGATTTATTGAGAAGATGCAGAGCAGTGAACACAGATGCCAATAGACAAAAGTGGCAAATATTCCCAAAGTCTCTAAGGTTAAACAGTTCAGTTTCACATGAGAGATAAGCGAGTGCATATTTTCTCTACTGCAGGTCAGGATGACCGCCAGGTCACCACAGCTACTATCTTTCTCCTCTAGCGAATGTTTAGGGAACTACTACTGAGGAATGCACACCTGCTACATCCTTACTACAAAGCCGTCAGGAAAATGACTAACTAACAGTTATGCATGTTCAATCTACACACTAAACCATACTCCCCTCATATGGAGGGCAATCCCGACACGACTTGAGACTTGCATATTTTTAGTGGCTGACTTGCTGCCCTTGGTTCAGTCACATAACACATTCATCCAGAACTCTTACAATTTACTGGTCCCATGATGATCTGTCTCACGCCTAAAGTGTGGGCACATTTCTCAGGGGGAACAGCAAATGGGTTAGGCAATGGGCTTGAAGTCTGCTCAGCAACGTGTCCCTGCAACATATAGGAGTTTTCGAAAACTCTTCCTAAGAGCAGAAGGTAGGACTCATGTCTGGAGTGCAGGGCGCGTATCTCAGAGGGGAACAGAAAATGTATTAGGCAACGGTTTTGAGGAAGAAGAATCCTTCCTTCTAAATTTCTTGAAGCTTCAAGTCATGGGGAATAAGAAGGATCCAATTCCCCACTTCTGAAAAGCCTCCAGCTTTGCAAATGGGAACTAAGAAGGATCCTATTCTCCACTTCCAAAGCTGCAGATGGCAAATCACAAAAGTAGAGGATCAACTCTGCTTAAACTGTTAAAACTGACTTTCTACTCTGTCCAGAAATTCTGGAATACAGGTTGGGGTATAAAGTTGGCTCCCAGACTTGAGACTTGACTCGAGACTTGGAGTAAAAGACTTAAATACATCACTGCCAAAATGAAAGTTTCCTTCATTCCTCTAATTTCCAGCATCACAGTAACTTAAAACTTCACTTGAGCATTTAGAAGTACAGTTGAAGCATCTGAAGCAAAGGGGCAGGCAAAGCAACCCAGGGAATACAAACACAGGAAATAAAGAGTTCTAGGTGTGAATGGTTTTCAGTGTCTTGCTCTCCGCAATGCTAGAATTTTGGATTCCAAGTCCAGGAATTGAGGAGACCACCTCCACAAATGGGACATACTTCCCGAGAAAGGGTATGTGCATAGCTTAGAAGTAATCCTGGATCCTTCTCTGTCGCTGGAGGTCCAGACTGATTCTGTGGCTTGAGTTGCTCCTGGCAGTTTCGAATGGCCCACCAGCTACAGCTGTTCCTGGACTGGTGTTCATGTACCAGCAACATCCAAGCCAGACTTCCACAGTGTCCTCTACAGGGGGCTGTCCTTGAAGGTGGCAAGGCTGCAGCTAGAACAATATACAGCGCCTAGATTGCTGACAAGCCAGTGTGGTGCAGTGGTTTGAACATTGGATTACAACCCTGGAGACCGGGTTCAATTCCCGGCTTGCCGATGGAAACCCACTGGGTGACCTTGGGTGTGTCACATACTTTCAGCTCCCCAAATAATCCCATGATAGGATTGCCTTAGGGTTGCCGTAAGTTAGAAATGACTTGAAGCCATGCAAAAACAACAAAGATTGCTGACAAGAACATAGTAGACCAGGGAGAGAAATTTGTGACTCTCTCTACATATTTTAGGACTACAGCTCTCAGCCTTCTTCATCCTTGGCTATTCTGGGTAGGGCTAATGGGTGTTGCAGTCCATCTAGAGGACTGCCTTTGTCCTGATCCACCTCACAGAAACCTTGTAATTTGGGGTTTAAAATAATTGCATTGCCTGCCAAGATGCTTCCACTCAGAATCAAGGGGCTGCTGATGACATTTAAAGACTTAAATGGCCTGAAACATCACTACTAGGATTATACCTTCCTACAGTATTTATGCCATCGTGAGTACTAAGATTGGTCAGCAGCACTCTCTTCTACATCACACCAGTACAAACCATTGCATTCTACCCGGGAACATACAAGAAGATCGTCTCTGTGATGGCACCACAGTTGTGGAACATGCTCCTCTAAGAGGTATGACTGGTACTGACATTTTCATTTTCCTTTCAAGCTGAAATATGACTGTTTGCCAGAACTTTTGAGATGATCTTGGATTGACTGTACAGTTTTAAATTGGTATATGTTTTAGTCTGCTTTAACTTGTCTTATACTTCACTGCTTTTCTGTCTGTACCCCACCCTGGGGGCATACTGGGCCCTCCTTACCTGCAAGCTTCAGATCCTCAATTTTGAGCGACTGTGTCATGTCCTACACCTAGAATGGTGATGACATGAGCATGGGCACACTGAAGCATCCATGTGCACATCACCACCGTTGAATATAATGGGACACGAGCATTTGCCATTTCCAATATTTGCAGGCATTCCTGGAATAGAACTGTCTACACTTGATCTTAGCCAAAAGGCCAAGAATAGAACTGTCACATATACAGAGAGCTCACTGTACATGCTATAAGACAGAAGGAGTTACAAACATTTTAATTACTAAAATAAGTGTAGACCTCATATAGGCAATGTAAAATCCCATTCCACATTCCAGGAAAGGAGTCAGCATGGTGTAAAGGTTGGACTAGGCCTCCAGGAGAGTGTGCTTTGAATGTCCATGGAAACCCACCAGGCAAGTCAAATTCTCTCAGCCTCAAATTTGGAATTTGGAAGGCAGGATCCAGGCTCATTTGACACCATGTGAGAAGTAGACAGCTATCACAGAATCTGAGCTGCAAGAGACCACAAGGATCATCCAGTCCAACCTCCTTCTGCCATGCAGGAATACACCATCAAAGCATTCCCGACAGATGCCCATCCAGCCTCCGTTTCAAAACCTCCAAAGGAGACTCCACCACACTCCACCGAGGCAGCAGCATCTTCCACTGTCAAACTGCTCTGATTGTCAGGAAGTTCTTCCTAATGTTTAGATGGAATTTCTTTCCCTGAAGTTTGAACCCATTGCTCCATGTCCTGGTCTTCAGAGCAGCAGAAAAAAAGCTTGCTTGCTCCCTCTTCCACACGACACCCCTTCAAATATTTAAATATGGCAATCATCTTAACCTTCTCTTCTCGAGATTAAACATACCCAGATCCCTCAGCCACGCTTCACAGAACATGGTTTCCAGGCCTGCCACTAAAAGCATTACCTAAACCAGGGCTGAGAACTATTTTGGGTCATAAAACGCTTTTGAATTTCAAGTCTCTTGTAATTTACCAGCCTTACCACTGGCCCAGTTGTGTAGGGACAGGGAGGTGGTTCGCCCTGGGTGGCAATGTTTTGGGGGCGTTCTGGCCCATAGCCACGCCCCTGCATGCTCTGGCCACGCCCCCACGCACCGCAGCCACAACACCCATGCACAGTGGCCACACCCCTCATGCCATAGCCCCTCCCACCCAGCCAGCCCGCCACACACTCCATGCTCTGCCACTGCATTGGCCATATTGGCTAAGGATTCTGGGAGCTGAAGTCCAGCAACATCTGAGAGGCCCTGGCGTTCCTCACCCCTAAGCCAACTTCAAGGCAAGTCTGACATCTTGCTGCTTGAGAGCGAAAAAAAACAAGATGCTGACCTTCCCAACCCTCCTCCAAAAGCCAAACCAAACTGGCACTAACCCAACGCTCTACTGCAATAACTTGGTGCCATTTCCCAGGATCTGCCACTCGACGCATTCTGCCATATGACAAGGTTGGCCCTGCCGAACCTCACCAAACCGTCTTGATCTCACAGCCCTCGGAGTCATTTTCTCCGTTAAGTGTTCATTACAGCCCACAAACATATCTAGGATTTCAGAAGAGAGTGCAGCTTTAACCACAGGTCAACCCACATTCTGGTTTCAAGCACAGTCAGCCTTCTGCAGGTTTCACTCCGCAGGTTTCACTTCCACGGTTTTGATTATTTGCAAGTTTCTCCAACCACCGCCCCCCACCGCAAGGGCCTTTTCTAGGGGAGCCTTCCCTCTCGCCAGCCCCGATGAGGCCGCACAGCCCTTTAAAAAAACCACCCCTGGTCATCCTCCTCCCTCAGTTGCTACCTGGCCAGCAAAGGACAGATCGCAGCTCAATTTCATAGCACCACAAACCCTCTCTCAGTGCCCCACACACACCCGAGGAAGGAGAGGGGCGAGAGAGAGGAAGTATACGGCCACCATGCTGACTCACCACATTTCTTTCCGCTTTCCCTGACCTGGTTTGGACCCTCAGTGCCCACTGCTCTCACCTTGCCTCAGCCCCCTTCCCCCAAACACACACATACATTTTGTGATTTGCAGTTTTTCCACTTTGCAGAGGTCCTGTGCCCTAACCGTAGTGAATGTGAAGAGCCCATTACATTCTGCCCGCCCTCCAAAGAGCAGCCCCTGGGAGGTACATCATCTGAGAAGACAAGTGAGTTAAAATGTAATTTATTCCTTAAATAAAATTCCATACGTCATCTTGCATTTGGCACAGCAAAACAAAACCAAAAAAAGGGAAAGGGCAGAGATCCACATACATACACGCAAACAAAAGGGACATAAAATTTCAACAGGTTCCGTTGGGAGGGTAAGGGAAGAGCCTCCAGTGAGTTAGGACAGTATTTGATGCCCGGCACAGAGACACACACAGGGGAAAGAACAGCGGGGGGCATCCAGGAGGTCTTCAGCAATGAAACAAACAGGACAAGCCATAAAATGGAGCAAATCGTCAGCTAAGGCAGCATCTGGAACCAAAAAAACCTGTGGCAGAGGGCAAAGATGCAAAATGCTGATGTGTAACAGAGACCAGGGCCATTTTAGACAACACAGTTATAGTGTTATGATTCCACTGCAACCGCTACAGCAACAACAAAAGGAATCATGGGATTTGCAGTTTAGGAAGGGGTATTTAGAATTCCCAGCCAGAGAGCATCTCGCCAAACCACAGACCTCAGTGTTCCACAGGGTGCAACCATGGCAGTTAAACTGGGATACAGTCCTATAACTGCATGATGTGAAAGGTGAAATCTTCCTTTCCCAGTGATCAAGCAGACAAAAGCAACGTAGGTACCAAATTACATATACAGAGGGATCAAAAAATCCAAGGTCACAAAGTGGGCTTCCAACACCAAGCAAAAAGGCATACTGATGTGCCTCAGACTTTCATCTCACTGCTTTTTAAGAAGAAAGAAAGATGGAGTCTCGGGTGTGTAGATACAGGGAACAAGGGGAGGGATTACAACAACTATGCAAAATTTGGAGAGCAGGATACACCAATCTGCAAGGGATTTCAGGATAAAAACGTCTCAGATTTAAGGGGAGATGCAGAATAGGAAGAACATACAGTGAAAGCATCATAAATGAGCTGGGAGCACTGACAAAAAAATTTTCTTTTTCATTAGCAGGGACCTTTATGCCACCAGCCATGTACCCTGCAAGCTTCCCTGTTCCTTCTGAATATTACCTTCCTAGCAGCGATATACTGCTGTGAATGAGCCCTGCTGTGCTCCAGAGGATCTGGGAGTGGCTTGGTCTTGAAGGAGCAATTATGAGGCATCAGCTTTGCCAAAGACATGTTCTCTGGGGAGGTGGAAACCATTAAAAACTGGTTT
This sequence comes from Iguana delicatissima, assembly GCA_948472985.1. NCBI lineage: Eukaryota > Metazoa > Chordata > Lepidosauria > Squamata > Iguanidae > Iguana > Iguana delicatissima. Next base: position 184,319 of record CAOKZL010001182.1, on the reverse strand, counting down.
GTTGGTATCGATCAACATAGCTGCTTGCATTTTTGGACTCTCTTTGGGGTGTGGGCCTCTGGGAACCCTTCTGATGGGGGCCTGCTCTCCAAAATTACCACCATACCACCATGCCTGTTCAAAGCACTACAACAACCATCTGGCTACTAAGTAAATATGCTATGGGGATTAAGACAGTTGGACTAGGATGCTGGCAACCTGATTTCAAATCCACATGACCAAGAAGCTCAAAGAACTTTGGGGCAGCTGCAATCTTTCATTCCATCCTACCTCATAGGGTTGTAGTGAGGATGAAAACAAGAAAAAGAACTATGTAGGCCGCTTTGGGCTCCCTGGAGCAAAGACGGGATATAAAAGCAACAGATGATTATAATAAAATTGGTAAGAAACCCAATTTTTAAAAACACATGAGTGCAAGGAATGGAGAGGGAAAAAATATCCTTCAATAACGGAAGGAAGAAATAGTCACCAGCTACCTTAAAAACGGAAAATCTGCCAGTCAAAATAGGATGTTACGGACAAAATTCAGAAATACACAGAGTGGGGCATACATGAGGCTGAGAGCCTCCCACCCCATGGGCTTTGCGGGGGGGGAATATAGAAGCAACACAGCTGGCTTGAGGCAGCCACAGAAATAGCCCACAGCATCTAAAAGAAATTGATCTGGTGGTGTAAACAAGGGTATGACGCACTGCCCCAAAATAACATACAGTGCTCCCTCTGTTTATGCAGGAGTTAAGTTCCAAAAGTGGAATCCCCCAGAGAAATATTATGCATAAAACAAAAAACACGACTGCACCGTCTCCTTATTATCAATGGACACAACATGCATGCCCACTGACGATAACGACACGAGGCTTTGCGCGACCCCCCATCCTTGTGTGCTGAGCTTGCGCCAGCAGAAGGCGCACTGTAATAGTCCTTACTCCTGTTCCTTGCTGCTCACAAGGCTACTGGCTATGTGAGCCAGCACTGCTCCTCCCCCACCGGCCAGCACCGGCAAAAAAAAGCCTCACCAAACAGAAGGAAGGAAGGGAAAGCCAAACAGGTTTTGGAAACGAGCCGTTATTAATGCAACCTTCCAAACAGTGCAAGAAACAGCAAGCACATCTTTCCTCCCTCTAACCCCTGAGGGAACTAGAGAGGCTCTTCGGCTACTCTGCAGCTGGAACAGAAAGAAATATCTCAACCTACTTCAGAAGCTGAGAAGGCGGAGGGAAAAGTGGTGCAAGGAAACCGTTTCCCCATCCTTATCGAGCAAACAGGGCAAGGGAAGTCAGACTGCCAGCTTCTTTCAGAACAGGACGGCTACATCTGTAAACTGGTCTGCTCAACAGGCAGATATTCAACAGATGCCTGCTCTCTATGCAAATGCATTCCTGTGCCAAACCCCCCTAAAGAGGCTAGCAGATTTTTTCCACCCAGCAGATGTTAAGAGGCCAAGGAGCAGAAGCCAGGAAAAGAGGAGCGTGAGAGATGGCAGGTAGGCCCAAGGGCTCTGGGGTGCTGCTCGAGCAAAGCTGGGTGACACAGCAAACACGGAAGGGTGGCGCAAAGTAGGGAAGCACAATGACGCCCCACGCCAGCCCCCACCTGGGCCAAAGAAGGGAAACTGGCCCGTGAGCACGAAGAGGCCGCACGCAGCAAAAGAAGAGTCAATCACAGCAAGGCGTACAAGAGGGGCCTCCATTTTCTGCAGCTCCTTTCTTGCATGGGGGGGAGTCAGCCTCCCATCTTCTGCCCCTTTGTTCTGGGGAGGAGAGAGAAAAGCTTTCACAGAAGGAAGTGGCGGGGTTGGAATGAGGCAGCAGTGCCAAATCTCATGCTGAACCGGTGCGTGGGGAGGGGGCAGCGCGGTTAAGTTAAGGAGAGCAGGAGTGAGCACAGCCTTCTAAAATCAACACACATGAAGGACTTCCGATAAGAGAACAGAAGTGCAACTCAGTTCTTCTTCTTCTTTTTCCTAAGTTGAAGCTGCCCCCCACCCTATGGAAACAGGCCTGAAGAAAAGCAGGGGTGGTATCCATTGCAGAGGCCCTGGTTTTTACGAGGCTCGGAAGGCGTTGCTCGCTGCCCCCGCAGCTGCGTTGGCGGCCGCTGTGCGCACCGTTTGGTTGGAAAAACGCCGGCGGCAAACTCCTCCTGAGCTTTCTGGAAGCTGGCACCCGTGCGACGGTAGAGAGAGTGAATCTGGGGGAGAAAAAAGACAGAGGGAAAACTGTACAGTCCGCCTTCTACCTTCACAAATTCGGTATTCATGAATTTGAATATTTTGCAGGCTAGTCTATTTTATTTATTTACTTTATCTGTGTTTTTAAAAATCTCACTGTATTTGCCCCACCGTGGAAAAAATACAGTATGTTTTCCCTAGAAATCTCTAGGTCCTCCAGTGCTATGGACCACAATCACCAGATTCCTAGAGAGAGCACTTCTCTAAGCATTGCTACTTTCTCCAGCATGCTGTATCGCCCATTCCACTGGAAGCGGACAACAGAATCACGCCGAAGAACCTACCGATTCCTAGATAAGTGTCTTCAGGTAAGATGATGGTGGTGATGATGATGTTTGTGACTTTTATTTTTATTTGCCAGGGATTTAGGCCATTTCTGCACTACACTGTTATACTGTTATTACTCCACTTTCAACATCTTGTGAAATTCTGGGGTTTGTAGTTTACTGACAATTCTAAATGCTCCTCCCTACGCTGCAAACCCCAGTATTCCATAAATGTTGAAAGTGAAATAATAGCACTATAACTGTGCAGTGTGGAAATGGCCTTAGAATCATAGAGTAATAGAGCTGGAAGAGACCCCAGGGGCCACCCAGTCCAACCCTGTTCTGCCATGCAGGAACCCCCATGAAAGCATTCCCAGCAGATGTCCATCCAGCCTCTGCTTAAAAACCTCCAAAGAAGGAGACTCCACCACACTCCATGGAGGCAGCAGATTCCACTGCCAGACAGCTCTAACCGTCAGGAAGTTCTTCCTGAGGTTCAGGTGGAATCTCCTTTCCTGCAGCTTGAATCCATTGTTCCTTGCCCTGGTGCCCCTAACCCCCTCAAAAGCTGACTGCAGTGAGGGCAGGGATGGTGAAAGCGTGCCCTGGAGGCCATACGTGGGCTGCAAACCCCGATTTCACGGCTCACAAGGCCCCTGTGAAGCCCTCAAAACCTCTTGACCTTCCAAAATGATTCTTTAAAACTGGATAGATTGGATGAAATGGTCTCCAGAGTCATAGGCCAACACTCAAACCACTAGACTGTGCTCACTCTCACCTTTGGTTTCTAGTGACCCATATTTATAAATACTGAGTAAAAGAAAGGAGACACAAAGACTGCCAGGCACTGCTCCTCTCTGGCACTCATTTTGCCCAGAAGTCCCTTCTGATACCTCTTGTTACCACCGTGAACTGGCCTGGCCTTTGGTAACCTTTAGATATCATTTTGATATCATAATTCGGCCCTGCTCTGCCACCAGCCAAGTGTTTGTGAGGCCACTGAACAAGCGCGAAGCTAGGCATGGCTATTATCTGCTGAGTCACATTTGTTTACACCAAGGCAAGATCTGAAACTGCCAGATCTGCTTTAGGGGACCTCCCGAAACAAACACCTTCATTATTAAAACAAAGAGACCTCTGCCCCGAGCAGGCACCCTGGCGAGCTGAGTGCTTAACGGCCAAGCTAGCCGCATCTACATACTGGCCATACTATTGTCAATTCGGACCACAACTCAATCATGTAAATTCTGACCTTTCAGAGACATTGTCTCCAGTCCAAAACTCATTGTTTTGCCCAAGACGAGACTAGCCCACGGTCATTCCTTCTCCCATAAAAACCCCCAGTTCCGAGAGCTCCTCGGATCGCTTTGGACTTCCATCCAGCCTTGCTGCCGCTCTGTTCAGCGAATTCCCCTCGGCTGCTGTGCTGAGTTTCCTTCCCTCCATTGGACTTCTCCAGCACTGCGAGATAGGTGACGTATCACCCATTCCCCCACAACTCTTATTTCCTATTTCTTAGTTAGCTGTGAGGTTGTGTTTTTCTTAATATTTGCTATCTGTTTAATAAATATTATTGCTAGTTTAAAACTGTCTGACTGCTCACTGACCTGAACCTGCATACATAGGGTAAAAGATTCCCGCTAGGTTACCCTGCCTGTCACTAGCCAAGAGAGTGCTCCTGCTAATTTCCCCATCTTGGTTGTGTTTGTTTGGTAGTTTGGGTGTCCCCAAGTCACAGGGTAACACTCTTTCTTCCTATTCAGTGGCTCTCAGCCTCTCCCTCAGCTCTGGCTCTATTTTTCCCCTTTATAAGAATATGCAAGCATTCATCCACGAGGAATCAGCTGTTGGTTTTCATGAGGTGAGTGGGCACGGGGGAAGGAAAAGGAGGCCAAAAGCCTGGAGGAGAGCCAGCCTGCCGCCTTTGTACTCACTCGCTTCAGCATGATAATACCCAGTCCGGCTACAGCCGTAAAGAGGGTGGCTACCAGCATCATGAGGATGGCCACACCAGTGTTCTGCTTCAGCGCTGTGAGACTCGCAATCCAACCACTGCAACAAGGGATGGAAGGGATGGATGGGAAAAAGCACACTGTTGAGTGTCCAGAAGCTATAACTTGCATATCAGTCTAGCAATTCTATCTCAGGCCAGAAGAAGAGGTGTTTTTATTAGTTTTGATGCTAACCATACAACAAGCTTTCGAAAAACAAAGCAGAAATACAGCACAAAACAATACAATTGTCAATTTCCCATTTATGAACTTCCCCAATTCTGGTGTATCTAAAGCCAAATAGACTCTAACATAACCTCTAAACTCTTACGGACCATTGGCTACCCCTAATCTCTCAGCACGATAACTGACGAGGCCCCCATCTCCTTTCCAAGTAATTACAAACATCTCCCCATTCGTCCTGATATCTATTCAGAGATTTGTCTTTTAACAATGTAGAGAGTTTGTCAACTCATATATCTCATACAACCAATCATCTATTTCTGGCACTTTCTCTTTTTTCCGCTCTCTGGCAAATAATAATCTGGCTTCGGTTATCAAATATAAGATTTTTCTATTTTGCTTCCCAATGTATCCTTCAATCAGCTCAACCATATTCAACACATAACACTCACGTGGCATGGGAAAATTTATGTTTACCATTTTCAAAATTTCTAAAATGAATGCTTTTCCAAAATATTTGAGTTTACAATCCCACCAACAATGGAAAAATGTCCCTCTTTCAGCCTCACATTTCCAGCACTTCTCATTATTTCCTTTATAAATCTTTCCAAGTTTTGTCGGTGTTAGATAGTATCTATTAAACATTTTATAATAATTTTCTTTAAACATTTGACATCTCGTTTTTCCATGTTTGTTCCCAGTTTTGTAGTTCGATAGGATGCCCAATATTCTGAGCCCATTTAACCATCATACTTTTAATCGCCTCCTGCTCTAGATCTCATTTTAATAACAATTTATACATTTTTGATGTTAACTGTTTATCTCCTCCCTCCAAAATAACATCAAGATCTGTCTTTTCAGACAGATTTATCTTCCCCCCTGCAATTTCAATTAAATCTAGAGAGCAAATATACATATAGGAACCATGCACAAACAAACCGCTCTTCCAGGAGTTCCTTTCTTTTCTCAAACATGAATTTACTATCTTCAGATTTTACCAATTCTTTGTAAGTCTGCCACCTCTGAAATCTGAGCTCATCTTGGTGAAAAGCTTCTATGGGAGATATCCACAGAGGCAGTCTGGGGCATAAGCGATCTTTAAACTTTTTCCATGTAAAATATAAAGTTTTTCTTAGATGATGTTTGAAAAATCCTTTTTGTGGTTGATTTTTTAAGTACCACAGATAGAAAGCAGGCCATTTTCAATACCTGCTCTTTCAAAGAGCAGAATTTTGCTGTTGTCTAATCTTATCCAGTCTGTAATCAAAAAGAAGAGTTTTTTCAAGAGTTTTTTCTTTTTTTAGAACAGCAAATTTACATCATATTTACATTCTGCTTCTGTGGATACCTGACAAAGCAGTTTAATATATAATAATTAAAGCAGTTTATATATTACTTGAAAAACAAAGAGCACCATCAAATTCATCCCAGGCTGAATGCTAACATTCCCTCCTCTACACAACCACAATTCCATCATTTTTCATGCATGTTGTGACAGCCCCTTACTTCTCCCAGATTTGGTGTGGCTGTTCCCCGTTCTGATAAAGCACGCCCGGTCTTTACCACGCAGCTCTGTCTTTCCCATTATAACGCCACCGTTGTGTAAAAAGGGTGAGGGTTTTCAATGTTTATTTTGAACCACTTAATGATTTTGTGGTAGTCTGCTGCATTACATTCTATATTGTACACAACTCACGTAGAGTCAGTGTTGACAAAGAATAAACTGTAGCATTTATTAAGACAATAATAAGAATAAAGTAGCATGTTTGACTTCAAATGCAAGTCAAAGTTGATCAATTTCCTGAGTGCGCTTTTTAGACAATATCACAGATAATTCCCCATTAAGTCCCTGTGGCCCCTTTCCAACGCTATAATTCTACATGCATTTTATCGACTGAGGTCCAATATCAACATAAAAGCCATTGCATGCAGGGGAAATAAAAAGTCACTGTCATTTGCACCATCATGTTTCAGTTACTTAACACACAACAAAAAAAATTAAACCCCTGTACTAAGCAGACAACAAGTGGCCATCTACACTCTCAAAATATTTCTGCTTATCCAGAATGTTGATTCTGCTTGCATTTTAAAAAAGCAGTTTCAATGACAGCCCTTTTTAACCTGCCTTCTATTTTTTTTTTAAGAAGTCAAATCAACATGATGACAAATTTGTTTGTAGCTTCTTCAGTGAGGTTTCTTTTCCCCTGATCTCTGTATTCTTTGGAGAGCCATAAATGGTAGATACATTTTTCCACTTCTTCTGAATTAAAAGAAAAGAAAAGAAAAGAAAAGAAAAGAAAAGAAAAGAAAAGAAAAGAAAAGAAAAGAAAAGAAAAGAAAAGCATATCTGATTTTCACTGTTAATGTTATTTAGCTCCCAGAAGCACTGCAACAGTGCTGGAATGGAATCTCAGAGATATAAAAGCTTCTCTCAGCCTACAATCTGGGAGTGATACTAAATAATTAAGTTCACACCCCAACTCACTAAGAGGAAGCCTACAAACCACAAGACAGTATTACACCTGATCACTACATTTCTATTCTCTCAAGCCTTCATTTCTTGGATTTCTATTTTTGTTCAGAATGAGACATCTGAAAGATCACTGAAAGACCAGCAAATGCTCTGGCATGCCTAGTCTGCAGTGTATCATTTCACCTTCTAAGAAATTGCCTGAAGCAGCTTATACACTATTCTCCTGCTATCATCAAACTGCAACTACCATCAGCCCCAGCCAGCAACAACCAAATGTGAGGAGTGATGGGATTTACAGTACCAGGATATCTAAAATAGAGTGGTTCTCAAACTTTACTTTACTGCAGACCCCCCTGAAATATCTTTTCTTGCCGTGAACCATCAGGACTCAACTCGAGGTGGCTTCCACCTGCTGGAAAGGAGATTCCACGTGAACCTCAGGGAGAACTTCCTGACGGTCAGGGCTGTCCGGCAGTGGAAGATGCTGCCTCAGTGGAGTGTGGTGGAGTCTCCTTCCTTGGAGGTTTTTAAGCAGAGGCTGGATGGCCATCTGTTGGGAGGGCTTTGATGTGGGTCTCTGTATGGCAGAATGGGGTTGGACTGGATGGCCCCTGGGGTCTCATCCAACTCTGTGATTCTCTGATTCTATGGTAGCAAGAAATATCACGTGGTTTATCTCAGCCACTCAGAGTCATTCACTTGCGTGCCTTCACCATGTGCAGAAGTAGCAAGTGCTGGGTACACTGTCCACTTTCAGTTTCATAACTTCTGAATGGTTTAAGATATTGCAAAGAAACTTTGTACAAATGTCTTGCCAGCAAAAGACTCCTGCTCTTTGAGATCTATGCATGACCGTCCATCTGCCCATCTTCCTTCCCTCTTATCTTAACTTTAAAAGCTCATAACACTTCTTCAAGCCTTCATGGACCCCCTGTGACAACATTGCAGCCTCTCCCCCAGGAGTCCACAGACTGCAGGTTAAGAACTGTTCATCTAGAGCAGTGGTTCTCAAACCCCCAGATGTTTGTGGACTTCAGCTCCCAGAAGCCCCAGCCCCTATGGTCAATGCTCAGGGCTTCTGGGAGCTGAAGTCCAAAAACATCTGGGGGTTTCAGAACCACTGATCTAGAGGGTCGCGAGTTGCCCACCCCAGCATAAAAGAATTCCTCTGCTCTGCAGGAATACACCATCAAAGCATTCCCGACAGGTAGCCATCCAGCCTCTGTTTAAAAACCTCCAAAGAAGGAGACTCCACCAGACCCCACAGAGGCAGTGTATTCCACTGTCAAACTGCTCTTACTGTCAGGAAGTTCTTCCTAATGTTTAAAGGGAATCTCTTCTCTTGACATTTGAAGCCACTGCTCTGCGTCCTAGTCTCTGGAGCAGCAGAAAACAGGCTTGCTCCATCTTCCATATGACATCCCTTCAAATAATTAAACACACCTATCATGTCACCTCTCAATGTTCTCCTCTCCAGGCTAAACATCCTTAGCTCCCTAAGTCGCTTCTCACAGGGCATTGTTTCCAGGCCTTCTACCATTTTGGTTGCCTTCCTCTAGAAATGTTCCAACTTTTCAAAATCCTTCCTGGACCGTGGTGCCCAGGACTGGGCACAGTATTCCAGGTGGGGTCTCACCAAATCAGAATAGAACGGTACAATCACTTCCCTTGACCTAGACACTATACTCCTATTGATGCAGCCCAGAATCGCATTGGCTTTTTTAGCTGCCACATCACACTGCTGACTCATGTTCAGCTTGTAGTCTACAAGTACTATGATCAAGCCAGGTGTCACCCATCTTATATCTGTGCATTTCATTTTTTTTTTCCTGCCCAAGTGTAGTACTTTATATTCCTGCCTGTTGAAATTCATTTTGTCTTCATCTCATCTCCTTCTGTCCCATGCCTGCTAGGATCTGAGGGAACTGGCCTAATATATAGGCATACTAGCCTTCCCATGTCAGGAAGCTTCTTCATTTTTTTTTTAAATAAATATCTTCATTGATTTTCATTACATTCACACAGATTGGATAAACAGATTGGGATTTGAAAAAGAAAGGGGGAAAAAGGGGAGGAAGGAAGAGAAAAGGAGAGAAAGAAAGAAACGAACAAACAATACATACATAATAACTTCCCCTCAGGTAGAGTTACAGATTGAATATTATCATTCTTATTATATTACCTTAGTCTTCTTTCTTACTTTGTTTGTTTGAACTTTTCTTTGTTAACAGTTATCTAATTACTTAATTATCTAATTCAGAGTCTTGGCAGAACTTTCTTATAATTACTCACATATGTTTCTAACTTTATCACAGAAGATTCTAATTTCCTACTATCTATTTCTTATCTCCCTTATTAAGTTTATCCAGTTTTATCCACAAAAATAATATTCGTTATACAACTTGATCACATTTAACTCTCACGTTTCTTTTTGCGTTACCCTTTGTCAGTAATTCAGGAAAGGTTGCAATGTTTGAAGAAATCTGTGGTTTGGGTTATTATCCAAAAGGTAGGTGAGCCTATCCATTTCCACTACTTCTATTAATTTTTCCATCCATTCTTCTTTTGATGGGGTTAAAGCCTTCTGACAATATCTTGCATATACAATCCTAGTGGTAGTGGTCATATACCAGATTGGCCTTTCTTTGTTCTCCCTCCGGGCCAAGTTTGATTCAAATATTCCCAGTATCAATAAAGATATTTATTTAAACAAGGAAAAACAGGAAGCTTCTTCATGACAAAGAAGGTGATTCTCTTATGGTAATGAATAATGAGAGCTTTCACAGGAAGAAACAGTACACACTGAGCGGCTCAAGCATACAGAGGCAATCCATACCTACTGAGACGGTCAGATTGAAAATACATTTGGCTCAGTTTAAGAATCATTATGCAGAGGATTCAGATGGAGCTACAATGGAGGAACGCTACAATCATTACCTTCCAACTGAAGAACTGCATGCGAGAATATATAGATTTCTCCTGCCCCCCATCCTTAATTTAAAAAATTGCTGGGCCCGTTATTCCAGGTGGGGTCTGACCAAAGCAGAACAGAGCGGTACTATAACTTCCCTTGACCTGGACACCAGACTCCTATTGATCCAGCATTTGACCAACTTGGTTGCCCTTGGTTGTATTCCAGGTGGGCTCTGACCAAAGCATCTGAGGAACATACACATAAGAAACATCCACAAAAAACAAACAAGACATCAATACAAGGATTGCCCCTACCTGAACCCCCAACCTGGAATGCCGATGGCCTGAAGAACGTAAATCACATCCTGTGCAAAGAAGATGAAGAAAAAGACGAAGAAGTTGAACGAGCTGTCACTCCTACAAGAGAGGAAGAAAGTACAGAGCCATTTAGTGTCTCCTGTTCCACAAACTCTACCCACTCCGCTATTCTTACAAGATTATGGCCTCTTCTGGTTCTGGCCCCAACTGCAAAACTGTTATGGTGGGGTGAATCTGCAAACACACTGGATCCAGAAGCCAATTTTTCTCCCCTGGGACCATCCACAGACTCCACAGACCAGAGCTTTCTAAGCTTTTCATGTTGGTGACACACTTGTAGACGTGCATCATTTTGTTACACAGTAATTCAGTTTTACTAGCAAACCGGAGGTTAAACTAACTCCTTATAAGAGATATGGACATATACACAGAATCATAGAAATGTAGATTTGGACGAGACCCCAGGGGCCATCCAGTCCAACCCCCTGCCATGCAGGAACACCCTCAAAGCACTCCTGACAGATGGCCATCCAGCCTCTGCTTAAAAACCTCCAAAGAAGGAGACTCCACTACACTCCGAGGCAGCAGGTTCCACTGCCAGACAGCCCTGACCGTCAGGAAGTTCTTCTGAAGGCTCAGGTGGAATCTCCCTCCTGCAGCTTGAATCCATTGCTCCTTGTCCTGGTCTCTGGAGCCTACAGTCTTGGAAAGGTATGTTATTATTTATAAATCATATATTTTTAAAAATATATGAAAGGTTTTCATGAAATACATAAATTTTAATAATGAAATGTATGGGGACACAGCATCTCTCATGAAAACCTTTCATATATATTTTTTTAAATATATGATTTATAAATAATAACCTACATTTCCAAGATTATAGGCAGCACACTTACACACGTCAGGCAACACACTAACGTGTCACAGCACACTGTTTGGAAAAGCCCTGCCATAGACTATTAAAAAATAAACCGAAGACCCAAAGCAGAACTGCAAGTCCAGTTCAGGGTTAAAAAAACAGAAATGCTTGTCAAGCAACCAGGAAATGAGCAATATCTGCTGAAATCCCCTCTTCTACACAACCATTAAAGGCACAGGAGCTCTCTTCAGTTTACGCTCTGGAAATCTTATTGCTCCTGGAGGCTTCCAGGAGAAGTAATTCACATTTCTGGGGGCAAAACAAGGGTGATCCAGGGAATTTGGGGAGCAGGTTGAGTGCTGTAAAAGCAGTCTAGGAGGCTCACCTATTTTCTGTCCCTAGGTTAGCAGGAAGACTTAGGCCTAAATGCAATTACTTGTTTCCATCAGTCAGACTCACTGAATCATGTGCTAAATGCTCAATTAACACTGATGGAACTCTGATTCAATGGTTCTACTCCAATTAGGATTGCAACTGAACTTCGGCCATGAACAAGAACCTCAAATCCAACAAAGGATCCATCTCAATGAACCCATATGATGTGGACAGTAGAGAAGCTGCTCCAACACCCATGTCTCTTCTACGCCCTTCCCTCAGTTGACACTCCGCCAGATATGTTGGACTACAACTCCCAGTACCCATTATTTTAGTGCAGGGCTTTCCAAACGGTGTGCCATGACACGTTAGCGTGTCGCCTGAAGCGTGTAGGTGTGTCGCCTACAATCTTGGAAAGGTATGTTATTATTTATAAATCATATATTTTTAAAAATATATGAAAGGTTTTCATGAGATATGTTGTGTCCCCATACATTTTGTTATTACAATTTATGTCTGTGTCTGTATCTCTTATAAGGGGTTAATTTAACCTCCAGTTTACTAGTAAAACTGAACGATTAATTTTTACCTCAGTTTTATGGAAAATTAATATCATAGGAAAATTTTTATTAACACTTAAGTATTTCCAATGAGCTAAAGTTTTACTTAAAGGTGTAAGAATGATTAGATAATATACCTTAATACAGTCATTTTTAGATCAAATCAAGGGAATTACCAAAATTGAAGGAAGAGAAATAAGTTATATATGATCTAATCAAAAGCAGAAGCCAAATAAGAAATAAGGAAATACCCTATACTTCTGAAGATAGGAGTTGATAGATGACTAAATCAGGGATTTAGGAATTATACTGTACACTATGTTTTTTAGTATGTAATGTATTGGATTGAAATTGTATCACGATATGTTTAAATCCTGATCATGGTTTGTTTTTTATGAATGGGCCAACCGAATCCTCAAATCCTCAGCAAGGGTTTGAGATTCGCGAATCTGAATCCCTGTGCCAAAATGGGCAAACCGAATCTTTCGAATCCACCAACCAGACAGTTTGTTGGAAACCAGGACGCCTGAAAACCTGGGTGACCAAACACACAAAGGGAGATGGCAAGTAGGTGAGTTTTTCCCTTGGAGTAATAACAGCCTTTGCTAACAATTTCAGAAATTACATCTGGGGTTGTATTCTAAAAAATAAGAATCACTGTCCAGAACTGATACAGAATTGGGGGCAAATCAGAAATCTGCAAAGGACCAGATATATATACATATTTAAATTGAGCATTTAAGTTCAGCACTCGACTGGAAGGTACAGTCTTGAGATTTCAAGGACAGCTGAGAGATTCCTTTGCATCGCTCCCTTGCAAAGCTCTTTCATACACAGTTCTGGGGTTCGTAAGTTTTATAAAGTGTCACAGCCTTCTTTGCCAAAGTGTGCTGGTGCATCATCAAGCTACAAAGCCCAGGATGCCATAAAGAGCTATGCAAAGAAAATCCAGTTTTGACCCGGATTATCTCTGTACTGTCATGGTCCTGTTTACACAGGCAGGAAAATGTGAGATTAATCCACATGTTCCTGCCTGTGTAGAAAGGGTCTTCATGTCATTTTCAATCTGGAGAGATCCTGAGGCAAAATTATGAGAATTGTCCTGGCCAGACTTCTTCAGAAGGAGGTTTGCCTTTGCCTAGGCTTTTGCTATGGCTGAGAAAGTGTGTTTTGCCCAAGATTATCCTTCTTTCCCTTGCTTTTTAAACCCTTTTTTAAAAAAGGATTCAAAAGATTCAAGATTCGTGGATTCCTAGAACCTTCCAGGGATTTGGAAAATTCTGGATTCGTCCCATCTCTAATTTTTTTTCCTTCCAGATTTTAACTTACATGGTTAAACTCTCTCTCTCTCTATGTGTGTGCGTGCGTGCGTGTGTGTGTGTGTGTCTATAAATATAAAAATAAATAAATATGGGGTTAATTTAACCTCCATTTTGCTAGGAAACTGAATTACTGTGTCGCAAAATGATGCATGCTTAAAAAGTGTGAGTTTGGAAAGCTCTCTTCTAGCGACTGGTCTACAGGGTACCTGAAGGCCTTGTACATCGGCCGATACCAGCACAAGAAAGAGCATGGGGTGAAGATCAAGGCCCACAGGATGGAGAGGCCAAAGCCGGAGGCACCCGACGCGTCCACACAGAACCAGGCTAGTGACGCCAGGAAGTTGAAGAAGAGGGTCACAATGCTGGCTGCAACACAAACACAGAGACAATGTGAGTTAGGCAAATCCTTAAAAAGAAAATGATTAGTGTTCAGAATTTCCAGCCAGAGAGCTCTAGGGATTCCCCAAATTACATACCCTCGGATTCCACAGGATGCAGCCATGACAGTTTGAGTGGAATAATAGTGCTACTGTGGGCCCTCCCCTTTAGCGGGTTCAGCACTCGCGGATTTGATTATTCGCCAGCTGTTTTATTTAATTTACTTATTAAAAAAATTCTTTGCCACAGAAAAAAGAAGTATGTTCTCTCCAGGTTCCCTAGCATGGTTCTATGGTCCAATTCCACCTGAAGCAGACCACAGAATCGCACTAGAGGACTTAGAGATTCCTAGACAGACCACTTCTCTAGGCATTGCCAGCTCCTCCAGTGTGACTCTATGGCCCACTTCCGCTAAAAGATGGCCACAGAATCATGTTAGAGGACCTAGAGATTCCTAGAAAAGTGTTCTCAGGTTAAAAAAAAGATGGTGCTCATGATTCTTATTTTTATTTGCATTTTTTCCACCTTTGCAGGGATCTTGCAACCCTAACCCCTGCAAAAGTGGAAATCTCACTGCATAATTGTGTAGTATGAATGGCCTGCCTGGTCTGTTCTACACTGAGTGGCAATGGTTCTCCAAGATTTCAGGCAGGGGTCTTTTCCAGATGGCAGAGATTGAACCTGGAGCCTTCTGGACACGGAGCATGGGCACTCCCCTAGCTACCATCCTTCTGTTCAAGGGCTGACTTACCCATCCAGAGGTAGTACATGGTAGTGACAGTTTTCTGGGACTCCACCGGAATCTCAACTGGGATATCCTGGTAGAAACACGGCTTCACAGGACAGAATGAAGGCAGAGGGGGCCAATTGTTCAGTCTGGCTGCAAGACCAAAGTGGAGAAGGAAGGAGAAAGAGTGTCAAGTAAGGAGGTGGTATTTCTTGTTGTACCACTGCAAAAGCAGTAAATAATCTTCTTATGATATCACTGTCAAAGAATGCTGGGCCAAGCAGTCACAGCTGGCTACAGTAGGAAAGAGTTAAACTGGCTCACTGCGCTGCAAAAGCAACACCAGGTTGTGAATAACTCTCAGTCTCAGCCTGCCCCAAGGTCAGGCAGCTGGGCTAGAGACAGTAGCCTGTTGGATATGAGTTTGTTATGTCTTTACCTGTTGTCCGGTTTCACACAGGAACACAGCTGTGGTCCCATGAGTTCCCATGATGTTTTCCCATGTATTTTTGCCTACTTAATGTGCTTCCGAGAATGTCTTGCTTTGCTTGCTAGCCTGTACTTGCTTTTGAGCTTTCCATGCTGTGAACATGCCTTGAGCTGCCTTGCAGTGTTTTTCAACATGCTGCTCAATAAAGCTTTTTAGTATTTAGACTCTGGAAGCTGTGTGCTGGCTTTATTTTTTCCCTGGCTAGAAGATGGGGCTTTGCAGTGCCTTGCAACCCAGCCTGCTTGTGCGTTCAGCTTCTTTTACAGCTGACACCCCGTTTTCCTTGACAAGCACAAAGCTGGGCCATGTACATTTTGTGGGAGTGGAGTTATAGCCAATGTTTTTTTAAATTCACAGCTTCATCGTTTTCATGGAACTATTTATACCAGCTCAGTATTACAGCTAGCAAGTGTTGCTTTTTTTCTCCCCTGAGAATGCCACCCACACTGGAGTGTGTTATCTTTGGAGATAACCATTGCAGTCAGTTGCATCTGTAAGCAGACGACTGTCTACACTCTAGAAATTTTAGTCAAAAAATCGACCCAAAAACCTGGATCAACTTACCTGCAAGCCAAGGTAAGTACTGTACCTGAATGCTTATCAAAAAAAGAATCATCCCCTTCTCTGAGTAGAGTGGCAAAAGGCAAGATTTTAGTCCATCCCGGGAGAACCTAAAAGAAGGGCTAACCCCCTTTACCCTCTCCACTGTGGCACAACTTCTGGCCTTTTTGAATGCCCGGGTGGGAAAATGGCAGTGGTAACGGCAGCATTTTAGGGCTTCCCTTGAAAGGCGCACCAAAAGAGTAGAAGGGCCAAGCGTATTTTTTAGGTTCTCCTGGAAACAGACTAAGCTCCCACTTTTCACTCTTCTACTCAGAGAAGGGATGGTTCCTGTTTTGATAAAAAGTTAATATTGCACCTTAACTTTTATCAAAAAAAAAAAGCATCCTCTTCTTTGAGTGGCAAAAGGCGCTTTCTGAATGCCTGGGTGGAAAAATACTGGCAGCATCAGTCACAGTTAGTGGTCCCCTTGTGGCAGCACTGGCGCTCTCCCCTCTCCACGAACTCACCCTCGACTTATCCACAGGTCGTATCAAAATCCATAATTTTGGCCTCAAAACCTGCCTTCGACTTATACGTGAAATCGACTTATACATGAGTTTATGGGAAACATTTCTGGTTGTTACTAGTGCAGACTATCTGTATGGGCTGTATCTTATTTTTTTTTGTAGCCACTGAAACAGGTACATCAAATAAGAGGAAATTTCTTACTGGAGAAAGACATGTTGTGAAATGACTACCTAACTCCCAGGGGTGGCCGTCTGCCAGCAATTCAAGATTTCCCTACAAGAAGTCACAGATTTTTTTTGCTTGTTCACAGCAGCTAAGCTGTTCGGCCTTCCATTTGGGATTGTTTGGTACAAGAAGCAACAAATTATAGAGTTTGCGTAAGTGCAAACTGTTCACATATCCTGTGCCGACTTCTTTTGTCTCCACATGTTCTGAGCGTTCTGTGTATTTTTTTACTCTCCTGCCAGAATTTGTGGAATTAATTTTGGTGGAGCTCCATGTACGTTTACCTTTTTGGGCTAATTTTTGACATTTCATTTGCTTCCGTATTTTTGTCTTCATGCTCTCTTGTTGTTTACTTTGGGTAGATATATTATTTGCATTGTATTTTGCTACTCATTCTATTATATCTGTTGCTGGGTTGTTGTTTTATATATATATTTGTTCATGAATTCGTGATGGTCTTTTCTGGTTTGTGACTCCAGAAAAGGGTCAGAAGGTTCTCATTTTCAGGAGACGCTCTACCTCAGAGATGGGGAACCCTGTAGAACAGAAGGACCAACTTCGGTCCCAGCACCCCTGCAGAAAAATCAGCCAAAGAACGGCCACAACTGGAAATTACTTCCAGTTTCAGTTATCTTCTGCCCATTTTCTGTGATCTGTAGAAGCATGGGGAGAAATTCTGACGTTATCTGCCACTCGTGGAGGCTTATAGTGGCAGCTTTAGACTCAAATTTGGGAACTTTTTTGGCCCCTCTTCTAATTTTCGGATGTTTTGAGGTTCAAGGACTCTGGAGGTCTACAGAAGAGACCCGTGGGAGCTACAACTTTGGTCATCACTGCTGTACCTGCTCCACCACCCAGGGCGGCATTCTGTAATTCTCTCTCCCTCCGGTCCAACTCCTCCGCTTTGCGATTCAGTTCCTCCTGGCGCTTCAAGAGCTCAGCTGTGGCTGCTGCTGTTGACTCCTAGAGAGCAAAGGAAGACAGAGATAACTGAAGGAGAGGGCTCAGTGGGTAACTTGCTTCCCCTCCATTCCGCAGGCTCTCCCAGAAGCGTTGTTCCCTTGGTCAGAGTGCTTTTCACTAAAGACACGGTGCCCCCTGCTGACAGTTCAAGGTATAACCATGCCATGCACTTCAATGCAGCTCTGGGATGTTCAACTAACTGCAAAGCATCCAAACACTGAACTGGAAACTTATTCACAGCCCTGCGAAAGAACTGTACATTTCTTCTAAAACCATAGTACTGAAGGGAAAATGAGAACATTATTACATTCGGCCCTCCACATCTGTGAGTTTAACATTCACGGATTTGATTACCCGTGAGTTTCTCGAACCCTTGCCCCCCCACCCCAACCTCAGGCACTTCTTCTCTGGGAGAATCTTCCTTTTCAACCACACCAATCAGGCTGTGCAGCCCGTTAAAAGCCTGCCTCTGGTCCCCTCCTCCACAAGCCACTGTTTGCAGCCCAATTTCTCAGCACCACAAACCCTCTCCCAATGCCTCCCACACCCAAGGAGGGAGGATGAGAGAGGGAAGTATAGGGCCACCCATCCCCTTCCCCTCTCCTTTTCCTGACCTGGTTTGGACCTTCCATTCCCCTCACCATGCCTTGGCCCCCTTCCCACAAATACACACACACACAGGGAGCTGGGGATGTTTAGTCCAAGAAGAGAAGGTTAAGAGGGGACATGATAGCCAGGTTTAAATATTCGAAGGAATGTCATGCCAAAGAGGGAGCGGGCTTGTTTTCTGCTGCTCCAGAGACTAGGACAAGGAGCAATGGATTCAAACTACAGGAAGAGAGATTCCACCTGAACCTCAGGAGGAACTTCCTGATGGTCAGAGCTGTCCGGCAGTGGAATCGGCTGCCTCAATGGAGCGTGGTGGAGTCTCCTTCTTTGGAGGTTTTTAAGCAGAGGCTGGGTTGCCATCTGTTGGGAACGCTTTGACGGGTGTTCCTGCATAGCAGGGGGCTGGACTGGATGGCCCCTGGGGTCTCTTCCAACTCTATGATTCTACAATTCTATAATTTTGATATTAGTGGTTTTTTCCACTTTTGCCAAGGTCCTGTGTCCTTAATCCTAGCAAATATGGATGGAAATAAGACACAGGAGAGAGGCTTCAATATAGAGCTAAGGAAAATTTGGACTTCATGATGTTTTGGCCTAAAGCTCTCATCAGCTCCACTCAGCATGGTCCAGGGTAAGAGATTACAGGAACCCAAAGGCACCAAAAATAGAGAATCAAATGTTTCCCAGCCCTATTCCAGTTAGACTCAGCAGAAGCAGTTTGATGGCCAGATTAAAAAAAATAGAAGTATTGGTGCTAAGTGCAATATGTACATGACATCAGCATCATTAAAAAAAAATCAAGCTTCTAGCCCTCAAGAATGGAACACCTTAGAAATGTATGGAAAGACAAATGGGGAAAATGTTTCTTTTAGAATTACAAATGACAAGCCCGAGCCATAAATCTATTTTTACATTACTTTTCTTCTTCATGAGTTTACTTCATTCTCTTTCTACTATTTATGCCTATATCTATCTTTCCTTGTCTGAATGTTAATTACATTAGATCTTCATATTAGATCTTCACACTGATATTTAGCATAAGAAATAGCACTCATAAAGATTAGGATTTTGTTCGGGTAAAATAATTATTGTTTTTCCAGGTCATATTAGTTACAGACAAGCATAAATTTTTCTTCTTCTTCTTCTTTTGAGTACAGTTAAATATTGAATAATATTGCAACTTTAGACTTACATTACTGATTCATATTACTGACTTATATTGTGATAAATCTATTGCATTTTATGGTTATATTGATTTATAATGATGGTTAGACTTAATAATTTTTTAAAAAAAAATTATTTGCAAAAAGGTAAATGTAGTTTTGCAAAAAAGTCATCACTTCCCATCTCAGAAGCAAAAGTTGGGAGGACAGAAGATGCAAGCTTCATTGCTCATTCCTGCCAGAATACACGTTACGTTTGCAAGCACTGAAAGACGAAGATAACTTGAATGTTTCACACTAGCCACAAAAGAACGGCTTTTTCTGATCATACACGGCTACATCCCTGCAAATTTCTGCTTTTGGTTTTCTAGCCAGTAATCCACTGGAGATGCTGAGAAATCCTTTTCTTTGCCGCTCAAAATACCTACATGCGCTTTCCCATTACCTGAGTGCTGTAAGAGCCGTAATTCCTGGGCTCCGTGGGGCTTGGTTTCTTGACCGGCTGCGAGGCAGGCGCTTGTGGCACGGAAGGGGCTGTCGGAGCTGAAGTTGGGGGTTCATATGAAGGGGGAGACTGCTGCAAGGGAGAAAGAAGAGAAAACTGAAAAAGCTGCCCTTTCGAAGAACAGTGCGGACAACTCAAAAAAGCACCGCATAGCCTCATACTACAACACCTACTCTAGGAAGATGGGCTCCTGGAACTCTCTGATATGGCAGCTTTAGGTAAATTAAAAATATTGTTATCGGACAAGACAACAAACCAATCTGAAGATGTATGGAAAATTAAATCGCCTCCAGCAAAACCAGCAAAACTGGGAGTGATGGACTAAATCATAAGTCTTCCAAAGAAATGTATAAAGATTAAAGGTGAACTGTATAAATAAAACTGAAGCTGATTAAAACATATTATAGAGAAAGGAACAAGGAGTAATTAAAATAAATAAAACATAAAATGGATGAAGCAGTACAGAAATATATAACAACATATAAATAAAGTTTGAAGGAAGATGGACATATAGAGGAGCACTCACACTCTGAGAGAAGAAAGTTAGTAGAGAAAACTAGAGAAAGAAAATTGTTTGATTGAAGGATATAAGACACCAGTATCAGGAATAATATTTATGTTATTGTAGTACTTGGAAATATAACATCAACATGATGGAGAGGTTTTATTTTCTTTTGTCCTTTTTTATTTCTTGTAATTTTTCTAAATGTTTTAGGAATTAAAAATTGTGACAACGTGTTTTATTAATCTGCCAATTTTGTTTTAATAAAAATAGCTTTAAAAAAAAGAAAAGAAAAAGGGGGCAAAAAACACTGAATAGCCTGACCTGGCATAAGGCAGCTTCCTATCCTGCCAGAAACAGGCCATTTCTCCACTAGACGGTTATAGTGCTATTATTCCATTTTCAACATCCTACGGAATCCTGGGGTTTGCAGTTTAGGGAGGGGCACTTCGACAACCTCAGTAAACGACAAACCCCAGAATTCCATAGGATGCTGAGAGTGGAATAGCAGCACTGTATTAATGTAGGGTGGAAATGGTCACAGAATCCCCATTGAAGAGAACCACATACCAAGAGTGGCATGTTTTCCATCACACCATGCCCAGACTGCCCCTGATTTTCAAGCCATTAAAACACAGCCTGTACATGCTTCTAGATCTCATGAAGGCAGGCATCCATTTTCAAAATGGGCAGACATAGATCCCAACAGAAACAGGCCAGCCCCTCTTAAAACAAGACTCCTGTAAGAACACAAGGGAAAAACCTGTGACACCCAGCATAGCAAACTCCACCTCTACTGGGAGACCAGCCGCCTTGGACACTCCTTGGACGGTAAGGCTGCAGCAATGGCTATTTCATCAATGACGACTTGAAAAAATCATCCCCCTGCTTTCTTTTTCCCATCTCTTCCTCTTTGTATGTCCTGTCTTTTAAGAGTTTTTCTTTGCCGCTATATTACTTGCCAAGCAAGGGTAGAGGCATTAGAGGAAGGGTTTATAGTTTCTGTTGTTTAATGCAACAATTAAAATTCAATTTTTTAAAATTAGGTATAAAGTGATTTCCCGATAGTAATTTCTAGAGTGAGGAGGAAATAACAGCAAGGAAATGACATCTGTCAAATATAATTATATGGATTAAATATCTTCCAAGTTCTATATTGAAGAATATAACTTTTTTATTCTATATAGAGTAGGCAAGATTTATATAGAGAGAGATATCTGCATATATATCATAATTTCCAGAATATGTATTATGTTTATTACATTATATATCATATATGTGTATTATATTATATATCATATATATCTCATATATCATCATAAAATACCTAGTACAGTTTCTAAAATATATATTCCATAATATATAATTTGGAAATCTAAAAAATCAATGATTTTTTTTAAATTGTAAAAGAGATACTGTATAATGTATAACTTGGAAATTTAAAGAAATTAATAATTTCTTAAAAGTAATTTCTCTCTCTCTCACACACACACACACACACAAGTTCCAGCACTTCCCATAGAGTGACACACTTACCCCTGGTTTGTCAAAGGGATTGTAGACATCCAGAGTGGCGTAGTCCGTAGTCGGCCTATGTTGGATGATCGCAGGGTCCTTAGGGAAAGAGGAAGTGAGATTTTAGAAGCAGGAACTTCAAGTGCTGTCATTCCTGGCTACCATTCACAGGAAACCAGACTTAGCTAAGTCATCATTTTAAAAAGAAAAAAAGAAAAAGTACACTCCAAAGCTATAGGAAAAGTAACATTTGTCATGGCAAAGTCCATGTCTCTAACACAGTGAGCCTGCTGGATCCGTGAGCTTGCAATCTGCAAATTTAACCCAGAGCAAATTCAAACATACACTGTATTGTACTTTTGAATACATGGTGGGGATGCCGACGTTTGCCTTGGAGGCTGCACGGTTTGTTCGCAAAGCAAAAGCGGGCATCTGATGCCATTTTTAATACAGGCTTATTGTATATACCTCACCTTATGCGGCTTCACAATCTCTTAGGCGTACACACTAAGACCATATTAAAAATGGTATAGGACTAGTGATTTTACTTGGAAAATGAATTAAGTAGATAATATGTAAGCGGAAAAGCAAGGAAATGAGATAAGTAAGCAAATACTATCATGACAAATGATTAGTAGCATCTAATAGTCATGGCGGAGCTTTCCAAACTTTTCACGTTGGTGACACACCTTTTTAGACATGCATCATTTTGAGACACAGTAATTCAGTTTTACTAGCAAACCGGAGGTTAACTAACCCCTTATAAGAGATACAGACACATACACAAATCGTAATAACAAAATGTATGGGGACATGACATATCCCATGAAAACCTTTCATATATTTTTAAAAATACATAGTTTATAAATAATAACATCACTTCCAAGATTGTAGGCGATACACCTACACACTTAAGGTGACACACTAATGTGCCGCGGCACACCATTTGGAAAGCCCTGAGTTATAGTATAAAAAGAACGATTTCATACTTAGGCATAACTCTTTAAATAGAATGGGCTGTCTGCAACAAGGCGGGAACCAATTCTTTTTAGCTCTTTGTAGTTATGGTATGATATGTTATTTTGAATTAAGTATTGTTAGGGTTTTTCCTTTAGTATTACTAGTACTGTTAATTTTTGTCTTAGTTATTTAAGTGCATTGTTATGTTTTCTCGCTCTTTTTTGTTGTTTGCTCTGTTTGTGTTTGATAAAATAATATTTTTATTTTAAAAAAAATGGCTGCCAAACACACCATCTTCCCTAACCTCGCAGACCCTATGCAAGCAGGTGTTCCTGCAAGCAGAGGAAACCAAGAACACAACACAAGTGGTGGCTGGAGTTTGTCAGCACTGCTGCCGCTGAGGCTCACAATATCTCTGCAAGCCTTGCGAGGCTGGCTTGAACGTGCACAATTTTTGGTATTTGCAAGAGGTCCTGGACCCAATCCCTCATGGATACGGCAGACCCACTGTATCCTCCTCAAAGAGGACTCTCCCCCACACTCAGACCCTTCAGCAGAGTAACTAGTCAACACGACACACGGGGGGTCTGCTTTGCTTGATATGCCCAAAATGTCCATCTGGTCTAGCAGCCCGTTTCTCATCACAGTCATCCAGACGATTCCAGGAAGCTACTCCAAGGGCCTTTCCGCACTAGACTGTTATAGTGCTATTATACCACTTCCAACATCCTATGGAATCTTGGGGTTCGCAGTTTAGCAAGGGATATTTAGAAACCTCCGCCAGAGAGCTCTTTGCCTCAGGAAAGTACAAACCCCAGAATTCTATTGGATGTTGAACGTGGAATCATAGCACTATCACAGTGTAGTGCGGAAAGGCCCCAAGACGATCCCACCAGTGGGAGGAAGGGAAATACAGTGAGCCCTCCACTTTCAAGTGGGTTGGGGTGCAAGACCCCCGCAACAGTGGAAAAAATGTGAATAAAAATCATGAATGCTTTTTTTTTTAATCGGAGAGCACTTCTCTAGGCATCTCTAAGTACTCCAGCGTGATTCTGTGGTCAATTTTCTGCAAAAGTGAGCCACAGAGTTATGCTGGAGGACCTCGCAAGGCCTAGAGAAGTGTTTCTCTAAGAACCTCTAGGTCCACCCACACAACTCTACGGTCTACTTTTGGCTAGCAAAGACGGAGGGCCATCTGTGTATACAAAAGCAGGGAAACCTCCATGTGATTTAAGGCATCTTAGAGGGCTAGATTTGGGGCTGGGTTCCCCATAAACCAAGAACCTCCAAGCTCAGGTTAGCCGCTGGCCTTTTCTTCTGCAAAATCAGAAACGGTCACGTGTGCAAACAGAAAGAATGAAGCAATATCGAGAAGGCCTTCACCAGCTCATTGCCCAACGAGATAGGAAAGCGATTTCAGTGTGGAAAACTGGGAAGGGTCCCACACGTGGCACAGAAGAGAGGAGGAAGGTCTGCAGGCGGCCACAAGGCAACGGAGGGCTATTCCAAAAGCACCCTTTGTCAAGCACAGCTGAGCAAGAATGTTTTCTTTTATTTGCTTGTTTAGAAACAACAGAAAAGCAACAAAAGGCTTGCCTTAGTTTGGGGGGAAACAGCTGCGGTCTTCCCCCCCTTTTTTTAATTAAGTAAAAAAAGAACAGAAAACAACACAAACCAAACAATAAAAAAATACAACCATACAAACATCAACAAACATCCTAACCTAAACATATCTAAAACAAAAAGTAACAAATCACAACTAAAAATTGGTTCCCACCCTTGTTGCAAACAGTTCATATTGTTTCAGCATTTACACCTATTCATTCATTTCATCCCATAATTATTAATTGTTGCTAATTCCTGATCAATTTAGTTATCTACTTACTTAATTTCTCAAGTTCATAAATAACTGTTAACTTATTCTAGATTACTTCATACTAATGATCAACCATCAAGACATAATAATCATCTATATATCTACTTATATAAAAGTCAAAAGTTTGTGAGTGAGTTTGTCTGTGTCAGGCAGGCGAAGACCTCATATGATTGGCTGCCTGTGAAGGTTCTATGGAATCCTGGAGTTGGCAGTTCAGGGAAGGGCCGTTAGAATTCTCAGAGGTGAGAATTCTAAAGGCCACTTGCTCTGGAAACGAGGCCTAGCAGCAAGAAGGAGGGCAGTGTATTCCCTCAGGAACCCAAACTCTGTATGTTAACAACGCTTAACACAGACTGGATTGGGGAACATGGGGGGGAAATTACAGCTACTGGACAAGACAATTTGGGGAATTAGAGGCACAGGATCTCAAATCTGTGTATTTCAACTGCATTAACTAGGTAAGGTAAGGTAATTCCTAAGGTATTTCTAACAAGAATTACCTATGAGCAAATAAAACCCCAAGCAACACGGGGTATATACACTATATATACACTAGTGTGTGTGTGTGTGTTTTGTGTGTGTGTGTGTGTGTGTGTGTGTGTGTGACATTTTAAACAACAAACAGAGTACGTCTTCTAAATCTACTATGGTCTGGTATGATATGAGAAGACGGAGAGCTTCTTGGGAAGGGCAAACCACAACAGAACAAAACAGAGAGAGATTGTCCTTATCCTTTTGGAAAGATTAAGCAGCCACTCAGGGCGAGGCCAACTATGAGGCAAAGTCTGGTAGAGGGAGAGGAGGGGAGAAGCAACCGTCACTATGAGCAACACTTGTCTGGGCCCAGACCAGAAACAGAGCATCGACCCAACCATCTAGCAAATCCACATAGGAAGCAGCAAAGAATCAGCAAAGCTTTGGAACGGAATAAAGAACTCTAGCAAAACCAGAGTCCCGTAGCGGTTTGAGCATTGGACTACGATTCTGGAGGCCACGCTCAACTTTCTGCACGGCCACGGAAACCCACCGGCTGACCCTGGATGCATCACACACTCTCAGCCCCTAGCAAACCCTGTGACAGGTTCAGCATAAATCAACCACAGGCCTTCAGGTGCTTTCGCACTAGAACTCCCTCTAAAATCTCACTATTGACTGTGGCAACCACAAGCTACAAACACGGGCAGGGCCAAAGCGGCCACCCCTGTTCTAGACAAATGCAACTAAAGAAACAAGAACAAGGTTTCTAATTATTTCAGGGCCTGGCTTCCTCCCCTGTTGCCAGTTACGCATCAGTTATTCCCCTTAAACTACTGGGAATTTGTATCTCTTTAAGGTAGCAACAGGAGCAAAAAATTAAGCTAGGGCTCCATAACAATTTAACATCCTTAAATATTTTTTTCCAAGGACAGCAAAAAACAAAGAGGCCCAATTCAGTTAAAAAATGCACTTAGCAACAAACGAATGATGAATGCAAGTCGGAGGGAGGATCCACATCAGTGCAGCATAATGGTTTGGACGATGATGCTGGAGATCAAGGTTTAAATTGCCAGTGGGCAAGTCACACTCTCTCAGCCTCAGGGGAAGGCAAAGGCAAACCCTTGCTGAACAAATCTCGCCAAGAAAGCCCCATGACCGGGTCACCACAAGTCAGAAACAACTTAAGGCACACAACTTGCCAATTGGGAGTGCTCTGAGTGCGGGTTCCTGGATGGCAGGGGGGCTAAACTTGATGGCTGTTATGGTCTCTTCCAATTCTTTGATTCTAACTCCTTGAGAGAAGACGGTCCAACATCACATTGTTATTGTCTGCCCTCGAGTCATTTCCGACTTACGGCGACCCGAAGGCAAAGCTATCCTGGGGTTTCCTGGAGCTGGGAGTATGTGATGCGCCCATGGTCAGCCAATGGATTCCACGGCCAGGTGGGGAACCGAATCCTGGTCTCCAGGATCACAGTCCAGCACTCAAACCACTAACTTTCTGGTGCTCCCACCACCAACCCTATTAAAAAATAAGATACAATACACACGAATAAACAATGCATGCCCTCTTCTTTTAACCCCCGGAATAGCTGGCACATGAGAAATATAAAACCCTCAGAGGTGGAGAATCTTTCGCCCTCAAGACTTTTTGGCTCGCAGGAAGAAAATCTTTTCAAAGGTGGAGGATAATTGTATTGATGCCATGGAGTGCCAAGAAGAGAAATGAATGGGTCTGAGATCAAATCACGCCTGAAACTCTGTCTAGAAGCCAAGATGACTCAATTCAGGCTGTTGTATTCGGGCCACATTATGAGATAACTCGACTCACTGGAAAAGACAGTAATGTTTGTTAAAACCGGGGACAGCAGGGTTATTCCACTTTCAACCTCCTATGGAATCTTGGGGTTTGCAGTTTAGGGAGGGGCCTCTACAATTCTCTGGCCTTTAGAGCTCTCCGGCTTCAGGAAACTACAAATCCCAGAATCCCATAGGATGTTGAAAGTGGAATAATAGCACTACAACCGTGTAGTGTGGAAATGGCCTCCATCAGCCAGGGCCCGGGATTTGCAAGACCTGAGCTGCTGATGAGATGGTGTCCTGGAAGTCTCTCATTTATAGGGTCCCCACGAGTGAAAGATGACTTGGAGGGGACTGACCCACAACAACATCTGGCTTACAACTCCCATCAGCCCCAGCCAAGACGTCCCACGGGAAGGGATTGCAGGAGACCAAACCAACTGCAGGGCCAAAAAGATTCCCTCAGCCTAGTTCATTCCCAAAACTGGGGGAATCCACCAAAGCGATAGGAGAAGCACACCAGGGCCAGGTCTCCCCAGCTACTCCCCTCCTAGATCTACCTCGAAAGGAAAGGGGGGTTGATTGGTTGGTTAGTGATGCAAACTAAGTCCCTTCCGCACTAGACGGTTATAGCGCTATGATTCCACTTTCAACATCCGATGGAATCCTGGGGTTTGCGGTTTCGGAGGGGCCGGCCGGCCCCTCCCGAAACCGCAAACCCCAGGATTCCATCGGATGTTGAAAGTGGAATCATAGCGCTATAACCGTCTAGTGCGGAAATGAAGTCCGAAACACAACCACCATCCCCGAAAAGGAACAAGGAATGGTTCCCGACCCAGCATCACCCGACAGGAAGTGAAATCTCAGAAGCGAAGGAGACATCCTGTTAACCTCGCAGGAGTAAAACAAAAAAAGGAAACCCCTTACCCCGGATTAACTACCCCGGATTGGGCCCTACCCCGGGACCAGCCTTCCCGTGCCGCCCCCCTCCCCAGCCCGACGCACCTGGAACGGATTGGCCGGGTCTCCCTCGAAGGGGTTTCCCTCGCCGTTCAGGGCCATGCCTCCCCTCCCTCCGCCGAGGCTCCGACTGCGTCTGCGGGCTCTGCCCACTGCTGCTGCTGAGCTCCGCAGCGCTCATTGGCCGCCGGGGCCAGCGCGTCATCCGAGAATGGGGTGGGGATTCCCACGCACGTGACTCGGAGGGGCGGGGGAAGGCGGGCGTGCCCCGCGGGCTGGCGGGAATTGAAGTTCTTTGGCGGCCGGAGGGAATCCTGGTGCGCCCTGGGATTGTGGGTTGAGCCACGCGTGGATCCTGTTGTTTTGCGCCTTCCAGTCCTTTCTGAGTTATGGAAAACCTTTGCAAGATTTGTTCGGGGGGCGGAGGGGTGTCACTGCCCTCCTCTGAGGCTGAGAGAGTGTGACTCGCCCAAGGTCACTCAGTGGGCTTCCACGGCAGAGCGGGGATTGGAACCCAGCTCGTCCTCAGTGCACTTTTTCAATCTTACCAAGTGCGCAAGTGAGGCATGCCATGTAATACGTTTAATGTGGAGAGGATTTTTTCCCCCTCGACCTTCATCCATTTTTTCTCTGGCATGTTGGCAGTTATTGGGATCACAGCTTCTCAGAATCCTCTAGCCCAGGA
The DNA here is from genome assembly GCA_948472985.1 of Iguana delicatissima. Lineage (NCBI taxonomy): Eukaryota > Metazoa > Chordata > Lepidosauria > Squamata > Iguanidae > Iguana > Iguana delicatissima. Next base: position 155,920 of record CAOKZL010001182.1, on the reverse strand, counting down.
GTGTCAAACTCAGTGTCATCTTGGGCCGCATCAGCAGTACGGTTGCCCTCAAAGGACTGGTTGTAGCTGTAAGAATATATAAATGTATCTACGCCTTTATCATATTAAATAATTGACTCTGCATTTGATTATTACTGGTTTTTAAATCGCCTTCCCTCTGCATCAACTCTTTTCTTGAACATTTTGGGGCTATTTGATCATGGTTTACAGTCCCTGTACCTCTAAAGTGACACAGAATTAGTCAGTATATCCAAAGTGTGCCACTTTGTGCTCCCCAGACCCTCTCTGTGCCTCTTTCAGACCCTTTCTGTGGCTCTTTCTGCCCCCTCCGCCCCTCTCTGTACCTGGTGAGCCCGAGCCCAATATCGTGGGCCACCTGGCTGCCAGTATTCTGAAAAGGGGCCCAGCAGCCAGCAGGTGTGATCTACTTCTACTTCTGACTGCTCCTTTGTCCAACTCTTGCGAGCTGCACAGAGCATTGCCATGGTAACCCACTGCAATGCTCTGACGGCAAGAGTTGGACAAAGGAGCAGTCAGAAGTAGAAGTAGATCACAAGTGCTGGCTGCTGGACCCCTCTTCAGAACACCAGCATCCGTGTTTCCACAATGTGGGGATCAGGCTCACCAGGCAGAGGAAGTGCCACAGCTGCAGGAGAGGTGTGAGGGCCACACGAAATGGCCTGGTGGGCCGGATTCAGCCCGCAGGCCTTGTGTTTGACACATGTGCTCTAGCCAGCGTGATAAACCTACTGACTGGGGGATTGTGGGAATTGCAGTTCATGAAACCTTTGCAAGCACTGCCTGGAAGATGACTTAAAATAGCTACAAAGACAATACAGACAAAAGAGCTAGAATGGTTTATTGATACAAGACCTTGAACCTAAATAATGCTTCATGAACTTGTAGGTTACGTTGCCCTTTCACATTCTGAAAACTGCTTTAAAACAGTGTCACCCTAAAGACAACAGCAAAGTGGTTCATAAATAACAGCACCGTAAGATTGCTCACATGATCTCTAGTTGGTAGAGTGACCAGCTTTCCACAGTTCCCAGTTTCTCTCTCCACCATCCACTTCCTCACTTTGTCCTCAGCTTACTTCAGTTTCTGCAAACTGAGTTCAAAGTGCAAAAGGAGTTTGCACTCAGCAATGAAGGGAAGAGAGACGGGGGCAGAATCTTGCCCTTCGCTGTAGAATCAGGCAAAAGCAAACTGCGGCAGGCACTCCTAGCACGTGTGTTCTTCCTTACGAATAACCTTTGCCATCTTGACTGCCCTCGTGATTCGTCCGTGAAATGTTGAAAGGTATGAAACTTCCGCAGAGGCCCTGTCACCAGGGCACTGAGTTCTAGTTGTGGCAGAATCCAAAGAGTGGTATCTAGTTCATGGGGGAATTGAAAGTTCTGACACACAGTATGGAAACACTCTCCAATCAGCCTGCAAGGATGGCGGCAGTGGTGCTAGAAGAACGTTCTAGAACAGTGCCAACCTTTTTCCACTTCGGTACCCCTTGGCTGCCCATTTCCATAAATTGTACCCTGCCGCTGCCACCACCATGTCCTTTTTTTGAAGGGAAAAGAGCCCCACCACAACACCTCTATGAGCTCTGAGATGTCCCACACCCAAAGAAGGAAAGAAAAGATGTCAGGCCAGCCACCCTATCTGGGCACCTCCATCCCACTGTGCCCTGTTACCCAACTAGACTCTCTCCACAGTCTCAGAATCTGGTTTGCTCCTGGCTGGAGTCACAGGGAGGGGCAACTGGTGTTGTGTGTCCTCAAGCAGATTTGGAACAGAACTGGATGTCTCCACCAGATGCACTTTCTCCTTGTGGAGAGGGACCCCAAGGAAGAGGGAGAAAAGAATTCATATTCACAAGAATCAAGAGCCACCTAGTGTGGACGGGACAAGGGTTGCAGCAACTAAATGAAAGGCTGTGTGTGCTTACGCCTGTGAGAAAGACTCTCTTTGGGAAAAAAAGTTTGTACGCCAATGGCAGCCAGAAGTTTAGCTCGGGTTTCATTCTCTATTTCTTTGACCCCCACTCACCACAATCTCTTAAGTTTCCAGGACAGGCGTGCCAATGCTGTGGGCAGTCAAGAACTGCATCAAGTTGTGACATGCTCCCAGAACAGCTTATACTTTATACCTTTTTTGCCATTACTCTTATTTTTTGGCATACCCCTACATATTCTCATTTGTACCCCTTGGGGTATGTGTACCCCAGGTTAGGAACCACTGTTTTAGAACATCAAGATGAGGGCACCCATCTTGCTGTAGTTCCTTTGTGACCAGAGTGCAAACCTTTGGCAAAGGTTTACAGGACTCACTAATTTCTACAGTTCTAAGGTTCTAGAACCAAGATGGCCTGGAGGACATCAACAACCACTTGGCCAACGCTGAGCTCTTTGGAGCGGGATGAAGTCTGGCTGCACCACACCAGAAAACTTTATTTTTTTACTTCTGCCATTGCAATAAGGTTCTCCGGAGATAAGTTCTTAACTCAGGGTGAGGGGATGATCGTTCACATCATGGGGCACTGCACAGGTTGCTTGAGAGACTCCACCGCACTTTCTGCAGTCGTCCTCCAGGAACTGAAATCCAGACCGCCCCAGGTGGAGAAGATGGAGCTGGACTCTGAAGCATCCTTAGGCTTCACGATGGCCAGGAGATCTTGAGGGAGTTTCGTCTTACCGCCAGCTGCTTCCAACTGTTTCTTATCTGTCCGGTTCTGGAAAAGAAGGAGAAGGCAGTGGGATGGAATTAATGTTGGGAAAAGGATAGGGTTGTTTGGTTTCAGCAAGAGATATATCAAGAACTCTGAGAGTTTGAACTGCCTCACCTTCATCTTGCATCTCTCTTGAAAATCCTGCACAGCCCAAATGTTGCCATGACTTGTTTCCAGAGCTTTGGGCTTTCTGTGACCCTCCAAATCCCTATCATCCCTAATATGTTTAGCCAAAGTCAAGTAATGATTGGCATCGCAGTCCAATAGCATTTAGAGGGGTACCAGTTGCCCCCTCCCATCTCAGACCCTGACTCTTAATGGGAGGAGCCTAGGAAACAAGGGGAGGAGCCTGATGGAATAGAGGGTGGAGTTAGTAATTTAGAGGCAAGGATTGATTAACAAAGTAATAGAGGTAATTAAAATTTCAAGGCCAAACAAAACAAGAAGATTCCCCTCCCTGCCTCGAATCTGATCCCTCATGCTAATGTTTTATACTTTGTCCAGGGAACCTCAAGCACAAAACTACAACCCCAAAACCTCTAGAAATCTAGTAATTCCAGGGAGATTTACAGTTTGCTTACTGGCCACTCTGTTTATTTACTGAATTATTTGACAATTTCACTCCAATCCAAATAGAAGTGAAACTCAGAACTAGAAAAAAGTTACACTTTTGGACTACAGCTCCCAGAATTCTCTTGCAAGAATGGCTAAGGGCTAAAAAGTAGATTTTCCAACATCTTGTGAAGCTGAACAAGAGCAAAGCGTAGAAGGACAAGTTCCTTCCAATGCCCAAATGGCAACAAGAATGGTCATTGGCCAAGCTTGCCTCTGGCATGGAAGACCAGAGCTGGGGTGCCACCACCAAAAAGGGCTTATCAGTTGTAACCATCTACCTGATCACTGGAAACAAGGATACACAGAGGAGGAAATCTAACTTTTATATTTTGTCAAGAGTAAGTACAACAGGGAGAAGGGAGATCTCACCTTGGGTAGCTGATATTTCTCCCGGAGGTGCGCCCTCATGCAGGCGCGTTCAGCCTTCCGTTGAGCAAACGCTGCTTCCCGTTTCTTCCTGCAAAGGGGGAGGTAAGATCAGTGCATTGGAAATAAACATGTTGATGGGATTTCATCTATCGAAGGCTTTTACTTGTAACTGTGCAAGCAAGTAACTGTGGGGTCCTTGTGAGAGAGACATCAGCAGCATGTGTATCATAAAACGCATAGTTTGCAAGACAAAATCTAGGATCTAAAAATCTAGGATCTAAAAAATATCTCCAGAATTTAACAAAAAAAAAAAAATCTCACTGACACGTTTCTGATCCTCAGGGAGGAAAAAACAAGGAAAGGCCTCTGGCATTGCTTTGCTTGCTGGTGTGTACATTTGCTGTAAAAGACTATTACAGTTACGCTTCTGAGACTTGTGTAAATATGCCAGTTGGTGGCAGTAAACACAAGGCTAAGGACCAGATGCTTAGTTTTTTAAAAATGAAGAAATATTTTGACGCGTACAGAAAGGAAACATCATAATCTAGGGGATGAGTCACTAACACATGTTCTCTCTCTCTCTCTCTGTATAAGAGAAAGAGAAAGAAACACTATTTAAAAACATGCAAACAGCACTTCTGACAAGTCTGTTTTTGATCCCAGAAGGATGCAGTTAATCACATGTAATACACATGTATATTGCTTAGAATGATTGACCAATAGGACCATGGATATAGTGCAGATTTAGTTTGAGCAGGTTAAGAATCTGGAAGCCAAAATGTTTTGCTTTGTTGCAACATTTAAACAGTTCTGTTGCTTAATCACGTTCATTATCTTTAAATCTAGACACAATATAAAGAATTTGTCAGTTGCTTTCCCCATCACAATTTACAGTAAAATCAAAAACCAAACCAAACATTGTTCAAAAACAGACCGAAGACAATTTGCAGAGGAGAGGTCTTGGCAAAATAAGATAGCTTTGACTGCCTATCAGTGAGAACGGAGGGCAGGGAGGAGTTCCACAATCAACAGGCTGGTACAGGAGGGACCCTGTCCTATGCGCTCACCAACCTAAACCTGTAGGATGGTAAGACATGCAACAAGGCCTCTGCTGAAGATCTCAAGATCTCAAGCGCTGGACAGGAGGGGTGGATCCTAGCCCCAAGCCATTCTTGGTATATCTTTATACATGCATATCTCAGCCATTTTATATTTATGGTTTCCAGGCTTTCTACCATTTTGGTCACCCTTCTCTGGACACATTCTGCTTTGGCGATACCCTCCTTGAACTGGACACAAGATTCTAGGTGGGGGTCTGACCAAAGCAAAATAGAATGGCCCTACTGCTTCCCCTGACCTGGACATTATGTTACTATTGACATAGCCCAGAACTTCATTTTTTTTCCTCCGTTGCGTCCCAGACTTCCACCATCCCTCACCATTGGCTATGTTGGGTAGGGCTGCTGGGACTTGAAGTCCAACCACATCTGTAGGGAGGCACTTTGCCGACCCCTGGCTGGAGCTTTTACGCCCTTCTGACCACAAGAAAAAGAAAAGCAAAGGGACTCTTACTGCTGTTTCTGGGATGCCTGGGCTCTTCGGTCCCAGTTAAAGTATCTTGGAGCACCAGGATCTTTCTCCTTGGGGAGGTCTGATGAGATGCAACACAGCAGTTGCTTGGCTGGGGCCCCAAAAGCGGATTTCACTGTAGATCCCATACCAGAAGAAGATTGGAACACACAGCTGTTGAGAAATTGTGCAAAATTCCCACTGAAATGATAAGAAAAGGAGCAAAAAAATTTACAGATCCAGTTCCTAGCTCAGACCCAAGGCCTCACTCATCCTGCACTCTTGTTTCTAATGAGAAACATCTCAACTCATAGAATCACTGAATCGTAGAGCTGGAAGAGACCTCAAAGGCCATGAAGTCACACCCCATTCTGTCATTCAAACCATTCCTGACAGATAGCCATCCAGCCTCTGTTTAAAAACCTCCAACAAAGAAGACTCCATCGTGTTCCATTGAGGCAGCAACGCCTTCCACTGTTGAACTGCTCTTACCACCATAAAGTTCTTCTAAATTCTTTTCCTGAAGTTTGAAACCATTGCTCCCTGTCCCTAGTCTCCAGAGCAGCAGAAAACAGGCTTGCTCCATCCTCCATATGACATCCCTTCACATATTTAAATATGGCTATCATGTTGTCTCTTATTCTTCTCTTCTCCAGGCTAAAGATACCCAGCACCCGAACCCACTCCTCACAGGGCATGGTTTCCTTCTACCTTTTTGGTCACCCTCCTCTGGACACGTTCCAGCCTATCAGTATCCTTCCTGAACTGTGGTCTTCACAACTGGACACAGTATTCCAGGTGACATCTGACCAAAGCAGAAGAGAGCGGTACCATCGCTTCCCTTGACCTGGACACTATACTTCTATTGATGCAGCCCAGAATCACATTGGGGTTTTTTAGCCGCCGCATCACACTGCTGACTCATGATCAGCTTGTGGTCCACTAGGACCACATGATCCTTCTGAGAATCCCACTGAAAAAGGACATGAACAGAATAGCTTTCCTTTTGGTTTCTTTTGCTTTTGCAATTGACTATTCTGGGGCACATTGCTCATTCCAGAAGGTCCCCAATTGTCATGGGTAACAAAAACATAGAAGAACAGGTTCGGGATGGGACCAAAAGTCTATTGAGCCCAAAGTTTGTTAAAGCAGTGCTTCTTAGGACATCTGATACGGGTGAACAGCAATTACTGTGTCCCAATGAGTACGCCTGCTTTAAACTATTTCATCCAGTACTAGTTACTAATTAATTACTAATTACTACCAGTTACTAGAGAGCCAGTGTGGTGTAGTGGTTTGACCGTTGGATTATAACCCTAGAGAGCAGGGTTCAATTCCCCGCTTGGCCATGGAAGCCGCCCGGGTGACCTTGGGTGCATCACATACTCTCAGCCCACAGAAAGCCCCGGGATAGGATTGCCTTAGGGTCGTCATAAATCAGAAATGACATGAAGGCACACGACAACAACTGCCTGATTGTCGCCCCCACATGTCATGGATTGCGTATTTCCTTTATTGCTGTTTTGAAAATCTGAGAACATCATTGATGCCAGATGTCAAAGAAACGGAGTAAAATTGAGAATGAGTACTAGAAGAACAGTTCTTGCTTCTGCGAGATTTTTTAAAAACCCATTTGTGGTTGTTACACCTTCCAGTTGACTCCAACTTAAGGCAACCCTATCCTAGGGTTGGTTTGTTTGTGGCAAGATTTATTTAGAAGAGGTTTTCCACTGCTTTCCTTCAAGGCCAAGGTCACCCAGGGGGTTTCTATAGCTGAGCAGAGATTTAAATCCTGGTGTGCCAGAGTCCTAACCCAACACTCAAAGTATACTCTCCCCTGGACACCAATTTCATTTGAGCCTGGAAACGGATGACATTCCTAGAAACTAGAGAAAACACTTATGGCATTCTGGAGTGGAAAGGGGAGAACACAAAGTAAGGAAACCGTGTATAGTCAGGAAAGGAACCTTACAAGAAGAGTAGACCGATAAGTTGGCCAAAATTAGTACAGGCAGCCTTCCACATTTGTGGGTTTAACTTTCATGGATTTGATTATTTCCAAGTTTCTCTAACCCCTGCCTCCCAACCTCAGGCTCTTCTTTTCTAGAGGATCCTTCCCTCTCTGACCCTTTAAAAACCCATCGCCGGTCCTCTTCCTTCACCACCAGCTGCCACCGGGCCAGTTAAGGATGGCTCACACCCTGATTTCTCAGCATCGCAAACCCTCTCCGGATGCCCCACAAACACCCAAGGAAGGAGAGAGGTGAAAGAGAGGGGCCACCATGCTACCCCAACCCCTCTCCCGCTCCTTTTTCTGACTTGGTTTGGACCCTGGGTGCCCATTTTCCCTGCCATGCCGGTGCCCTCTTTCCACAGACACATGCGCACATTTTAATATTTGCAATTCTTCTACTTTTTTGATGATCCTGTGCCCTAACCCTAGTGAACATGGAGGCCCAACTGTGATTTTTAAAAAAATTAATCTAGTGGCCACCATCCTCCTTTTGTTCATCTATTTATTTCATCAAAATCCTTTATCTCACCCTTCTAACACTTACTACCCACTCAGGCTGGCTAAAGCCTCTTAGAAAGCAATGAGACACAATACCGTTCCACGAAACTCAGGTGCTGATTTTTCCCCCGGAATGACAGTTCCCAGTAATCCCATGGCAGCTAGTGGCGAGTTCTGAGAGCTGTAATCCCATAAAAGCAGAACTTCTGAGCACTGAAATTTTGAGCATGTAATTACAAGGGGGAGGGGATATTGATAACATAAATGTAACTTTTAATAAAACTCAGAAGTGGAACAAGAAGATCTTTGTGATATGGAGTGACAGCAACCTAAAAGCCTTTCCTAGTACAAGCCTAGGAGAGAACACCAGCATGGACTTCTCAGTGGTCGTACCAATGCCACCGAGTTCCACAAACCCAACCTCACCTTTCTGCCCATTGCTGCTCCAGAGGGAATCTCGCACCCATATTTTATAGAATCCAGACCAAAGACTCCATTTTCTGGCCAAGAAGCTGCTCCTTCAGCTACAACTTTGGGACTTCCTCACCTGAAATGTTTTCTCCAGCAAACTCACCTGTGCGGGGAACCTCCTCGTCTTCAGCCTTTCACCTGGGCTTACGTGGCCAGTCTGCTCCCTTGGAACATCCCAGGAGGGTGATTAGAGCTCTTAGCCAGCTCAAGTTCTTTAAACTGACATCAGGAATGACAGAGACTCCCAGGGTTACACCAGGCTTCCCCTGATCTCACAGCCGGGCAGATGGCACCTCGGGTAAAGGAGGACACCCACCGCCATAAGAAATGCCGGCACGTGCTGCTCACCTGAGACAAAGAGCTCCAGTCGCAAGGTATCCTAAAGGTCTCAGAACGGGCACATTTGGAAACAGCAAGTTCCTAGTCCTCAGGATTTATTCCAAAAGAAGGGAAGAAAGCACTAGCTAGAAACTGGTAATAAGAAGCAGCTCAGGGAGCCTATAGTGGCTACAAATAGCTACCTTCCCATGTTTCTGACACTTACACACAACCCCTCTCGCAGCTGCCAGTCAAATCATTACTGGCAGTGACAGATGGATAAAATCCCCTCCACACAAATTTCCAAGACATGGGTTGAGGAGTGACAGTAAAGAGTATTTGGCTGTCTCCGCCTCCTTGCTTAGCATTACACACACACATATATTTTAAAACATAGTTAAATATGATATGGATGAATATCCTAACATTCAGGATTTGGATAAGAGAATCTTCTCTAAAATTTGGACTAGGAAATTAAAGGTAGGAGTATTTATAATGTAACCCTAGGCTTGCCTTTCTCTGAAGCAAACTCAGGGCCATGGCTTCCTTGATTGAATCAATCCACCTATCATGTGGTCTTCCTGTTTTCCTACTGCCTTCTGTCTTGTTGTTGTTGTTGTTGTTGTTGTGTGCTTTCAAGTTGTTTCCAACTTATGGAAACCCTAAGACAAACCTATCATGGGGTTTTCTGGGAATGACAGTGTGTGACACACGTGGGGTCACCAGTTGGTTTCCATGGCCAAGCAGGGAATCAAACCCTGGTCTCCAGGGTCATAGAATCACAGAGTTGAAAGAGACCCCAAGGGCCATCTAGTCCAACTGCCTGCCATGCAGGACTACACCACCCAAACATTCCCAACAGATGGCTATCCTGCCTCTGTTTAAAAATCTCCAAAGAAGGAGACTCCACCACACTCCCAGGCAGTGCATTCCAATGTTGATCCGCTCCTACTGTTAAGAAGTTCTTCCTAATGTTTAGACGGAATCTCTTTTCCTGAAGTTTGAAGCCATTGCTCTGTGTCCTAGTCTCTGGAGCAGCAGAAAACAGGCTTGCTCCATCCTCCATATGACATCCCTTCAAATATTTAAACATAGCTATCAAATCACCTCTGAACCTTCTCTTCTCCAAGCTAAACATCTTCAGCTCCCTAAGCCTCTCCTCACAAGGCTTCATGGTTTCCAGGCCTTCTTCCATTTTGGTCACCCTCCTCTGGACACATTCTGGCTTGTCAGTCTCCTTCCTCAACCTGAACACAGTATTCCAGATGGAGTCTGACCAAAGCAGAATAGAGTGATCCTATCACTTCCCTTGACCTAGGCACTACACTCCTATTGATGTAGCCCAGGAACGCATTGGCCTTTTTAGCGGCCACATCACATGGGTCATAGTCCAGCATTCAAACCACTTCAACATGCTGGCTCTGCCAATTACGGGCTTTTCCAGTGAGTCCTGTCTTCTCATGATACGGCCAAAGTACAACAGCCTCAGTTTCATCATCTTGGCCTCTAGGAACCGTTCAGACTTAATTTGCTCTAGGACCCATTCGTTTTTCTTTCTAGCAGTCTGCCAAACTCTCTTTCAGCATCTCATTTCAAACGAGTTTTCTTTCTGGCTTTTTTCACTGTCAAACTTTCACAACCGTACATATATCAGAGATATGATAGCATGGACAATCCTGACTTTGCTGTTCTATGACATATCTTTCACACTTACCTAATAGCTGCCCTTTGAACTCCTAGTCTTCTTCTGATTTCTTGAGTACATCATCTATTTTAATTAAGGACTGAGCCACGGCAGAAAAAAGTTGATTATTTTAATGTCTTCATCATCCACCTTAAAGTTATGTAAATTATTTGTGGTCATAGAATCAAAGAATCATAGTTAGAAGACACCCCAGCGGCCATCCAGTCCAACCCCCTGCTATGTAGGAACACCTATCAAAGCACTCCCAACAGATGGCAACCCAGCCTCTGCTTAAAAACCTCCAAAGGAGGAGACTCCACCACACTCCATTGAGGCAGCATATTCCACTGCCAGACAGGTCTGACCATTAGGAGGTTCTTCCTGAGGTTCAGGTAGAATCTCCTTTCCTGCCGCCTGAATCCATTGCTCCTTGTCCTGGTCTCTGGAGCACTGGAAAACAAGCCCGCTCCCTCCTCGACATGACATCCCTTCCAATACTTAAATATGGCTATCAAGTCCCTTCTTAACCTTCTCTTCTACAGACTAAACATACCCAGCTCCCTAAGCCGCTCCTCATAGGGCTTCATGGCTTCCAGGCCCCTCACCATTTTGGTCACACTCCTCTGGCCATGTTCCAGCTTGTCAACATCCTTCTCGAATTGAGGTGCCCAGAACTGGACACAGGATTCCAAATGAAGCCTAACCAATGCAGAATAGAGTGGTACCATTACCTCCCTCAATCTAGACACCATACTCCTATTGATGCAACCAAGAATCGCGTTGGCTTTCTTGGCTGCTGTATCACACTGCTGACTAATGTTCAGCTTGTGATCTTCCAAGACTCCTAGATCCTTTTCACATCCAGCCACACGTCCCCCATCCTATACTTGTGACTTTCATTTTTTCTGCCCAAGTGCAGGACCCTACATTATTTCTCATTATTTCTTCACATTATTCTTTATTTCATTACTTTATTCATTACATTATTCATTATTTCATTACTTCATATTAGTCATTATTTCTTCATATTCAACTATAACCTTAAGACGTGTTCTTTTTGCCCCTTAACTTTCCTCAACAGTCTTTCCAAGACGTTGCTATTTTCTGCTAGTAGCATGGTGTCATCTGCACGTCCCTTCCTCCAATTTTCATGCCTCTTTCTGGGTCTAATCCAGATTTTTGTATACATTCTGCATATGAACTACACAAATTATTGTTAACTGTCATCAAGTCAACTCCAACTTCTGGCAAGCCTATGATGAGTGACCTCTAAGTCACCTGGCCTTCAGCCACCCTGCTCACCTCATGTTTATTAGAACTGCAGAGAAGGCAGCAGGATAAAACCCCCTCTGAATGTCTTTTACCATGAAAACCCTATGAGACAAACTAAACTTATAGGGTGATAAAATGCAGGCTTTCCTGACCCCCTTGTCAATAGGAAACTGTTATGTTGGTCCATATTCTGTTCTTGCACTGGCCTCTTGCTCAGAGCACAGAATGAAAAATGTCATGGCTCACCCATTTCTTTAGACAGATCTATAGTTTTTCATGACCGATGCAATCAAAGGCTTTGATCCACAAAGCACAGGGTAATTTTCTTCTGAAATTATCACATCAAGCACAAGTTGAGAAGTCTTAGTTCTTCTGTAAGATCAACGTGCATTTTACAAAACAGGATACAGGGCCCAGTTTCTGCTGCTCCAGAGACCAGGACAAGGAGCAATGGATTCAAGCTGCAGGAAAGGAGATTCCACCTGAACCTCGGGAAGAACTTCCTGACGGTCAGGGCTGTCCAGCAGCAGAATCTGCTGCCTCAGTGGAGTGTGGTGGAGTCTCCTTCTTTGGAGGTTTTTAAGCAGAGACTGGATGGCCATCTGTTGGGAGAGCGTTGATGTGGGTCCCTGTATGGCAGAATGGGGTTGGACTGGATGGCCCCTGGGGTCTCTTCCAACTCTATGATTCTAGCTATTTCCCATCTCCCTCAGAAGCAGATCTTTAATAAAACTAATGGGCTTTAATTGCCCAACTGCCCCAAATTTTTTGCCTGAGACCAGCTTGGAACAGAACAGTACAGCCCACTTTCTATGCAGTTACAGCCAGGATTCCCAAAGAACTCAGAAAGAACTGGGAACCTGGGAGGTGGTGGCAACTGACGGCATTCCTCTGCTATTTGGAAAATCTAAGCACTTCAGTGATTTGTGACTCTGGACATTATCACACTGCCCTGTTGTCTCACAGCGATTGCATTATTTAAGGAAATGAAAACATACCAGTACAGAAACAATGACTATCACACCATCTGTATAATAACGCTACGCTGCCCATTCAGTGGTGCCCATTCCTGCAATCAGTCTTCTGCACCACCCCACTGATCCTGCCTCCTTTTCCCTGTGCACACTACTTTAGCACATGTGCTATATTTTCCCCCACAATTTCAGCATGAGACTTCCTCCCTATCATTCCAACATTGTGTTTTCCTGCTGTGCTGCCATTTTGGTATTTCAGTGTTCCAAACTGACAGCTGGCTGTTTTGCTGTAGCAGTGTAAATGCAGCATGCTGGTGACCACCAGCACAAGTACACAATTACACCAAAAATACATTTTAAAAAAACATACTGGGGAATGGAGTAAAAGCAATGCTGTTCACCTATGCCTTGACGTCCTCTTTGTCCAGACCCCAGAGGTTCAATGACCTCACTCGGGTTGGGGACAAGGAGAGGAAAAGGGGAGAACTCCCCCGCTGAAACCACATGACTGCTGCAGTAGCGGAACTGCAGCAAAATGACACCGTTGCACCAATAAACTATAGAGGAAATGCAGCATTATTGGAGTCATTCACAGGCCGTTCCCATGAACGAAAGAGATGACCCAATAATGATGGGAAGGCAATTCAACAACAGGAGAATGATGACATCATGGGATAAGGAGAGATCAAAATCAGAACTAAGTCAGGGCAATCGTGCAACAAAGCAGTGTGGGACAAAGCCCTTTAGTCTGCTACACCACAGTTCATGTGCCCAGACCAGCAGGGAAATGGAGGTGGAGATCTACAACAGAACTCTAGGGAACCAGTCTCTGGTCTCTAGAAACGCCCTCCTGGCTTCCAATGTAGGCCATGCAAAATACCAGCTCACACAAATTGGAGCATTTAACCAAGGATTTTACTGTCTAAAGCGATCGATCCCAGGAGCACTTCAGAGGGGCTTAGACGGGGCTTAGATGACTGTAAACAGATTGCAGAGACAGCGACAGGACTGTCAGGCCAAGGGTAAACCGTGGCAGGTGGTACCTGGTCTGAGTCTTAAGCTTCTTATAGCAAAAGAGGCGGGGGTGGGACAGCTGACCTGAAAGTGAGAAATACAGACCACAAAAAACTAACTAATGTACGAAGAACACGTATAATGAATATATATAATACATGCAACATACAATAATATAAATATTGTACATCCTACAATTAAAAGATAACATCTGTGGACTCAGTGGAAAACCTAACATTGCCAGACAGAATATGCTGGTAACAACAAATGCATATTCATGATGTGAAAGACACCCAGTGGGTTTTCACATCCAAGCAGGGAACTGAACCCCAGTCTCTAGGGTCATAGTCCAACGCTCAAACCACAAGACGACGCTGGGTCTGTTAGTGACATATATAAGTATTATTTTCATTTAGTTTATCCCATAGAGCTGGAATAGACCACAAGAACCATTGAGTCCAACCCCATTCTGCCATGCACAAATGCACCATCAAAGCATTCCTGACAGATAGCCATCCAACCTCTCTTTAAAAACCTGCTATGCATGTTTATTTTTATTGGTTGGTTCCTCTCTCCTCAGTGAATAAAGCCCCCAGACTTACAGTTGTGCCACTGCAGCTATTCTCATCTGGGGGCGAGTGGTGAGAGAAGCACCTGGCTATGTCCCTGTAGCCAGACCAGAAATAGCCACCTCGTCCACTGAAGTCTTCCAGAGGTCTCAACCAATGATGTAATAATTTCACACCCGGTTACAGAGGCACAGAATGGACATGAGAAGAGGCTACACAATTTCTTATGTCAAAGGTTGTTGACTAGCCAGTTGTTGCAGTTTCACATGCAGAACTGTTACTCTACGCCATAAAGGATTCCAACTCATGTGTTCGATTTCCCTCCCATTTTTAAAACTGCACCGGTTTTTCCAGCTGCACTAAAGAAACCCCTTATGGGTGACACCTCTTGCATTTCACAAAGTGGGCACTTGCACTCACAAAACCATTGGGCTAAAGAAATCACTTCAGCATGTTCAATCAGATCTAGCCAGGACTTGAGCCTTTATTGCTAGTCAATCTAACAAGTACTTTGCCTCCCCTATGGCATACCTAACCAACCCAGAAGGACCTAAACACTGGCGGGCCTTTACTTTGGCATGATGTCACGCTGTTCCCTCAGCTGTCCCTCAAGGCCAACACAGGAAGATTCCTTAGTCAGAGAGAGAGTGCCCCTTTGACTCAGACACATAGAAATGACAGAGCACGTGCAATTCCAGTGTTTGTATTATAGAGACATTCATGCTAACCTCATTTTACCTTTACTGTATAAATATCCAAGGTGCACAGAAGAATTCTATACTTTCCTGCTGCTTTCAGATACTAACCCCAATATAATGTTGCCAGGTTCTGTGCCACAGCACTTAAAATCCATTGGATCATGACTACTGCTGCAGACTGGACCTAACGAACATCTAAAACTGGAGTATTGTGTTTTACATATTCTCCTCAATGCTTTCCAACACCCATCTAATGCTCCTACCTTCCAGGTGTGTGATATACACACTCACATGCACACAGAGTGAGTGTGTGTGTGTGTGTGTGTGTGTGTGTGTGTGTGTGTGTTTTGTAAGCCAGCATGGTATAGTGGTTTGAGCCTTGGACACCAGGGTTTGATTCCCTACTCGGCCATGGAAACCCGCTGGATGACCCTGGGCATGTCACACACTCTCAACCCCAGAAAATCCTGTGATAGAGTCACCCTAGAATCGCCATAAGCAACTTGAAGACACACAACTACACACACACACACACACACACACACAACAAGAGAGAGAGAGAGAGAGAGTCTTCTATGTTTTTTAATTGACTGTACCCCAGCCCCCTTATGCTGGTCTATGACTGTAATAAAGATTTGCTGCTGTCAGTTCAAAGTGGTGCAAAGACTTTTTCTGCCATAACAGATTAACACCCCAGCCTTTTGGAAAAGCTCTGAATCAAGACTAGGAAGTAGAGAGCTTCCCTTCTAAGAAACACCTCAGTTCCTGGCACCTTATGCCTCTAGCGATGAGTCATCTTGACCATCTGCTGATTTGTAAGATCTGGAAAAACTACAGTTGCTGTTACAAAACAACACCATCAAACAGGACCAAGGGATTTAAGGTGTATCCCCAGCTAAGCCAGCCCCAAAAGTTCTTGAGACAAGCTCCTCTCCTATCACCCCAACTCTATATTGTTCACAAAATCCTTGAGCACTCTTTTTTTTAAGAAAGGCAATATTTACTCCAGATAAAAGAAGAATCCAAATGGCATTGAAGAGATGACACACAAGAAAAGGTAGCTTTAACTCTTAGGTTTTTTTTCTTTAAAAAATGCTTAATCAAAACAGGACACTTGTGGACTGATCAGGTATATCTCACATTTTTAAAATCCAAATATTCAATTTTGAGAAAAAGATGCAGGCACTTTTAACCCAAAAAAGAGTTAAGAATGAATGACTACCTTCCCCTACTTAGTACCTGAAATTGGCTGACTCATAATACAAGAAAACAGGAAAATCACCTGCCTACTATTTCCACAGGAATTACTTCTCTGGAATTTCCTTCTTCCAACACAGCAGGCCTCCTGATCACAAGGGAAAGCCAGAACAGCAACTCATACAGAAGCACAGTGAGCTTCTAATGAAAGGATGCATTTTTTCTGCATTTCAGCATCAGAATTACCTCAGCTGTGCCCAACTCAACATAAATCAGCCCAACAACCCAATCCCACCCGAAATTGATTTTGAAGCACATGGGGCCACAAAGGGCCAGAACAATTCATCACACAGAGTTGCAACAAGCAGCCTCTTAGCCACAGAAAAGATGTCTTTCCTTCATAATTTATAATTATTTCACAGCCCACAAACTGGTAGTTTCTTGCTTAGCCCCTTTCGTCCACAACTACATACAGCTGCATTTGCTTATAGCCATTGTTAATTCTCCTTCCCACTATTGCCTCCAATGCTCTGGAAAAAATGTAGGCAGCAAACTCCTCGAGGCAGACGACCACTAAGGCTCTAGATTCTAACTGGAATCCCAATAACACTGCTGAGATATATGGGGAAGGATGGACAAGACAAGACAGAACAGCAAAACCCTTGGCATCAATTCACATGATATTTTATTTTACACAAAGACTGTACAAAATCCATATAAAACTCTGGCACTTGAATGGGCTATGGTTATTATCCAAAAATAATTCCCGAAGGGGATCCCACCAGCCTTATAACTTACAAGGGGACAGATGGGGAACAGGGATAGGCTGGGGCAGGGATGGAAGGGAATGGAAGTATCTTCAAGAAACACAGAGGGGAAGAAAGGAGGAAGGCATGAACCCAGAGAAATTCCATTTATTTACATGGCATGGGTGGCAACAAGGGGGAGGCTGCCACAAGGTTTCCTGTGTGTTATATATACACTATCTCACATATTAACAAGCTTTACATGATTAAAAAAAAAAGGAAACCTGGAGTTGGGGAAAAGGGATTCAATCAGGATTTCCTCTGTATTGTCATTTTAAAAGCACCAAAATGCAGGAGCACACATTGCACTAGCCTCCATGGGGGCCAAGTGTGCAGAGTAATCGGGATAGGGGGAGGCTTGGGAAGCAAGCCTGGGGGCCCCACCAGTCACCGGCTGATGTCCCGGCTGGCATCCCACAGCTTGGGGCCAGGCTGCTGTGGCTTGAGGGAGTCGAAGAACGGGTGTTTCAAGGCCTCAGCCAACGTCAGCCGCTTGGCTGGCTCGTACTCCAACATGCCCTCGATGAGGTCAAAGAGCTGGTGGTGTTCCTCTGCTTCGGACGCCAGGTACCTCTAAAAAGAGAGGAAGAAGGGAGAAAGGTTCTCATTTATCTGTGCATTACTGATTTTGTTGCAAGCTGACCTGAGTCCTGGTCTGGCAGAAAGATGGTACGCAAGTCAAAGAAAATATCCTAGGCAACGGTTCTTAACTTGAGGTCTGGGGACCCGTGAGGGTCTGCGAAGCCCTGCTGCTGGAGACCAACAGCTGCAGCAGCTACAGGGACTTGCCCTTAGGTCATCCAGTGTCTGAATCGCCAGAAGCCTTTAATAAATAAATAAACATTTGAAGATTTAAATAAATATTTGAAGATTTAAATCTAAATTTAAATATTTAAATCTTAAGTTTTGGGGCTCCCTGGTAACAAGTTATATTTACAGGAGGTCCTAGTAAAGAAAAGGTTAAGAACCTATGTCCTTTGCCAACTTCTGTTTCACTATGTCAACATAATTTAAAAAAAAATCCTTGGAAGGAAACTTTCTCAGCCAGACACGTTGCCCCCCACTCCCCCGACCTTGTTGGAGGGACTTTGGCAATCCGCAGCTCTTGCTTCCCAGGCCGCAGAACCAAAGTGTCAGTCCCCAGAATCGCCAGTGTTAAGTAGTGCCAAAAAGCATTCTTTCCTATGAAATGCTGCCACCTGGAGTAGGCAGAGAACCTTTGGTCTTCCTGACACAGGCTTCCCCCACTTATCTGACAGGTTAGGCACTGTCAGAAAATGGAATTAATTGAAAAACGGAACCCATGTACGGTACTGCAGGGAGCATGAAGGACTTAACGGACGCTCACTTGGGCCCAACCACACATGCTCACTGTTTGCAAAGTCTCTCAGCTAGCTTAGTCCGCCTCCCCCTGCCAGCTCACTTTGCAAGCAGCACACATGTGCAAGCCATTCCAAGCAAGCCCAAGAAGAACTGAGGAAAGAGTGGAGCAACCACAGAATTAATGGAACTTAACTCCTCAGTTGGAAGTGTCAAAGAGAAGTCATTAGATAACAGAGTGTGAAAAAAAGAAAGCTTCCTGTCTACTAGAATACAGTGCTCTCTGTCCTTTACCATTGGGCATGCTGCTAGGGCTTCTAGGAGAGGAATTCCAAAAATCTGGAGGGTCAGAAGTGCCCTAAGACTGGAATAAATGGCCCTAGGCTAACAGACAAGCAGTGGAATGTACAAATACTGCAGTACTTGGAATGAGTGAGTGAAAGTGGACAGGAAGAGGACATTTTCAACCAGATAATTACACAGTGATTTACTCTGGAAATGAATAACCAAAAAGAAATTGGGTGGCATTAACGGGGCTCTCATTCATAGGGTTGCCATAAGCTAACGTCAGCTCAATGGCAGTTAACAATAATGAACAATAACACAAATATGGAGCTCATCCCCGGCACAAGGGAACAAAAATAATTGCCAGTCCTCCTCATAAGAAAGCCAGAGAATCACTGATCTATGAGAGAGTTATCTGGAGCAGACTCTTGCTACTACTGTATTTTGGCCAAATGCACAAATGTGAGTTTCTGCTAGCTCAGAGCAACAAAAATAGTGGAAAGGATGCTGTCCTAAGCCAACGTAAGCCTCAAGCTCTGGTTTTCTGCAGACACTGCAGATAATTTTAATGATCAGCAAGTATATCCACTCGACATTCTGCAGATTAATTTTTTGTTTGGCATGCCCACAGTTCAAAGAAATACATTTGCCAACGTTTGAGCCGAGCATCTGAGGAGGCAGTATGATGCTTGGGCAATTCCACCCATCAATAAAGCAAGTCAATGGACATGATCCAAAGAGATGTGTAACTACATCCTGTCCACGGTCAACCAGAGCAGAGGCTGACATAGAGAACTCCCTGTGTGCACCCATCTATGTGTACAGTCAGCCCTTCACATTTGCGGGTTTCACTTTTGCAGATTTGATTATGGATTATTTGCTGTCCCCTCTGCTGCCTCCATAGGCCATCTTTAATAGGGACTGCAAGCCACATGAGACTGAGAAACTGTGAATGAAGCTTATAAAAATGGTGTGGGGCAGCAGTGGAGGTGGCAGGAAGCCCCACCAGCCCCCCACTCCTGCCTTGGGAAGGAACCCTGATGCCTCAAAGGAATCCACAGTGGGTGGAATATGGTGATCATACTTTTTTGTGTGTTAAATACGGTTTGGGAGGGCCTAGAGTTATTCACAGTTTCTGCACTTTCATGGGGGTCCTGTGCCCCTAACCTGAGCAAATGTGGAGGGATGACTGTAGGGTTTTTTTACCCTACAATTAACAAGGGCAATGTTGTTATTAAATACAAGTACAAATGAGTGAGCAAGCCTCCTTCCCTGAAGAGCTACTCACTTAATGGATGCAAAATGCTTCCTTCCTTCCTCTGGTTGAAAATGGAGCCTACAAGTCCAAGGAATGGGTCCAGGAGGAAGAAATCAAGCCTGAACTCTCCCTAACAGCCAAGTTGGCAAAACAAGATTGTCATACTTTGGACATATCGTGGTAAGACATGACTTATAAGAAGAGACAAGAATGCTTGTTGAAGTAGAAGGCAGTAGGAAATGAGTAAGACTGCATTACAGGTGGAGAGATTCCACCATGGAAGCCACAGCCGTGAGTTTGCAAGAAGTGAGCAGGGATGCTGATAACAGTGCGATTTGGAGCTCTCTTATTCATAGGGTCAACATAACTGCAGTCCAACTCTAAAGTCTCAAGAAATTCAGGCTAGCTGAATTTGTAGTCCAAAAAAAACTTTCCAAAGTTCTGAAACATAGCGGAAGGTATCTTTATATGCCAAAGTCACGTTTCCTTCTGTAACATGGTTCTAGTGTCTGCCCCAGCTATCCCTTCCTGCAAAAAACCACAACAACCTTCAAATCAATCTCTCTCCTGAACAAATCAGCAACAGAAGCAACAGTGGCTTTACCCGCAGTGGCTTGCAGTTCTCTCGTACATAGCGCCCAGCAGAGGTGTTCTCATCCCAGTCTAGCCGGCCGTGGTAGAAGTATTTCTGCTTCCTGGGGAGAAACATGACATACCAAGAATGGTCACATACTGAAAAGTCACTGCGGCATAACTTTTTGAAAAAGTACAGATACAACAAAAGACAAACACATATATTATATGAGACAAAAAACTTACTGTCTTGACACAACCCATACAATTTATTTTTTTAATTTAGTTTATTTTCTGCCTCACCTGCCAACCTGGGACTCTGCCATAGACCTTTGAAATATTTCCTTTAAAAAAAAATATCAAAACATAAAGCCACTATCACTATCATTTATATCTACTGCATTCAATGTGGCATTGATGTGGCAGCTTGCTTAACAGTTCTGCAACTTGTGTGCCACCTCAGACAGAAGTGCTTATCACCAACCGAGAGAACTTCCTTGGAAAGGGCTCTGAGTCTAAAGAAGGCACCCGAACAGTGCCCGTTCTCTCTCCCCAGCCTACCTCACAAGATCACTGTGAGGAGAAGGTATATTTGGAGAGAGCCAGGTATACACCCTAAGTGTCTTGGAAGGAGGGCAGGATTTTAAAAATGTAACAGACATTTTTAGAAGTCCCAATTAAACTACAGCCAGCCTTCCACATTCTCTAAGGTTAGGGGTGCAGGACTCCCACAGAAGTGGAAAAGCTGCAAATATCAAAATGTACATGTGTGTCTATAGGAAGAGGGTCAAGACACGGTGGAGAGAACAGCTGCCCGGGGTCCAAACCAGGTCAGGGAAAGGAGAGGTAGAGGGGGTGGGTCAGTATGATGGCGCTATACTTCCTCTCTTGCGCCTCTTTCCTTCCTTGGGTGTGGAGGGCATAGGGAGAAGGTTTGTGGTGCTGAGAAATTGAGGAGTAAGCTCCTCAGCTGGCCCGGCAGCAGCTGGCGGAGGAGGAAGAGAACCAGAGGTGGGTTTTTAAAAGGCTACATGACTTGTTCAGATCTGCTGAGAGAGAAGCCTTCACAAAAAAGAAGTGCTTGAATTGGGGTGGCAGGGGTTGGAGAAACTCACAAATAATCAAATCCGTGAAAGTTAAACCTGCATGTGTGGAAGGCCAACTGTACATAACATCACCTACAGAAAAAACTATTTCTGTTCCTTGGTCCAGAATAAAAACTATCTTGTGCCTCCATGTTAGAACCCAGGTCTTCTCCCTTGAGTCCCATAGGCAGCAACCTATTTGACTCTCCATGCACTTCCAGCTCCTCTTAATGTTTCCTATGTTACCTCAATTCACACCCCAACGAATGTCTCTCACCTGGTCTTGCGAGTCATACGTGACGGGATGGGACCCAGGATCCGCTCCATCATTGCCAGATGCTCTCGGTTATCGTGGGTCTAAAAGAAAAAAATTGGGAGAAATGGAGAAGACCAATGCACAAATGATAGCAAATACACACACCTAGGACAGAAAACTGGTGGGTACGGCAAATTGGGAATGGCTTAGCTCAGGGAAGATTTCCCACCTGGCCATGGAAACCCACCAAGGGACCTTGGGTGTGTCACACATTCTCAGCCTCCAGAAAGCCCTGTGATAGGTTTTGCCTTGGTGTTGCAGTGAGGGCTGCAGCTGACAGCAGTCTGACTCCAAAACAGTTGGAATGCACCCAACTGGATCTCTCTCACTCTTGGTACACTCACCTGAAACAGTGTGAAACCCATGTAGTACTCAAAGATAATGCAGCCAATGCTCCAGACATCACACGGCTGGGCCCAACCAAGCTCTGAAAAAAAGCAAGGAAGGCTTGACTTCACTGATCTGTACACCCAGCAGATAGCCAGGCTACAGCAGGGCCTGTCCCATTCCGCTCCAAACCCTGTGTCACTGGAAATTCTCTCTCTCCCTCATTCAAACAGGCACCTACAGTGGCTGCACCCAAGCCCCCCAGTTATGCAACTGATCCTATCAGCATCACCATCACCATAATCATCAGTATTTGTATTCCACCCTCCTCCCAGCACTGGGACTCAAGGTGGCTAACATTAAAAACAGTACAACTTAGAACATACAAAAAAGCATGTTTAAAAAAAACAAATAATTTAATGTTAAATACAATTAAAAAACACACCAATGTTAAAAACAGAACCTTGCAGCACTGAATGCCCAAACCTAACAATTTATAACAAAAATGTTTTAAATGTTAGAAGAAGAGTAGGGATGGGGCTATCCTGGTCTGTGGCCAGATCTCACTTCTCCAGCAATGGGTACAGCCGGTGCACTGGTTTTTTAATTACTATCATCAAAAATATGGTGCTTCACATAACATTTCCTGACATTCCTTGACATTCCTTAATATTTCCATTTATAGGCACATAGCAAAACAACAAAGTAAAGAGAAACTTATCGTACATCAAGCTTACTAAATATAACATCATTCAAGAAACGGGCACACTAATTTTAATTATGCAAAAGCAGACTGGTCTTTGTTGAGACCTGGACTCCAGGCTCAAAGCTGAATCCAGGAGTACCTCCAAACTGTGAACCCACATTTTCAGGGGGAGTGTAACCGTATCTAACACAGGCTGAATCCCTATGCCCAGATCTGTCTTTTGACTATGTAGGAGCACTTCTGTCTTGTCTGGACTAAGTTTCAGTTTGTTTCCCACCCAGAACCCAACAGCCCTTTCATGCTGACCTAGAATGACTTCCGGTGCCCGATAGTGCCGTGTAGAAACAATGGTGCTGTGGTGCTCATGGTCAAACGTGGCGCTCCCAAAATCGACCACCCGGACAGCTGTGTTCTTGACACTTCGCTCGTCTCGCTTCTTGTAGGGAAGGGGAGGAGGAGAAAGGAGGGAAGTAGCCGTTACGGGTACAGAAAAGAAACACATTTTTAGTGGCACCTGCTCGGTCCCTCCCCTCCCTGCTCATCTTCCAACTGGTGCCAGCAAAGGACAGAACTGGTTGCTGTCAGGATGACGCACATTTCTGTGTGATGCTGAGGCAGCGTCAGTCACCCCAGCTGTGACCCTCATTGGGACAATGTGAAAAGGATTCCCAAAACCATGAGCTCACCTTTTCTAGGTTGTAAGTCATTTCATAATCCGAATTGACAAAGAGGATGTTTTCGGGTTTGAGGTCTGTATGAGTGAGCTTATTTTCATGCAGAACTGTGGAACGGGTGGGGAGGAAATAGAACATAGTCGCAGACACAGAAGAGAAACGTTACTTCATCTTTAGAAGCAAAAACTCAATACAAAATTGAATACAAGAAAGAAGGAGATGGGCAAAAGAGAGGACATCACGCTTACCCCACCACCACTTCTCTCTCCTTTCCCTGACTTGACTGGGCCCTGGTACCCATTATCCTCAGCAGGTCTCAGCCCCCTTCCCACAGATACACACACACCCCCCTTGTGATTTTCCCACTTTTGTGGGGATCCTGTGTCCCCTAACCCTAGTGCATGTGTAGGTCTGGGTGTACTTCTTTTTAATCCATCATTTACTGCTCAGACACCTCTTTTGCTCTCATTTTCCCCCTCACTTGTTTGCCCACCATGTGCCCACTCCTGGTACTCACATTTGACAGCCTGGCATACTTGGTAGGCCATGTGCCTGATCTGGTGGAGGGGATATGGCAGGTAGTTGTTGTCCTTCAGGAAATCAAAGGTGCTGAGCCCCAAAAGCTCAAAGGAAATGCACATGTGACCGTGATAGTCAAACCAGTCGTACATCTGCACACATAGGCTAGAGGAGAAAAAAAGGAAGATAAAGGTTGTTGTTGCTGTTATTGTGTGCGTTCAAGTAATTTCTGACTTATGGTGACCCTAAGGCAAACCCATTATGGGATTTTCTGGAGCCCTGGTGCTGTGGTGGTTAAATGCTGGTACTGCAGCCACAAGGTTGTGAGTTTGATCCTGCCGGGTTCCAGGTTCACTAAGCCTTCCATCCTTCTGTAGGTCAGTAAAATGAGAACCCAGCTTGTTGGGGGCAATTAGCTAAACACATTGTAAGCCACTTAGGGAGTGCTTCGCACTGACAGGTGGTATAGAAATGTAACTGCTATTGCTATTGTGTGGCACGCCCAAGATCACCTATCACTGAGCTGGGAATCAAACCCTGGTCTCCAGGGTTGTAGCCCAGCACTCAGACCACTACATTCTTATGTATACAAGTGTTTAAAACAGGAATGAAAAAGCACTGGGAATGCACTAATCTCACTAAGCCATCTACAGAAGCAATTCAGGGAGGGATGTTATATCAGAGAGATGGGATGAAGTACTGAGAATGCAGAAACAAGCACCCACATAGATTCTGGCATTACAGTCATTCTCCAGCATCTACTGGGTTTAGGGGCACAGAACCCCCACAAAAGTGGAAAACCCACAAATACCAAAATGTGCTTGTATTTCTGTGGGAAGGTGGGAGTGAGACGTGGTTGGGAGAACAGGCATCCACTGTCCAAACTAGGTCAAGAAAAGGAGAGGGAAAAGGAGTGGGTCGCCATGGCGGTCCTATACTTCCTCTCTCTTGCCCATCTCCTTCCTTGCATGTGGGGGGCATCGGGAGAGCATTTGTGATGCTGAGAAATTGGGCTGTGAAGGAGGCCAACCAGAAGTGGGTTTTTAAAGGACTGCATGGCCTGATCAGAGCCACCGAGAAGGAAGGTTCCCCAGGAAAAGAAGATCGCAAATGATCAAATCCATGGAGGTTAAACCCATGAATGTAGAGAGCCAACTGTACATGTGGAAAACAGCATAGTTGTTCAATGTTAAACATGAAAAGAAGCTCAGTACAGAGTAACATCAAGATTGCATTTGGAACATTCCAGGGGACAAATGCCACCAGACTCACACAGAGTCAGACTCAAATGGAGGGACAGAGTGTGGTGGAGTCTCCTTCTTTGGAGGTTTTTAAGAGGAGGCTGGATGGCCACTTGTCGGGAGTGCTATGAGGGTTTTCCTGCATGGCAGGGGGTTGGACTGGATGGCCCTTGTGGTCTCTTCCAACTCTACATTTCTATGATTCTATGATTCTATGACATAAGCTGAACTTCTCTCTTCCTCCCAAATCTCCTGGGCAGTGAAGTAAAGGAGGCAGTGCTGCACACTATAGTCAGCATCCTGTTAGTGACATATATAAGTCTATAACTTAACAAGTAATTAGCTCATACTTTCTACACCAACCTGTTACCACTGTGTACTGGCCTGGCCTTTGGTGAACCAAAGATATCATTTTGATATTGCAATTCGGCCCTACTCTGCCACCAGCCAAGTGTTTGTGAGGCCCGCCGAACAAGCATGAAGCTAGGCATGGCTACTACTTGCTGCTCCCACCAAACCAAGCCAGATATTGCCAGATCTGCTTTAGGGGACCTCCCGAAACAAACGCCTTCATTACAAATGCACGCTACCACAAAGAGATCCTCTGCCCTGAGAGGACACCCTGGTAAGCTAGGTACTTAACTGCCAAGCTAGCCGCATCTACATATCGGCTATACCATTGTCAATTCAGACTTTAACTCAATCATGCAAATTCTGACCTTTCGGAGGCTTTGTCTCCAGCCCAAAACTTATTGTTTTCACCCGAGACCAGCCTAGCCTACGGTCGTTCTTTCCCCTATAAAATTCCCCGCTCTGAGAGCTCTTCAGAACTCTCGCCGGATCGCTTGGACTTCATTCTGCCTTGCTGCTGCTCGGTTCAGCAGATTCCGCTCAGCCGCCACGCCAGATTTCCTCTTCTACAATTGGCTCCTCCAGGACTGCAGGACGGGTGGCGTATCACCCATTCCCCTTGAACCCTATTTTCCTTTTCTAAGTTAGGAGTGTGTTTGTGCTCTTCTTTAATAACTGTTTAATAAATCTTAATTGTTGTTTGAACCATTTGCCTCCTCACTGACCTGATGCTGTAGACATAGGGTAAAAGATCCTGCTGCGTTACCCTGCCTCTCGTTAGCCAAGAGAGTGCTACAGCTAATTTCCCCGTCTTTGCTTGGTTTGGTTTGTTGTTTGGGCGCCCCTCCCGGGACCCCCAATTCACAGGGTAACAAATCGATCGTTCTGTGCTGAGCTGATGGACAACAAGCCCTCTGAGGCAGAGGTCTTTCCTCCCACTCCACATAAAATAACATGTAAATAAGTGGTACTAGATTATATTACAGTGGGCCCTCCACTTTTGTTCATTCAGCATTTGTGGATTTTGTATTTCTTTTAAAAATTATCACTGTATTTGCCCCTCCTATGGAAAAAATGTGTGTTTTTTTTTCTAGGAACCTCTAGGTCCTCCAGCACAACTCTGTGGTCCACTTCTGCTGGAAGCAGACCACAAGTTATGCTGGAACACCTAGAGATTCCTAGAGAAAACATTTCTCTAGACATTGCTATGTCTTCCAGTGTGACTTTACAGTCCATAAAAATTGCACTGCAAAATATAGAGATACCTAGAGAAGCATTCTCAGGTAAAAAAAATAAATAAAAATAGCATTCATGATTTTGATTTTTATTCATGGTTTTCTCATTTTGGGGAGGGGGGTCTTGGGCCCCTAACCCTCCACAAAAGTGGAGGGTCAGACTATATTCATAAGCGTTTCTATATCATCATTAATTTGAAGATCTCCAGGGCAGCTTCCAGCAATCTACGAAATCAGCAAGAAATAGAATCATAGAAATGTAGAGTTGGAAGAGACCACACGGGCCATCCAGTCCAACCCCCTGCCATGCAGGAACATCCTCAAAGCACTCCCAACAGATGGCCATCCAGCCTCTACTTAAAAACCTCCAAAGGAGGAGACTCCACTACACTCCGAGGCAGCAGATTCCACTGCCAGACAGCCCTGACTGTCAGGAAGTTCTTCCTGAGGTTCAGGTGGAATCTCCTTTCCTGCAGCTTGAATCCATTGCTCCTTGTCCTGGTCTCTGGAGCAGCAGAAATAGAAATCATTCCCACCAGATGGCACTAAACCAAGCAAACTGCTGAGAGATCCATGTGTCCAATGGAGCTCCCCAACCCTACATGGTATGTTAAAGACAGCTTGGAAATGTTAGAATTGTTTTGGACCACAATTCCCAGAAGCCTCCAGCCAAGCACTCACAGAGCTCCCCTCCTTGACAAGGAATTTAAAAGTATCTATGCATCTGGGGCATGTACATGTGCAACCTCTCTCCTCTCTCTCTCTCTCTGCCCTCAGGTTCCCAGAACCACTCACTTTTTGTTTTCTGGGTCTTTCTCATTAATCTTCTCAAGCACGTTGATCTCCAAACGAGCTGCCTCTTTATACTTTTCCACATTCTTGATTATTTTCAGAGCCACGCGTGTGTTGCCCCTGGGGAGTGAAGTGGAAGGATAAAGTGTTCAGAATGAAGTTACTGGAAAGATGGAAGAAAGACGTATGTCATATGAAGGATGGAGCAAGCCTGTTTTCTGCTGCTCCAGAGGCTAGGACTCAGAGCAATGGCTTCAAACTTCAGGAAAAGAGATTCCATCTAAATATTAGGAAGAACTTCCTGGCAATAAGAGCAGTTTGACAGTAGAATGCATTGCCAGAAAGTATAGCAGTCTCCTTCTTTGGAGGTTTTTAAACAGAGGCTGGATGGCCACCTGTTGGGAGTGCTTTGACAGTGTGTTCCTGCTTGGTAGAATGGGGTTGGGCTCAATAGCCCCTGTGGTCTCTTCCAATTTTAGGATTCTATGAGGCACACTACACCGGTTTTCTTAAGTCCCTTCCTATATGGGCTGCTTCTTTTGCACACATTTCAGCTTTATACAGAAATACCAGGCTCTAGTTCTTGTCTTTTGTAGCCTATTTATAAATTTCTTCTCTGTGTCTTCAATTACATACAATTTAGTGAATATCAATACAGCGGGCCCCTCAGTATCCGCTGGGGTCTGGTTCCAGGATTCCCTGTGGATATCAAAATCTGCAGATGCTCAAGTCCCATTATATACAGTGGTGTAGTAAAAATGACACCCCTTATATGGAATGAAAGATTTGGTTTTTGGATTTTTTAAAAAATATTTTCGAGCCGTGGTTGATTGAATTTGTGGATGCAGAATCCATGGATACAAAGGGCTGACTGTGTGTACAGCTGTATCTATTTGCAGTTGTTGTTATATGCCTTTGAGTTGGCCCTATTCTTAACATCCCTGCACAGGTCTTGCAAACTTTGGACTGTGGCTTCCTTGACTGAGCCAATCCACCTACAATGTAGTCTTCCTCTTTTTCTATTGCCTTCATGTTTACCAAGCATTATTTTCTTTTCTAGTCATGTTGTCTATGTCTCTAAATCTATATATCCGTGCACCAACTCATGTTTAATAATGTGTGCATCTGCTGAAGTGCACTCTAATCCACCACAGAAAGACCAGCCCTGCCATATCAAACTTCAGGCAATTTTGGCATAGATATGGGAGCACTGAGCCTTTTCAGAGGGACAATGTTCCAAACCACTGAAAGGGGTTATCAGCCATCAGGGCCTCTAAATATGTTAGATTCCAATCCCCAACAGCCCCAGGCAGCATTTTTCATCCCTATCCAATCTTCAAGGGTGATGGGAGTTGTAATCCCAAAAAAACTGGAAGGCTACAGGATACTGCTTCTAGACTACAACTCTCAGGTGGCACGGCTAATGGATTAACACAGATGCTGATTTCAAGAATCCCAGCACCAAGAACTGCTTCCTTCCCACACTGGTCCTCTTACCTGCGGTGATCCACACACTGTACGACGCGTCCAAATGTGCCCTCTCCAAGGGTACTAATAATCTCATCTAAGGAGAGAGAGGGAGAAAAAAAGAAGGGTCGGGGGAGAAAGAACAGGAGGGTGTGAGATAGTGAAGAATATCCAAAGGAAGCATATAATAACATACCACCACAAAGACTGCCTTTGCCAGCTCAAGGAGCCAGCCTCTGAACAAGCTAAGAAAATCCCTAACATATCAGCATAGGTTGTTAACAACATGGAAAGAAAACGGAGGGAGGGGGGAATTGGAAACAAAAGGAGCATTTTTAAGAAAGGGGGGGAAGGAAGGGCTGCCTTTTTTTGGTTTTTTAGAAAAACAAAGATCGCAAAAGAAAAAAATAATAAGAAAGGAACAGGAAAGAAAGCTAAGAGAACAACTGTGTGACTGCAAGGGGAGCTTAACTAGAGACTAGATTATGTTACGATTTGGCTGTACATCTTTCTTGGAGCCAGTCGCCGATGCGATAGATGAGGTGGCCTTCGTCGTCGTCTTCCACACTCTTGGCTCTCCGGCTGCTTTGCTGACTCTGCTGCGGGGGGGCCCGAGTGCAGACACAGGTGGAGGGTGGGGAGGGTTTTCGTTTCATTTTTCATTCATTCATTCACCCGGCCAAGCGGGGGCGTTTTCACACCAAGCGGAGGGCCAAGCCAGCCAGCCAAGCGTCGCCCATGGAAATGGTCGGCCCGTGGTGGATTTGGAGGAGGAAGGAGGGACGATTCCCAGGCCAATTCATACGGCACAGAGGCGCATAGATATGTATAAAAACGATAAGGGATATTGCAAGGGAGAAAAACGTCAAGATAACACAGACTAGCTCAGGATTTCTTTTTATATATATATATATCTGTATGTATTTTTTTAAAAAGAAAAATAAGTAAATAAATATATATATATCAAAGAAGGAGGAAAAGGTAATGCGAGAAAAGTCTTCTGCAAATAGACCCACCCAAGCCAGCACCAAAAAACAAAACAAAAAAAACTGGGCAGAGAGGAAAGGTGGGCCCTTGCATCCCATGATCAAAATACTGCAAGATCACAGGGACTGCATCTCCCTAGCTAGTGATGCCACAGGAAAGGGAGGACTACCTGAAATATAGGGCAGCTTAGTGTAGCAGTTCCTTTGTTTTTGCTTCAACAACGACTTCCAGTTGAAACACTCGGCACACCCTCATCCTGACCCTCCCCAAGCAGCACAGAG
Organism: Iguana delicatissima; assembly: GCA_948472985.1. Lineage (NCBI taxonomy): Eukaryota > Metazoa > Chordata > Lepidosauria > Squamata > Iguanidae > Iguana > Iguana delicatissima. The sequence continues at coordinate 125,710 of CAOKZL010001182.1, read as the reverse complement.
AACAAGCAAGTAGATACAGGGGGCCAAGGGACGGCCACCAGGGCTGAGTGTCCCCTATTATTCTTTTATGTACACTTTCTTTAGAGCAGCAAGTATGCTCTGGCCACGGTATGAAGTGAAAGGGGGATGAAGGCTGCAGCTGCCTACCTGCCTGGCCTTGTCATTCTCCCAGAATCCTCCTGGGCATCCTAAGCCCAGAAGCAATACGGGGAGAAAGGCGACAGACAGCTGCTGCCTCAGCTGAGGCTTCACTTCACCATGCAGCCACCACCCTAGCAAAAACCAGAGAGAGAGGAAGTAAAAAGGGATGTTTGCCTGCTATTTGAGAGGGGATAGGACTTATGGCTACAGTGCCACTCTTGGCAACTTTCGGCACAGTAGCCTCACAGAGCTGCCTATTCCCAATGTGAAGGGAAAGAGTGGGAAAGGATCACAGCTCAGTAGCACTGAAAGCCGGAGGTTCATTTACAGAGGCACAGGTCCAAAGTGATAGAAAAGGCAGCTTATCTGTGTCTAAGGCCATTTCTGCAGTAGACTGTTATAACGCTATGATTCCACTTTCAACATCCTATGGAATCCTGGGGTTTGCAGTTTCGGGAGGGGCTAGCCAACCCCCCCCCGAAACTGCAGACCCCAGGATTCCATCGGATGTTGAAAGTGGAATCATAGCACTATAACAGTGGAAATGGCCTGACTCCCTGCTGGTAGTCAAAGTAGGCAGGACTTGGCTAGACAGAAAGGGGTCCAGCTGGATTGGGAGCAGTTTCTTACATTCCCTGGAGCCCAAGTTTAAGGGCATATTTACACAATCGTGTTTTCTACAGATACCAGGAAGTGCAATGTAAGGCCAAACCACCCTTTTTCATCCAGGTCCCTGTACATATTAGAAAGTCCAAGAAATAAGAAACAAGACAGAGGTCTGGCTGGTTAGCCAAGCCGTACACTCCACCTCACAAATACTAACAGATCTGTGCTACTGGTGTAACTTGTGGACAGGGCTGCCTCTATCCAGAGAACACCTCTTAAAACCTTACAACAGTGCAAAGGCCCAAATGTTTTCTGCCTTATTGTTATAATGAGATGTGCTAGTTTCACAAACATGTGTGTACACGTGACTTCAAGTCCCCTGTCAACTTATAAAGAACTCCTGAATTTCATAGGGTTTTCTTAGGCAAAGAATATTCAGGAATTCTACCAGTCCCTTCCTCTGAAACATAGCCTGCAGCTCCTGGTATTCTTTGGCGTCTCCCACGCAAGTACTAACCCAGGCTGACCCTCCAAGATCAAACATGCACAGTCTTCAGACTTTACTGCAGCGTCACAGTTAGCAGCTGGACAACACAGACCAATCACTTGCTCCAACAAATGGCAACCACAGATGCTGATGGACTGTGCATGTATAACAGGACAAAGCAGAAGGTCCCAAATTCAAGTGCCGGCATTTCCCAAGAAAACCCCACATAGGGCAGGGTCTTCAACTGTTATGGTCAAGAAAGCCTTTCAACAGGGGCGAGGAACCTTTGGTCCTCCTTGCAGACTACAGCTCTCAGAATTCCTAGCACTGGCCAGGCTGCCTGGAACATCTGGGAACTGAAGTAGAAAGCATCTGGTTGGTCCAAAGTTCCCCAGTTTTATCTTAAGAGAGCCACTGCCAACTGAAACAGACAATACTGAACCAGTTAGGCAAGTAATTTGACAGCCTCATTCCTTATTCCACATGCCTTCAGTTTGCCAGCCAACCACTCCAAGCAAAGCCAGGCTTATGCGGTTGAGATTTGAGCTGGAGTTGGCAAGACACCCTATAAAAGCAGCTATTCCTCATATCAGAAACAAAGATGAAGACATCTAGGAACACACTAAGGGTCACAGCAAGGGCTGGTGTGGCTGGGATACAAGGAAGTAATTTGTACACACACACACAGGTGTTATCCTCAGAAGAAAACACCCTCTAAACTTCTGTCATGAAATCACAAAATTAGTTCCTCCTGAATTACATTACAAAGAAGTCTGAACGTGTCCCCAGTTATGATCCCCTCAGCACCGTTTTGTTGAGTCCCTGGTAGCAGTTTAGGTGGTTTTTGCATAGGAGGACTGTCAAAGCTTGAAAGACACAGCACAACTTGGACTAGAACTCCCAGAATCCCTAGACAGAAGTCACTTTTCCAAGTTAAGGGAATTAGACAAATTCAGAGAGGTCAGAGCTAGCAGAAACCAGCCACTCTGGCAACACACTAGCTCTTAGATCAAAGGCACATGCCAGGTTTGTAGAACCCAGTTGGCCTCTGAAACAAGATGCTGGACTAGACAGGCCTCAGGTCCCATTCGGCAAGGCTCTCCTTACATTCTAAGCACAGCAGCACCTCACAGCCCATCACCGGAGGCCACTCAGAAAGGGCTGGTCCAATCCAGAACTATCTATCAAAAGGGATTTCTATGGTTACCCAATCTCAAAAGCAGCATGAGTTATCAGTGGAACAGACACTGGCCCAAAAAACACATAAGTGGTCCCCAAAATATCAGGTGGCCTTTAGAGGTCTGGCAGTTGCAGTTGATGCAATGCCATGGCAGCGAGAAAGAGTGGTGGAGCCAAGGAGTACTCACCGATGAGGAGTGGCTGAAGGAGCGGCTATGACGGCGTCTCCGCCGGCGCTTTCGCCGACTGCTCTTGCAGCTGCGATAGCTGTCATCGCGGGGCCGCTGGTACTCGTAGGAGTGGTGGTACTCAGCCTCGTAGTAGGCCTCGCCTCGCTCACGGCTGTAGCCATCTCGCCGATAACTGTCACAGTATCTTCGGTCATAGGCTCGCCGATCAGATGAGTGGTCATCATAACTGGGAGAAGCCAGGGAGCACAGAGAAAACATAGTCAGATTCAACACTGAATGCAAAAGTGTAAGGCTAGTTCAATTACAGGCTATGACATTTTTAACCTGTCATTTGTGGGTGATGTCTATCAGATCTTCCAAATTCCAAGGCCCAAGAAATGTAAATGGTACAGCTTGCTATGTTCTTATATTTCTATTCCTTTTATATTTTATGAGCTATTGGTCCTACCAGTTACAGTTTCATCTGACCCATGTAAGAATATATCCATAGCCAGCTGAGGATAGCTCATTGCCCACCTGACAGGATGGGTTCAAGTAATATCACAGCAAATTATTTTAAGTGCCACAGAACTCCTTATTACGTTATTGGACCTCAATTCCCAGAAGTCTTTGCCAGCACAACCAAAGGTCAGGGTTTCCAGGATCTATAGCCAAGCCAAGTTTGGATACTAACCTGGAATTCATCAGAAAGAAACAAGTCTATACACCAGACTGTTTTCCCTTGCAGATTTACACATTTTTCCCCCAAATGTACAAGTTAAGGCACACATACACTGCACAGGTACAAGAGTTGTTGACTTGTGACAGCCCAGTTTCCTCACAGGCCTTCCAGATACTGTTAAACTTCAGCTACCCAACATCCCTCTTCAGCATATTCAGCTACTGAGATCCGCAGTCCAAAATACCTGGAAGACCAAAAGTTCTTCATCTCTTCTCTTTAGTATTCCCTCAGCAAACTGGTGTTTTTCTTCAGAATACAGAGGTAGTAAAGCTGGTGGTCATCATATGTTTTGGTCAAAAACACATATGATCCCTGTTCTCTACATACTAAAGGGCCCTTAGAGGTACATGCTGTTAACACCTTTTCCGCCATTTCCTACCTCATTAACCTACGCAAAGAGTAGTTCCCACTTTAGCAACAGTGTCATACCTTCACCAATATCCTGCCTTTCCTTCCCAACAGCCCCTCGTCCCACTCACCTCCGGGATCGGACATGGTAGCTGTCTTCCCTGTGATGCCGCCGCTCACTGCTGCTAGATCGCGAGCGGCTCCGCCTCCGCTTGTGCTTGCGACTTCTGTAACGTTCATGGTAGCTACCCCGGCTGCTGCGTTCCGAAGAGTGGAACCTTCTGGAATGAGGCATCTGCACACAAGGAGATGAGTGTAAGGACACTATCCGAAAGGCTGAGCCCAAAGATACCAAGTGGAGTTAGAAGTTCATGCAAAAAGAGACAATATTTTCAATCGTAAATATTGTTTTGGTTATTGGGGGTGGAGGAGCCAATAACAGTGGATTTAAGATATTCCACACTAAGGAAAAGATGATCTGGCACAGACTGATGGACACACATTTCCAAAATCCAAACTGACCATTATATTCATCATTAAATGGAAGGCCTATTTAACAAACCACACAAAGTTTCCAACCTAACTGTCTCAGGTATTCCAACAGTCGCTGCAGCCATATATGTCATCACAAGGATGTTTCTTTACTTTTAAAATTCTGTATTTGTGGAGAGTATGAAGCAGAACGGTGGCCCAAAGCATCTGTGGCACCAAGTTATTTATGAAAATGCTACTCAAAGCTGTGGTCCCTGGACTGGTGCTGGTCACTAAGAAGTCTGCAGGAAAGCAAAAGGCAATTGTAGCTGATGGGATTTTACTAGATAGTGAGAAACACCAGATAACCAAGCTGGGTCCAGGAAAGAACGAGCCGCTAGTGATCATATTGCAACCACATGCTAGATAACAGATCATGCCACAGAATCTCAGAAGAAAATCAGCCTGTGTTTTATAGATTATAGGAAAGTCTTTGATTGTGAGATCATGAAAAACTATGGATTGCTCTTAAAGAAACGGGTGTGCCAGAATACTTGTCTTGATGTGTTACATGTCCTTATGACAAGAGGCTACCATCAAGACACAATACGGATAACAGAGTAATTTCTGGTCGGCAAGGGGTCAAGCAAGGCTGCATTTTATCATCCTCTCTGTTTAATTTGCATACTGAATTTAATTTGTATGCTGAATATATAAGTAAAGCAGGATTAAACAGAGGAAGGAGGAATAAAAATTAGAGGAAGGAACATCAACAAATATTCAGATGGTCTCACGCTACTAGCAAAACGGAGTCTGCAGTAAAGGAATCAGAAGACCAGGAACTTGGAAGGGTAACTATGAAGGAACTAGACAAGATCTCGAAGTGTCAAGATATATCATTGAATACTACAGTTAGGACTGTTCATGTCATCGCATTTTCAACTACTATGCGTGATTGTGAAAGCTGGACAGTGAAGGAAGCTGATAGAAAGAAAACCAACTCATTTGAATGTGGTTTTAAAATTCTGTGTTTGTGGGGAGTATGAAGCAGAACGGTGGCCCTAAGCATCTGTGGCACCAAGTTATTTATAACAGTGCCACTCAAAGCTGAAGAGAGCTCTATGGGTGGCGTGGACTGCTAAAAATACAAACGAATGGGTCCTTAAGGCAGCCTGACTTCTCCGTAGAAGCCAAAGTGACTAAATGGAGACTGTCCTAGTGAATCAAGTCTCTTCATCATATTCCAAAGTATAACAGTCTCAAGACCGTAATGCCTGGTAAAGTAAAAGGCAGTAGAAACAGAAGAAGACAGCAGTGCGGGTGTATAAGGTCAATCAAGGAAGCCACATCCCTGGGTCTGCAAAAACATGAAGGTTTCTCATTCATAGGGTTGCCATAAGCTGAAGTCAACTCAGTTAACAGCAACAAAGCTGATAGGCAGGAATATGTGCTCATCCCTGGCACAATGGAACAAAAATAATTGGCAGTCCCCCTCATAAGAAAGCCAGAAAAGCACTGATCTATAAGAGTGTTATCTGGAACAGACTCTTGGTAGTACTGTCTTTTGGCCAAATGAACAGAAACTGAATTTCTGCTAGCCCAGAGCAACAAAATGGCTGAAAGGATATTGTCCTAATGCAATGTCAGCATTAAACTCTGGTTTTCTGCAGACATTGCAGATTATTTTTGTGATCAGCAAGTACACACATCCAACACTCTGCAGATTAATTTTGCTTCTGGCGTGCCCACAATTCAAATAAATACATTTGCCAACATGTTTGAATTGAGTGTCTGAGGAACTAGTATGATTCTTATGCAAACACACTCATGAATGAAGCAAGTCAGTTGACACAATCCAAAAGGCCATGTAATTACTTCCTGTCCAGGGTCAACCGCAGCAGAGAACTCCCTGTGGAGTGCATTTTAAAATGTCATTACTATTCTTACACAATAATTCTAAAGAAGAGACAGCCTGCACTGCTTAAACAATGGTGTGAGAGATACCAAGGTTTGTTGTTGTCTGCCCCCAAATCATTTCCAACTTATGGCAAACCTAAATGTGTATATGTCACTTGTCAACTTATAACAATAATATTTATTTCTTAACCACCTCTTCCCAGGGACATGTCGGGCACAACAGTAGATTAACATATAACACGTATTAGTTAAAAACAGATCATGAATTAAAAACAATAGTTAAAATGCATAATATCATCCTAAAAGAAAAAATAATGCAAATACCTAAAAACAGTCAACACATATTTAAAATTTTTAGCTAAAAACTCACAATTTAAAAGCATCTGGATAGGACTGCCAGAAGAGACTGATCTTTAATGCTGTTTTAAATATGGACAGTGAATTCAGCTGTTGAATCTCTTCCAACAGGTCTTTCTAGAGTCTAGAGGCAGCTAAAGAAAAAGGCCTCTGGGTGACCCTTGCCAGTTTAGTCCTGGCTGGTTGACGTAAATGTCTCCCAGGGGACCTGAGCATAGGGGGCGGATTATGCAGGAGGAGGCGATCCTGCATGTAACCTGAACTCAAACGATATGGGCGTTTTAAAGGTAATAACCAACATTTTGTACTTTGCCTGGAAACGAATTGGCAGCCTGTGTGACATGCTCACTCCTAAATGTACCAGTAACCAATCTGGCTGCCATGTTTTGAACCAATTCAAGTTTCTGAACTTGGTACAGAGGGAACCCAATGTATAGTGCATTGCAAAAGTCCAGCCTTGAGGTTACCAGCGCATGCTCTACCATCTTTAGGCCCTCAAGTCTGGGAAGGGGCACAACTGGCATTATCAGCCAAAGGGGACAGTAAGCACTCCTGACCACCCTATCTATTCAAGCTGTCATTTGGAGTGACAGATCTAAAAGCACTCCTTGGATGCACACCTATGGTGACCCCACAAATAACATAGGCTTCCTAAAGCAAGGAATAGAGACAGTTTTCCCAGTTCCTTCCTTTGAAATATTGCCTAGAGCACTAGGTATTCACTGTCAGTCTCTCACTCAAGCACTAACTAGGGATGGTAACCCTAAGGTGAACCTAAATGAAATGCAGACTATTTATTTATGAGGGCTGTTGCTGAAATTGCCTTTTCAAGCTAAAAGCAAAATTAATGTTCTGGAAGTTAAAAAAATATACATGTATTCATAGCATAGATGACCTTGTTGTGTGTCAAGTCATTTCTGACTTATGGTTACCCTCAGGTGACCCTATACCTGGGTTTTCTTGGAAAGATTTGTTTTGAGGGGGTTTGCTACTGCTTTCCTCCAAGGCTGAGAGAATGTGACTTGCTCAAGGTCACCAGTGGGTTTACACCAGCTAAGCCAGAATTCAAACTCCACTATCCCAGAGTGCCTAACATTAATAATTTGTTATATGACTTCAAGATTACTCCAACCATGACAACCCTATCTTAATACCATAATTAATCATTATAATGAATGTGCTGAAACAGGATCATCCATCTTCCCCATAATAACTACACTGCATATATTAGGATTATGTTCTTAACTGTGCTGGAATCATTGTTGTTGTTTTCAATAAAACTAATGAAGGAAAGAGAGCCAGAGTGATAGAGTGGGCTGAGGACTGGACTACAACCCTGGAGGCCAGGGTTCGATTCCCTGCTCGGCCATGGAAACCCACTGGGTGATCTTGGGTGCATCACACACACACAGCCCCAGAAAACCCTAAGATAGCGTCACCTTAGGGTCACCATAAGTTGAAAACAACAGCACACAATAACAACTTCCAAACCAAATCAGTCAAGGAGGGGAGATGGAGAGACAGTGAGATGGTTTGAATTCTCTGTTGAGCAGCTTGTTAATAGTAATGGACCTGACTGAGTCACAGCAAGACAAGGACTTTATGCATCCATTCCTCTGTATCTATCTATGTATTCTGGGCAGAAATATGAACTGTTTTTAAAGTGATGGAGGTTCAGCATTGGCAGACAAGTTGTTACTAATTTTGCTTGTTTGCAGGTTTTCGAATAGGAGGAACTAACTGCTCTTCCTGTCCATTATCATTCAAATATCCTTAAATATAATTATTTACAAGCACATTGTGCCCTTCATGTGTGCCCTTAATGTGCTTAGGACATATTGCAGTTTTTGCTATCCCTAGGACAATTCAAGGACAACAGTTATCTTAAGATTTCTTAGTGTTTTATCATTTAGTACACTTCTCACTGATAATTCCTGAGGAGGCTCAGCTGCATGGTGGTCTGATTTTAACTATTTCAAACTATTTCATACATTTTAGACAGTCTTAAATTGCATTTTGTCTGCTCTGTATGGCCGTTCAGGATCTTATGACATAGAGGGGATACCAGTATTTAGGGGCCTGGGAGATGCAGTGGTTTGAGCAATTCACCCTGTGATAGGTTTGCCTTAGGGTCACCATAAATGGGAAATGACTTGAAGGCACCCAACAACAACAAAAGAAAGAAAATACTCCCATACTGCTCCGTGCAAAACCTGTTACAACATCACTAATAAGAGCACTGAATCTTGGAGCCATTCTGCCTCCTCTCTCGTTCACACACCACCCTTACACAAAGAGGGTGCAAAAACAGTAAATGCACTGGGCAGCTGTGCCAAATGTAAAATCTACACACGTGTAACTCCCGGCGATGCAACACACCTACTTTAGTTGGGCCTAAACACAGAATTATTGCAGTTCCAACAATGGAAACAAATCCAGGCAGCCTTCCTGCCAAAAAAAAAAAAAAGCGCAATTTCCGTTTGAAAAACGGTGTGGCTGCTTGTTGTTGCCCCAATCACTAAGTCCATTTCTGCACTAGCCTGTTATAGTGCTATTATTCCACTTTCAATAGCCTATGGAATCCTGGGGTTCACAGTTTCCTTTCCCTCAAGGCCCCTCCCTAAACGGCAAACCCCGGGATTCCTTAGGATGTTGGAAGTGGAATAATGGCACTATAACACCCTAGTGCGGAAACGGCCTAATTTCACTGACACGAAGGAAGCCAGCCTGATTCTCCTCTCCCCCAAGCTGCCCTGCCTACTCATCTCCAGCCCAATAATATTTTCTTCTCAGATTATCAGGATTATACATTTTTTGCTGCTGGTATCAACGAGGATACATGAAAGAAATGGGAATGATGAGCAATATGGATAATTTAAACACTGCCAAAGAAAAGAACGCAACCAGCTTCCCACCAGGGAGCTGTATCGGTATTAAATCACGGCTTGGCAAGGGAGAGGCAGCCGCCCGCTGCTCACTCCTGGACCTGCGCCCCCAACCCGGGGGTCGCCCCTCTTTTGCCTTTTCCCCAAAACCTAACAGCCTCCCTCCATCGCGCATGCGTGCTCCCGCACCCTCTTGGCCGCCAGCCCCGTCCGTTTGTCCCACAGGAAGTCCGTCTTGGCGGCTGTGGTGGCGGCGACCACCCGTCCTGTCGTCCGCCGCCGTCTTCCTTCTCGGTCTCCCCCTCCTCAAACCAGGGGACGGAAAGGCAGCCGCTCTGAGGTGACGCGGGGGGCGGTGGAAGACGGCGAAGTGCAAAGCGCATGCGCCGCCGGCGCCGCCGCCGCTCACGCATCGGGCGGATGTTACGTAACGACCGGCGTAAGAATGCGCCGTGACGTCCCAGGAAGGGTGGGGTGGGGAGGAAAAGTGGTGGGCGGGAGGGCAGTAGAGATAGGAAGAGTGTTGGGCGGGAGGGCAGTAGAGATAGGAAGGGGAAAGATAACACTATGTGTTGGAACTTTCGGGTACATTTTGAAAAATGTTCCCAGTCGAAGGAGTCTTCTGTGGCAACTTAAGGAAAAGATGGGAAGTCGGTGTGGATGACGCCTCCCATCACCCTTAGCTGCTTGGTCAGGGATTATGGGAGTTGTTGTGTCCTTTCCAACCCTATCAAGGTTTGGTTTTAAGCGGCCATTTCCGCACTGCGCTGTTATAGTGCTATTATTATTCCACTTTCAACCTCCTGTGGAATCTTCGGGTTTGCCGTTTAGAGTGGGACATTCAGAATTCTCAGTCAGAAACCTCTTTGGTAGTTACAAATCCCAGCATTCCTCAGGATGGTGAAAGTGGAATCATACCACTATAACAGTCCACTGCCGAAACGGCCTGAGGCTGAGAGTGTGTGGCTCCCCTATGGTCACCCCATGGCTTTCCGTGGACGAGCCGGGAATCGAACCCAGGTCTCCAGCGCTCAAACCACTACACCAGCCTCGGAGCTGCCGCCCAAAATGGCCCCGGCCATAGCCCTGGCTATGTTTTTGGACCGGATGCCACCACAGGGCAAGTGGTATGATACCACCTACCCGGCCCAGTATACAGAGGCCTTGCACTTTTACTCCATGTGCAGCCCACAGCAGAAAGACCAAGAGTATTGTTGTTCTTCCCAGAACCCCATATGATAGGCATAGCACACCTCATAGAATCATAAGGTTGTCCCCTTTTTAGCCCAAGCATGAAGCCATTTTGGAGTGGAGTGAGGGAACATAACTCTACAGGAAGGAGTTAGTGCATTTGGGGAAAGCTATGAGTAAAGCAAGGGGGTAAATGCTAGAATAGGAACTCCCCTTCTACAGGCACACCCCTTCCCCTTCCAACCAGGAGATACGGGTGAAGGTTGGAGACAATGTAGGGGTTGTGGCAGGCACGGGACGGGCAGGAGGCCTGGCCTGCCTGTTTTATCAGTACGGATGTATGTGTATGTGGCAATTATGGGTAACGGTGAGCATGATGCTGGGAGATGAGAATGTCAGTAAAGGCTGGGTATGTTATCTTATGGGCTAAGCTCGGGAGACTGCCCCAGCTGTAATGTAGAGTCTGAAATCCTTGTATTTCCATAGGAATGCCCAGGAAGGTATCCCAATGTTGATCTCTCCCGTGGTTTGGAAATGGGATCATTGTGTCGTATGGGAATGAGGGAGGCTGGTCCTCCTTAAATAAGTTTTAGAAAGAAACTAGCTTTTACAATGGAAAATGGATACATGGTTTGTCTTCTGGGATGAATTGGGTTGGCCACTGAGGGCATCACCTTTCACTCAGTACACCAATCAATATAGGATAAACAGTTTGGCTGGGCAAGAATGAAAAGAGCTAGAGATGAAAGCTATGGGTATGATCCTGACAACACGTATCTAAAAGGTTGGGAGTCTTTTCATGTGAGGCAGATGCATTGTTGGCTGTCACCCCAGCATGAAATTGGTTGGACTATCTTTTATAATGTAAATGAGTTTTAATGTGAAAAGGGAAATGCATTCTGGAGTATTCAATATTAGAGAACTCATTTTTGTAGTCTGCAGATGTGGACATGGTTTTCTGGTTTCCTGAGTAAGCATGAGTAAAAGCACTGTTTATAGAATTGCTTTGTGCATAAGTAATGGCCTTCCTAAATCTGCCTGTCTGTACTCCGTATGTTAAAGTGTTTTCAGTCTGTAATGATCAAGTCAGTGGAAGGAAAAAGCTGTTGTGTATGCTTTAATGACAATTACTAATGAGTTCAGTAGAAAAGGGGGGTGGACTGTGACTAGGGACCCTAATAACCCATTTAAGATCGTCTTGAAGAGGCAGAAGAAGACTCAGGCTGGACCCTACTATTACCACACCTGGAAGCTGGTAATTCTATGTACGGTCAGACCTACAACAGGAGAGGAACGAAGAGGGGGGCTAGGCCTTACTGCTGCTGACCTAGGAAAAGCAGCCCAGCGTACAGCCAGATCCCGAAGAACTGAGAGATAATAATAATACTAACATGTGAGTTATACTGATAATACCTGTAGTGCTTACGTAGTTGCTATTAAGTTTCTGTACTCCTTGCTTTGCTGGATGGTTAAGTGGTCTGTTTCAGATCTCAGCTAGTAGAACAGCAGCACTATACGCTCTCATGGCTCAACATGACATTAAGTAAGGTGTAATTTGTTATGAAATGCTATAATTGTGGGAAAATATGCATTTAAGGGGGGAATGAAGGGGACTCCAGAAGGAGGTCAGTCTACATAGCCTTAAGACTCTATAAAAATGTTAAAAGAAATTCTCCAAAAGTGTGTGGCAAGTCAGAGTGTTTTGCAATATGCTGTGCCAGCAAGGCTCAGCAGAGTTCCTGTCTCCAATACAAGGTTAGGTCACAGTGGGCATCGTTGCCTGAGATGTTTTGTAAACTATTTGCTGAAATGTAAACAACTTGAGAGATAAGGGGAAAGTGAAAGCTACAGCAAAACCTCTGCAAAGGAGGGGCAAGAGGAAATGTCTTTGTGTGTCAGAAATGCTATAAAATCACTTTGCAAACTGTACTCGGGGCTCTTGACACTTCCTGGAAGTGATTCCAGTCAAGCAGCCCGGCCGTTTCTTTTAATAAACTCTTTTTCCTTACCTTCGAGGTCTCACTGCCTCTATGTTCCCGCTACACAACCGTGGCTTGAAAATATTCCATTTTTAAAAATCTCAAAAGCAAATTTTGATTTTTGCCATTTTATATAAGGTACGCCTTTTTACTACACCATTCATTCTATGTAATGGGACTTGAGCATCCATGAATGTTGGTATCCACAAGGGGTCCTGGAACCAAACCCTCGTGGATACTGAGGGCCCACTGCATATGTTCCCTGTAGGTGGCTGTAGGTGTACCCAGGTCAAGAGGCTACTGTCAGAAGAGAATACAGTCATCCGTCCACATTCACTAGGGTTAGGGGCACAGGACCCCTGTGAAAGTGAAAAGAACGTGAATAACTCTAAGCCCTCCCAAACAATATTTAAAACACACAAAGTATGATCACCATATTCAACCCACTATGGATTCCTTTGAGGCATCAGAGCTCCTTTACAAGACAGAAGTGAGGGGCTGGTGGGGCTTACTGTCAGCTCCACTGCTGCCCCACACCATTTTTAATAAGGACTTACTGGCCTCATTTGCAGTTTCTCAGTCTCACAAGGCTTGCAATCCCTATTAAAATTGACATAAGGGTAGCAGCAGAGCTGATAGCAAATAATCCGTGAATAATCAAATTTGCAAAAGTGAAACCCGCAAATGCAGAGGGCTGATTGTACAGAGAAACAAAATGGTTTCTAATTGGCAAGGGAGTCAGGCAAGGCTGCATTTTGTCACTCTGTCTGTTAACTTGTACACTGAGCATATCATAAAGCAGGATTAGACTCAGAGGAAGTGGTGTGTACACTGGAGGAAGGAACATCAAAAGTTTAAGAAATGCAGATGACAACACACTACTAGCCGAAAATAGCAAAAACGTGGGACTATTATGAAGACAATCAACGAAGAAAGTGCAGAGGCAGGTTTACAGCTGAATATTAAGAAAGCAAAAATTATGACCACATATGATTTTACATAACTTTAAAGCAGATAATTAAGACACTAAAACAGTTCGACATTTTCCATCCCTTGGCTCAGTCATTAATCGGAATGGAAACTGCAGTCAAGAAGGCAGAAGAAGATGAGGACTTGGAAGGGCAGCTATGAAGGAACTAGATAAGATCCTGAAGTGTAAAGGTATATCACTGAATAGTAAAGTTAGAATTCTCCATGCCATTGTATCTCCCATTTCTACAAATTGTCGTGAAACCTGGACAGTGAAGAAAGCTGACAGAAAATCAGCTCCTTTGAAATGTGCTGCTGGAGAAGAGTTCTACAGATACTACGGACTGCTAAAAAGACAAATAACTGGGTCCAAGAGCAAATCAAGCCTGATTAGTCCCAAAGTGACTAAATGACAAAATGAAGCCAAAATGACTAAACTGAGACTGTTGTCCTGTGCCACGAGCCAGCCAAGGTTTACAGCTCTGCAATTAAAGTCTTTTATCAGCAGCCACAAGCAAAATTTATAACAGTTTGCTAGCCAATTACCAGGCATTGTTTTTACAGTCTGACTCTGTAGTAAATTCGAGTGGCAGTCCAGTAGCAAAGTCCATACACAAGGAGAGGATCAAGGTTTCGAGGAACATCAGCAAGGGATCCAAATGTGAAGCATGCTGCTTCCACTGATAAGATCAGTTGTCTGCTATGACTTCTTCCTGTTCCTTTCCCTGTTTAGATAGGCTGACAGCCTTGCCCAGCTGTTTGCCTAATTGATGCGTCCTTACTATATAAACAGCCTGAGTCTCCTGGAATCCTCCTTTTTCACCTTTGTTGTCTGCGGTAAGTATTGTGTCTCTGTTGTGGCTGTGGGGAAGAGTTCTGTCTGGGTCCTGGGATAGGGGCATGACACCTGTCATATTTTGGATGTATGAGAAGACATGACTCACTAGAAAACACAATAGTGCTTGGCAAGGTAGAAAGCACTAGGAGAAGAGAAAGACTGCATTACAGGTGGATAGACTCTATCATGGAAGCCGCAGCCTTGAGTCTGCAAGACCTGAGCTAGGCAGATGATAGGGTGACTTGGGGTCCCTCATTTATAGAGTCATCATAAGCTGAAGTCAACTTGACAACAGTTAATAATAAGTGGTCCCATGCAGCATTCTGGCCACAACATCATGGATCCACTGAAGTTTCCAAACAACTTCCAATGGCAACCCCATGTAGAGTGTGTTACATTTGTCATAGAATCATTGAATCACAGAATTGGAAGAGACCCTGGGGCCATCCAGTCCAACCCCCTGCTATGCAGGAACACCCATCAAAGCACTCCCGACAGATGGCCATCCAGCCTCTGCTTAAAAACTGCCAAAGAAGGAGACTCAACCACACTCCAAGGCAGCATATCCCACTGCTGGACAGCTCTGACCGTCAGGAAGTTCTTCCTGAGGTTCAGGTGGACTCTCCTTTCCTGCAGCTTGAATCCATTGCTCCTTGTCCTAGTCTCTGGAGCTGTGGAAAACAAGCCTGCTCCCTCCTCTACATGACATCCCTTCAAATATTTCAACATGGCTATCATGTCCCCTCTTAACCTTCTCTTCTGCAGACTAAACATACCCCAGCTCCCTAAGGTGTTCTTCATAGGGCTTCATGGCTTCCAGATCCTCCACCATTTTGGTTGCCCTCCTCTGGACACGTTCCAGCTTGTCGACATCCTTCTTGAATTGGGGTGCCCAGAACTGGACACAGTATTCCAAATGAGGCCTAACCAATGCAGAATAGAGTGGTACCATTACCTCCCTCGATCTAGACACCATACTTCTACTGATGTATTGAAGGATGTATTGAAAACAGGATGTATTGAAGACCTATGTCACCATGGTCAGATATGATTCCTCTAAGAATGGGCATAGTTGGTGCCCTGGTCTTAACTGTGCTTGGGCATTCAGGCTCAGGTTGAGTCCAAGAGCACACCCAAACGGTGAGCCTAAGATTTCAGAGGGAGTGTAACCCCACCCAACACAGGCTGAGTCCCTGTTCTCTGACTTGCCTTTCAGTTGATCAGGAATACCGCAGTCCCACCTGGATTAAGCCTCAGTTTGTTTCCCTTCATCCATTCCGTTACTGCTGGCAGACCAAAACAGCTTCCTTGGAATTTGTTTTATTTATTTATTTATTTGATTTGCTGCCTTTCTCCCAGAGTGAGACTCAAATTAAAAACAGCTGTAAAACATTTTTTTAAAAATATAAATTATAAAACCCATAAAAATTTTAAAACAACTTGATAAATAAAAAGCTGCTCTGCTCACACATTAAAAGCCTGCTTGAAAAGAAATGTTTTTGCCTGCTGGCAAAAGGAAAGCACGGCGGAGCACCCTAGCCTCCAGCGGAGGGGAGTTCCAGAGGGTGGGAGCAGCCACTGAGAAGGTTTTTTCCTGTGTCCTTACCTGGCAAGCCTGAGATGACAGCAGGACCGAGAGAAAGCCTTCCCTTGCAGATTTTAGGGCTCTGGCAGGGAGACACAGTCTTTCAAATAGCCTGGATCTAAGCCATATAGGGCTTTATAGGTCATGACCAGCACTTCGAATTGTTGGAATTAGTTAGAAAGAAGAGACAGAGTTTGGTGTCAGCAGCATATTGGTGGCATCCAGCCCCAAAACTCTGGATAACTTGGATGACAAGACGAAGCCTTGGTGACCACAGATCAACAGTCAGCAGGGCTTAGTCTTGTCGTCCATGCTCTTCTGAGCAAACCTCTCCAAGACAGTCCGGAACTGCTGTAAAACACTCATAAGCTCTTTTATTTCCTTTCAAAAAGAGACAAGGGGTGCTGTGGCCAGTTAGCCAGTAGGTGGGTCAATACCTAAAACTTCACTTTGAAAGAGGTGAAAATGGATGAAGCTGACAGCAGACCATGGAGGTTGCAGCAGGCAGTAGACCTTTTTCTTAGCTGGTGGTATTCATTTTCCCCTGGTGTGCTGGCTGCCCTCATCTACAGGTGATTTGTGCATTATTAAAAAGACCGTTCATGGCCATTAAGTGGACATCAACATTCTCCTTGTCCAGTTTAGAGTCTAATCAGACACAAATCTTGACAAAACCATAGCAACATCACTCACATTAGTAAAATCTGAACATAGATAGCTGGTCCCCAGCTTTCTTTTCTCCCAGATCCTCACTCCACACAGTGGAGTACTAATGGGGGATATTGGAAGTCAAAGTCTGCAATAAATTCAACAAATTTCTCACTTGCCTTGCAGACTATTTCATTGCCCCAAAAGTGGAAGAGCCGACAAGTGGATCAACTCTTTTACAACTGATCCTAACCAACAGTGATGACTTGGTTAATGAGATGGAAGTGGTGGGATCCTTAGGTAGGAGTGACCACATTCTCTTGGAGTTTGTTATACAGTGAAAAGGGGAAGCCAAGCAGACTCAGACACACATTCTAGACTTTAGGAAAGCTGATTTCAGTCAATTTAGGAAAATATTGAGTGTGATCCTGTGGTCAGGATACTAAAAGAGAAAGGAATTCACGACGGATAGGAATTTCTTAAAATATACTGCAGGCACAATTTCAAACAGCTCCAGTGAGGAAGAAAAAACAGAGGTGTCTAAAGAAACCAGGATGGGTATCTAAAGAACTTTCAACTGAGCTAAGATTTAAAAGGGGCATGTACAAGAGATGGAAAGGGAGAGAAATCGCCAAAGAGGAATTCAGACAAATAGCCAGCACATGTAAGGAGAAAGTCAGAAAAGCTAAAGCACAGAATGAATTCAGGTTTGTTGTAGCAAAAGGAAGAACAAGGAAACGGTAGGGCCATTGCATGGAGAAGGTGGCGAAATGCTAACAGGGACTCAGAAAAGGCAGAACTGCACCTTCTTTGCCTCAGTCTTCTCCCAAAAGGAAAACAGTGTTGAACAGACAACGCAACAGGGGAAATGCAGCACAAAACAGATAAAAAGGTAATGCTGTTGGAAAAATTACCAGCATTCTCTCTCCCCGCTCTATCTTGTTATTAGAAGAGATGGGCAATAGCAAGATAGGGCCTCCCTTTCTGTTGCATGCCAGATCTTCTCCATTTGCCTCTCTGTCTTTTATTGCATGATCATAAATACCTTTGGTGCTCAGATCATGTGACCCAGGACAGTTGCTTGGGTCATCGGTCTTATAAAAGTTAAGACCTCCCTCTCTCTGAATAGAGCTCTCTCTCTCTCTTTGTTCTCAATGGCTGCTTTCCCTGAACTCTTCGCATGCTCCGAGTTTTGAGTCCCATCAAGGAGGATGGTGAGTTAAACTGAAGAATCTCCTATTCACTAGATTAGACAGGTAGCAGGCTCTCTCAATACAGATGTAAATGAAGAGTCATTAGTAAAGTATTTAGTCTTTTATTCAAAGCTACCTGCGTCTGTGTTTATTCCAAGTACCAGTCTGAAGCCACAAGTCATTAGATAAAACTTCTACCGCTTCTCTGTGTGACTTTGCTAAATGAAGATTGGATCCTGACAGGTTCAGTCTCATTTTCCCCTACAAATGCGGGTACACCTGGCTACTCTGAAGGAATTCAAGTCTCCAGGTTCAGATAAACTGTATTCAAGGGTACTGAAAGAACCAGCAGAAGTAATCTCAGAACCATTAGCAATAATCTTTGAGAATTCCTGGAGAACAGGAGAGGTCCCAGCAATCTGGAGGAGGGCAAATGTTATCCTCATCTTCAAAAAGGGTAAAAAGAGGACCAAAACAATTAATGCCCAATCAGGCTGGCATCAATACCAGGAAACGTTCAAGAGAAGATTATTAAACAGAAAGTTTGTAAACACTTAGGAACACCGTGACGACTAAGAGTTTCTCAAAAACAAGACTTGTCAGAGTAATCTTGTCTCTTTTTTTCATAGACTTACAAGCTTGGTCAATGAAAGGAATCCTGAGGATGTAGCATATCTTGATTGTAGTAAGGTCTTTGATGAGATGCCTCACGGTGTTCTTGCAAACAAGTTGGTAAAATGTGAGGCTAAACGATGCTTTTGTTAGGTGGATTTGTACTTGGCTCACTGGCCAAACCTAAAGGGTGCTTGCCAATAGCTCCTCTTCATCCTGGAGAGAAGTGGCTAGAGGGGTGCCACGGGGTTCTGTCCTGGGCTCAGTGCTATTCAACATCTTTGTCAATGACTTGGATGAGGGAACAGAGGACATGCTGATCAAATTTGCAGGTGACACCAAATTAGAAGGAGTAGCCAATAGGAAATAATTTCTTCATAAAGCACTGAATTCTAGAATTAGGATTGTCTGTGCCATCACATTTCCAATTTCTATGTACGATTGTGAAAGCTGAACTGTGAAGAAAGCTGATTGGATAAGAATTATTTGAAATGTGGTGCTGGAGAAAAGTTTTACAGATGCTGTGGACTGCCAAAAAGATAAATGATGAGGTTCCAGAGGAAGTCAAGCCTGATCTCTCCCAAAAGCCAAGATGACTAAACTGAGGCTGTTGAACTTTGGCCATATCATGAAAAGACATGACTCCCTAGAAAAGACAATAGTGCTTGGGAAGGTGGAAGGCAGGAGGAAAAGAGAATGGATACAGACGGACAGGCTCAGTCAAGGAAGAGACGTTCGTGAATCTGCAAGACCCGAGCAGGGCGGTTGAGGAGAGGGCAACCTGGAACTTGGACCCTATGGAACTTCCCTCATCCATAGGGTCGCCATAGGTGGAAGTCGACCTGAGGGCAGTTACAACAAGGACAACATGACCTGTTAGCTTTCTGTATTCCCCCAGACCTTTGGACCGTTTCCACACTAGCCTGTCATAGTGCTATTCTTCCACTGTCAACATTGGGGTTTGCAGTTTAGTGGGGGGGCCTTTGAGGATTCTATAGGATGTTCCGCAGGATTTCATAGGCCGTTGAAAGTGGAATACTGGCACTGTAACAGTCCAGTGCGGAAGTGGCCTTGGTGTCCGTGGCTATAATAACGTCTGTGGCTCAGTTTCGGGGGGAGGCCCACGCAAGCTCTCCGCGCCCTCGGGGGACCTTGTCCTCTCCCGCAGAGATGGCACTCTGGGGGGAGGGGTGGCGGAGCGCGCCCTCCCCGCTCCAAGGGGGGCACCACGGGACGGTCCAGCCCAACCCGGCCGCGATGCCGCAGCAGCCGCTAGGCGGCGCCGCCGTTGCGCTGAGCCCCCTCCCCCCGCTTCGTCCCCCAGGCGCGGGCACGCACACGCCCCCCCGCGCCCAGCCGGTTCTCGGGGCCGCCCCTGAGCGCGCGCCCCCGCGCGCGTTGCGTACGCGCCCAGGCCCCCTGCCCTGCCCTGGCCGGCGACGACGGCGCTCCGGCTCCGGCAGCCCGCGTCCGGGGGCGCCGCTTCGTCCTCGGGCCCGCTCCTCCTCCTGCTGCTGCTGCTCCCTCCGGCGGCGCGACAGACTCGGGCGGCCCGGGCCATGCGGGCGGCCCCTCGGCCTCTCCCCTGCCCGGCTGAGGCGGCCGCTTCGTCCCCGCCCCGCCTCGCCCTTGAGGCGCCCCCGGAGCTGCCCGGCCTCCTCCCGGCGGCGCTCCCCGGCGGCGGAGCCGGGCGGGGCGGGCCTGGGGCCGGGGGCAGCTGAGGGATGCGGCCCCCTCGGGGCGCCCGGGCGAGGGCGTGGGGAGGAGAGGAGGCCGCCCCCTCCGCCGCCGCCGCCTGAGCCCGCCGCCATGGAGAGCCGAGAGGGGACGCGGCGGCCGCTCGCGGGGCCCCCCAAGGCGGCGCCCCTCCTGGACGGCGAGGCCCCTGGGGGCGTCCCCGGGCCCGGCGGGAGGCTCCCGGCCCCCGGCCCGCGAAGGCAAGGGCGAGCCGGCGCCGGCGGCCACCGTGGCCGAGCAGATCGTGGCCGCCGACCTGGCCTCGGCCGCCGCCGCCGCCGCCGCCGCCGCCGAGCCCGGCCAGCCCGGGGGCACCTTCGTGCAGCGGCAGCTGGGGGCCATGCTCCAGCCGGCCGTCAACAAGTTCTCCCTGCGGATGTTCGGCAGCCACAAGGCCGTGGAGATCGAGCAGCAGCGGGTCAAGTCCGCCGGCGCCTGGATCATCCACCCCTACAGCGACTTCAGGTACAGCGGGGCCCCGACAGGCGGGGGCCCCCCCGGGACGCCGGAGCCCCGCCCCCGCCCCCCGGGATGTCGCCCCCCCGAAACCCCCGCCACCCCCGCGAAGGACGAGGGGCCCAGAGCCGCCGCGGGAGGCCGCCGCCGCTGTCCCTGGTGCTGAAAGTCGCCCGCGGAGCGATTCCGGCTCCTCCGCCCGTCCCGTTTGGCCTCCCGCTTTCGCTCCCGCTCCCTGCTGCTTTGGATGCGGCTGGGGGCAGGGACCTCGGCTGCGTTTTGTAGAGCTGGGAGGGAAACCGGTGGCGTCCCCGTCCCGGTCCCCGGGCGGATGGGAAAGGGAAAAGCTTTGGGAGAGATGGTCCGGAGGCCCGCTCAAAAGAGGGGTGTAGGCGTAGGGATGAAGGCAGCAAGCCGCGGGACTGGGGTGGAACAAAAGCACGTAGGTCAGTTTCTTGGGAGGCAGCAGTTTCCGTCACACGTTGTGCCCAGAGCGGTTCACAAAATACATCTGTGTGTATATGGAATCATAGAGTTGGAAAAGACGCCAGGGGCCATCCAGTCCAACGCCCTTCTGCCATGCAGGAACCCACCTCAAAGCACTCCCGACAGATGGCCATCCAGCCTCTGCTTAAAAACCTCCAAAGAAAGAGACTCCACCGCACTCCATTGAGGCAGCAGATTCCACTGCTGGACAGCTCTGACTGTCAGGAAGTTCTCCATGAGGCTTAGGTGGAATCTCTTTTGCTGTATTTTGAATCCATCACTCTGTGTCCTAGTCTCTAGAGCAGCAGAAAACAAGTTTGATCCATCTTCAACATGACATCCCTTCAAATATTTAAACATCGCTATAATGTCCTCTCTTAACTTTCTCTTCTCCAAGCTAAACATACCCAGCTGCCTAGGCCACTCCTCATAGGGCTTAGAATCATAGAATCATAGAGTTGGAAGAGACCCCAGGGGCCATCCAGTCCCACCCCCTTCTGCCATGCAGGAACCCACATCAAAGCGCTCCCAACAGATAGCCATCCAGCCTCTGCTTAAAAACCTCCAAAGAAGGAGACTCCACCACACGCCACTGAGGCAGCAGATTCCACTGACCGTCAGGAAGGTGGAATCTCCTTTCCTGCAGCTTGAATCCATTGCTCCTTGTCTTAGTCTCAGGAGCAGCAGAAAACAAGCCCACTCCCTCCTTGACATGACATCCCTTCAAATATTTAGACATGGCTACCATGTACCTACATATGTATGTATGTATACATAGACAATAGCTGTAATGACTGTTAGGATATCTCATCATGCTGCCTTAACATTTCTGAGGCTTGAATTGGAGGAACCGCACTTGCCAACTGACTAGAGAGATATACAGTCAGACCTCCACATTTGCAGGTTTGTCTTTCACCAATTTGATTATTTGTGAGTTTCTCAAACCCCGTCCTCGTGGTTTCTTTTCTGGAGGAACCTTCCCTCTCAGCAGCTCCAATCAGGCCACACAACCTTTTAAAAACCTGCCTCCAGTCCTCCTTCTCCACCCGCTGCTGTCTGGCCAGCTAAGAATGGATTACAGCCCATTTTCTCAGCATCACAAACCCTCTCCTGATGCCCCTGCCACACCTAAGGATGGACATGGGTGAGAGAGAGGAAGTATAGGGCTGCCATGCTGACCCACCTCCCCGATCCTACTCTTTTTCCAGACTTGGTTTGGAGCCTGGGTGCCCTCTCTCTCCACCATGCCTTGGCCCCCTTCCCACAGACATGCTCACATTCTGATATTTGCAATTTTTTCACTTTTGGGGGGATCCTGCACCCCTTACCCTCACAAATGTGGACGGCTGACTGTATAGGTAGATATAGTGATCTAAAGAGTGGGAGGGGCATAAAGGCCAGGGCCATTTCTGCACTAGCCTGTTATAGCACTATGATTCCACTTTCAACATCCTATGGAATCCTGGGGTTTGCAGTTTCCGGCCCCTCCCAAAACTGCAAACCCCAGGATTCCATAGGATGTTGAAAGTGGAATCATAGTGTTATAACAGGCTAGTGTGGAAATTGCCCCCGAAATCCAAATTTAAAATGACTTCAATGCACCACTCTAGAAAGCATTGCCTATAGAAGGCAGGGCAGGGGGAGATTTTCAAAGCAAGAACGGTTGGCTGGGCCAGTAGCTCCAGTATTTCATCCACACATATAGAGGGGGAGAGGCTCTTCTGATTTTGCACATATTTCCATAGATGTTCAGGTGACAGAAAAAGCAAACTCCCAAGCCCACAGGTTCAATGTGTCCTTTGCTGCATCCCTTTGTTCTATTGAGGTCACACCTCCCCAATTCTGCACCCTTCAGATGGCTCAGATACCAACTCCCATCATCCACAGCCAATGTGAAATGATGGGAGTTGTTGTTCACACCTCTTCAGAGGGCCCAGGCTTTGGAAAAGACTTTTGTGACTTGTCAGGGAAAGATGTACCTTTGTGGTGAAGCATGTGTTTGGCCCTAGGTCTGATCCTCTAGCCTCTCCAGGTTAAGCAAGCCTTAGCCAACGTAGGTGGTGAGGAAGGCTGGGAGTTGCAGTCCAACGGTGTCTGGAAGACGGTGTGATTCTCACCCCTGCTTTAGAGGTAGCTAGCAGGAGGCAAGGAGAGTGCACAGCAAACAGGCAGTTCCAGATGATGCCTGGGGAAGGGATGGTTCAGAGAAAGGGATTCGTATGTACAAATATCCCTGCCGGGTTGAACTCTTAGTAACTCTGGTTGGGAGGATCAGGAGGCAAGTGACAGATGAAGGAGAGTATGTTTCTAATCCTTTAAGGTTCATGAATGGAGTCTGATAGCTGGCCCTCCGCATTTGTGGATTTGACTTTCACGGATTTGATTATTTGTGAGTTTCTCCAACCCATGTCCCTCCGACCTCAGGCACTTCTTTTTCAGGGGGAGACCTTCCTTCTCAGCAGTTCCAATCAGGCTATGCAGCCCTTTTAAAATTGGCTTCTTGTCCTTCCCCTCCTTCACCAGCAGCTGCCTGGCCAGCTAAGGATGACAGCCCAGTTTCTCAGCACCATAAACCCTTTCCCAATGTTCCCCCATACACCCAAGGAAGGGGATGGGCAGGAGAGAGGAAATATAGGGCCTCCATGCCGACCCATTCCTTTCCCTCTCCTTTCCCTGACATGGTTTGGACCCTGTGTGCCCACTCTCCCCACCATACCTCAACCCACCCCTTCCCACAGATACACATTTTGATATTTGTGATTTTTCTGCTTTTGCAAGGGTCCTGCACCCCAACGCTATAGAAAATGCAAAGGGCTAAATGTAAACTGAACTCAGCACTTTATTTAAAGACATGGACTCTGGCTTAGCAGCCTGAGATTCCAGACCTCAAAACCAATTAAACCACATTTATATAGAATTCTACATAGAATTTATTTACCGGTATATGGAAATATTTAGTGGCAGCAGTTGAGCAAAAAAACACTTTGTCAGTCATGCAAACTCCCTAAACTGTAAACCCCAGGATTCCTTAGGATGTTAAAAGCAGAATAATAGTACTATAACAGTCTAGTGCAGAAATGGCCAAGGTTGGCATACTTTCTGATTCTGGGATGCTTTTTTTTCCCCCAAAAGGAAAGAGACAGTGGCATCCAAGGATAAAGCAAAAAGGAAAAACAATGTTTTAAAAGCTGCTTTTGAGTTTGGCTTAGCAAGCATGAGGTCTAATAAGTGGGTGGCTTTTAAAAAAAGAAAAAGACAGAAATTGTCAAAATGCCAGATTTTGCACCAGAATGAATGGCCATCTTGTGTTGGCATAACAAATCTGGGGACATGTGCAACACAGCACACGTTCTCATGGGTTTGTTGCTCCTCTCTGTATCTCAAATAGATGAAGGTTTCCATCTCTAGCACTTCCTGAACAATATGTGCTGCTTGTATCTCAACAAGGATGAGGAACTCAGTTGGCATGGGACAGTTTCTAATTTTGCAAAGAAATTCCCTGGTTGGTTTTTTAAAGTGTATGAACTACAAGCATGTATTAGCTGCAACTGCACATACAGAAAACATGCATTAGAGAAAATAACATGCAAAAATACATCCTAGGAGGAAGATGGCTTGCAGAAATGTATATATTTATGTGGAAATGACTACAAAATACATGCAAAAAGAGAAATCTGTTAAGAGAGAAAAGCATACATTTTTGTGCTTAAATGTTCAGGACAAACCAAATAGAAGAGGAAAAACAAATGAGAGAAACAGAAATGGATAAATGTGTCCATTACTGCACATTGCAACAGGACTCATTGTTCAGAAGTAGTTCTAACCAGAGGAATTCCTCAAACTCCTTAAAAGCCCAAATCCCCTGCCAGACAGGACCCCTATTATAACCAGAAAAGGTCAGAGTTATGAGCAAGCTCTCTAGTTTTCCAAAACTCTCCGTCAGCCTGAATATTAAACAAAGAGAGTGGGAGAGAAAGAGAGAGAGAGAGAAATGACTTGATGTTGAAGACTGCATTTAGTCAGAGCCTTAACATGGGATGTAGGAGGAGAAAACCATTTCAGTTGTATCTCCACACTTATTCCCTGGAGACTAAGCCCTTGTGAAGAGCCAGGGTGGTATAGGGGTTTGGGCATTGAACTTAAGACCCTAGAGAGCAGGGTTCAATTCCTGCTTAGCCAAGGAAACCCATTGGGTGACCTTGGGTGTGTTACACACTCTTAAGCCCCAGGAAACCCCATGATAGGTTCACTTTAGGGTCATTGTAAGTTGGAAAAAACTTGAGGACAAACAGCAACAACAACAACAACAAGTCTTGTGGAACCAGACTGGTATGAAGTTTGGATGACCCTGGGAGTCCAGGGTCTGTATCTCTACTATGCCATGGAAACCCCCGGGTGACCTTCACTAAGTCACACTCTCTCATCCTCAGAGGAAGGCAGCAGCAAACTTCCTCTGAACCAGTCTTGCTGAAAAAGTCCTCTCATAGGATCCACAGAAGTTGGACTTGACTTGAAGGCAGAACAACAACTAGAAGCCTTTTTTGTGGGGTTGCCATCTGTATAGGATTGCGTTAGAGCCAGCCTGGTGTAGTGGTTTGAGCATTGGACTGTGACCCTGGAGACCAGGGTTCGATTCCCCTCTTGACCATGGAAACCCACTGGGTGACCTTCGGCGCATCACATGCTCTCAACCCCAAAACCCCTGTGATAGGTTTGCCCTAGGTCCCCGTAAGTCAGAAACAACTTGAAGGAACACAACAGCAAAGATTGCAATGTTTGTTGGATTCAGCTCTCCTGCATGCTCTCAGGTTTGAAAATACATCGAAGACTGTCACTCGACATTGTTGGTAGTGGCCAATGAAGTATAGTGGGGAGAGCACTATGGGAACTGAGAGAGTCTGTGACAAACTTGCTGTTAAATCTTGGCTAGTAGTCCCTCTTTGTCTCTCTCCATCTCTCTGGCCATTGCCACACTCCACTCTTATAGCACAATTATTCCACTTTCAACATCCTATGGAATCCTGGGGTTTGCCAGCCCCTCCCTAAACTGCAAACCCCAGGATTCCATAGGATGTTGAAAGTGGAATAATTGTGCTATAAGAGTATAGTGCAGAAATGGCCTCTTTCTCTTATTTCTTTCTTTCCCTCCTCCACCCCTCTCTCAGTCAGACCTACCTTATTCCATCTTGAGGTCATTGGAGGAAGGATGGGATGAAATGCAATAAATTGTTTTAAAAACAGAAAGGTATAAACCCCAGAAATTATCTAGGTTTCCCAAAACCTGCTGTTCTCCAGGTGCTTTGGACTACAGCTCTCATCATCCCTGCCAATTTGCCCTGTGCTAGGTGAGCCTGATGGATATTATACTCTAGAATAGCTGGAGGGCACCAAATTGGGGAAGACTTTGACAACATAGTGTAGTGGTTTGAGCATGGGACTACGATACTGAAGGCCAGCATTCAGTTCTCCTCTTGGGCATGGAAACCCATTGAGTGACGTTGGGCATGTCACATACTCTCAGCCCCCACAAAACCCTGTGATACGTTCACCTTAGGGTCGCCATAAGTTGGAAATGACTTGAAGGCACACCGCAGCAAAAGTTACAAGCTATCTCTGGCCTAGGTTTTAGTCCTTCAGTTGTCTCACACTTCAATAAAAACTTTCTACATGTGACTGCATTTTACAAACAGGAGAGCTAGAAGTCTGCTTTTAAGAAAGCAAGCAGAGATTACGGAAATCCCAGGCATTTTGCATCTTAAATGGCTAATGCCATGCTTGGGGCCAATCAGATCCAACTCCTGTTCCTTTTTCTATGTATAATGCAGAAACTGGATCAAAAATTTGCCTCAGATAGCCCTGGCTGTCTGCATCATCTAAGTCTGCAAGCAAAGGTGCCAATAAAAGGCATTTGCTTCCATGGGTCAGTAGGCAATGAGGCACAGCCAAAAGGGAACTGGGGTTTTGGTTGACACAGAAAAGAGGGTGTTTGGGTAACAATCTGATAGTTCAAAGCAATCCTAAAAAGATAACGTAGAATCACAGAGGTGGAAGGGGCCCCTTAGGATGTTGAATCCAACCCCTGCTCACTGCAGGAAATCTGGCTAGAACATCATTAGCAGGTGGCTGTCAGCATTTTTTTTAAAGATGTCCAGAGAAAGATATCCCACCACATCTCTAGGGAATTGGTTCCCTTGTCTAAAAGCTCTCACCATCAAGAACTGTGTCCAGCTCTGGTCACCTCATTTCAAGAAGGATATCGACAAGCTGGAACTTGTCCAGAGGAGAGCGACCAAAATGGTGAAGGGTCTGGAAGCCATGCCCTATGAGGAGCGGCTAAAGGAGCTGGGTATGTTTAGTCTGTGAATGAGAAGGTTTAGAGGGGACGTGATAGCCAATTTAAATATTTGAAGGGATGTCATGTCAAGGAGGGAGCGGGCTTGTTTTCCGCTGCTCCAAAGACTAGGACAAGGAGCAATGGATTCAAGCTGCAGTAAAGGAGATTCCATCTGAACCTCAAGAAGAATTTCTTGACGGTCAGAGCTGTCTGGCAGTGGAAGATGCTGCCTCAATGGAGTGTGTTGGCATCTCCTTCTTTGGCAGCTTTTAAGCGGAGGCTGGATGGCTATCTGTTGGGAATGCTTTGATGTGTGTTCCTACATAGCAGGGGTTTGGACTGGATGGCGCCTGGGGTCTCTTCCAACTCTAGGATTCTATGAAAATCTACCCTAGTACATAGTGAAAACAACACACCTCTGTTTTCATATGACTCTAGCCTGGTCAGTTGAGGCTGAAGACCTACTGGACAAGAAGATATTTGACTGCCAACAAAATGACAGCGGAGAGGGGGCAAAGTGAGCCTTCCTTGGGAGGGGATCCCAAAGTCAGAGATCAGCTGCTGTGATCAGCTGCTTGTATGTGTTGCTGCAGTTGTGAAGCTTGCATGGCCATTTCTCCCACTTCCACCCACTGGAGTGCCATGCTTTGCAACTGCTGCAACATTCCTGACACATTCAGAACAAAACAAATAAAACTATTGTTTACCAACCCTGACTTTAAAAAAAAGAAAAGGGTTAGGCCTAGATCCTATGGTTAATCTCAACCAGAGTAAAACCTATTGAATCAGGGAGATTGCCTTAGGTGTTAACTCTCCTTTCCACAATTGCTAGCTGGAGAGAGCTATGGCCGTGGAAACTCACTGGGTGACCTTGGGTTTGTCACACACTCTCAGCCCCGGAAGACCTCGTGATGGGTTCGCCATAAGTTGGAAATGACTTGAAGGCACACAACAACAACAACAACAACAACAACAACAACAACAACAACACTCTAGCTGGGACTGACCACTAGGACAGCTAATAGCTTGTGTTGCTCTTTTTTTTTAATTGAGCAAAAACAGAAAACAGAAAAAGAAACAAATAACTACATATCAATACGTAAAATATTAAAAACCAAAAATACATAACAATACAATACAGATTAGAAAAACTGCAAAACTATAACCAACAAAAAAATTACAAACAACTAAAAATTGGTTCCCACCCTTGTTGCAAACAGCAGATGTTGATCAAGTAGTTACACCTAACTATTAGTCCTTACATTTAAACTAGAAATTAATACTTGCTGCTGATCATAGCTTGTGCTGTTGTTCCGTGCCTTCAAGTCAGTGGCAGAGCTTGGAGTGTGGGGAGCATGGGTGGGAGGGGGTGGCGCTACGGCGGGAGGGGTATGGCCACTGTGCGTGGGGCGTGGCTGTGGTATGTGTGGGCGTGGGCAGGGTGTGTGGGGGCATGGCTGCGGTGTGGGGGGCGTGGCCAGGGCATGGCTATGGGCTGGGACGCCCCAAAAACATTGCCACCCGGGGCGAACCGCCTCCCCTGCCCACCATTCCTACGCGACTGCTTCAAGTTGTTTCCAATTTATGGAGAGCCTAAGGTGAATCTATCACAGGTCTCTCTGGGGTTGAGAGGGTGTGATGTGTCCAAGGTCACCCAGTGGGTGTCCATGGCTGAGCAGCGAATCGAACCCTGGCCTCCAAGGGTCAAAGTCCAGTGCTCAAAATGCTACACCATGCTGGGTTTCAACAGCTTGTGCGTACATGGTGATTCAAATCATAATTCTGTCATCATGAAATGTTGGATGATTGCTACAACCCCAAGCTGCATTTCCAAAATCCCATGCCTAGGAGTGTTCGCCTCAGTTCAGTTGCAGATCGGTCATGGTGACCTTTAAGTCTCCTTGGAATTTTTTGAGAGAAGAACAGTAGCATATTTTTATACTACATAAATCAATACTGGATTTAAACCTCTTTTGGATCAAGAGCAATTTTTGGAAAAACTGGATTACTGAAGGTTACAACGAAGATAAACCATATGTAATTATTTGGAAAAAAATTTATATAAATGGGGATTGTCAGGGACAAGGTTTATGATTCCATGCCTTGGGGAGGGGATGGTGGAATGCTGAGGTTGTAGAGATAGATCTTAAAATACAATACCTGTTTAGGGAGAACAAATTATCATTATTATGTCCCATGACTGTAATCACTATTATTAAATAAAACCTTAAATATTTAAAAAGCAGCAACGTATTTTAAAGCAAGCTAATGAGAATAGGGTTCTTCTTTCAGCTGCAGTGTGAACAGAACATGGAAAAGTTACTTTTTTGGACTAAAAAGCAACATTTCCAAGCCCTGTCACTAAATCTCTAAGTTACAGTAATCCTAAAGTGAACCTATCACGGGGTTTTCTGGGGCTAAGAGTGTGTTATGTGCCCAAGGTCACCCAGTGAGTTTCTGTGGCCAAGCAGGGAACTGAACCCTGGTCTTTGGCATCATGACTCATTGCAACAAGCCCCTAGATGTGCCGGACTGCAACTCCTACTATCCCCAGCCAGCATAGCTGAACGTAGTTGCAGTGTCAGAATTTGGAGGGGAGGCGGGGCTACGGCATGAGGGGGTGTGGCTGTGGTGTGTGTGGGCGTGGCCAGGGCACGTGTGGGCGTGGCCAGGGTGCACAAGGGCGTGGCCAGGATGTGCAGGGGCATGGCTGCAGGCCAGGACACCCCAGAAACACTGCCGCCTGGGGAAATTGTCTCCCTCGCCCCCTACGTTCCTACGCGACTGGGTAGTTGTAATCCAAGTGCATACATCTGAGGAAGGCAGGGTGTCACTGCGGAGACAGATTCACTCTGCTCATGCTCAGAAGCACCCTGAATTCACCAGAACTATCTGTGTTTCTGACAGTGTTTTCCAGGATAGGAGCATAGAGAATGGTTTGTTTTCTGCTGCCTCAGAGGGTTGTTGTATGCCTTCAAGTTATTTCCAACTTATTCAGGTCTTTACAGGTGATAAATTTTACAGTTTGCATAGATTCCAGTGTTGAAGTACAAGGCACGACTCCCAATAACATATCACCAATTTGTTGATTCTTGGATAGAATGTGAACAATTGGTGGTTCAGGATTCAAGTGAGTAACAGCTGGTAAATCATGAAACCACCACCACCAACAATAACAACAACAATACTGTTATCGTTTCTTGTTACTAATCCAATATTCCAGTTTGGCACTTTGAGCATGCTGGTAAGGAGAATCTGGGATTTCTCATTTTAAAAAAGACAGATATTCCAGACTCTGAATGTGAACTCACCTTCCTCTCAGTGGTTCCACAATTCACACAGTGGACATGGCTCAGCAGTACTATGTGCAAAAATGAGCTTGGGATTATTGTTGAACATGAGCCAACAGCATGATGCTGCAGCAAAGAAGGCGAATGCTATTTTAGCTTATATTAATAGAAGCATAGTTTCCAAGTCAAGGGAAGGAATAAATCCCATTATATTCTGTGCTGGTCAGGCCTCATCTGGAGCACTGTGTTCAGTTCTGGGCACCTCATTTTAAGAAAGACATGTATAAGTTGGAGCACGTTCATAGAAGGGCAACAGGGATGATAAGAGATATGAAGAACAAAATATATGAGAGGAGGTTGAGGGAGCTGGGCATGCTTAGCTTGGTAAAGAGAAGACTGAAGGGTGACATGATTGTCCTGTTCAAATACTTCAAGGGCTGTTGCAGAGGGACAGGAGCAGTCCCATTCTCTCCTTCCCTAGAGTAAAGGACCAAGGGCCTTTCCGCACTATAGTGTTATTATTCCACTTTCAACCTCCTATGGAATCCTGGGGTTTGCAGTTTAGGGAAGGGCATCTAGAATTCTCAGCCAGAGAGCTCTTTGGCCTCAGTAAACTACAAACCTCAGAATTCCACAGGATGTTGAAAGTGAAATAATAGCACTATAACAATGTAGTGTGGAAAGGCCCCAAGAAGTCTAATGGTTTGAAATTGCAGAAGAGTAGATTTCAGTTAAACATTAGAAGGCTTCAAAAGGGGGCTCATAGCTACTGCTGGGGATGTTTTAGCTGGAGATCCTGCAATGAACAGCTGGATGGACTCAGTAGGCTGTAAAACCCCTTTCCAACTTTATGATTCTATTACTCTGTTTATCTGATTGAGCAGAAGACTGGGGCCATTTCTGCACTAGACTTATAGCGCTATTATTCCACGTGCGACATCCTATGGAATCCTGGGGTTTGCATTTTCAGGAGGGGCCAGCCAGCCACTCCCTAAGCTGCAAACCCCAGGATTCCATAGGATGTTGCAAGTGGAATAATAGCGCTATAACACTCTAGTGTGGAAATGGCCTGAGAACCAAAGTCTTTGCACCGTGCAAGCTGTTTAAGGAAACATTTTTAACATATGCGGTGATGTCAGAGGTGCTAGCCCACCGATAGCATTGATTCCTAGGATGTGCTGCAAATTTTGCAGATCTGCTGCTTCCGACCTTGCTCAACTTTGGAGAAGAAAAGATGCACTTGCAGCAATATGGTGAATATGGAGGACTAGTGTGAAGTGATGGCTTTAGTGTTGGATTTTAAAGCAGGGAGATCCTGGTTTAAGAGTCCAATCAGCCATAAAGCTTATTGAATAACCCAGGAGCAGCCTTTTTCATTCAGCCTAACCTACCTGACAGGGATGTTGTGCTGGATCACACACCAAAGCAGTCCCCAGCAGAGCATTCTTGTTCCCAAAGTGGCCCAGCAGGTGCCTATTGGGAGCCCTCTGTTAGGACACAGGGCAAATAGCACAGTCCTGCTTATGTTTCCCAGCAGCTGGTGCTCACCAGTTTCTTCTGACCACAATCTGACCACTCCACATACTACCTCATGGCTTAAATCAGTGTAGAACATAAGGAAACATTCTCAAGAATGATGTGGATCTGTGTGTAAGAATGGTGAGAAAGAACGTGGGATGACTCTGGTCCGACCCACATTTTGGCACTGGTCCTTACCCACTTTTAGAACAGGTCCCCACCCATAATCTGTCCCCAACTTTTGGCCGCTCCTGCCACAAGGCCTTTTGCCTGCTTTTCAGCCCTTCTCGCTGTTGGAAGTTGACCCTTAGTAAATTACAGGCAACCCTCCACATTTGCGGATTTGACTTTCACAGATTTAATTATTTGCAAGTTCTCCAACCTCTGCCCCCTCCCCATCTCAGGCATTTCTTTCTGGGGGAAACTTCCCTCTTGGTGACTCCAATCAGGCTGCGCAGCACTTTAAAAAACCCACCTCTGGTCTTTCTCCTCTTCCACCACTGGCTTCTGCCTGGCCAGCCAAGGATGGCTACAGCCTGATTTCCTAGCATCACAAACCCTCTCCCAATGCTCCCCTACAGCACCCAAGGACAGAGATGGGCGAGAGGATGTATAGGGCTACCATGCCGACCCACCCTTTTCCGTCTCCTTTCCCTGACCTGGGCCGTTTCCGCACTAAAGTGTTATAGCGCTACCATTCCGCTTGCAACATCCTATGGAATCCTGGGGTTTGCAGTTTCGGGAGGGGCCAGGCGGCCCCTCCCGAAACTGCAAACCCCAGGATTCCATAGGATGTTGCAAGCGGAATCATAGCGCTATAACACTCTAGTACGGAAGCAGCCCTGGTTTGGACTCTGGATGCCTGCTCTCCTCGCCATGCCTCAGCCCCAGACATGCACAGATATTTTGATATTTGTGGTTTTTCCACTTCTGCAGGGGTCCTTTGCTCATAATCCTAGCAGAGGTCAAGGGCTGACTGTACTCCCCTCTCAGCAGGGATTGGGAGAGAATTTTTCCCAACCCTAAATTAGGGGAATTGCTTGTCCGGACCCTCTGAATCATTTCCTGCTGCTGCTCTGCAAGCATCGGACTTTTCTTTTTTTCCTTTAGGACTTCAGCATTGATCTCTGACAGATGGCATGTTACGCCAGGCTGGCTTTTGACCTTCTCTTTAGGTTCAAATGTAAAATACGATTAAGCCTTGTTGATCACATAATGATCTTGAGTCAATAAACACACAGCTTTGCTGTGTATTAATTCGTTGAGCCTCGCCCCACCCCAGAACAAACAAGCAACTAGCGGATGGATTGAGATGTAATTCACAATGACGGTTCTCCTTAATAAATTCTGGTGGGAATGAAAAACCTTCTCTCAGTTTTGTAACCTGCCGGGTGGCTCTCCCCACCCCTAACAGTGCAGGGTAATCCTGTTTCTTGGATTATTTTATTTATTTATTTTTATCATGTCCAGTCCCTGTGGCTCGGACGAGATAGCTGTAAATGTTTTCAAAAAGAAAGGGAAAACATTTGCAGCAGCTCTAACCAAAGCATTGGGAGATCTTATTGCTTAAGGCCTATAGTCCCATCCTGGGGAACACTGCCAGACACATAGATAGTTCTAGTGAATTCAGGGTGCCTTTGAGCATGAGCAGAGTGGACTTGTCTCCACAGTGACTAACCTGATTTCCCCAAAGGTATGCCCTCCATATTTTTTGGATTACGACTACCTTCAACTATGCTGGTTGGGGATAGTAGGAGTTGTAGTCCAACATCTCTGGAGGCACTGAGTTGGGGGCACGTTGCAATGAGTCACAATGCCGGCGACCAGTGTTCAATTCTCTGCTCAGGCATGGAAACCTACCGGCTGACTTTGGGTGCATCACAGACTCTCAGCCCCAGAAAACCTTGTGATAGTGTCACCTGAGGGTCACAATAAGTGAGAAATGGCTTGAAGGCACATAACAATATAATGAAAACATAAAACATTTCCAAAATGAGTAACAGCAAATATAACATGACACTTCAGGAGACAAGCAATGCACTAAGGCTGATCTTTAAACACTAGGAACAAAACTGATTTTGAAATGATTGCCCGTACCTCAAAACCACAGTCCTGGCTTTGAACTTCATTTTGTGTTTAGGTGTCAGTTGAGATCAAAGTCTGGTCATGGCCAAAAAAATTTTTTTCTCCAAGCAGCTCAACACAGTCTCTTTCCACCCAGTTTCCATTTGCAACAACCCAAAAGGTCAGTTAGGCAGGTTTGTACAGTTAGAATTGCTCCTGTGTGCCAACCTGCCCAGGTAGTGTGGCATATGCTGATGTCCTTATCTGAATGCCCCAAAAGTTGGAAGCAGAAGACCTCAGTGGACCACAGTGTCCAGATTCACTTCAGAAGCACTTTCAATGCTGGTGCTCTGTTTGTTTAACGTCCTCTCCAGAGCGGCTCAACAGCGTGCACATTTACGTGACCGGTAAAAAAAAACAAAACTATTCATTTACTCAGACTTTTAAAGAAAGTCGATTATGATCATCATTATGATTATGATTGCGATTATTGAGCTGCCTTTTTCCCAGGCTGGGACCCAAAGTGGCTTATAGCAATTAAGAAGACATTGGCCATTTCCGCACTGAACTGTTATAGTGCTATTATTCCACTTTCACATCCTAATGGAATCCTGGGGTTTGCAGTTTAGGGAGGGGCCTTTGAGGGTCTTTGAGGGCCTTTGAGGCCCCTCCCTAAACTGCAAACCTCAGGATTCCATAGGATGTTGAAAGTGGAATAACAGCACTATAACGGTCTAGTGTGGAAATGGCCATTGTTAAAACCCATAGAGTACAAAAGTTAAAACATAATTAAACCATGAAAAAAGAGCTAAAAGAGTGTTAAAATACATAATTAAAAACTCCTCAGCAGCACAATATCGAGTACGTTCTAACAGACAGGCCATACATCAAATGCCTGTCTGAATACAAACATCTTTACCTGATTATGGAAGGATACTAGGGAAGGTGCCAGTCTGACTTCTTTGGGAAGGGAGTTCCAGAGCCCCGGGGCAACCACTGAGAAGGCCCCCTACTATGTTCCCACCAGATGTTCCTGTGAGGGTGGCGGGACAGAGAGAAGGACTTTTCCAGCAGATCTCAAAGCCTGGGCTGGTTCATAGGGGAGAATATGGTCCTTCAGACAACCTGAACCTGAGCTGTGTACATGGGATCTGGGGTTCTTTTGCAATTCTCAGATGACACACAGGAGCAACTCACTTGGATTGGGCTTCCTACCACCCAAGAATGCATCTGCAGGGTAAGTACCAACTTCTCATTACACAGTGATAGCACTATGCTTCTTCTTTAACTGCTACAGCTGCATCCTATGGAATTCTGGGGTTTGTAGTTTTGTGAGGCACTAGATTTCTGCTTAAAAATTTTGAATACCCCTTCCCTTGATGGCAGATCCCAGGATTCCACAGGATTCTGCCATGGCAGTTAAAGCTTGATCACAGTCCTATAACTGTGTAGTGTGAAAGGGCTACAAGGTCTCTGAATTCCACTAGTTTTCACGGATCTTGGAATGATGGAATAGAATCACAGGGCTGAGAGAGGCCTAAAAGATAGTACAGTCAATTCCTTTGCTGACACAGGAAATGAATTTCTCCTGCATCCTGGATAAACAGGCCATTCAGCCTCTGGGGAAAGATAGCACACTCCTTGCAAAGTAATCCATTATCACACAGCTTGTATTGTCAGGAATTTATTCCTAGCATTCAGTTAAAATCTCCTTTCTTGTTTTTTAAATCTGTCAGTCCAAGTGTTACCCCTGCAGCAATTTTTTAAAAAATCACTCTTTCAGGTATAAGGCAAGTTTTCAGATATCTCAAGTTGGCTTTCACAGCACCTCTTAACCATCTTTTCTCCAGACTAATTAAAGGCCGGAATCCTGTTGGTATCTTACACAGGCGTAAGTTTCGCCCTACAGAAGCAAATGGACATTTTTGTATGATGCGGAAGAGCGGCACTCGGCTCCAGGTTCCAGAAGAGGAGTCGCGCATGTGGGTGCCATTGCGCATGGGTGCGCATGGCCCCCATGGGTTGCACTGCACATTGTGCATGTTGTGAGCATGCATAGAGGGTGTGCAGTGCGCATGGACGTGCATGCACATGGGGGTGGTGCCTCTGATTTCACATTTAGTGTTTTGGTTCAGTTGTGCCACGTTGCCCTTCAAGAGGTGGGTGGCACAACGCAAGGAATGCATAGTTCTGCATGTGGAGATTGAAGGGCTCGACCAGACTGGCAATGAGGACTTATTCAACCAGCTATGTTTAATTTCACTTTGGGCTGCTTCTTCTCATTTCAACATCTGCACACACTTTTTTAAAAAAATTAAAATGCATGGTCAAATTGTCGTAAGAGTGAAGTTCATTGCCCAGCAGCGTGGTCCAAATTAGCAGAGCAACATGAACAAGGAATTCAGAAAAAAGGCAAATGTGAAGGGGGCCAGGCCTGCTTTTCTTTCTCATAGCCTAGAATGACACTTCCCTCCAATCTGCTCTAGCACCCTGACCTCCCCCAGTACAATCCTGCTTTCCCCTTTAAAACCACCACCTTAGTGTATATTGGGTAAAGCCTCACAGGCCCTTTCCGCAACTTACCTTCATCCGGTGTGGGGCGCGCGAGGATCACACGAGAGGCTCTCGCATCCCCGCTGCTTTGGCTCTGCAGCTGCTGCTTTCGGGCCAGCAGGCAGCATAAGGGCTCCGCCTCTTCCTTCCGCAGTGGAGCCGCGTATTTTCCCAGGCTGCGCTGGGGGAGGAAGCGCGAGGGCCACGGCTCCAGAGCTCCGCACTCAAGGTAAGTGCGTGCGGGGCCCCGGAGCAATGTGCAATCATGCACCATTTTTGGCTACAAGCTGAAAATGAAATAGTGCACAACCAGTGCCTGCTGGCCCTGGCAGCATCATGCGATTGCAAAGATGTTGTTTGACGTGCAAAAAGGGCCACAGTTGTTATTCAGAATAATTTACTGATCTGCAGTAATGTGTTACTAATTAATTAGAACTAATAAAGAGTACCTTACTGAGTCAGAATTTATAAAAATGTAATGTGACCTTTATTAAAATAACAAACAGGGGAAAGGTATTGGGTATCATAAGAATTTCCAAGCAATACAGAACTTCAGAAGGTATTTAGCCAGTTTCTTATAGCTTCACTCAATACACAGGCACAAAACTTTCATACACCACAGGCCTCTGGCTTCCCTTTTGCTCAAAGGCTGAATTCCCAACTCTAGGTCACACCTTCTGACCCAACTCAAAAATGGTTTGGTTTCTCCTCTAGACCTCCGAGAAGACAACTACGCTTATTCAGACAACTCCCTTGGCTAACTGAACAGCCATAACTTAAACTCTCTCTCTCTCTCTCTCTGGAAATATCACTGAAGGAATTTTTAAAATCCAAGTCACTGTGCCTTATCTATAGACCTTCTTCTCTCAGATTTCAGCCCCTCCCTCTCACCAATGGGCTGAGATTCTCTCTTACACAGAGCCACTTTGGTTACATGGCAACCTGTTGCTAGGTCTGCCCTGCCACTCAGACTAGCCACACCCCAGGCTCCCTCAGAGCAAGGTTTATTCCTGCAGCAGAAATAGGTACATGCTTTGTAAAGGTCCAGAGTAAGACAAGAACACGTTTCCCAACACCCAACTTCTTATACACTAAACAGGTGAGTTTCATCACATAAACATTCAGACAACTATTAACACTTAATTCAAAGAGCACCCTCTATCAACATTTCCAAACTGTCCCAGGCTGTCCTGGAGACTGGTGTTCTTTGTTCTGATCTGTTTGTCATTTTCAGATAGGATGTGAAATTTAGCCAATAGGAACTTGGGTGTTTGTTTACTTCAAAGAGTCTCTTAGTCTAAACAAGGGATGTGATTAACAGGCGTAAATCAAGGAAGAGAGAGCCAATGTGGTATAGTGGTCTGAGCCTTGGCCTATGACCTTGGAGATCAGGGTTCAATTCTCTGCTCAGCCATGGAACCCTACAGGTGACCTTGGGCACGTCACACACTCTCAGCCCCAGAACACACACACACTGTAAAACAGGGTCACTTTAAGATTGCTGTAAGTCAGAAATTACTCGAAGACACACAACAACATAGCATGGAGAAAATTCCCTTTCTCACCTATATGGAGCCGAGAGTCATTTTCTTAGCCTAGGTGACCCTCTCGCTTTCAGTAAATGGACATCTCTTGACTTTGAGTTTAGACTGGGAAAAGGGAAATTCTGACTCTGAGAGTAAGAGTTTCATTACTGTTATTTTCATCAATTTATCTTCCTTTTGTGCATTATTATTATCATCATCATCTTTATTTATATCATCTTTTTTCCTTAAGAACTCAAAGCAGTTTACAGTAATTTAAACAAATATAGTTAAAAATCATGAAATATAAAAGTTAAAAGCGCACATTAAACAAGCAGATAATCATTTTTAAAAGGTTAAAATATATAATTAAAACACAAACATTCATAAATGCTACATCTTTCATCAGCCAGGCCAAAATCATATATTGAATGCCACCGAAATAAAAATGTCTTTGCTTATCTACGGAAAGAAGACAGGGAGGGTGCCAGTCTGCCTTCTCTGGAAACTGAGGCCATTTCCGCATGGGTGAGGGAATCGCCCCACGCTGCTACTTACTGGATCTTCTGGCTCCCCGGTTCGGTCCAGGCTGCTCCGGAGCAGTGTGTGCTCGTCACTCCGCACTGCTCTGGCGTTGAAAATGGCAGCTTCAGGTTGGTCGAGGGTCTCCACCAACCGCTGAAGCTCACCAGCCTAAAGCTCGCCCCCAGCAGATCACAGGCTCGCATTGGTGCAAGCCTGAGAACCTGCACAAGGGAGCAGGCTCGCAGTGGCGTGCTCCGTGCTTTTGAAAGACCTGATTTTTCGGGTTTTTCAAAAGCATGCTGGACGACCACTTGGGGTCATTCTGGAGCAGGCTGAGGTGCGGATCTACATTAAGTAGTCCGGACCCAGTCCGCTCCCAGGTGCAGACGTCCTCCTTGGAGGACGGACTGCACTGTTTCAAATACCCTGTGTGGAAATGGCCTGAGTTCCAGAGCCTGGGGGCAGCCACTGAGAAGGCCCAGTCCTGTGTTTCCAGCAGGTAGATCTGTGAAGCTGGTGCGACAGAGAGAAGGACCTCTCCAGCAGATCTCAAAGACCAGGGTGGTTGTTTTTTTTTAACTTTATTTTTATGAACAAAAGTCAAGAAAATAATTCTTGGTAACAAAAGTAATGTTACATTGAAAGCCCAGTTTTTGAGATTGAGGCCATTTCCGCACTAGCCTGTTATAGCGCGGTGATTCCACTTTCAACATCCTCTGGAATCCTGGGGTTTGCAGTTTAGGGAGGGGCCATGTGGCCCCTCCCGAAACTGCAAGCCCCAGGATTCCAGAGGATGTTGAAAGTGGAATCATTGCGTTATAATAGGCTAGTGCGGAAATGGCCTGAGACCACCCTTTAAACCCACCCACCCATCCACACCACACACACACAACAAGAGACTCTTCTAGTAGTTTAAACTGAATTAAGGACTCTTCACAATCTCATTCCTCAGCCCCTTATTGTTTTTCCCTTTTTTCTCCACATCTCTCCCAGAAGAGTTTTGCAAAACGATGGAGAGAAAGAAAGGAAAACATCCTTTGTCCACTCTGTTTCCCCTGCTCCTGTAGATGCAGGCGCAGAGTACAGCCGATCCAGCTTAACACATGCAGGAGAAGGATAAAGGGAACAAAAGGGAGAAGACTGGCAAGCCAGAGAGTATTGGGCTTTATAAAAAAAAAATCCACCCTGCTGGTAGGAACAAACAAACTTGAGAAAGGAGGGGGGAGCCTGAAACTTCCTGGAATCACCAGTGCTTCCTCTGGATCTTGGAAATAAAATTGGTAATTCCAGGAGGTCAAAATCATCATCTCCGGATAATATATT
The DNA here is from genome assembly GCA_948472985.1 of Iguana delicatissima. Classification (NCBI taxonomy): domain Eukaryota; kingdom Metazoa; phylum Chordata; class Lepidosauria; order Squamata; family Iguanidae; genus Iguana; species Iguana delicatissima. The sequence goes on along the minus strand of CAOKZL010001182.1, from coordinate 85,583 downwards.
TGGCCAGTCTGGGTGAGCTCTTACTCTATGCAGCCCTGATATTGGATTGCAGCCACAGTGTCAGGACTTCCTCTAGGATTTCTTCTCCAGGGTTGTCTCTTCGCCTGCTTATGTGGTTATTTTAACTCCTTGGGGTCTTTTCTTAACCCTGTTTTGTTGAGATTGGCTTATATTACACTTACATTTGATTATATCATTCCTCATCCTGCTGGCTTTTTATTTGCATCTGTATCTTTATCAGGTTGGATTTGAACTGCTGCATTTTGAGATTGCTGCTCCTATTTTTATTGTATTATCGTTTGTTCTTGAAAAAGTGAACAGTGCCTAGAGCGGTACTTCTTAAGTTAGCTGATGTGGCAGCAAGCAGGGTTTTTTTCCTCCCCAATGTGCCAGGGACCAGCACCAGATTTGTGTCCATTGACTACAACATTCCTGGAAACTCTCCACAGACCAGGAGCTTTGAATAGCATGGACTTAGAGAATAAAGGTGTCATAAAAATATGAATGCACAATCCAAATAAATGCTGTGTGACAGCATCAGCATTGGCTGCAATAATAGTGAATAAAGAACAGACCAAACAAATACTACAGAACCACTGTATGTCTCTCTCTTACTTTGTTTTATCCAAAGAAAGGAGAGCTTGACAGGAAAGGGTATACAGTCAGACCTCCACATGGATCTGATTATTTGTGAGTTTCTCCAATGCCTGCCCTCCAACCTCAGGCATTCCTTTTCCGGGGAAACCTTCCCTCTTGGTGGCTCCAATAAGGTCGTTTAGCTCTTTGAAAACCCATCTCTAGTCTTCCTCCACCTGGACAGCTAAGGATGGCTCACAGCCCGATTTCTCAGCACTGCAAACTTTCTCCTGATGCCCCCCACATACCCAAGGAGGGAGGTGGGTATGAGAGAGGAAATATATGGTCACCATACTGGCAATCCCCTTTTCCTCTCCCTCCCTTGAGCCATTTCTGCACTGGACCGTTATAGCGCGATGATTCCACTTGCAACATCCTATGGAATCCAGGATTCCATAGGATGTTGCAAGTGGAATCATCGCGCTATAACGGTCCAGTGCAGAAATGGCCTTGAACTGGTTTGGACCCGAAGTGCCCACCCTCCCCACCATCCCTCATCCCTCTTCCCACAGACACACACACACACACACACACACAATATGTGGTATTTGTGGTTTTCCCACTTTTGCAAAGCTGCTACACCTCTAACCCTAGTGAACATGGAGCACTGACTGTTCTACAAAAGCACTGGATGACATGCACACATTTTGAGATTTGAGATTTATCCACTGTTGTGGGGATCCAGTGTCCCTAACCCTAGCAAATACGGAGGGCTGGGGTTAGGGACATGATGCCTCTCTTTTACTGTTTTATCCAAAGAAAATGAATCCCTGAAAGGAAACGATCTATCATTGGCTCCTCTCCAGAAGTTTTCTTCTATAACTCCCAGCATTTTTTACCATTGGTCATGCTGGCTAGGGATGATGGGATTTGCAATGCAAAACATAGAGAGGTGGCAGGTTGCCAACTGCTGCTGTAGTGCTACCTCTAAGAGCAGATATAGCAGATTAGACCGTATATTTCAACCAAATCCTCGAAGTGAATTCTGGGAGTGTCCTTTCTCCACGTTAGTGACGTTATTCTTGCTTTTAAGGATGAATCAGAATTTTGTTTCAGGTTATCTTTCAGCAAAAATTTATCAAGATTCAAAAACTTCTTCATACTCAAGATGGAAAGAACTTGAGATTTAAAAAAAAAAGCTTAGAGCCTTTCTGCACTACACTGTTATAGTGCTATTATTCCACTTTCAACATCCTGTGGAATCCTGGGGTTTGCAATTTAGGGAGGGGCCTTTAGAATCCTCAGCCAGAGAACTCTTGGGCCTCAGGAAACTAGAAAACCCAGAATTCCACAGGATGTTGAATGTGGAATAATAGCACTATAACAGTGTAGTGTGGAAAGGCCCAGAAAATGGGAGAAATAGAAATTGACAGATCTGTTCAGGGCATTGATTAGTTCATCTCACAAAGTCTGACTTTGAATCTGTGTGTTTTCAGACAGGTTAGTGGTGCTGAATTACAGTTGCCACCTATTTTTTTTCTAAGAGGCTCCTCATATAGACACCTGTATGACCGGAGATACAACATGGTCCTCTCCATGCTGGGAACAATTTTGGCCTATTGAATGTAGCTATTACAAATGGGAGAAGATTTTTCCCCAGATAATTATTAAAGACTTGACCAAAATTCACAAATTTCTTCCTACTTGGGAAAGAACTTGTAGTTACAAAAAAAATTCAGATGCAAGAGGAAGCTGAGCGTCAAAGTAAACATTAAAGAGAATGTGTATTGTCTGTTTTTCCTCCCACAATGGGATTTCCTCAGATATGTGCCTCAGAAATCAGGCTTGCAAATTAAACCCTCCAGTGACCAATCAGAAAACAAAGCACAGTAATGCGAGCTCCATAGCTGAGGAAGCACATGTGCTGTGACAAACAGATGTCTTTCACCATTTGACAGGGCACCTTTGCAAAAACAAAGGAAGGTAAAACATATCTAGGGGTTTTTTTCCCTGTCCAGCTTTCACATTATCCCTTGCTTCTTTTGCAGGTTCTACTGGGACTTGATCATGTTGCTACTCATGGTGGGAAATCTGATCATCTTACCAGTAGGCATCACTTTTTTCAAGGACGAGAACACACCACCCTGGATCGTCTTCAATGTCCTCTCGGACACTTTCTTCCTGGCTGACTTGGTCTTGAATTTCCGTACAGGCATCGTAGTAGAAGACAACACTGAGATCATCTTGGATCCACACACCATCAAGATGAAGTATCTTAAGAGCTGGTTCTTGGTTGACTTTATTTCCTCCATCCCTGTTGACTACATCTTCCTCATCGTAGACCTGGAGACCCAGGTGGATTCCGATGTCTACAAAACGGCACGGGCGTTGCGCATTGTCCGGTTCACAAAAATCCTTAGCCTGTTGCGCCTTCTTCGACTCTCCCGGCTTATCCGTTACATCCACCAGTGGGAGGAGGTGGGTCAGTGATTCAACACATACAACATACACTAGTCTCTACAATAAAAATAGCACTACAAAGACTAAAAATTTAGAGAGAATCTACATAGGCCTTATGCAGAGGGCCCTTTTTGAAACACAAAAACACCACAGTCCCCTTCCTTTGAATGCATATTTCCCTATATATCATAGGATAACTGATATACTGTAGTAACCAAGGTTCAGATCTTACCTCTGCCAAAAATTCTCTAGGTGGTCTTGGGCAGGTTAGTCACTCTCTGCTTTGGTTCTCCTCTCGCTACCATAAGAATATATATGTCGTAAAGGCACCAGATACTACTTGATCTTGGAAACTCAGCAGTGTCAACACTGGTTAGTATTTGGATGAGAGACCACCAATGAATACCAGGTGCTATAGGCTATATTTCAGAGAAGGAAACTGGCCAAACCACCTCTGAGTATTCCTTGCCTAAGAAAACCCAATAAAATTCATGTGGTCGCCTTAAGTCACCAGGCAACTTGAAGGCATATAGAAACACACAAGGGGAAATTCAGGCCATTTCCAGCCGGTCCCTCCCAAAACGGCAAACCCCAGGATTCCATAGGATGTTGAAAGTGGAATCATAGCGCCAAAACAGGCTCGTGCAGAAATGGCCTCAGTGGTCCAAGCAGCAATGGAGTGGAGGTTCATTCTGAAGGCAGAATGAGGCAGACACATCCAGCAAAGACCATGAGTTACAGGATTGCACTGGAAAGGTTTCAGATGGATAATGAAGTGTTATGAATACCGGAAAGGCCTTTACCAGGGCTGGAGAACTTGTGGCCCTCCAGAAAATCTTCACAAACTGGAACATCTCCAAATGAGGGCAACTAAGATAGTAAAAGGTCTGGAAACCAAGCCTTATGAAGAAAGGCTGAGGGAGCTAGAGGTGTTTAGCCTGGAAAAGAGAAGACTTGAGAGGTGACATCATGCCTTCAAGTTGCTTGTCCACTTACGGTGACCCCATGAATTTCATAGGGTTTTCTAGAGGTAAGGAATACTCAAAAGTGGTTTTGCCAGTTCCTTCCTCTGAAATATAGCCTACAGCACCTGGTATTCATTGGTGGTTTCCCACGCAAGTACTAACCAAGGCTGACCCTGTTAAGTTTTCAAGATCAGAAGGGATCTAGTCATCTTTAAGTACTAAAGGGATGTCATGTAGAAGATGGAGCAAAAAAACAAAACCAGGAGATGAACCAATGGATTCAAACTAGAAAAAGAAGTTCCACCTAAACATGAAGATCATATTTACCATATGATCTGTTTGATGGAGGAATAGCCTGTCTTACAGGGATGGTCTCTCCTTCTCTGGAGGTTGGATGGCTATCTTTTGAGGGTGTTTACTGGTATATTCCTACCTAGCAGAAAGGTTGGAGTAGAAGGCCTTTGCAGCCCTTTCCAACTGTTATTGGACTCTAGTTCCCATTAGCCCTAGCACAGCCAATTATGAGGGAAGATGGGAAGATGAGATAAGAGCAAAAGTTTCCCAGTACTGCCCCATATGCAGAGTCTGGAAAAGTTTCTTTAAAAAAAAATACAATTCAGAAACTTCTAGCCAGTAGTTGTGGGGTTCTGGGAGTTGTAGTTGGTAAGCAGTACCTTTCTCAAGCTCAGACTCTGTGCAAGTTCATAATTCCTAATAACGGTTCAAAGGGCACCCCAGCTGTTTGTTTGGGAGGCTACTAACTGACAACAATAAAAATTTTAACACTTATATGGATGGAGAAAGGATATTTGGGGGGGGGAGTGTCATCCCAGGTCCCATTCCACGCCCTGACCTCCCCATCTTGCATCCCATTGGTCCAGATCTTCCACATGACTTACGATTTGGCCAGTGCCGTAGTACGGATCTTCAACCTCATTGGGATGATGCTTCTGCTGTGCCACTGGGATGGGTGCCTACAGTTCCTGGTCCCCATGTTACAGGACTTCCCCGAGGACTGCTGGGTCTCCATCAACCACATGGTGGTAAGTGTCTTGTCTTCTGCCTTCCAGAAAAAAGTGAAATGCACAGATATAAGATGGCTTGACCTCAGTATGTTGTGAAGGGGATCTAGAAGTCTTAGCAGACCACAAACTGATCTTGAACCAGCAGTGTCGTGCAGCAGCTAAAAAAGCCAATGTGATTCTAGGCTGCATCAATAGGAGTATAGTACCTAGGTTGAGAGAAATGATGGTACCCCTCTCTTCTGCTTTGATCAGACCCCACCTGGAATCCTGTGTCCAGTTCTGGGCACCATAGTTCAAGAAGGATATTGACAAACTGGAACGTGTCCAGGGGAGAGCAACCAACATGGTAAAAGGCCCAGAAACTATGCCCTATGAGGATTGGCTTAGGGAACTGGGTATGTTTAGCCTGGAAAAGAAAAGGTTAAGAGGTGATATGAAAGCTATGTTTAAATATTTGAAGGGATGTGATATGGAGAATGGAGCAAGCCTGTTTTTTGCTGCTCCAGACACTAGATGATGGAGCAATGGCTTCCAACTTCAGGAAAAGAGATTCCATCTAAACATTAAGAAGAACTTCCTGACAGTAAGAACAGTTTGCTGCCTGGGATTGTGGTGGAGCCTCCTTCTTTTGAGGTTTTTAAACAGAAGCTGGATGTCCATCTGCCAGGAATGCTTTGATGGTATATTCCTGCATGGCAGAATGTGGTTGAACTGGGTGGCCCTTGTGGTCTCTTCCAGCTTTTACTGGAGGTATTTGAGCAGGACAGCTGTGTGTCAGAGAAGCTGTAGCTGCAAAATTCTTGCCCTGAATAGTGGGCTGGAGTAAACTGGGAGTGAACTGTAAGATGATAGCTCTAAGAATTCATCCAGCTGGCATGGTAGTTGCGTTGAAGGAGGATTCTGGGCACTGTCACCCAAAAAAGTAAATGTTTAAAGCTCTAATTGATACAGTTATGCATAAGTGGAGGAAACAATACTTTTCTCCATCTCTTATAATACTAGAATTCATGGCTGTCCAATAAAATTGATGGATGGGTTGTCCTGACCAGATAAAATAATTGTTTGTCCCTGCTGAATTTCCTTTTAAAAATAAGCTTACAGACGTTGCTAGCCTGGAGAAATGATTACAAGAGTGCCTCTCAAATTCATGATACAGCAATGGCCTGAAAGGGGGCAAGAAATGAAAAGAAACTACAGTAGGTCCCCCAAATCCGCAGGGGATACATTCCCGGACTTAATGTGGATGGCAAAAAACACAAATAATACCAAATGCTATATTTTGACCCCCTGGCTGATGAGGCAGTGAGGGAGGGAGGCAGCTTGTTCTTTCCTGCCTGGCTGCCTGCCTTCTTGGCATGGCTTGGTGAGCTGCTCCTTCCCTGGGTGTTGAATCTAGTGAGAGGCCTTGCTGCTTGGAGTCGTGTGCCTCTCTTGGAGAAGGAAGGAGTCTCTTTCCCTCCTCAGCTGGCAGAGGGACATAGCTCCCCCGACACGCCTCTCTCAGCTGGGGAGGAACAGAGACTCCTTCCTTGGTTGAGAGAGGTGCAAGGACCCCAGCTGCACAGAGCAAGGCCACTAGCTGGTAATGGTAGCCATGGCCTTGGAGCAGATTGCAGGTAAGGAAAACCATGAATACTGGTCTAGCAGATACCGGGCGGGTGGGAAATGACCAAAAGACCACTGTAACTTCGAGAAGATGTAAGATGTGGACTGTCCTCAGCTTTTTCCTCCATGCTCTAGGTTTCTCCATGCTGTTGCTAAGAATTTTGACTAATTAAGCACACTGTATTTTGCTTTGACTTTTCTTTGAAGTGTTCTGTATGCTTGTTAGCTTAAAATATATACAAGATGAGGTTGTAGGTGGCACCAGCTAATGAGTACCTACTTTTGGCTTGGTACGAAATAACAGGTGCCAGGAGGAACCCAAAAGATTACCACTTAATGAGTGACCTTGACAGTGAAAGGAGTTCAGCTTATCTGGGGCCCTTTCCGCATGGCATTTGCCATGTGAAAGGGCACCTGGAGCGTTGCGCGATCTGCACGACACACTTACAATCATGTGATGCTCCAGGGGCCGGCAGGCGCCAATTGCGCACCTTTTCATTTTCGGCTGGAAGCTGAAAATAGTGCACGATTGCACATTGCTCCCGGGCCCCGCACACACTTTCCTGGCGTGCAGAGCCTCCGGAGCCATGCTGGTTACGCTTCCTGCCCCAGCGCAGCCTGTGAAGCTTCCAGGCTGCATTGTGAAAGGAAAAGGCAGGGCTCTCGCGTGAGCAGGCAGCTCGTGTGGAGCTGAAGCAGCAGGGACGTGAGAGTCTCTCACCAGAGGCTGCTTGTGCAATCCCTGCACCCCAGCGTCAGAAAAAGGTAAGGTGAGGAAAGGGCTTGAGGTGTGTAAACAGTCACAAAGTTTCTATGAAAGCTGGCCAAGTCCTCCCAAACCAAGGACCCCTGGACTGTTCCCTCATTGGGAGCTCAAGCTCAGGCTTACAGCTGGAGTGCTGTTCCACTGGTGGCTACACAGAAGGGTCCTTTTCACTGCTCCATCCTGGGTAGCTGATTGAAAGAGTCTTGCTTGGTGAAAAATCCATTCTTCTGATATTAGGCATCATAGACTTAAGTGGGTTTCATCTGTATGCTAAAACTGGGTTTCAGTTGCATGCTAATACAGCTTATATGCTGGTGTTGTTTAAATTACTTGCTGTTCAATAAATTTTGAGGCTTTTTCAACTACAACTGGTATTGCCTCCAGATCCCTGGCCATTTGCCTTTGGCAAGACACTGGGGACCTACTGTCAAGGTCAGGGACCCAGGCAGCGAGCCAGCCTAAAGAAGGGAGTGAGAGAGATAGCAGAGTCAAGCCAGAACGTGTCAAAGTAGGGAATTAACCATAGAAAGTCCGTTTACCAAAGCCAGAACGACAAAGCCGAAGTCAGAGTTCAAAATCCAGGGGTCAGGAGCCAAGAGTTCAGTCCAAGGTATCAGGAGCCAGGTGCTGGAAGCAAGGGACGGGCAAGGAGCGAGCTTGTAGAAAGTTTGCCACAAGCAAGGGAAAGCTTCCAAGCAGGCAGGTAATATAGCCCAAGGCACAGGAGTGGCAAATCACTGCATCTTAAACTTAATCAAGGAAGCCTCCTTTTGCTCAGCTCTCTTAAGTCTCTGCCTTGATTGTGGGCTGATTGGAGCAGGCTCAGAAGTATCTTCGGGATCACTGCCAGATCCCTGTTCCTCTAAAGGAGCGAGCAGAGGAACGTCCGAGCTTGCTTGGTCCATGGCAGAAGGGGTTGCTCTTGAGCTGCAGGACTCATCTCCACCCTGAGCAACAGGGACCAACAGCTGTTGCTCGTCATCAGCAGCTTCGCCAGGAGCTTCAAATATCACACCTACTATATTTCACTTTTTGAAAGTTTTCCCACTTAGTCACCTGAAGATAAGTTCTAGTCACTCTTGATGACCAGACAAACACATGCCAGTTTCGGGCTCAAGCAAGTGCGTGAATATCATGCCCACGTGACTGGTCTTGCTGAAGCTCCCTTCTTTTTCTTCCCTGCAGAATGATTCTTGGGGAAAACAGTACTCCCACGCCTTGTTCAAGGCCATGAGCCACATGCTATGCATCGGGTATGGTCAGCAGGCCCCGGAGGGCATGACTGATGTTTGGCTGACGATGCTGAGTATGATCGTGGGTGCCACCTGCTACGCCATGTTCATCGGTCACGCCACTGCGCTCATCCAGTCGCTGGACTCCTCTCGACGACAGTACCAGGAGAAGGTAAGAGACCTAGGGTCGCTCAGTTCTCAATGCAGAGGAGCTAATGTCTGACTGGAGGCCTCGTTAGTCCCCAGGAAATTTGGAGCAGGGGGACAAACCCATGATGCCCCCTCCACGAAAAAATATGATTTTTGCTCCCAAATTCCCTCTAGAAGATGTGAGAATATTTTACCACATTTTGGGCCCCCTAAGTCCATTTTAGACCTCAGAGAGATCCTTATTTTCCTTTTTTTTTTTAAACAACAGGAAGTGACCAGAGGTCATTTCTTCATTTTTTGTTTTATATCAAGGCCTTCCCTGGGCCAAAAACAGCAAAAAGGGGCAAAAAAGCCTCCCACATCCCCTATAAGAAATTTGAGAGCATTTTGGAGGCACTATTTTTTTAAAAAAAAAAATAGTTTTAGGGAAACAGTTACTCCTGGCTGGAGGCACCGTTTGGGGTCTACCATCCAGTTTCTACCCATCTTTGCCCTAGGCCACAGGTATACTACGTGGTGACAAATTTGCTCTTAGAGCTCCATAGATGCTTTTCTAGGAAAGAGAAAGAGGGAAGGAGGAAGAGGGAAGATCAGATAAGCTAAAAGAGTAGCAGAGATGCATCCAGGCCCTGGATGAGAAGGAGAGTTGTCGCTTTGCCAACCCCATGCCATTAAGTGCTGCCTTCTTGTCTTCCTTTCTAGTACAAGCAAGTGGAACAATACATGTCCTTCCACAAATTGCCAGGAGACACCCGCCAACGGATCCACGAGTACTACGAGCACCGGTACCAGGGGAAGATGTTTGATGAGGAGAACATCCTCGGGGAGTTGAGTGAACCCCTCAAAGAGGTACAAATCTGGGAAGAGCCCCATCTCCGCAGGGGACGAGGAGGCGGGAAGAAACAGAGGGCCTTTCCACACTACACTGTTATAGTGCTACTAGCGTATTTACCCGGCATTACCCGGATTTTATTTTCTTCTTAAGAACTCAGCAAACTGTCTTCGTCAGGACCTGTAATTTTTCCCCATATTCTCCAATTCAATCTGTATTCAGAGTTGTTAATATAACAGAGGTTTGGTTTCTGAGGAACTGAACTGCCCTTCTTTGTACTGCTAGGCCTTGTCTCCATAGCAACCGGCCTGAGGCCCAAGAGCTCTCTGGCTGCTTATTCTAAAGGCCCCTCCCTAAACTGCCAATCCAGGATTCCATAGAATCTTCACAGCCAGCCAGTCATAGGAGGTCCTCTCGCCTCACACAGCCAATCATGCAAGGACTTTGTCTGCTTGACGCAGACAAACAAACTCACAGACAAACATTGAATTTTATATAGTAGATTATTCTACTTTCAACCTCCTGTGGAATTCTGGGGTTTGTAGTTTCCTGAGGCCAAAGAGCTGGCTGAGAATTCTAAATGCCCCTTCCTAAACTGCAAACTCCAGGATTCCATAGGAGGTTGAAAGTGGAATAATAGCACTATAACAGTCTAGTGCGGAAAAGCCCATAGATGCTAAAGGGGGAGAGGGAGCTTGAGCAAGAGCTAAACCGTTGACCCTTTGAAGCAATAGAGAAGCACATGTGAAGTGCAGTGGCACAGCTTCGCACAAGTGGGGTAGGGGCGGGGGGCAGAGGTGTGGGGGCAAAGCTACGACACACGTGGGCATGGCTGCGGCATGCGTGGATGTGGCTACTGGGCATGGGGGAGGAGCTACGGCATGCGTGGGCATGGCTATGGCATGCGGGGAAGGAGTTGTGGAGGTGGGGCTACAGTGCACAGGGAGTTGGGTAAGGAGCAGCGGCACCCCCAGAAAAATGCCGCCCAGGGCACACTATTCTCTTGCCCCCCGATCTCTACACAACTGGTGAAGTGTCTTTTCCCCCCAATTATTATTATTATTATTTAGATGACAAAAAACACACACACAAAATAAAATATAGAAAGAAAAAAGGAAGCAAAACAGTACATTGCTAAACATTCAAATATTAACAAAGCAAAAACATTTAAAAAACCCTACAATATCTGTCTAATAAGAAACAACTACCTAAACACCAAATATTCAATCATAAACTACCCATTCCTCAGATCTGGTTGTTGTTAAATTCTGAAGCTTTTACTGTCTCAGATTTATCATCCTTTTCCTATTGCATTTACTCGGATAATTTAGAATCAATAATACGAATATATTTTCAAATGTACTGTATTTGCTGGCATATAAGACTCACTTTCTTTCCTGAAAAATACTGTTTGAAAATAGGGTGCGTCTTACATGCCAGTGTGGCTTATATGCCAGCAAATAGTACTTTCTGGTGTATAAATGGGGTGCATCTTATACACCAATGCATCTTATACGCTGGCAAATACAGGTATGCGATAAATAAAAGGTAAACAGGAAATATAGTTCTACTAAAAATGTTCTAAATTCTATTTTCAGTCAAATCCAGATATAGCTTGTCTGCCTTCAAAATGTGACAAAAAATATCATAATCCTTTCCCAACACTTCTTAAATTCATTAATAGATTTATCTCTTTTTAGTATTGCCAATTTGTCAATTTCTACCATACCTAAAAGTTTCAAAACCCATTCTTCTTCAGAAGGCATCATACTATTCTTCCAATACTTGGCAGATAAGATTCTCACTGTTGTCATCATGTATTGAATAACTTTCACACAGTCTTTCATGTTATCATCCATCATTCCTAACAGAAACAGTTCTGGAGTCAAATAAATCTTGATTCTTAAACTCTTTCCCATCATCTGATCTATCATCTGCCGATATTTCTTAGCTTTCTCACAAGTCTAACACATATGAAAAAAAGGATCCTGTAGTCTGATTAGGGACCTTTCTACAAAGACGTCGTTGTCCCGCATTGGGGATGGGAGAAGGACAGGACCCGGATGATAGTTCTGCATGATGTCATCCAGGTGTCCTTCTTACATCCCCAGGTGGCGTGATCGTGCCACAAATCATTGTCAGGTTCTCCCCATCAATGCCCACTGATTGCAACACCCGCCTGCTGCCGGCCCACATTTACCTGAGCTGTGGAAGGTTGGGAAGCACAATGACTGCGCTTCCTGCCCTAGGACAGTACCTGGCTGCGCTGCAGAAGCAAGAGGCATGGCCATTGCTCTTCCTGCATTCCCACAGGCGGCTCCTATTGAGCTCCCCTCCCAGGAAAACCTCTACTGAAATCCCCACGGAACACTACTGGGATCAGGTCAGCTACAGAAAGGGCCTATGTTTCCAATATCTATTTGAGGAACATTTATACATTACTGAATTTTTTTTCCAGGGATAAATACCATCTATACATTATTTTATAAAGAATCTCTTTTAAATCATAACTTAAAGTGAATTTCAAATCTTTCTTCCAAAGTTTCTCCTTTGATGCAATGTGTCTTCTGATGGATGCTGTCACACAGAGAGAGAGCATCTGCTGATCTTGACTACTTGACTAAAGGTGTCTGGTTTCCTTCTTTGCCCTTTGTGTCCACATTGTAGGAGATCATCAACTTCAACTGCCGCAACTTAGTGGCCAACATGCCCCTTTTTGCCAATGCTGACCCCAACTTTGTGACAGCCATGTTGACCAAGCTGCGCTTTGAGGTCTTCCAGCCAGGGGACTTTATCATCCGAGAAGGCACTGTAGGCAAGAAGATGTTCTTCATCCAACATGGTGTGGTCAGTATCCTGACTCGTGGCTCCAAGGAAATGAAGCTCTCGGATGGCTCCTACTTTGGGGGTAGGTTTTTCAGAAGAGAAACCAAATCTGGCACCCATTCTGGTGGGGTGGGGAGGAAGAAATTGGGGGCATCTTGGGGCTTCAGTGTAGCTTTGTACACTTCAAAGGCCTTTATGGAACTTTTTCAGAATTCCACCAACAAATTTGAAGAGTGTTTTGATCCGCACCTGGTGAATGTTTGCAAATAACAAGGACAGGAATCCCTTGGCTTTTGGTGCCCATCATCTGATAACTTTTGATGCTTTCAAATTAGAGACAAGTTCCATTAATTCAATATGGAGTCTGCTCTTCCATCAGTTCTTCTTGCCTACGGAGACTCACTTGGGATGGCTCACATACATGTGTAGTTCCAAGTCTTGCCCACAGAAAGAGTGGATTCACTGGTCAAATTAATGGAATTTGTCTGTACAGCAAGCATTTAAACAATGGGCTTCCATCAGTTCGTTTTGCCCACAGAGGCCTATTTGGGACTTTACATGTGCTGTTTGCAAAGCAAGCTTGGGAGGGAGGTTGGCAGCTGAGAGACTTCACAAGCAGTGCATGTACGGTCCGTCCCAAGTGAGCCTCCTTAAGTCTTTCATATTCCCTACAGTAGATGAGTTCTGTTTTTTGACAGTTTCCACCTTCTGACAGTGCTCTGGTCCCTAACCTGTCAAATAAGCAGGGGAAGCCTGTACACTTTGTATTCCCAATGTTCAGGTTGTGAAAGCTGTTCCTTACATAGCCAAAATGGCATCATGTATACATACAGAGAGAGGGAGAGAGAGGTATTAGCACTCTTGGGGAAACCCTAACATTTTCTGAAGTCCTCTGTAAGAGATTGGGGCCCGTTCAGGCCTACCCTACTAAAACAGATCCAAGACTGGTGAGACAAAGCTATTGGTATAAAAGTAGATATTTATCAGTGTTTCATGGATGAAGCAGTTATTCACAGCGGTGGGGGGAAGGCCACCTCCCTGCACCATGGTAGAAACTATGGTGGCCAAGCTATGGAGCCAAAACTTTAGAAGCCAATAAATCCCTAAGTGCCTTTCTTGAGGCTGAAGCCCTCGAAGTATGGTTCCAAGTTATTAAGGTGTGGCTTAAATAACAAAAGTCTGAACAATTTAGAAGACGATGATGACCATTTAATTAAGAAAGTCTGCAAATCGCTTTTGAAACTAGAGAGGGAAGATGAAACTATTAAAGAATATATGATAAAATTATGATTAAAAATTAGTATATGACAAAATTTGGGGCACAATATTCGAATGGATCTACAGGGACAGTAAGGTCCAAAGATATAAAATTGATTTAATGTAATAATTAGAAAGGAAAAATGTGTAAGATGATGTATACAGTTGGCCTCCATATTCATGGGTTCTGTATCCACAGATTCAACCAACCATGGCTTGCAAATATTTTTTAAAAATCCAAAACGCAAATTTTGATTTTGTCATTTTGTATAAAGGATGCCATTTTACTACACCATTATATGCAATGGAGCTTGAGCATTCACAAATTTTGATATCAATGGGGGTTCTGTAATCAAACCCTAGAGGATACTGAAGGCCCACTGTAGATGGTATCTAATACCAATTTAAACTGTTGAAAATGTCTAAGAATGTTTCAAAACTATATGATGGAGATGTCCAAGATAAGGAGGGCTGATTTTTTTCATATATTTGTAAGAAGACAAAGAGTTATTGGTCTTAAGATTTACATGCTCCTTCAAAAAAATTTAAAGGTGGATTTTGTTATGTCACCAGAAATGGTTTTGTTGGTTTTTATGAATAAAAATTGGATAGTAAATATCAACTGCATCTTCATTATATGGTAACAGCAGCAAGAATATTGTTTGTTCAAACCTGGAAATGGAAGAATGGATTGTTCCATCCACCAAAGATGGAAGAATGGATTGTTAAAGTTGCTGAGTTAGCCCAAATTACCAAACTAACGTAGGTCTTAAAGGATAAGTCAGTTGAAGATTTTTTGAAACACTAGAAACTATTTATGGACTTTTCGAGCAACAAGAATTCTAACAATGCAATACTTTGCAGCTATGGCTACTATTAATTCTAGTGGGATTACTTAGTTGGATCTCTAATGGTAGAACTTTTTTTCCCCCTTTTTAATCTTTTTTCTTTCATTATAGTTTGGCTGTAATGTCAGAGTCATTTTGCAATTTGTTGTTGTTATATGCCTTCAAGTCATTTCCAGCTTATGACTTATGATAGGCACACCTATCACAGGGTTTTCTAGAGCTGAGAGTGTGTGATGAGCCCAAGTTGTATTTTAGTAAGTTAGTATTTAGCATTTCAGAGAACCAAAGTGGGCTAGTAATTTGAGCGTCAGACTATGACCCTGGAAACCAAGGTTCAGTTCCATGCCCGGCCATGGAAACCCACTGAGTGACCTTGAGTGCGTCACACACTCTCAGCCCCACGCAGGCTCACCTTTGAGTTGCTGTAAGTTGGAAACAACTTGAAGCCATACAACAACAGCAATTCAGCATTTCAGTTAGTTAGTGTTCTGTGATTTAGCTTAGTGCATTGGTATTCAGTTTTTCTTGGGGCAGGGGTAGTCCTTTTTAAATGTATATTTCTATGACTGACTCTTCAATGGTGAATTTGATTGTTTAAAAACTAATAAGTAAACAAACAGAAAAAAAGAAAATCCTATTATTAAGTGTCCCTTAGGGTTTCCATAAGATGGAAACGACTCAAAGGCCCACAGAAACAAGAAGTAGTTCTTGTGTAATTGTGGTGTCCAGAACAGACTTTTCCCTCAACCTTGCCCTACATGTGAGAGGGTGCCAAGAAATCACTTCTGATGCTCTTCTCCCCATTTGCCCTTGCAGAGATCTGCCTACTGACCCGTGGTCGGCGCACCGCCAGCGTACGTGCGGACACTTACTGCCGCCTCTATTCGCTTTCAGTGGACAACTTCAATGAAGTCTTGGAGGAATACCCTATGATGCGCCGAGCCTTTGAAACAGTCGCCATGGACCGACTTGACCGCATAGGTGAGGCTCTGCTTGTGAGCAAGGGGGGGAAATGTGATACCAAGGGAGTGTAGCATCA
The DNA here is from genome assembly GCA_948472985.1 of Iguana delicatissima. Lineage (NCBI taxonomy): Eukaryota > Metazoa > Chordata > Lepidosauria > Squamata > Iguanidae > Iguana > Iguana delicatissima. The sequence goes on along the minus strand of CAOKZL010001182.1, from coordinate 70,002 downwards.
AGAGAATACAGCATTAAGTGCCACAAAAATTCACCCAACAGAGCAGGAGTGGAAGAAGTATGTGTTGCGTACAAGCCCTGGAAACCAAGGTTGTGGTCCCTAGAAGCCCTTGCCGGTCCTCCAGAGCCCCTCAATGTGTGACAGCCTCCCCAAAGCCCCACCACCACAAAACCTTGCTGAACCCTACTCCTAAATGACATTTTCATTCACGTCCTTCTCAAAATGTCCCACTGGAAGTGGTGTGATGTCACTTGCGGCCACCATTTTAGGAAGGACAGAGATGAAAAAAATTGGGGGATTATTTAGGTGTACAGTTGAGGAGTCAGCCCACAGCAGAGGGTCAGGGATGGGAAATTGGCCCACTGAGTGACCTTGGGCACATCACACACTCTCAGCCCCAGAGGACTTGTGGTAGGTTCATCTTAGGGTCTCCATTAAGTCAGAAACATAATGGGACTTGAAGGCACACAACAACAACAACAACAACAACAACAACAACAAGTTGTCTACCCTTACAATAGCAAATAGTTGGGTCTTGTCAATCAGCAGTGGTGTTTGGAGTGTGTGGAGGGGGGATGGCCATAGTGTGTGGGGGTGTGGCCACAATACGGGGATGTGTGGCCATGCTGCATGGGTACATGGCTACGAGCTGCCCCCCAAAAAATTGCCGCTGAGGCGAACCGCTCCCATGCCCCCCCTGTTGCTACACAACTGTTGTCAATATCCCTCTTGTACTGTGGGGCCCAGCTTTATTAAGTTACAGTGCTAATGTAACACTCTTATACACTAGTTCATGGGTAGGCAGCTGTGTGGGGACCGGGGGCCAATTTCCCCTTCCATGAGCCACACACACCCAATGATGCACAAAAATATATACTTTTCTGGTCTTATCCCAGGCAAAGGGACAACCAGAAGTAATGTTGTGCCACTTCTTGTCACCATTCTGCCCAGGTTATTGTTGGGGGGGGGAGAGACATTTGGGGTAGGGTTGGAGGTTTGGAAGATACTTTTTTCCTCACAAATTTGGGGGCATTTGAGGGGCTGTTGGCACAATTTTCAGGCAAAATGTGCCTGAAAATCACATTATTTTTTAAAAAATTATTAGTGAAAAAATTGTAACAGTTATTAAAATAAAATAAAATAATTTTTTTTCAATGGGACCTTGGGGCCTTTGGGGTACTGGTTTCTTTCCCTCTGCCTCAGTACTGGGGAACGAAATCACTTACGGTGGGCCTTTGATAACCACTCGGGTTTGATTCTAGGACTCCCGTGTATACCAAAATTCGTGGATACTCAAGTCCCATTATGTACAGTGGTACAGTAAAATGGCTTCCCTTAGATAAAATGGCAAAATCAAAGGTTGCTCTTTGGAATGATGGTGATGATGATGGAACATTTTCAAGCCATGGTTGGTTGAATTCATGGATACAGACTCTGCAGATAAGGAGGGCCAACTGTTCTACTTATTTGGAACTGGTGGCTTTCAGCCAGCTCTCCGTTTCCCTACAACCCAAGGGACTCTTATGCTCTTCCACAAGGACGTTCCCTTTCTCATTCTCATTCTCATTCCCCTTTTCCCTCAGGTAAGAAGAACTCAATCTTGCTGCGCAAGCGTGCAGAGCACAGCTCCAGCACAATAAACAATGAGATAATACAACAGATTGTCAAACACGACCAAGACACAGCCCACAACATCCAGGACCTCCAACCGGTGATGGCCGGGCGAGAACTCAGCGGCAAGCCCGTGATCTGGGAGCCACTAGTCCATGCCCCGCTGCAGACGGCCGCAGCCACCACCAACGTGGCCATTGCCTTGACGCACCAGCAGAGCCTCGCGGCTCATATCTCCTGCCCCCTTCCTCTGTCTCCAGCCCGCTCTCCCCTGACTCCGTCCTCATCCCGCAGCAGCCCCGCCACTCCCAACCCAGCGTAGGTGGCTCCCGTCCTTCCTCGGTCAGCTCTCCTGCCTCGGGGGCCCAGTCCCACTTACAGACGCCGGCGGCCGGGTCCCCGTCTTCCCCCATGGTCCAGTCCACATCGCCCTTGGAAAGCGCCGGGCCCAGGGGAGGCCCTTTGGGATCGGCCATTCCTCGGCCAGTCCAAAAGGGAGAACCAGCCACGGGGGCCGGCCAGCCTCAGCTCTCCAAGTCCCGTGGCACTTCAGTCTCCACCTCACTCCTGCAACAGCCGGCCGCCAGCACCTCATCCATCCCACCTGGGCGAACTCTCCATTACAGCCTCTCCCGAGCCACCGGATCCCACATCTCCTTGTTTTTGCAGCCTCAGCAGCTAGTGAAGCACCGGAGCACACAAGGCCTTTCGGCGGGCTGCCTCAGCCAGGATGCGCGGCCGCTCTCAGCTTCCCAGCCCTCCTTGCCTAACCGGCTCACCCAGCAGGCGGACATGGGCTCCTCCCAGCCGGCCAGGAAGTCTGCTGGGAATCTTACGCACCGCTCCTCTCCTTCAGTTCCTGGGCTCTTAGCCAAGCCTCCCAGTGGCACGACGGGGCAACCTGCTCCTCCCCAGCAGGTGCCCTCAGGTCCCAGCCGCCCCATGAGTGGAGCCAGCACTCCGCAGTCCCCTGCCTCCACGCCCCGCCATGCCACCGCCCCTTCCCGCAAGGGTTCTGTGGCGTTCAGCCCTGAGGTGGACATTGGGAAACCGAAGCTCACGTCCAACATGTGAGGCCACAGTAATCCAGGCCCACAGCTCCTGGCGCAGGAGGGAGAAAAGCCAACCTCTAGGGGGGAAAAGCAGGCCTTGGGGGCTGAACCAGGAATGGGTGGGGTGGTGAGAATAGACATGTGGAGCATACACCACCACTGGCCAGCTGTCAGGCTCAGAAGGAAGCAGGGCGGGCCGCCAGCCCATGTCTGAGGGGAAAGAGAGCAAAAGCCATTCCCGCATAGAAAGCACCAAGCCCCTTGCTTTCCAATCACCCCACCACATTAAGGCATCCCCGAAGGCTGAGCTAAACCCCACCCTTGTACCCAAGGTTGGAGAAGAGCTAGGCTGCTGGCCCCTCGGTCGGCTTTAGGCAAGGAGCCTGCCCTGGTGTGGGGGAGACGCATCTCTGCCCCTTCAGAGGTGGTACCTCTGCACGTTCTCACTAGGCCTGCTTTTGAGGATGGCTTGTGGGCTTTGCATCTGAGGTCCCTCAGGGGCCTGGCTTAGGGGCCTTCCGCTTGTGGGAGAAGGGCAAACATGAAGGGCAAAGCAGGGGAGCAGATTTTGAAAAGGGAATCTAGAAAATAGAGTCGTTCTAGAGCCCCTCTCCCTCAGAACAGCCTGTGTTTCAAAACACGGAGAACCAGGCTGAAAAACAGGCCCTCGGAATGATCAAAGGAGCCCATGTTCAACCACACACAAGAAGTGCCCCACAACCTTCAGCTCCGGGCAAATGACTTTGAGGACATCCTTGACAACTGCCCCCATCTTTTCCCCTCCCCTTCCCTTTAGGAATATTTTTTCATGAGGAGATTTCTCTCCCTCTCTGCCCTGGAATTTGTGCAATATGCATCTCCAGATGTCTTGTGTGAATGTGTGTAACAGTAGAAATCCTGGTTCCATGGGAGAAGGAAGAGAGCATCTGTTTGTGTCCCCCCATCCCTGGAAATCTATTTTCTGTCTCCCACATCCCAGAAACATTGGGTTGATCAGCCAGACCTGATCTTGCTACTACTGCCGTGCATTCAGCTTCTTTGTTGGGCTTGGGACATAAGGAATATCCCACATACATTCATACCCTCAGATGGTAGACTCGGCTTCTCCCTGACTTGGCTCAGATAGCGCCCTTACTTGAAGGCACAAAAAATTCTACCTGGAAAGACTGGTCTGCACACTCCCTTAGGGACTGAAATATCAATCTGAGCCCTGTGTAAGGATGAAAGCCCGAGAATCATGTACACTTCTACTTCAGATTAATGGAGATAAAATCTACTGCTGCTGTCTGGTTCCATTTGCTAGAGTTGTGCCCCAAAATTTAAAAAAAAAAAAGTAATAATACAAGTTTTAGTTCATTCATTGACTAATGGATCAATGAATTCTGCACACACTTGATTATGCAAAAGAAGCCATAGTTTTAAAGGGAAAACAACCCTGTTAATGCTTTGACTTAAGTCAGAAACCCACAGTCCGTAGGTTGTTAGGGGGGCCCAGCCACCCATCCAGGGCTGAATGTGCCGTCAAAGTTTGGCAGTGCCCAACTGAAGCAAAAACAAAACAAACAAAAAGGTGAAAACTCCCACATTTTCCTTTGAAAACAAGGTGTGTGGGAGGTGTGTGCCTTGTTTTAAAGCAGAATCGTCCTCCCCAAAGCCTTGTGGAAATCCAGATCTGCTCTAAAATGTGATCCCCACAGGTCCTATACTTCAAAGGAAAAAAATGGTGCAGGTTGTCCCTTTTAGCTACGATGCCACTGAAGGTTGGGGAAGGTTGATCTCAGTAATTAATCAATGTAGTGTTCCAGTTCTAAATTTATTGACAAACACCAAAAAAGCCAATTCTCACAAACAGTAGCTCTAACAGAGTAGTCTCTTCTGATCTAAATCACTTCTGAATGACCTGAATGTTACCCCTAAAAACATTCGATTACAGGAACAAATTCGTCTCCAGAAGAAAAGTTTTAACCTACCTTTATCTCTGTAATTCCTGCTTTCAAAAAGTGATTTGACTTTTAAACATCGTTGTGATTTGTGAGTATAGAAGTGTGGTTAAAGTGTGTTAAGGGACCCTTGACTATCCCTTAAAAATGTTGTGCCTGTATCCTTTGGATCTGTATTTGAGTCAAGGCCACTTAAATGCACATTAGCGCCTCTTAACACATTTAAAATGCAACTTAGTACAAATTGCCAGAAAGAGCAGCAGCCGATGGGGGGGGCAGGATGTCCTCCATTTTAAGTATATGTTTATGGGCATTGTGCAATTATAAATGAGCATTTGCATTAACAAAAAGGTGGCAATTAACTCTGAAGTGATGAAGCAAATGAGTATGAAAATATAACACTGGATATTTATTTATATTTGTTGACTTATATCTCACCTTTCTCCATAATGAGATCCCGGTTTCTTTTGTCTCTGATAAGGGTTCCCATTCCAGAGAAGTCTTTTCTGAATAAGACATACCATACCCCACCACAAAAGAGTAACCATTTTTGGTTTTAAAAAATATATTCGAATACCGATTTCTCCTTGTTACCTTCTGCACATCTTACCTCTTGCAGAAAGCAGATCTATTACAAGGTGTTAGACTTCTAGCTTGCCTTCTATGTGAGTGGCATGCCACTGAAAGAGGGAAAAATAAGTCTGGACTCAGCTCCTGTCCTTACTGCCACCCCACTGTCATTGTGGGTAGTTGTCAGAAATGCCCATCACCAGCAATGAAGAGTCATAACAGGGTAGCAGAGTTCCCTCTGTCCACTTCCCTACTTGTGCCTAAACACTGCCAACATTGATAAGGGTCCAGGGCATCCTTCTGTCCAGAAAAGCCAGAACTCCATCTCCCTTCTCCTACAGGAATGCCAGGGCCCTGCTCATCTTCTCCAGGAACCAGTAGTTTGCAATGTGCATTCAGTGTGGCTCTGCCAAGTGGCCAAATTTTATGTGAAAAGGTGTTGCTTTCTGTTCTAGCCATGTTACCGATTTAGGGCAGATTAGCTGCCTGAAGCCTTTCTAGAATTCTTCCTTCTCCGACTCTCTTTCCCTCCGACAGTTCAGCCACCGCTCTGTACAATGCTTTTCTTTCCACTTCTAGAGCCTGGGGTGGGCCGTGGCTGGGGGAGAGGGAAGCAAGGCACCTGTCCTGATTGGCCTATTATCCCCAGAAAAGGAAAGAAGAGAGGGCGGATCTCTGCCACAATCATCAATAGGACCAACTTCCCCTTCCTCTCTAGTTGCCGCTAGACTAGATAACCCCTATCCCAAACATAGAGGTGGGAGATAGATCTCTATTTGTTGCATTGTTTTGCTTGCTGGTTTTGGATCTTGAAGGACGCCTCTCGGGTTCAGTAGGACTCTGCTAGCTTCGACTGACCTGGCGAGACATTCCTCTGAGATGTGTCGGAGAGGGAACAGCCAGCACTGCCTTCTTGCTGTCCCTGCCTTGATGTTTTCCCCTCTCATCCCTTTATCCTCCTAGCTCCTCCGGCAGGAGTGCACCCTCAGTCAATCACATAGATTCAAAACATTCCAAAATGTCTTGTTTACGCTCCAATCAGGTAGAGGCATCTGTAGCTGCTGCTCCCATAGACATGCGGTTGGAAGGTTTTTCTTTTCAAAGAGAAGGGAGAGTTTCCCTCTTTTGTCAGAGCTTGGGAACTTTACTTTTTCGGGGCGGCTAGGCTGGAATCCTGTTGATTACACACGTGTAGAAGCCGCCCCCCTGCAAGTGCAGCTGGACGTTTTTGTCTGGTGTGGTCTTGGGAGCAGAGTTGCCCTTGCGGTGCATTCTGGATCCAGAGAAACATTTGGCTGTGTTGCATTTGCATTCAGTGCAAGGTTTGAGTAACAAAATCTATGCGTAATTAAATACTCACACAGAGGCTCCAGCTACACAACCTTAGCGTGCAGGCAGCATGGCCGTTGATTCAGGCTGGTTGGGGAATTCTGGGTGTCAGTGCCTCCCAAGTAACTTTCCCAAACTCTGCCCTTTTGCTTTGAGTGGGTCTTGTGTAGGCGGCCATGGCTGTTTCCTCGCTGGCATCTGTTTCTCTTACAGTTGCTAACCTCGCTGCCAAAAGCAATGTTTTCTTGTCAGGCAGCTGTGGCATCCAGTCTTGTTCTAATGATACAGGTAAGTCCTGTATCTCTCTTTCCCCAGATCTGTGCTGGTGTGTAGGGGACCCACACCCACGTATATCAAGAGATTATGAGTCTGTTTGCAATGGCGTTAGCATCTGGGGCAGGGGAATCCCAGTGTCTGGTGCAGCCAAGATGGTGGCCTGTACGAGTAGGATTGTACGTGTGTTTGCGTGTGCGTGTCTCTATCGTGCGAGAGTGTGGGCACAAGAATGTGGACGTGCGTGTGTGTGTGCGCGTGTGCAATCTAGTCACCAAAGACCATGATTCATCACCTTTGCACTCAGCATTGCTCAGTGTACGGAGCTTGTAGATTTCATATCACGAGGAAGTTTTAAAGCTGCTCTCTTTTTTCCTTCCTTATTTTTTTTTTTAAAGAACTTGATTTCATTTTATTTTGGTCATTGTACCTAACAGATTTCAATAATAAAGAGAGACTCAGAGCTGTGTCTGTAGATCTGTGACTGTGTTGCTTTTTGTTAACATACCTGATGGAGCAGCCAAGCGTTTGACAAGAAACTGGGGGCTAACTGGAGTAGCAAAGGCAGTGTGCCAAAAAGAAATGCCTGTGGATTAAGAACAGCCAGGTTGAGAAAGAACCATTATTTGCAGATTGGACTCTAGAGCCATTTCTGCACTAGACTGTTATAGCGCTATTATTCCGCTTTCAACATCCTATGGAATCTTGGGGTTTGCAGTTTCGGGAGAGGCCAGGCGACCCCTCCCAAAACTGCAAACCCCAGGATTCCACAGGATGTTGAAAGTGGAATAATAGCGCTATAACAGTCTAGTGCGGCAATGGCCTAGAGCAGGAGGCCTGTAAGCTGCATGCAAACCTCTGTTTGTAGTCCTTGAAAAGGATAAAGACATCCTCTTTTTTCCCCCTGGAGTATGATTTTGCTCCCAAATCACCAAAAACTGCCCAAACCACTGCAAAATGTAGTGGTTTGTTCCCTCTACAAAAAAACAAAAACACAAACTCTAAATCAGATATCGTACAGTTGGCCCTCCGCATTTATGGGTTTTGCTTTCACAGATGTGATTATTTGCAAGTTTCTTCAGTCTCTGCTTCCCTCCTCAAGAACTTCTTTTCTGGAGAAACCTTCTCTCTCAGCAGCTCCAATGAAACTACGCAGCCCTTGAAAAAACCATCTCTGGTGGTACTCTTCCTCCTCCTCCAGTAGCCACTGCCTGGCCAGCTAAGGATGGCTCACAGCCCAATTTCTCAGCACCCCAAACCCACTCTCAATGCCCCCTACACTCAAGGAAGGAGATGGGCAAGAAGGGACGTACAGGGACACCATGCTAATCCACCCCATTTCCCTGACCTGAGTGTCTGCCTTCCCCACCATACCTTGCTCCTCTTCCCACAGACACACATACACATTTTGATATTTGCTATTTTTCCACTTTTGAGGGGGTTCCACACCCCTAACCCTAGTGAATGCGGGGGGCAACTGTATTGTGTTCCTTCCACTTTCTTATGCTTGTTTATAAAATGGGTATAACGGACCCCATTCCCAGCACATTTGTCCACCCCTGCTCTAGACTCTATAACTTGGAAAACAGCCTGACGGGGGTACATCCTGTCCACCTGTACTCCAGCAAACTGGGTTCCGTGAGCCAGGGAGGGGAGAGCTAGCTGGCTGGCTTTGAAACTGGATGAGAAGCACCTGCCCCAAACCCACAGGTGTCAATAACCCAAGTGGGAGCTCTAGACAGCATCTTCCCACCAGAGGTGAGTAGCTCAGACTGAGGAGTGGGCACTGAGGGTAGAGTCCCTTTATAGAGCCTTGTGTACTGGGATTGGCTCATCAGAAGTCAGCTGACAGAATGCTGAAGCTAGCTGGTACTGCAGCCCAAAAGACACCTGTCAATCACAGGGCTTTTGGTAAGGATGAGAGGAAAACTCAAGACAGTGACGAGATGTAGCAGCCATTTTTTTAAATTTTACTATGACCATTTCCTCACCAGATTGTTACAGTGCTATTATTCCACTTTCAACATCCTAGGGAATCTTGGAGTTTGCGGTTTAGAGAGGGGCCTCAAAGGCCCCTCCCAAAACTACAAACCCCAGGATTCCACAGGACATTGAAAGTGGATTAATAGCACTATAACAGTGTAGTGCGGAAATGACCTATGTTTCAGCTGGAGCTGGATGCTGCTCTGATTCTAGGATTAAGTGGAGAAGTTCACCTGAATGTTGGAAGCACAGACCACTGGGACAAGCAAAATTGTGGAATGATGAAGGAATGCAATGAGGGGAAGAGGCAATCAAACCTCAAATTAGAGAAAGCCAAAACAAACAGGACAGAAAGGATGTCCCTTTGAGAACGCAAAGCACCTTTCCTGCTGCCCCATTCCTTTGTGGTTGGCCAAACAGGCCAACTCTTCATCCTGACTAGATTATCTTTTAATCTGCATTGTTTGCCTTCTCTTTTTAATCGGGATGGCAGGACAGCAGCAGCGGTGCAGGCTTCTCTGACTGAGGTTTGGACTTTTAGCATTAAGAGATTAAATCAAGGTCAGGCAATGAACTGAGTGGACAGAAACCCGATTTCTCTTAGACAAGTGTGAGGCCAGGCTGGAACTTTGCTCCATCTTGCATTGGTACCAAAGATTAGCACTATTGTGGGCATCTGCCAAGGCCCATACCATAGTGGGAGAGCATTGCTGAACCTGTCCCGGTCTAGCCTTAGAAATGTTAGGGGTTGTTTTTTTTTAGAATTACAGCTTCCAGAATCCATGCAACCAGCATGCCATGCCAATTAGGGAGATTCTGGTAGCTGAGGTACAAAAAAGTGACTTTCTTAAGCTCTGTCTCTACTCCTTCTTGCTGATCTCTGCGGTCACAGTGCAAGAGGCCAACATCCTCTTCTCACCTCAGCTGCTCCCAAGAGGAGGTTAACATAGATTGGGCTCCAAACAAGAGGAAAAGGAGCAAAAAGGTGGGTTCATACAGGAAGGAAGGCAAATCAAGGGCATCTGACCCAATCCCAAATCTGTACCCCACATTATGTTCACAAACCTACTGACCAGGGGCTGGCTGGCCCCTCCTGAAACTGCAAACCCCAGGATAACAGAGGATGTTGAAAGTGGAATCATTGCGCTATAACAGGCTAGTGCAGAAATGGCCCAAATCATAACCCCCTTTTTTGACGGGCATGATGGCTGTCCTGTTTAGAAATCCAGCCACAGTTCCCAGCCATGAAACAGTTTATAGTAGCAGACCCAGTCAAGGTTTACAGAAACATATCAGTCAGTTTCCATTCTTGTTTCAGTAGGCCAGGAAGGCAATAAATGCAGAGTGTCAGTTCAAGAGAGTATCCAGCAGCACAGCCAGCGCACAAAGCAAGGGTCAAGGTTTTTCAGGAACACAAGTCAAGGATCAAAAGAAGAACCAGATTTGCCAGTTGTCTGCAACAGACTTCTCCCCGCCCCTGGTATTTATTGGCCAGCAGCTTCCCCCAGCTGTTTGCCTGATGAATGAAACTTATGTAAATGCCTTGAGCTTCATGGTCTCTCTTTTTTTGTCTATGTTGGGCTGCAGTAAGTATTGTCCTGTTCATGTCTGTGTATCTTGGCTGTTGGGAAGGATCCTGCCTGTGTTTGCACCTGGGTCCTGGGTCCTGGGTCCTGGGTCCTGAGACTAGGGCATGACAGTGGTGCAACTGAGCATGGTCTGAGATAAATTATTCATTTAAAAGATTTGAGCATGACTCTGTGGGTCATATGGCCAACAGCTGGGAGTCAGAACTCTATAGACCAAAGGAGTCTGTTTCCTGCCTCCAGGGGCCACACAAATACAGACTTCCCCCACTTATCTGACAGGTTAGTGACCATAGTATTGAAAAAAAAATTGAGAGATTTGGTAATTCTCCCAATTAGTAAAGCATTTAGTAATGCACAAACACAAGATGAACAAATTACCAGTTCCACCTCTATCTTCCCCACCCCAAAGACATTTTAATTCTAGCTCAAAATAAACACAAAAAACAGTTTGGTTAAAAGTATGTAAAAAGATTTACTCACAGACACTTGTATATAGCTCACACAGGTTCATATTCTTGAAGAAAGGTAAGAATAAAAATAAGCAATCACATGATTGCAGGGAAGTATCCTTGCTAGAGGATTGGAGAGCACATGCTCTCAGAAGGAAGGCAGAAGACAAAAGGGAGGTGTAAACAGCAAGAGAAAGCTTTTTTAAGAACAAAGAGTGTGTACATGCAGGAGGAAGTAGGTGCTGACCAAACAACAGGAAGTTTAGTCTAGGCATTCCCTTTATACCTTCAATAAACATGTAAATTAGCCAGTTACTTAAGCCTGCAAAGATTGTTATCCCAACACAGAGCACTGTCAGAAAATGGAACTGGATGAAAAACAGAACCCATGTACTCATACTGTAGGGAGCATGAAGGACTTACAGAGGCTCACTTGGGTCCATCCACACACACACTGCTTGCGAAGTCTCTCAGCTGGCTTAGTGCCATTTCCCCCTCTCAGCTGGTGCACAGGCGAGCAGTTCCAAGCAAGTCTCTGTAGGCAAGAAGACCTGATAAAAGAGCGGAACTCTGATCGAGTTAATGGAACTTGTCTTTAATTTGGAGACATCTCAAGCGAGTGAGTCTTCAAATAACAGGGCATCGAAAGGAGGCAGGGGGCTTCCTGTAGCCAAAATTTCCCCAAATCAGAAACAAACAAAATCAGAACTGGATAGAATCCACTTCAGGTTTTTAAAAAATTGGGTAGTTCACAACAGATTTTGACATAGGGATGGGGGGCAAGGGGGCACTGTGCCCTGGGCAGCTCTTTTTTGGGGGGCACCGTTGCTTCTTGCCTCCCCCCATGCTGTCGCCTCACCCCCACACACCGTAGCCCCACCCCCACCCGCTCCTGCCCCTGCCCCACTTGCGCCAAGCTACACCACTGTTTTTCCCCCAATGTTAAGCACTGCAGGTGAGGAGGCTTGCAACCTATTTAAAAGGTATTTAAAAGGTAAAGTGTCCCCTCCCAGAGACTTGCAAGAGAAAGAGCTCTCTTTCTCCTTCCAGGGCCAGAAAAAGCACAGTGCAAGGAGTCTGGAGGATTTGGGGGCCACAAAAACAGCTTTCAGGTTCACATCTGCACACCTTCAGTTGTACTTCGCCCATCCTTGCCATAGATTTGCAGAAGAAATCATGGTCAACCACACTGTTTTTATAAAACTGGAAATCTAAGACTATTGCAAAGACTGATGCTTCAGATCCAGGACTGACACTTCTAAGCAATGACACTGTATCCTACCTTCAATTATTAAAAAAAAGGAATAGATGTAATTCTTTGCTAATTTTCTTGTCGAAAGAAGCAATGGGTAATTTTAGCCATTTTCTTCTTGCTGCAAGGAAGTCTTCAAGAACTGAATGGTTTCTGAATACTGTTTGCAGTTGGAGACTTATGCCATGCCAAAATCCACAAGCAGCATTTTTGTACAGAAAACAGCATGTTCTGTGCAAAATGCCATTTTCTACGGGAAAGCACCACATGCGAATTCTGCTCAAAACAGGTCCTAAGCTGCAAAGTTCCTCATCAGCCCAACAATTTTAACAAGGAGAAATGTAAGGTCCTACATTTAGGAAGAAAGAATGAAATGCACAGATATAAGATGGGTGATACCTGGCTTGAAAACAGCACATGTGAAAGGGATCTAGGAGTCTTAGTGGACCATCACCAGTGTGACATGGCAGCTTTTTTAGCTGGTCTTACTGCGATTCTGGGCTGCCTCAATAGGAGTATAGCATCAAGATCAAGAGAAGTAATAATACCGTTGTATTCTGCTTTGATTAGACCTCATTTGGAATCCTGTGTCCAGTTCTGGGCACCACAGTTCAAGAAGGATATTGACAAGCTGAAACATATCCAGAGGAGGGTGACCAAAACGGTGAAGGGTCTGGAAACCATGCCCTACAAAGAGCAACTTAGGGAGCTAGGTATGTTTAGCCTGATGAAAAGAAGGTTAAGAGAGGACGTGATAGCCATGTTCAAATATTTGAAAGGATGTCATGCTGAAGATGAGCAAGCTTGTTTTCTGCTGCTCCAGGGACTAGGACACAGCAATGGATTGAAGCTACAAGAAAAGAATCTGAACATCCGGAAAAAAATTCTGACAGTCAGAGCTGTTCAACCGTGGAATATGCTGCCTTAGAGTGTGGTGGAGTCCCCTTCTTTAGAATTTTTTAAATTGAGACTGGATGGCCATTTGCTGGGGGTGCTTTGAGTGTACATTCCTGCATGTCAAGGCACTGGACTCAATGACCGTTATGGTCTCTTCCAACTCTATGATTCCATGAATGAATTCATGTTAGATGTATGTGCTGGACAGAGCATTTGCTTCGTATATCACCATTGTGGGAGGTATTTATGTTTGACCAAGTTCACATTTATTAAATGGAGCTTGAAAGTTGTGTGAAAGTACATGAAATACAAGGGTTTCTTTACCTGGAATCCATGGAGAAGCTGTGACTTTTGCTATCAGCCTGGATGCAAAATCTATCAGAGTGGTTGCAGGCCGGTATTATATGGTTCTTTCTTTATGTGTGCAGGGATTAGCTGTGATTAATGGGTTTCTGTTTAATTTGATTAACTTGGATTAACAGGAGATTTGACATGATTACGAGGGTGGGAGTGTAGTCACAGGACAGAAAATGGATGGGCTAGATTTTGACAAAATGGTTGCCAGGGCTGCTTCCCCAGTTGTCCTGAAGCAAAACGCAAGCTTCCAGATCTCAGGCAGAAGGGCTGCTCTTCATTGCGCGGAGCAAAAGTTTTGGATGCTTCCAAAACCAGCCCTTGAAAATTCACTCAGGATCACAATCCTGTTTGAAGGTGACGAAATCCTGCTAGCGTACTTCTGCAGGTCTGGATAGTGGAGAGTTGGAGAGGGCCAGCTGGGTGGGGCTGTGGGAGAACTTCCCAAGTGTGCGCCCACAGCCATGCGGTAGCCGTTTAGGTCATGGGATGGAACTGTATCCAGCTGCTGCCTAACAGCAATCCTGCCAACCCCAGAATTCCACAGAATCTTCATAGCCAGCCAACCATATGAGGTCTATAGGTTGTTGTGGGTTTTCCGGGCTTTGAGGCCGTATTCTATTGGTATTTTCTCCTGACGTTTCGCCTGCATCTGTGGCTGGCATCTCAGGGGATCTGGTGGCACGGAAGTGAGACAGAGTATACAAACTTGTGTAGTCCCTAGGCGGGAGGGAGCAATTTGCATGTGTTACAGTTGGCCTGTGTGATGGTCTATTGTTAAATGGGATATCCCCCAGGGTGTATCGTAGTCAGGGGATATGCATAACAGTGAGTTAAGTACATTAGCAATTCTAAATGGCCCTCCCTAAACTGCAAGTCCCACAATTCCATGGGATGTTGAAAGTGGAATAATAGCAGTATAACAGTGTGGCGTGGAAATGGCCTAAGTATTGCATTACAAGTTAAGAGGCCTCTTAAAGATGTCTGCAGCGCTAATATAGCTGGATGCAGAAGGGTTTTAACCCAGAGTCTGAAAGTTAAGCACTCAAAGTCCTGGTCCACAATGGTCAAATCTCTCAGTTTCCTATTCTCCCGCATGCCTTAAAAAAATATCATTTTTTTCCAAACCTAATATTAAAAATTGTGAATTACAATAAACTATTCTCATAATCAAACTGAAATGAAATTCCTACTCATAACGCGGGGAGTTCTTGCGAGTGTCTTCCAAAGGGTCTAAAAATGTTTATATCAGTATGAACAAACCAGGTCCAATACTGGGAAGTGCAGGTCTTCTGTAAAGCTAAAGAATCTTAATCGCCCAACCAAGGCCAAACCATCCCATAATGCTTTGCCCTGCAGCAAAGATCACTCGCAAAACCCTGTTATTGCTGGGAAAACCTATTTCTGTCCGCCCATCCCAGCAACTGCTACTGTGAGGATTGCAGCTTAGCTCAGAAGTAATTCTGAGAACTAGGTGGCATGTTTAAATATTTATCTATTTGCTTATTTATTTTTAAAATATTTCTATCCTAGGTTTTTATCATGGGAACTCAGCAAAGTATGTAATATGAGCAATTGAAAACAAGTCCAATTTAAAACTCTGAAAAAATTGAAAGAAGATAAAAAAACATATTAGATATGTGGTTATTAAACATTTTTTGACATGATGGAGGTACAGTTGTTATAGATTAAAGGGAAGACAGACAAGGTACTACAAGAATGGTTTCTGGTTAAAATTTTCCTCAAACAGAAATGATGTGATGTTATAATAGAATGAAATACCAAGAATAAAATTAACTGGCGAAATTATCATGTCTAAAATACTAGGCAATTTATTTTGCAGTATATACTGTTCTAACAAGAGAATGGGAATTTCATAGTAGGGTCAACAAAATTAATAGAATCAATTTTAAGGATTATTGGAACAATAACAGAGAGATAATAACTCCAATTGGGGCAAAGAGGAGGTCTTTCCCCCCCCTTTTTTTCTCTTTCTCCTTCCCCCTCACCTTTCTTTTCCCTTTTTTATTCCTTTAGAGATTTGTAACAAGTAGTATTTTTTTGTATTTGTTTCATTTTGCTCTGTTATCCTATGTTACATTTTGTTCTCAAAAAATAAAAAAATAAAATAAAATAGACAAAACAACAGTTAGGAACAATGTAAAGCCGTGTAAATGTAAACTAACCACCAGAGAGCCAGTGTCGTGTAGTGGTCTGAGCATTGGACGACTCGCGAGACCAGAGTTCAATTCCTCGCTCGGCCATGGAAACCCACTGGGTGACCTTGGGTGCATCACACACTCTCAGCCCCAGAAAACCCCGTGATCGGGTCACATTAGGGTCGCCATCAGTGGGAAATTACTTGAAAGCATACAACATCAACACGTAAACTTAGAAATAAATGAGTCCCTGAAGCCTAGAATAAAAAGCCACCTTCTTGCTTGGCACTGAGAGGAAACCAATATTGGTGCCAGTCGGAGAGGTGTTCCACATCCGGGGTGCCACAACCAAGGAGGCTCTCTTTAAATTGCC
Organism: Iguana delicatissima; assembly: GCA_948472985.1. Taxonomy (NCBI): domain Eukaryota; kingdom Metazoa; phylum Chordata; class Lepidosauria; order Squamata; family Iguanidae; genus Iguana; species Iguana delicatissima. The sequence continues at coordinate 54,171 of CAOKZL010001182.1, read as the reverse complement.
CCCAAGGGTGAGACACAAAGGAGGGCCCCTTCTTGTGGACCTCGGACAAGTGAATACAGGGAGAGGCAACTCCTTCATCATCATCCCTGTCAATCAAAACTTCCTAGTGCTTCAACTTGGGCCATTTCCATACTAGACTGTTACAGTGCTATTATTCCACTTTCAACATCCTATGGAATCCTGGGGTTTGCACTGCAAACCCCAGGATTCCATAGGATGTTGAAAGTGGAGTAATAGCACTGTAACAGTCTAGTGTGGAAATGGCCTTGTGGGCCCTGATACCATTACAACATCAGTTGGAACCCCGTGGTTTCTGCTCCCCCTTCACACAGGGCCCAGAGCCGCCGTACGCCCCAGCTGGATGCTGGAAGGCCTTCGCTTGCTGCAAAGAAGGATTAATGGCTGCACTTCTGGAACTGATTAAAGAAGGTTTAGATGGGATTAAGGGATCACGGCGGATCTGGAACAGATTGGCAATCAATCAAGGGAGGGACTCTGTGTTCGTGTATGTGTGTGCGCGGCTGCACACATACAGTTGGTTTGTGAAGAAGAATCAGAAACAAGCAGCAGCTCCTTCCTAAAATGGAAGAGGATGCTGGAACAAGCTGGGAAGAAGAGAGGTAGGAAAAAGGAAGAAACAGAAGGGACCACAAGGGACATCTAGTCTAACCCTCCACCATGCAAGAATACACAATTACAAAACTACTGGAAGATGTGCAGCAAACATCAGACCCCCAAGGATGGAGGGTCCATGGCCCTCCAAAGCAATCTATTCCACTGTCGAACAGCTCTTACAGTAAAAATGTTCTTCCTAATATTTAGGTAGAATCTTTCCTTTTAATAGAATCTGTTGCTCCGTGTCCTAGTCTCCGGAACAGCACAAAATGAGCTTGCTCCATCTTCTACACAGCAATTCTTCAGATATTTAAAGATAGTTATCAGGTCACCTCTCAGTCTTCTCTTCCCTAATTAAACATACCCAGCTCATTAAGTTGTTCCTCATAAGGCTTGGTTTCCAGGCCTTTGATCCTTTGAGTTGCTCCTCTCTGGACACATTCCAGCTTCTTGATATCCTTCTTGAACTGGGGTGCCCAGAACTGGACACAGTCCCAGGTAAATGGACCATAGAAAATTTAGAGTTCAGCCCAGAATTGCTGATGCAGCCCCAAACTGCACTGGCATTTTTTTTGCTGTTGACTCATGCTTAACTTTAATAATCATAGCATGGCATGTTTATTTCTATACCGCTTATCAGCTAAGTGCTCTCTAAGCAGTTTATAATGTGTTAGCTAATTAATTAATAATAATTAATAATAAGTTTTATTTATAACTCCCTCTTCACCAAAGGGTGGAACATCAACATATACAGTCAGGGAAAAAGACAATAAACATAACACTATAGCAATACAAGGACTGAAATCTCCAGTGCCCCATCAGTAGCTACCCATCTCAGCACCTTATACCCAACTCAGTGGCTTAAGGTGATGAATCAAAGAGGAAGGTTTTCAGCTCCTTACGAAAACAAGTGAGCTCCTGCTCCAGCCAGAGGTCCAAAGGTAGACCATTCCACAAATGTGGAGCCAGATCTTGGAAGGCTCATAGCCATGACAGAGTTGTACACATTAGTGGAACAAAGAGTAATTCTTTGCCAGTAGATCTTAAATTCTTGGATGGAGCGTGCCATACTAGCCAACCTGCAAGGTACTAGAGGAGGTTAGAAGGTAAAGCCTTGAATACCAGAACCCACAGTTTGAAACTGGCCCTGGACTGGTAGCCAGTGAAAGGATTTACAGGAAGAAGAACCAGGTGAATATTTAGGGAGATGTAAAACAACCTGGACAGCATTGTTCTGAATTAAAACCGGAGGAAAAGGGAGCAGGAAGGCAAACCTGCCAGTAAGCTGTTGCAATAATCCAGGCGTGAGATAACCGAACCATGGACAAGTGGATGGGCAATCTCAACGGCCAGGAACCTTCGGATCTTGCAAATGTTCAAAAGATAGAAATTACACGTCTTTGTTGTTACTCAATAAAGGGTGTTGGGGAGCACCGGGAGAAGGTTTGTGGTGCTGAGAAATCAGGCTGCGATCCATCCTTAGCTGGCTAGGCAGTGGCTGGAGAAGGAGGAGGACCAGAGGTGGGTTTTTAAAGAGCTGCACAGCCTGATCAGAGCTGCCCAAAGGGAAGGTTCTCCTGGGAGAGAGAGAATTAGAATGTCAAGCTTGGAATACCAGAACCAAAGATCTGAAACAGGCCCTGGCCCAAACTGGTAGCCAGGGAAGGGATCTACAAGGAGAAGAAACACATGAATATTTAGAGAGATTTGAAATAACCCGGACAACATTGTTGGAATTAAAACCAGAGGAGGAAGGGAACAGGAAGGCAACTGCCAGTAAACTGTTAATAACAATCCAGTTGCAAGATAACCAAGGCCTAGACAAGCAGATGGGCAGTCTCTACGGTCAGGAACCTCCAGATCCTGTGGATTTTCAAAAGATGGAAATTACACGCCTTTGCTGTAGCTCTGATAAAGGGACACAGATATTTGGTTTACCAAGACCCTCTAGAGTCTAGATGCTTTTCACATGTACTTCTTTCAAGCCAGGTGTCACCCAACCTCTTTTTGTACATTTCATTTTTACTCCTGTTACCCTGATTTCTGGGGTCCCGTGGGGACACCTCAATGTGCTCCAAATAATGGGGAATGGGAGTTAGCCAGAGCACAAGCTGTAGCACTACGAGAGGCAGGATAACCTAGCGAAATGTTTAAACCCAATTTTTATGGGGTCAGGCCAAGCCAAAAACCAAGCAAAATTGTCTAATAAAATGATTTTATTGAGGGGAATTCGCACATGCACGCACACAAGATACACACAATCACACAGTCACACAAGAGCTAGCTGAAAGAGAAAGGGAGGAAAAATTATAGAGAGGCTGAGGGGTTTGGGGGATTTAGAATTCCCAGTCCAGAAGAGCAGTGAAGAGCAGAAATGTATTTTGGCTTAGGTAGGACCTAAGGGCTGTTCTCATTCAGGAGCCAGACGGCCAGAGTGACGGGTAGACCTTCAAGAGACTGCCCTGGGCCTCCTCAAACCAGGGGTATTTGTACCCTGAAAATGGCCTGTGGCTGTGAAGGTTCCAGATGCAAGACAAAGGGAACCTGTCGTGGACAATGGGTCTTTTGCCTGTTGGTGGGCTTCGTGCTTTGACTGACAAAGACATGATGGGTGTTGGAATGGCTGTCTATTGTGGGTGCTGTGAGGACAGAGGAAAGAATCCAGGTGGACAAGGGATGGATATCTGTCAATCTGTGTCCTGGTGGGCTCCTCACAGTTGGACTCCTGGAAAATTCCAGCTTCTCTTTAAGTCTGTTATCCACAGTAATGGTGTGTATTTGCCTGATAAATGATTCAAGTCTTACTTGGAGGAATTTTGGAGTTGACCTATGCTTCTCACATTTACAGTCAAATTCTTTCCTTCGCTCGGTTTGACCTCTCTGTCACTTTTCAGGCTTGAATTTGATATCAGAGCCAATAAAATGTGTTTCCAATTACGTATGATGCCAATTAGGTATGGTGCCCATCCAAACCATACTGGTATTGAGGACCCCCAAAGCGGGGCCTTACACTCTCTAGATTTAAAGTCGACTCTCCGCTTTCATGGGTCCAGCATTTATGGATTTGATTATTCACAGGTTATTTAATGCTACTGATTTATTTTAAAAATTCTTACTGTATTTGCCCAAGGAAAAAAAAAATTACATGTTCTCTCCAGGAATTTCCAGATCCTCCAGCATGATTCTATGGTCAACTTCTGCCAAAAATGGACCACAGAGTCCCTCTGGAGGACTTAGATATTCCTAAAGAGAGTATTTCCACAGGCATTGCTAGGTCCTCCAGTCTGACTTTGTGGCCCACTTTCAGCAGAAGTTGCCCACAGAATCACATTGGAGGACCAAGATTTTCCTAGAAAAGCAGAATAACTTTTTTTTAGCATGCAAAGGAAAGAAAGGCTGAACACTAGATGGCACCAAGTCAACTAACAGAAAATGAAACAGCACCCTGCATACAAAAAAAGCAAACTACTCGGAGAGAAGACAAAGTCTCCCTTCAGTATTACCCACTTGCATACAGAGTAGCAGGGGCTGAAAAGGCAGATAAGGGGTCAAAAGTACATGGTTATGATATTGAAGAGCCGTGGAAAAGCAGGGGATGCCAGGAGAGAAATGCTTGTGGGATCTTCCACCACATGTGCCAAAATCACTTGCTTTGATTGCTATATATGGGAGAATAGTGAAGCCAGAGTTGATCCTCATGGACTTTGCGATTGGCTGGGGCACTTATATCATATTCCCCCTCCCAAAGTTCCCCTGTTCTCTCTGTGCAGTCTTCATGATAACAGACATGCAGAGTGGTTCCCAGTAACAATGCATGGTTGAGAGAGCTATCCCTGCTGCAGGGCAAAGCATTTAGCACAGCTTAGTCTTGCATGAGCATTTAAGAGCTGTTGCCTTTACAAAAGACCCATCCTGGATGGAGCTGAAAACTGTTAGGACTGGGCTATTGATATGGACAGCACAGCACGCTGCAGCTTTGGACCTTTTTGGGGCTGTGTGGTTGTCATGCCGACTGCTTGAAATTTGGAATTTACCATCATGCCACTGACTGTTGCTTCCATTTAATGTTCTGCCTTAGCCTAAGGCCCTTAAGGAAGAAAATCTATTGGGCTTTACCCTGCAGTTTGGCAGTTGTTAGTTAATTCCTCATGCCCACCCCCACCCCATGAAAGATTAGGCAACTTTGGAGGGGTGGGGGCTGCTTGCCAACGTTGAACCACCCAGCGCAGCCAAGATGCTTCCAATACAACTCGAAGAATTCATGCCACTTCCATTTTTTTTCTGGATGATTTCTTAAAAGTACTTAGGGATGCTGTTAGAGATGCTGTTTTGTGGAGTTTGTTTTGGTTTGTTTGTTTTTTTTTGGCTGCTCAAAGCAAATCACCTGTGAAAAATTGGCGATTTGAGACCTTCAGAGGCCGCAAAAAGGTCCTCGAAGGAACACAAGACATTCTACCGCTCTACTTTCTTCAACTCCGCCTTGGCTAGCGGACAGGACTGAGCTCCAACTGCTTCGACTGAGTGCCCTCTTGTGGCCAAATTTTGTGCCGGCCTTTATTAGATCTGCAACTCATTGGAGGAAAAAAGAAAAAAAATCCCATAGATACAAAACACTAAGCATCCATGTTTTGAAAACCAAACAAGAGCCAAATAACAACTCTGCCTCCTCCCACTGGCTCCTTATCCCCCCACTCAACAAGTAAAATAAAAACAGCTTTCAAAAAAAGTTCAGTTCCGGGCATCTCATGTTTGGAAGTTTTCAAAGAAAACTGATACATCAGTCTCTTTCAGCATAAAGAGGAGGAAAGAAGGAAGGAAAGAGAAAAAGGGAATGAAGCAGCACCTTTAAGACTAGCTGGGTTTTATTTTAGCACGAGCTTTCGTGGATATTAACAAATCCCAATCCATCAGCAGAGATAGGAACAAAGACAATGGCTTCATAGCACACTACATATATATAAAAAAGAGTATTTGCTACTGCACACATAACAAAAGGAATCTTCTCAGAATGAGTTTGGAAGACAGGGAAACTGACTTTTGGTAAGCAGACTTATGGCTTTCAATATCATTCTGTGCTGCAACTGAAGACATGGTTGTGCTCCATGACAGTGTGACTCATTCACAATTATGCACGCCTGTGGACTTTGCTAAAATAAGACATTGTTGTAGTTAGTTACCCTGTGGACATAACACAAGGTTTGCATGAATATCACGTGTTACAAGCCACAGTACATTCTACGTTTAACATTAGTTACAATCTGAATGTCAGTTAGTTGGTTACAGTCTGAATGTTAGGAGTGAAATTTTACTTCCGTTGGCAGATTTCAATAAACATGCTTGCTGCAAACCATCAGGTCAGAGAGACCTGAAAGAGAAAACATACAGATCATGATATAAGATGAGTGACACCTGGCTTGACCACAGTACAAATGAAAAGGATCTGGGAGTTTTAGTAGACCACAAGCTGAAATTCAGTCAGTAGTGTGATGCAGCAGCGAAAAAAGCCAATGTGATTCTGGGCTGTATCAACAGGAGCCTACTGTCTAGGTCAAGGGTAGTGATGGTACCACTCTATTCGGCTTTGGTCAGACCCACCTGGGATACTGTGTCCAGTTCTGGGTACCACAGTTCAGGAAGGAGATTGACAAGCTGGAACCTGTCCAGAGGAGGGCAACCAAAATAATAGAAGGCCTGAAAACCATGAAACCCTGTAAGGAGCGGCTTAGAGGGCTGAGTAGGTTTATCCTTGACAAGACACAGTTAAGAGGCGACATGATCGCTACATTTCAATATTTGAAGGGATGTCATATGGAAGATGGAAGAAGCTTGTTTTTTGTTGCTCCAGCGACTAGGACACAGAGCAATGGCCTCAAACTTTAGGAAAATAGATTCCACCAAAACATCAGGAAGAACTTCCTGAGGGTAAGAGCAGTTCAACAGTGGAATGTTCTGCTGCGAGTATGGTGGAATCTCTTTTTGGAGATTTTTAAGCAGAGGCTGGATGTCCATCTGTCAGGAATGCTTTTATGGTGTCTTCCTGCATGGCAGAAGAGGGTTTGATTCGATGGCCCCTGGGGTCTCCAGGGTCGTAGTCCAATGCTCAAACCACTACACCATGCTGGCTCTCCCCACTAGCAGTGGGTAAACCCCAAGAGGTTAGTCCAAGCCACAGACTTCAGAATAGGTAGCCAGGGGGGCAAGCCCCCTCAGACTAGGATGATAAGGGCTCTACTCCCTCCTCTGAAACAATCAGGCAAAATTGGACCACCAAGACTCCTATGTAGTTGAGCCTCCTCTGGAATTCATAGAATCACGGAATCACAGAATTGGAAGAGACCCCAAGGGCCATCGAGTCCAACCCACTGCCATGCAGGAACCCACATCAAAGCACATCCAGCCTCTGCTTAAAGACCTCCAAAGAAGGAGACTCCACCACACTCCATGGAGGCAGCACCTTCCACTGCCCGACAGTTCTGACAGTCAGGAAGTTCTTCCTGAGGTTCAGGTGGAATCTCCTTTCCTGCAGCTTGAATCCATTGCTCCTTGTCCTAATCTCTGGAGCAGTGGAAAACAAGCCTGCTCCGTCCTCGACATGACATCCCTTCCAATATTTAAACATGGCTATCATGTCCCCTCTTAACCTTCTCTTCCGCAGACTAAACATCCCAGCTCCCTAAGCCATTCCTCATAGGGCTTCATGGCTTCCAGACCCTTCACCATTTTGGTCACCCTCCTCTGGAGATGCTCCAGCTTGTTGATATCCTTCTTGAAACGAGGTGCCCAGAACCAGACACAGTTCTTGATGGTGAGAGCGCTTACACAAGGGAACCAATTCCCTAGAGACGTGCCCAGAACTGAACACAGTATCCCAGGTGGGTTCTAAGCAAAGCAGAACAGAGTCACTTCCCTTGTGGTTCTCAACCTGTGGGTCCCCAGATGTTTGTGGACTTCAGCTCCCAGAAGGCCCAGCCACTATGGTCAACGCTCAGGACTTCTGGGAGCTGAAGTCCAAAAACGTCTGGGGACCCACAGGTTGAGAACCACTGAAAGCGTACTAAATGAAGAAGCTAAGGCCATTCCCACACTACAGCATTATAGCGCTGTTATTCCACTTTCAACTTCCTATGGAATCCTGGGGTTTGCAGTTGAGGGAGGGGCCTTTAGGATTCTCACCCAGAGAGGTCCTTGGCCTCAGTCAACTACAAACCCCAGAATTCCACAGGAGGTTGAAAGTGGAATAATAGCACTATCACAGCGTAATGCAGAAATGGCCGAAGAGGCAGGTAAGACAGAGATTGTCCTCCAGCCTCCTGGGGAATAATACCTGTGCCCCGCACTCTCAGAGCTCCAGCGTGGTGCCGTGGGTTGAGCGTTGCACGATGACTTTGGAGGCCAGGGTTCGATTCCCGCTCAGCCATGGAAACCCACTGGCTGGCCTTGGGCAAGTCACGCTCTCTCAGCCCCAGAAAACCCCGCGCACAAGTCAGAAATTACTTGAACGCACGCAAGAAGAGCGACAAGATGCAACCCTGCCTGCCAGCCTGCGCCGCTGAGCACACGGAGGGCGTTCCCAAGTAAAAGCACGATCGCAGCTAGGGATGATTCAGCGGCCAAAGAGGGCCGAAGTAATTTCCTCCTGCGAGCGGAGACAAGCAAGCAAAATTAACGCTGAGCCCAGAGGCGTTGCCCGCCCCACCCGCAGGAATCGTGGCCCCCGAGGAGAAAAAGAACTGATTCCTCATGCCTAAAGGAAGCTGCAGTCCAACATTTGCAGATCCCATAGTCCCCCCCCCGCGCGCCATTCGAGTTAACTTTTTTGCGCTCAGAAAGTCCCTTTGGTTTGAACGGATGGAATAAATTCCCTCTGCCTTTTTTTTTTTTTAAGGGAAGACATGCAGAATTTGGGAGGAGTCTGTGATCCCCTTGCAAATTCTGGTGCACGAGTAGCGGGCTCTGATTTTTTTTAAAAAAAAATGACTGTCCTCAGGCAGCTAAGAAACTTGGGCGGCGGGCGGGTTGAGCAAGGCCGCTTTTCCCAAGGAGGAGGATCGGCGGCTGGGTGGAAAGCCGGCCGCAAAAACAGCAGCTGGGTGTGTCTGCAAAGCTTTGCCCGCGGGGCTGGAAGTTTCCACTGGAAAGGGGCCGGCTCTGCAAAGCAAAGCCCTCCTCGCTGGCTTCCTTCCTTCCTTCTTCCTGCAGCTCCGCCGAGCAAGAGAGACGCAAGAGAAAGCGGGGTGGGTATGCCGCCTTCCTTCCCTCCCTCCTCCCCGGCCCTGCGCTTCCTCTAGCCGGGAGTGGAAGGACGGGGTCCCTCCTCCAGAATCCCCAAGACTAGGGGGATAGGAGATGCCCCCCCACATCAGTTCCTCTCCAGACCCGGCCTGCTTGTGGGTACCTTGAGCTGCAAGGCTGGCCCTCCAGGATGAATTGCTGCCTGAAGCAAAACTCTCAGCTTGCCCCCCCTTATGGGGTGGACTGCAACTCCCAGAACCCCCCAGTCAGCTTTGCATTGCTGCCTGGGGGTTGTGGGTGTCGCAGTTCAAAAAAAAAAGGGGGGAGGACTTCTCTGAGTTCTGAGATGAAATAGCTAATTGCAACCTCTCATCCAGACACTAGTCAAGAAACATATAACTGAGACCAGTTAAGCGGTTTTGGCATGTGACGTTAAAAAAAATTTTAAAAAAAAAGTTTGGAAAATTGCATTGCAAAAAGTCGGTAGCTCTGTATCTCTTTGCTGAAACAGTGCTGTTTATTCTTAGCTGTGATGGAGATAAACACCAGAGGGCTTGTTTCTCTACTGATTGCTTTTTTATTACTTTTGGTACTTAATTGAAGAGGAGAAGCCCCTTTAGGGCTAAGAAAAGAATCACCTAAAAAGCTTGAGGAGCTCTTATCACAATATTTCTTAAAGTTCCCTTCCGGGTAACTTTTGAAAGGAACTAGAAATCATCATTTCTTAGACAAATAAAGTAACATTGCTCTTTATACATTATTTTCAAATTATGACTTGGTTACACACTCCTTCCGCAAGAGAGTCCTTAAGTACGGCTAACTGTATTACTTGTAACTCTTTACTTGTAAGCTCTGTGGAATCAGTGGTATTGAATGAACTACCTGAGTACCAAATAGGTTCTTTTGCTGGTTAAAATTCTCAGAATGCCCCAGTTTCCACAGTTACTAACCAATCACGGTCTTTACAATAAATCCCAAAACCAGCTACCGAGGTCTGTGGTTGGCAGCCCCTGTGAGCAGCTCAGCCTCTCTGGACAGCTCGGCAAGATTAATTTTGACAGCGGGTCCAGAATCAGGAAGTAAGAAGTTACATTCTTTCCTGTAACTAGTTAGTTTTGAGATAATGAAGGCATAACCAAGCTACATTGTAAAAACAATGTAACAAGGTACTTCAATGCTATATGAATTTCTAGTTGTTTTGCAGTTTCCTTTAAAAAGCAATAAATTCTTCCGGTTGTATTTCAGTATGTTGGTTAGTTTAATGCTTGTTCTTAGTTTAACTTTGCTATTTATATAGTCAGCCTTCCACATTTGCAGGTTTCACATTTGCGGATTGGGTTATTCATGGATTATTTGCCATCACCTCTGCTGTCTCCCTTTGCCATTTTTTGCAGGGACTGCAAGCCTCGTGGGGCTGAGAAACTGCGAACGAGGCTTGTAAGTCTCTTTTTAAAATGGTGAAGGGGCAGCTGTGGAGATGGCAGGAAGCCCCACCAGCCCCCACTTCCACCTTGTGGAGGAGCCCTGATGCCTCAGAGGAATCCACAGTGGGTTCAATATGGTGATTATGCTTTTTTTCTGTGTTAAATATGGTTTGGGAGGGCCTAGAGTTATTCATGGTTTTTTCACTTTCACAGGAATCCTGTGCCCCTAACCTGAGAGAATGGGGGGGGGTGACTGTAGTCTGTGCCACAGTCTGCTCTTGCTCTCAATTTTGCAGAGAGAACAGAGGTTTTCCATCTTCTGCTTCCAGTTTTGTAGTCGATTTGATTTCTATATTGGTTTTCAAGTGATCATAGAATCATAGAAATGTAGAGTTGGAAGAGACCTCAGGGGCCATCCAGTCCAACCCCCTGCCATGCAGGAACACCCACAAAGCACTCCCGACAGATGGCCATCCAGCCTCTGCTTAAAAACCTCCAAGGAAGGAGACTCCACTACACTCCGAGGCAGCAGGTTCCACTGCCAGACAGCCCTGACCGTCAGGAAGTTCTTCCTGAGGTTCAGGTGGAATCTCCCCTCCTGCAGCTTGAATCCATTGCTCCTTATCCTGGTCTCTGGAGCAGCAGAAAACAAACCCTCTCCCTCCTCTACATGGCATCCCTTCAAATATTTAAACATGTCCCCTCTTAACCTTCTCTTCTGCAGACTAAACATTCCCAGCTCCCTAAGCCGCTCCTCATAGGGCTTCATGGCTTCCAGGCCCCTCACCATTTTGGTCGCCCTCCTCTGGACTTGCTCCAGCTTGACCATGTCCTTCTTGAACTGGGGTGCCCAGAACTGGACACAGTATTCAAGATGAGGTCTAACCAAAGCAGAGCAGAGTGGTACCAGTACCTCCCTCGATCTGTCCATGCATGCAGTCACTTCCTGGGTTGCTCGAAGAATACATTTGTGAGGAAGAAACTATTGACCTCGCAAAGTTCAGTCAGTCGGTCTCCTGTTTCATTCCTGGATCCTGGGCCAAATTTTTCTACAATCTTTGATTCTGCTCTGTTTCCTATTTCTGCATTCCAGTTACCTATGATTAGCATGTTTTGGTGTGTGATCAATTTCCTCCTGGACTAAGGATGAGAAATCTTTCAGTTTCTTCTTCTTCTGCCTCTGTAGTCAGAGCATAAACTTAGATTATGGTTATATAGATGGGTTTTCCCTGGGGTATTCTTGACATGATTTGGTCAACTTTACACATTCGCTAGCATCAGGGGCACAGGACCCCCGTGAAAGTGAAAAAAAATGTGAATAACTCTAGGCCCTCTTGAACCACATTTAACACACACAAAAGTATCATCACCATATTCAACCCACCATGGATTCCTTTGGAGCAACAAGGTTCCCTCACAAGGCAGAAGTGGGGGGGCTGGTGGGGATTGCTGCCACCTCTACTGCTGCCCCATACCATTTTTAATATGGATTTACAAGCCTCTTTTGGAGTTTTTTTAGTCTTGTGAGGCTTGCAATCCGTATTAAAAATGGCATAGGGAGGCAGCAGAGGAGACAACAAATAATCTGTGAATAATCAAATTCGCAACATTTGTGGAGGGCCGCCCACAAGAGACCTTGAAGTCTTGGTGCAGCCTGGCTAAGCTTATCAGTGCATTCCTAGCTTTTGTTTATCTAACCGTCTCTGGTTCTCATACCTTGTTACAAGCAAGCTGCTATTTAACTCCTACTACATATCCCATTACTAAAATATGGAAGGCTACCGGACAGTACATGCTTTGTCTCCTTTTGCTATATCTCTTCTCGCTATAAATGCCACCCCATTTCTTCTTAAATTTTCATTTCCTGAGTAAAAAAACACTATGTAATTATCTGACTCAGAATGTCGCATTCCTGTCTGCTTTAGCTCACTCACCACAAGTATTGCAATCTTTGTACATTCCATTTCTGGTTTTACTATGTCTAGCTTCCCCTGATTCAGGCTTCTGACATTCCGTGTACCTATAATAAGATTTGTGCAGCTTCAGACTTACCTTTCGCCTCTGAGCAAGTCAGCAGCTGAACGTCCCTTCGGCTTGAGTCCACAGCACTGCTCATAATTGTCCTCTGCTCTTCCCCAGTAGTTCATTGAGTGCCATCCAACATGAGAGTCTCATCTTCTGGCACTCTCTTGTTTCATTTTAGATTGTCTCATCATAGGGTTTTCATGGTAAAAGATATTCAAAACAGGTTTACCATACCTCCTTCTGCACAGTACCAACAAGCGTTAGCTCTGGTACCACTGCCACTGATAAATCATCTGCCAGTGTTACCTCTGGCCAGCAGCACTGCTGCCACTGGCAGCACAAGAGAACACAATCACACCGCCGCAGAAAGGTAGTGCCATGGTAGGTGTTGGCTCTATACAAGGTCATTATTGAAGGGTAGGAGGAAGAAGAACAGTGAACCAATTAAATGGAGATGAAAAAAATATGCATTGTGTGATTTGTTGTCGTTGTGTACCTTCAAGTCATTTCTGATTTGTGGCAACTCGACTTCTCATGGGTGTTTCTTGGCAAGAATTTTTTCGGGGGGTGTCTTTGGCTTCCTCTGAGGCTGAGAGAGTGTGACTTGCCCCAAGGTCACCTGGTGGACTTCCATGTCAGAGTGGAGATTCAAACTGTGGTATCCAGAGTTATAGACCAGTGCTCAAACCACTAAATCATATTGGCTGTTTAATATTAATATATGGTGACCCTAAGGCAAATCTGTCACGGAGTTTTCTGGGGCTGAGAGTGCATGACATGTCCAGGTTCACCCAGTGGAGTTCCGTGGCTGAGCAAGGACCTGAACCCTGGTCTCCAATGCTTGTAATCCAATGATCAAACCACTATGTCATGCTGGCTCCTCCCACTCCTGTTTGATCCTAGTGAATTATCAGGCAGAAGTAGCTGCCTTCATGTATTACCTGTCTGCTGGATGTTGTGGACTTAGGATCTAGCTGGTAAATTTTTAACCAAGCAAGGGCTGGATGGGTTGGGTGACAAGCTAACCTGGCGGTGGGATCAGAGTCTATCCGGGCCCAGCAGCAGGGGGACGGCCGAGGAAGGCAAGGATCGGGAGTAAGCAGCAGCAAGATGGAAGGTATGTCTGGGCTTGGCCTGGGCGAGATGACCTGGCCTGGCAGATGGAAGGGAGGGAAGGGAAGGGAAGGGGAAATTGTGTGCACACGCACATGCTGTGGTCATGAGACGAAGACGTGATTATCAGGTGCTGTGAGGGAACAGCACCACAACTCCGCACTCTTGCCTGAAGGCAAGCCTGTCCCTTACGCACGTCTGTTTTTCTCTCGTTTTCCAGTTTCAGGAGCCACCTTCATCCTTCCTGACGACATGACCACCCTCACCCAGGAGCTGGGCACCGCTTTCTTCCAGAGGCAGCAGCTGCCAGCCTCCATGGCCGACACCTTTTTGGAGCACCTGTGCCTGCTGGACATCGACTCCGAGCCCATTGCCGCTCGGAGTACAGGCATTGTCTGCACCATCGGTAGGTCACCAATTCTCTAGTCAGATAGTGCTGTGGACTTCTTTGTGAAGGGAGAAAAGGACTTTAGGGACTGGGTGAAAACTTCGGCCTCATGAATGGAAGAGAATCTGGTCCTCTCCTTGAGCCTGTCGCTACAGAGCAAGATCCCTCCTTGGGTTGCCCCAGAGCATTGTGGGATTGGGGACCTTTTTTTCCAAACAGCTGGACTTCTGTGCAATCTCTTATTGTACACCATCTTGAGATCTTGAGATAGAAGGCAAGATATAAGTACAGTCAGCCATTCACATTTGTGGGTTAGGCAGATAAACACTTAGGCATAAAAAATGGAATGCATAAATATAGGATGAGGGATGTGTGGCTGGATAGCTGTACATGTGAAAGGGATCTAGGAGACTTGGTAGATCACAAGCTGAACATGAGTCAGCAGTGTGATGCGGCAGCCAAGAAAGCCAACGCGATTCTTAGTTGCATCAATAGGAGTATGGTGTCTAGATCAAGGGAGGTAATGGCACCACTCTATTCTGCATTGGTTAGGCCTCATTTGGAATACTGTGTCCAGTTCTGGGCACCTCAATTGAAGAAGGATATCGACAAGCTGGAACAAGTCCAGAGGAGGGCGACCAAAATGGTGAAGAGTCTAGAAACCATGAAGCCCTATGAGGATTGGCTTATGGAGCTGGGGATGTTTAGTCTGCAGAAGAGAAGGTTAAGAGGGGACATGATAGCCATGTTTAAATATTGGAATGGATGTCATGTCAAGGAGAGAGTGGGCTTGTTTTCTGCTGCTCCAGAGACTAGGACAAGGAGCAATGGATTCAAGCTGCAGGAAAGGAGATTCCACCTGAACCTCAGGAAGAACTTCTTGACCGTCAGAGCTGTCCGGCAGTGGAATCTGCTGCCTCGGAATGTGGTGGAGTCTCTTTCTTTGGAGGTTTTTAAGCACAGGCTGGATGGCCATCTGTTAGGAATGCTTTGATAGGTATTCCTGCATATCAGGGGGTTGGACTCAACAGCCCCTGGGATCTCTTCCAACTCTATGATTCTGTGGGTTTCACTTTCACAGATTTGATTATTTGCAGGTTTCTTCAAACCCCTCTCACCTCAAGTGCTTCTTTTGTGGGGGAACCTTCCCTCTTGGCCATTCCTATTAGGTCAGGCCTGAGCCCCCTTCCCCTTTACACACTCACATTTTGACATTTGCAATTTTTCTGCTTTTACAGGGGTCCTGCAGCCCTAACCTTAGTGGATGTAGAGGGCCAGCTGTAGAGCCATAGAAAAATAGCATTCCCTATGCAGAAGAGCATTGACAATTTTTGCTGGATTATTATATCTACATTTACTGATCACAATAAGGTACCGTGAGCTATAGGTACAATCATTTTTATGCAGTGGTCTCCCTGAGACCTGAACATAATTTCAAAGGTTCCTCCAGGGTAAAAGGGCTGAGAAAAGCTATACTACAGTTTATTCAAATACATGCCCAGGCTGGGAAGGATGAACCTTCATTTTTCCAAAATCCCCAGAATAGCATACACCAGGCCCAAGGAACTGTGGATCGTTTATAACTTCAACTCCTGGAAGCCCTAACCAGCAATTCCACTGAAAAGGGAAAGTTGTTGTCCAGAAACATCTGGAAAGCCAAAAGTTACCCAACTTTGGTGTATACCAACTGTCCAGTGAGGAACAGATTCTGGGGAAGAAGAGTTGTGCTAGTAGCTCTGAAAAATGTCTCTCACACAGGAGACAGAGCCGACTGTTTCTCTGTTCCACCTGAGAGCAGGAATAAAAACAGTGGGCAGAAGGGAGCGGGGAAACAGGTTTGAGCTCTGAATTAGAAGAAACTTACTAATGGTAAATCCAATTTAACAGCAGGACAGACTGCCTTGTGCCTCTCCTGAGGTGGGCTCTCTCCTGATGCAGGGATTCAGGCATGGCATCATAGAACCATAGAATCGTAGAGTTGGAAGAGACCCCCAAGAGCCATCCAGTCCAACCCCTCACCATGGAGGAATATCCCATCAAAGCATTCCCAACAGATGGCCATCCGGACTCTGTTTTAAAAAACGCCAAAAAAGGAGACTCCCAGGCAGAGCGTATTCCACTGTCAAACTGCTCTTACCATCAGGAAGTTCTTCTTAATGTTTAGGTGGAATCTCTTTCCCTGAAGTTTGAAGCCATTACTCCATGCCCTAGTCCACATGTGTCAAACACAAGGCCTGCAGGCTGAATCCGGCCCACCAGGCCATTTCGTGTGGCCCTCACACCTCTCCTGCAGCTGTGGCACTTCCTCTGCCTGGTGAGCCTGATCCCCACATTGTGGACACACGGATGCTGGTGTTCTGAAGGGGTCCAGCAGCCAGCACTTGTGATCTGCTTCTACTTCTGACTGCTCCTTTGTCCAACTCTTGCCGTCAGAGCATTGCAGCGGGTTACCATGGCAATGCTCTGTGCAGCTTGCTAGAGTTGGACAAAAGAGCAGTCAGAAGTAGAAGTAGATCACAAGTGCTGGCTGCTGGGCCCCTTTCAGAATACTGGCAACCAGGTGGTCCACGATATCGGGCTTGGGCTCACCAGGTATAGAGAGGGGTGGAGGGGAAAGAGCCACAGAGAGGGTCTGAAAGAGGCACAGAGAGGGTCTGGGGAGCACAAAGTGGCACACTTTGGATATACTGACTAATTCCATGTCACTTTAGAGGTACAGGGATTGTAAACCATGATCAAATAGCCCCAAAATGTCCAAGAAAAGAAAAATTGATGCAAAGGGAAGGCGATTTAAAAACCAGTAATAATCAAATGCAGAGGCAATTATTTAATATGATAAAGGCATAGATACATTTATATATTCTTACAGATACAACCGGCCCTTTGAGGGCAACCGTACTGCTGATGCGACCCAAGATGAAATTGAGTTTGACACTCCTGCCCTAGTCTCTGGAGCAGCAGAAAACAGGCTTCCTCCATATTACATCCCTTCAAATACTTAACCATAGCGATCATGTCACCTCTTAACCTTCTCTTCTCCAGGCTAAACATACCCCGCTCCTTAAGCCTTTCCTCATAGAGCTTCATGGTTTCCAGACTTTTTACCATTTTGGTCACCCTCCTCTGGGCACATTCCAGCTTGTCAATATCCTTCCTGAACTGTGGTGCCCAAAACTGGATACAGGATTCCAGGTGGGGTCTGACCAAAGCAGGATAGAGGGGTACTAGCCCTTCCCTTGAACTAGGACACTAGACTCCCATTGATGCAACCCAGAATCATATTAGCTTTTTTAGCCTTATACTCCAACCTGGTGTTTCCAAGAGTGTGTCAGCTCACCAGACGTGCAGAGGAGGCTCACAAGCGTCTATTCCACCTCCTGATAACTGCTTTTCCAGATATTATGCCTCAGGGCAGGAAGGGCCCACTCCTCTGCTCCTCCAACAGTTGGCCTAATATCTCTAAAAGGCATGTAAGCTACCAAGCACCACTGTAACCTATGGCACCAGTCTAGCAGGATGTGAGGAACAATTTCTTTTTCTCTCTTCTGACTTTACTAGCCATTAATTTTACTGTCTCTCCGACCATCTCCAGGGCCATTTCCACACTAGACTGTTATAGCAGTATGATTCCACTTTCAACATCCTATGGAATCCTGGGGTTTGCGGTTTCGCAAACTGGAAACCCCAGGATTCCATAGGAGTTGAAAGTGGAATCATGGCGCTATAACAGTCTAGTATGGAAATGGCCCAGTCTACAAACTAAAAAGCCCCCAACCCCATGCTTTCACTGTTCATTGAATACACTACAGTCCTCCCCCAACATTTGCTAAGGTTAGGGGCACAGGACCCCTGTGAAAGTGAAAAAAACGTGAATAACTCTAGGCCCATATTTAACAGACAAAGAAGTATGATCACCATTTTCGACCCACTGTGGATTCCTTTGAGGCATCAGGATTCGTTTCCAAGGCAAAAGTGGGGGGCTGGGGTGGGCTTACAGCCACCTCCACTGCTGCCCCACACCATTTTTAAGAGGGACTTACAAGTCTCATTTGCAGTTTCTCAGTCTCTCAAGGCTTGCAGTCCCTATTAAAGATGGCCTAGGGAGACAGCAGAGGGGACAGCAAATAATCTGTGAATAATCGCATCTGCAAAAGTGAAACCCACAAATGTGGAGGACTGACTGTACTTTCCTCTAAAAATCCTCTCTTGCAACAAATGAGCCGACTCTCTGCCCAAAATGATTTATTTATGCCTTTATTATTAAACAGAATCTGTAGTTGTAATTAAACAAATATGGCTCCCCTACTTGCACGATTTATCCTGCTATTTTTATTTTTTGCTAATGCAGTTCTGAGTTGCCTGTTTTTCAGTGAGGAACAAAGACCGACAGAGGAGGCTAATCTCTTTCAATGGGTCCAATCTAATCTGGGGAGTATTAATTAGGATAAGAGTAATTATCAGTGTAGAGATTCTCAACAAGACTTTATTGGTTTGGTTACAGTCCACATTATATATAATTTTTAGTTGCAGACATTGGATACTAGAAATCTAATGTTTATTTTAATATTCTTTTTTCTCTCTGTTTTGGTATAACATGTATATATACACACACACATATACATATACATATATATGTAGAGAGAGAGAGAGACCATTTCCGCACTGGACTGTTATAGTGCTTTGATTCCACATTTAACATCCTATGGAATCCTGGGGTTTGCAGTTCCGGGAGGGGCCACCTGGCCCCTCCCGGAACTGCAAACCCCAGGATTCCATAGGATTTTGAATGTGGAATCAAAGCGCTATAACAATCTAGTGCAGAAATGGCCAGAGATTCGTCTTTGTTCAAACTCTTCTACTATACGTAAGTCGTAAAATGGTAATGCTAATGTATGTTAAAGCTCAAGGAGAACATATGTATGTATGTTTTGGTGATATTTTTACAAAATAATAATAATAAAAATAAACTACAATAAAAAATAAAAAAGGGAGGCTAATCCCATAAGTGCTCACCACACCTAACCGTCTCATTCAAGCATGTTCCCCAGTTTATGAGATATCGCCAGGGCTGATCCATAGACTTAGAATCATATACAGTTGGCCTTCTGCATTTGTGGGTTTAACTTTCATGGATTTTGATTATTTTCAAGTTTCTCCAGCCTCTGACCACCCCATCTCAAATGCCTTTTGTGCCAGAGAACCTTCCCTCTTGTGGGTCCAGTCAGGCTATATGGACCTTTAAAAACCGACCTCTAGTCTTTCTTCTCCTCTATCAGTCACTACCTGGCTAGCTAAGAATGGATCACAGCCTAGTTTCTCATAGAATCATAGAATCATAGAAATGTAGAGTTGGAAGAGACCACAAGGGCCATCCAGTCCAACCCCCTGCCATGCAGGAAAACCCTCAAAGCACTCCCGACAAGTGGCCATCCAGCCTCCGCTTAAAAACCTCCAATGAAGGAGACTTCTCAGCACCACCAACCCTCTCCCGATGCCCCCAGACACCCAAAGAAGAAGAGGGGCAAGAGACAGGAAGTGTAAGGCCACCCTACCAGTCTACCCCATTTCCGGCTCCTTTCTGTGACCTGGTTTGACCCTGAGTGCCCACTCCCCTCCACGGCTTGGCCTCCTTCCCACAAAGGCACATGCACCTTTTGATATTTGCAGTTTTTCTGCTTTTGCAAGGGTCCTGCGCCCTCAAGAGTAAAGGACAGTTTTCTTGCAGGTCCTGCTTCTCGCTCTGTGGAAATGCTGCGCGAGATGATCAAGGCTGGAATGAACATTGCACGGCTGAACTTTTCGCATGGCTCTCATGAGGTACTCAGTTGGGGCAGAACTTGGAAATGTTCATGTTAAGGCCAACTGGTTAATGCTAACACTGTTGTGAAATGGACTGACGTTACTCTTCCCTTGTTGTTGTGTGCTTTCGAGTGGTTTCCAACTTACGGCAACCCTCAGCCCAATCTATCACATGTTTTTGGGGGCTGGGAGTATGTGACACCCCCAAGGTCACCAGTGGGTTTCCATGGCCAAGCAGGGAATCGAACCAGAGGTCCTTCATGCTCCCTACAGTACAATATATGGAGTCCGCTTTTCAACCCATTCCATTTCCTGACAATGCTCTGGTCTCTAACCTGTCAGATAAGTGGGGGAAGCCTGTAACCGTAACGGGTTTTGTTAATTGCTAATGACAATCTGTTAACATGAAGCTCTTGAATTAAAAGAACAATGAAAGTACTAAAAATGGCCCCAAATATCCAAAGATGAAGTATGTGCCTTTGAGTCACCGGTTGGCCAACAGCAACCCTGTGAATTATGAATTCTTTGAATTCAAATTCATGAATTTTGAATTTTGATTCTGGACTAGCAAAGCCTTTGTTCTGAGGTGAGATCACCCTTTGTTGTAATTAGGAATGGAACCTCCATTTCCAGAACAGTCTGTCTCTAAATATTAGTTGATGGGAATGTGAACAGGAGAGTTCTGTGTTCTCATCTCCTGGTCATGGGAGGTGAGGCAACTGCTTAGTCACTAAGGGTCAAGGATGCTGGATTAGGTTGGACTTTGGTCTGATCTAGCCAAGAACTCTTCTTACATTTTTATATTTTAGGGGAAGAATTTGCTCCTTCAGTTATGTTCAGCCAAGCAGTTCCCAAGCAACTATGATGGTGGAAAGTTTTTGGATTCTGGGTGGGACATACAGAAGGAAAATTTGTGAACTATAACTCCCATTATCCTGTCGTACTGGCTGTGCTCGCCAGGACTGACTGGAGTTGCAATCCAAGAACCATCTGAAGGGCCACATAAAACAACCAGCGACCATAGGGGATCATTTCATTTTCTGCATGCAACTGTTGGCCAACCATTAATATTTTTTTCCCCACTTCCCTTCCAGTACCATGCAGGATCCATTGCGAATATTCGAGAAGCCACAGAAAGCTTTGCCTCCAACCCTCTCTTCTACAGACCCGTGGCCATCGCGCTGGATACCAAAGGCCCTGAAATTCGCACTGGCTTGGTCAGAGGGGTAAGACAGAGAGAGCTTTCTCCCTATCTTTCACAACTATACATAAAAATTAGAAATTCAACAGCATGCACAGTCCTAACTTTTGTATTCAATGATGTATCTTTATGCTTCAGAATCTTGTCTAGTTCTTTCCTAGCTGCCTTTCCAAGTTCTAGTCTTCTTCTGATTTCTTGACTCCAGTCTTTATTCTGATTAATAATTGGACCAAGGTATGGAAAATCTTGAACTATTTCAGTCTCTCCATTGCCTGCTTTAAGGTTGCGTAAATCATCTGTAGTCATTATTTTTGTTTTCTTAATGTTCAGCTGCAAACCTGCCTTTGTACTTTCTGCCTTGACTTTCTGCAGTAACTGTTCCAAGTCTTTGCTGTTTTCTGCCAGTAGTATGGGGTCATCTGTATACCTTATGCCGTCGGCATGGCCTCTTGCTTCACAGGAGCACGCAAAGGTAGTGCCATTGGTGGGAGAGAATTTTTAGCTGTACAATAAATTTGCTTTAAATTTGGTAAGCTGCCTTGAGGAAGCTGCCCTGAATTGGAAAAAAAAAAGTGGGACTTAAATAAATATACAGTTAGCTTTGTAATTAAAATCATCACTCTTGGTGGCTTGACCACAGTTTGGTTCTGCTCCTACAGGGTGAGAACAAAGAAGTGGAACTTGTGAAAGGATCGCAGTTGATTGTTACCACTGACCCCGCGTTCAAAGAGCTTTGTGACCAGAAGGCCATCTGGATGGATTATGCCAATTTGCCCAAAGTGGTCAAGGTGGGCAGACGGATCTTCATTGATGATGGTCTCATCTCCTTACTTGTCAAGGAAATCCGTATGTACCACTTCCTTCTTCTTCTTTGCTTATGCACCCCCTTGCGGCCACTGATATATTTAGCATCACTCCAGTTTAAACAATTTAAAATTTGAAACCATGGCAGTTTCTAGCTTTGTAAACCTGTCACTGTCGCCTTGCCCTCTGATCCCCTTTTAAAATCCTTCCTTGGGTCTGGATTTGTAGGACTTCGGGTGACCTCACTGTGGGTGTTGGATTTTCTTTCTTTACGATAAGCCTAACTGACCCTGGTTTCTGGGTAAATGACGCTATTCAGAGCCAGTTTTCCAAAATAACAAATAGTTCAACTTTATTCAATAATGGACAGAATAATTGATGTCAGGTTCCAGTTCTTTGCTGTTGTTCTGTGCCTTCCAGTCACTGCTAACTTATGTCAGCCCTAAGGCGAATCTATCACAGGGTTTTCTGGGGTTTTCATATGATGATGCCAGGCCCTCATAACAATAAAAGCGGCTAAGAAATAGTTACTCTGCAGAAGATGTTAGAACCATAATGTAGTTGTAGGGGAAAGACTTAATTGAAAGTAATTAGTTATTTGTAACCAGTTGCTTTTTTTTGCATTTTGGCTGTACCTTTCCCCCAAGAGCTAGAGGAGGTATACAATAAGCTCTTTCTTTTCATGGGGTTTAGGGGTGCAAGGCCCTTGTAAAAGTGGGGAAAATGCAAATAAATATAAAATAAAAATTGTGAACGCTATTTTTCTTAGCTGTGAACACTTGTCTAGGAATCTCTAGGTCCTCCAGCACAATTCTGTTGTCAACTTCTGCTGGAAGTGAGCCGTAGAGTCACGCTGGAGGACCTAACAATGCCTTGGGAAGCATTCTCTGTAGGCATCTCTAGGTCCTCCGGTGCAAATCTGTGGTTCGCTTCCAGCAGAAGTAGACCATAGAATCACTCTGGAAGACCTAGAGATTCCTACAGAGACCATTTTTTTCTGTGACAAGGCAAATGAGTGACCATTTTTTTAAATAAATGAATTCAATAAATAAATAAACCTACAAATAATCAAATCTGTAAGTGCCGAACCTGCAAACACAGAGGGCAAACTGTACATGGCTCTGCACCTAGGTCCCAGTCTCATGATTTGAAACAGAATAGAAAATTGGGGGCTGGATAAAACCCACAATGGCCTGAACTAATATGTTATTTTCTTAGCTCATCTTCTTCCAAACCAACAGGAAAAGACAGCTGCGTGGTGGAGGTGGAGAATGGAGGGATGCTCTGCAGCCGCAAGGGGGTGAACCTGCCGGGGGCTGAGGTGGACCTTCCAGCTGTATCAGAGCGGGATATCCAGGACCTGCAGTTTGGTCTGGAGCAAGGGGTCGACATCGTCTTCGCCTCCTTCATCCGCAAGGCCAGCGACGTGGCTGCCATCCGGCGGGTGCTGGGAGACCGTGGCCGGTCCATCAAGATCATCAGCAAGATTGAGAATCATGAGGGCGTCAAAAAGTAATTGCCCGCTTCTCCCTCTGCATGTGTCTTCCTGACCCTCATCTTAGAGATTGTGGTGGAGAGGAAGCACCCTTCGTGGCACTTGGCTCTTCCTTTTCCTCAGAGCTTGCAAGACCACCCAACACCATCCTCCAGTCTTTGTGTGCTGCATGTTCATTTATCTGTCGAAACTGGGATGGGGAAAGTCTGGACCCTATAGAATTGTACCACTGGAAGAGACCCCAAGGGCTACTGGGTCCAACCCCATTCTACCATGCAAGAATACACCATCAAAGCATTCCCAACAGATGGCCATCCAGCCACTATTTAAAAAAACCTCCAAAGAGGGAGACTCCATCACACTCCCAGTCAGTGTTGGTATGTTCCTGAGTGTTCCCGAGGTTTGAAGCCATTGCTCCATGTCCTAGTCTCTGAGAAGCAGAAAACAAGCTTGTTCCATCTTCCCTATGACATCACTTCAAATACTAACTGGAGCTATCATGTCACCTCCTAACCTTCTCTTCTCCAGGCTAAACATACCCAGGTCCATAAGTCGCTCCTCATAAAGTTTCATGGTTTCCAAGCCTTCTACCATTTTGGTCGCCCTCCTCTGAACACGTTCCAGCTTGTCAATATCCTTCCTGAACTATGGTACCCAGAACTGGACACAGGATTCCAAGCAAAGTTTGACCAAAACAGAACAGAGTGGTACTATTACTTCCCTTTACCTAGACACTATACTCCTATTGATACAGCCTAGAGTCACATTGGCTTTTTTAGCTGCTGCATCTCATTGCTGACTCATGTTCAGCTTGTGGTCTACTAAGATGCCTAGATCCCTTTTACATGTACTGTGGTTAAGCCAGCTTTCACTCATCCTATATCTGTACATTTCTTTTTTTTTCTGCCCAAGGGTAGTACCTTACGTTTCTCCCTGTTGAAATTCATTTTGTTAGTTTTGGCCCAGAAGTCTAATCTGTTAAGGTCATTTTGAATTCTGAGTCTGTCATCACAGTATTAGCTATCTCTTCTAATTTGGTGTCATCTGCAAATTTGATCAGCATGCTCTCTACGCCTTCATCCAAGTCATTGATAAAGATGTTAAATAGCACTGGGCCCAGGACAGAACCCTTCGGCACCCCACTAGCCACTCTCAAGGATGAAGAAGAGCCATTGGTCAGCATTCTTTAGATTCGGTCACCCAACCAGTTACAAATCCACCTAACAGTAACATTGCTTAGCTCTGGGGCCACATCTGGACCGTGGAGCTCCATTTCACAACCCTTGAGGCTTGCGTGCAGATCCCTAAACATGACAACACAAAAGAGAGGGCATTGGCAGATTGGGATGTGTATTCTTCAGAGCCTTTCGTTCATTCAGGGAAGGAGCTTTTGCACAGGTAAATATCTGGAGGCAAATGTGGTATTTGCTTTTTCACTGGAAACTGAACTAAGAAAAAGGTCGCATTTACATGTCCGACCATGAGGGGAGCGGCTTAGGAAGTTGGGTACGTTTAGCCTGCAGAAGAGAAGGTTAAGAGGTGACATGATAGCTCTGTTTAAGTATTTGAAAGGAAGTCATAAGGAGGATGGAGCAAGCCTTCTTTCTGCTGCTCCAGAGACTAGGACATGGAACAATGGCTTCAAGGTTCAGAAAAAGAGACTGGATGGCCATCTGTTAGGAATGCTTTGACGGTTATCCTGCATGGCAGAATGGGGTTGGACTCGATGGTCCTTGTGGTCTCTTCCAGCTCTACGATTCTCTGATTCTATTTTGGCTTGCCCAAAATCAGCTACTGGGGATCTTAGTAGGTCCCCTGTATCCACAGTGGATATGTTTCCAGACTTAACAGGGATCATGAAAAACGTGGATAAAGAAACACTTTTTTTTCAGTGAGATGTGTGACATAATTATCAAGACAAATATGCAGCTTGGAAAGGAGGCCCTGAAACTTGACCAAACTTTAGAACGTAAGAGAAAGAAGAATGTTTAGCCATTATTTGCAGTCCCAAACCAGTGGGCAACTGATGAAAACATGAAAATTAATGACAGCCATGTGGTCCAAAAAAGAGACAGGAACAAAATGTTTTCAAACGGCATTTCAACATGGATATGAAAAAATGTGGATACTGGTCACGTCGATACTGAGGACCTACTATATTAGGATAGATCCAGAGCTTGTGGGAAAAAATGCTTTTTTGGACTACAGCTCCCAGAACACCCATCGAGCCTGGCCACTGGCCATGTTGGCTGTGAGATTCTGGGAACTGTAGTCATTTTCTCCCCAGGCTCTGGATCTCTGGACCACTAGCCTCACTCAGTGTAAACTAAATTTTGTAGGTATTGCTTAGACTGGTGCAACTGTCAACTAGATTTCATCGTCCCAGGCAGGCTTTCTCCTGTAAAAATGACAGCCCAGTTTAGACAGACATACTTTGCTTTTGCCGTTAATAATTCAGCCCCCCCTTCCCTTTTTTTCTTTCTGGCAGGTTTGATGAGATCTTAGAGGCCAGCGATGGCATCATGGTGGCGCGTGGAGACTTAGGCATTGAGATCCCGGCTGAGAAGGTTTTCCTGGCTCAAAAGATGATGATCGGTCGTTGCAACCGTGCTGGGAAGCCAGTTATATGTGCCACTCAGGTACGCTGCAGAAAGCATCGGGACACAGTGCAGTGCAGTGGATAGAGCACTGGATTCGTCCTCAGGAGGTCCAGGTTAAGGTCCCCACAGAGCCAGGAAACTTGTTGGGTAACTTTGAGCTGGTTTCTCCCATACTGTGAGTCTGAACTACCTTGCAGGGTTATTGTGAGGAGAAATAAAAGGGAGAAGGGAAAGCCACACATACTGTCCTGAACTCATTTGGAGGAAAGGAGGGATAAAAATGTATAAAGCTTCCAATCAGCTTCAGGCTAGGCCTACAGACAGAGGAAATGATTGTAAAATGCCATCCTTCCCTTGTTCCAGTGAGAAAAAATGACAGTCTAAATCAGATTACCCTCCCTTTTGCAATCAGATACAACTGCCTGAGTTTTCTTCTTAAGGATCGACTATTTCCTTCTCTGATGAAGACCTTCGGTAATGTTCCAATTTGTGTATTACAGTCAGCCATCCACATTTGCGGGTCTGGCTTTCATGGATTTGATTATTTGCGAGTTTGCCCCACCCTTGACCCCCTGCCCCAAGTGCTTCTTTTCTGGGGGACTTTCTCTCCCAATGGCTCCAATCGGGCCATTAAGCCCTTTAAAAACCCACCTCTGATCCTCTTCTTCCTCCATCAGTTGCTGCCTGGCTGGCCAAGGATGGCTCATAGCCCAATTTCTCAGCACCACAAACACTCTCCAGAGACACTCAAGGAGGGAGATGGGCAAGAGAGAGGAAGTATAGGGCCACCATGCCAACTCCCCCTTCCCTCTCCTTTTCCTGACTTGGTTTGGACACTCTCACCACCATGCCTTGCTGCCCTTCCCATGGACACACACACACACAATTTGATATTTGCCATTTTCCCACTTTGGTGAGGGCCTTGTGTCCCTAAGCCTAACAACTGTGGACATCTGACTATATTCATAGAGAGCAACCTATTCCTAACCTGGCGCTGTTCAGACTACAACCTGCATCGTCTGACCAGATTGGCTGGGGTTGATGGGAATTCAGACTTCAGCTCCTGTCATCTGACCAGATTGGCTGGGGATGGTGGGAGTTCAGTCTGACATATGTGGCTGGTGCCAAGAGAGAGAGAGGTCCGCTGATGTGCTCAGAGTCCTTTCGCAATGATGAAAGAGAAGGCCAAGAACTTAGGCCATTTCCGCACTAGGCTGTTATAGCACTATGATTCCACTTTCAACATCCTATGGAATCCTGGGGTTTGCAGTTTCAGGAGTCTTGCTCTGCGTCTCTTCCTGACAGATGCTGGAGAGCATGATCAAGAAGCCCCGTCCCACAAGAGCAGAGGGCAGCGACGTGGCCAATGCAGTGCTGGATGGTGCAGACTGTATCATGCTGTCGGGAGAGACTGCCAAGGGGGCTTATCCGGTGGAAGCAGTGCGGATGCAACATGCGGTATGTCTCCCCGTCTTCAGTTAAAGCTCAGAAACAAGGTGGAAGCCACCACAGTGTACGATAAATGTGCCAACTGTAAGTTCGAACTGCTTTGGTTAGGGTCGTGAGTGCCGTCATGACTACTGATATATGTTAGAACCGTTGTTGACAGGAAAAAAAACTCCTGCTCTTTGGGAACTATCCGTCTGCTCATCTGTCTTTTTACTTCCTTCCTTCTCACTCACTCACTCACTCACTCACTCACTCACTCACTCACTCATTCATTCTATTCCAGTTGTAGAAACACATTTTTCAAGCATTTGCAGACCAGCTCTGAGGACACGGCGAACCCCTGGGTGTCCATGGACCACAAGTTAAGAACTGCTGCATTAGAATACTGTGGCATTTAAGGTTCCCAGACAGTCAGCCTGTTTTGTCTTCCATGAGACAGCCTTCCCCCACTTAGCTGACAGGCTAGGGATCAGAGCACTATCAGAAAAGAGATTTGGTAGAAAAGCTTCCCTCTCTTTAGGCTTTCTTTGAGAAAACACCCTTTTCATTCAACCCCTCCCCCTTGGGTGAGTGAGATCTCTCTGTGACTGAAGGACTCTTAGCCTTAGCTCCTGGAAGTCTGGCTAAATCTAGTTCAGTGCCTACTATTTATGCATTTCCATTCAGGCCTCCAACCCCTCCTTCACAGTAAAGGGGCTGGGTTTTCCTCTGGAGTGGCCATTCTGGTTGCCTGGCAACCTGTTGCTGGGTGGCTTTTCCACCACCCAAGATACCACCCTCCCTAGACTTCATCGCACCAACCATCCCGGAGAGTTGCTGCCAGTCGAAGTAGGCAATACTGACTGAGAAAGAGCAAGAGCTTGGCCTGGGCGAAAGCCTACCTCCTATTTTCTCCTTCTCCAGATTGCCCGAGAGGCCGAAGCGGCCATGTACCACCAGCAGCTCTTTCAGGAATTGCGTCGCCTGACCCCACTGAGCCAGGATCCCACTGAGGTGACGGCCATCGGCGCTGTGGAGGCCTCCTTCAAGTGCTGTGCAGCTGCCATTATTGTTCTCACCACATCCGGCAGGTAAGGACGGGGCCAATTTGTGTAACACACATGAGAGATGCTGGGAGACCCAAGAGTGTCTGAACAGTGGCTGCTTTACAAACTTGGATCCTCTCAAACTCCAGAAAAATCAGTCTCTTAACTACAGTTTCAAGAATTGCTCAGCCAAAGGGCTAGCAATTTTTGGGAGCTGACTGTAGCAGCAGAAACAATGACATCATCTGCTGTTCTGCTCATGGGCCGACTCCTGTTTCCTTTGAGCATCAGTCCAGTTCTCAAAATATCTTGGGCGCAGGAGAGCTATCAATATTCCTACCAACAATCCCTGATCATGAGTGACCCCAGTTGGAATGCAAAGTACTTTGAGAGATGCTGTCTTGACTAAGTAATTAAGACTCATTGAGTTTATAAAAGACCACTTCCTGATGGAGATGAAAATTGCTGCAGCTTGGTCTTTTCCTTCTGGGCAAGGCTGCAAGGACCGTCACAATCAGGGTCTGTAGTTCAAAATTTATTACAAATCCCACTGCTCTTAGATCTCAGAATGGACAGTTATCCTGGCCTCACCTTCCCTGCCGTTTGCCTTGATCCAGGTCTGCGCAGCTACTCTCTCGATACCGGCCCCGTGCCCTCATCATTGCCGTGACTCGCAACGAACAGGTGGCCCGCCAAGCACACCTCAGCCGTGGCATCTTCCCAGTCCTGTGGCGTGGCCCCAAGCAGGAGGTGTGGGCAGATGACGTGGACCGTCGGGTGCAATTTGGCATTGAGATTGGTGAGTTTACAAGGCTTCAATTGCTTCCCACCCTGTGCTCTTGCTGTAAGACTGTTAACCTACCTGGCAGGGCTTGTTCGCCTTTTTATTATCTCCAGGGCAGGCAGATATCCCACAGGGGATATGCTTCCCATTAGTGCATCTCCTGGCTGGAAAGTGCAACATCCACTGGATTAGTACTTCCTATGGAGCTGCAAAAGGAAGTTCAGGCCTTCTGGAAAGACAAGTTCTCCCTTTATTGCAAGATGTACATGGGAAATCAACTACTTAAGGATTCCCTGAGCACCTCCATGATCTGGAAGGGATGGCAGAGTGTAGAAAAGTTCCTTTTTTTCACTACAGCTGCCAGGTCTCCAAAAAAGGAACTTTGCCCAATTCCCTTCCTACTCAGAATGTCTGGAAATGGAACTACAGTGGGACCCCGTATCGGCGGGGATTCGTTCCAGGGGGCCCCACAGATACTGAAATCCATGGATAGTACCAAACGCCCTGTTCCCCCCACCTGCCCCAGGGCCGACCGCGGCAGTGGCTGGTGAGAAAACAGTGGGGAGCGTGGGTTCCTGCGCTCCCCACTGTTTTCCCACCAGCCGCTGCCACAGTCAGCCCAGGGCTGGAGACAGGAGGTGGGAAAACAGCAAGGAGCGCAATCCCGTGATTCCCACTGTTTTTTCGCCGGCTGCCGCTGCAATTGACCCAGGGCCAGAAGCAGGAGGTGGAAAAACAGCAAGGAGCATGATCCAGCAATCCTCGCTGTTTTCCCGCCAGCCACCACCACGATCAGGCCCGGGGTGAGGGGCAGGAGGCTGCGATGAGCACGATCCCGCATTCCTTGCTTCTCTCCCACCTGCCAGCACTGCAGTTGGGCCTGGGGTGAGGGTCAGGAGACGGTGATGAGCCCAGTCCCATGCTCCTCGCTTCTCTCCCGCCCGCCAGCACCGCAGCCACAGTGGGGAGCCCATCACAGATAACTGAATCCGCGGATAATGAATCTGCAGATATGGAGTCCTACTGTGCTTGATAGGTACAGGCTTCCCCCACTTATCTGACAGGTTAGGGACCGAAGCACCGTCAGAAAACAGAGTTGGTTGAAAGGAGGAACCCATGCTCTGTACTGTAGGGAGCCTGAAGGAGTCACAGAGGTTCACTTGTGTGCTGCTTGCAAAGTCTTTCACTCGGCTTAGCTCTTTATTACCCCTCTCAGCTCACTTTGCAAGCAGTATGTATATGCAAGCAGTTCCAAATGAACCTCTGTAGGCAAGAAGAACTGATTAAAGAGCAGAATCTGCGTTGATTAATGGAAGTTTTCCTTAATTTGGAAGCATCAAAAGAGTCAGTCATCAGATAATGGGCATCAAAAGGTAGACATCCTGAATATAAAACTCCTCCAATCTATAATTTTAATTTTATTTAAAATTTAAAATAAAATCACTATACAAGGGAGGGAATGAACAAAAGGTGACTGTTCATAAGACAGAGGACAAGGTCAGTGAGGAAGATTAAAGATTACAGTAATTGCTTCAAGACAAATTCATAATCATTGAAGTTGTGGATTGTGAATACACATCATTCCCTTAAAATTTCATACTTCCCAGGCAGAGGAAGATCACAAGAATTGCTGTTAACATTGTCAGTAAAGGGGGATATTGGATAAAAAATGCAATGTCATTTGCTCCATTGGAAAATACCTTTGATGAACATGTGAAACACTTGGGGAATGACGAAGCAAGCGATGACATGGCCGGGAGTGGCATCATGCTAATGGCCCTGACGGGTCACCTGTAAGCAGGAGTGCATAAAAGAGAAGCGTGGATGCTTGCTCTCTCTCTGCTTGCTTGCATCGATGTCTGCCTGTGTATCTGCTATTGAGCTGCGTATCCTGTATGTAGCTGTACCTATAGCAACTGAGAAGATTAAAGGCTCCAGGTATTTTGGATGACAAACTCTGTGTCTCTGAGTAACTAACCTGCGGATAGAGTGGTCAGAGCAATAATATATCTTTGGTTGTAGTTGTACTCTGCTGCGCATGCTTCTTGCTGTCTTTGAAACTCTGCTATATAAGATTGTCTCTGAGGCAATGTGTCCAGAGAGCATCAGCTTCGGAGATAATTTTGTCTTGGTGCTTTAAATCATCTCCCGACAGTGTATACATTATAAAAGTTATTTGTTGATTTTTTTTTTATAATTTCCAGTCTCCATTTTCTTGGATTTCTCTTAATTCTACGTGCCTCCTTGGCCCATCCTTTGCTGTACCATATTGGGAGCCCTCATTTTGGTCTTTGTGCATGAGCATTTGTATACGTTTTTGTGTCGCATATTTTGCTATCTTGTATTTTTTAAAGTCAGAGTTGCAATCATTTGATCTCTCTCCTGTTGAGCTGTATGCCACGCCATTTGGAAAAGTTTATGTAAAAATCCTGTTGGAGGACATATGTCCGAACATAACCCTCAAGATATCAGTCGCCAAATTTCTGTCATCAGCTACTAAGATCAGAGTGAGAGAGAGAAGTATCAACATTATGTTGGGATGCTGGTAATGTACTATAAGATCAACCCAATTGTATTGCGTTAATGAGATATTGTGTCTATGTTTTACCTAATAATCTACATTGTTCATAATCTTAATTTATTTTATGCATTTATATCCTATTTTCAGTAGGTGTACTTTTCTTATACAGTCATCCCTCCACATTTGCTAGGGTTAGGGGCACAAGACCCCCATGAAAGTAAAAAAAACGTGAATAACTCTAGGCCCTCCCAAACCATATTTAACACACAAAAAATATATGATCGCCATATTCAACCCACCATGGATTCTTTTGAGACATCAAGGTTCCTTTACAAGGCAGAAGGGGGGGCTGGGGGGCTTGCGGCCACCTCCACTGCTGCCCTAACCATTTTTAAGAGGGACTCTCAAGCCTCGTTTGCAGTTTCTCAGTCTCACGAGGCTTGCAGTCCCTATTAAAAATGGCACAGAGAGGCAGCAGAAGGGACAGCAAATAATCTGTGAATAATGAAATCTGCAAAAGTGAAACCCGTAAATGTGGAGGGCTGACTGTACTTAACATTGTATAGTTTGGATGGTTTATTATGTTGGGTCTATGGACCATAAAGTAAAGTTTGCCTTTGCTTTGCTATACCTTTTTGTAAGGTTCATTTACACCAGGGGTGGGCATAATATATTGTATGTATGCATGTCAAATGTAACTTACAAGCCTGATGGTGATGCTGCTTCTCATCCCTTCTCTTCCATGCCCTCCCCTCCCCTTGTGTCTTCCCTTCTCCATCGCAGGCCGGGTGCGAGGTTTCCTGCGCTCTGAGGACGTGGTCATTGTAGTGACTGGGTGGAGGCCCGGGGCTGGCTATACGAACATCATGAGGGTGCAGCAAGTTCCGTGAGCAAAGCAACAAAGAGAATCTCTTGATGCTAGAACCATAACCTCCTAGAATTTCACAGCTAGAAACAGAGACTTGCTTTTAATGTCCTAGATAATTACCTTGAAACGTACAGCTGATCCCAATCCACGCTCTCTACTTGGCTGGGTTTGCCAGAGTAGTTGCATGTACTCCTCTAGCATCCCGTTTTTTCACCTGTTTTTAAAATGTCCCAGTTGCTCTGTCCTCCTCCCGCTTTGTCCTCAGCTTATTTCAGTTACTGCAAACTAAGTTCAAAGTACAAAAGTAGGTTGCAACCAATTAGCAGGGGAAGAGGAGAGGTGGAATTTTTGTCCTTCCCAATAGGCTAAGACCCAAGCAAACTCCTACATGTTCTTCCTCATTAACAGTTTTTGCCATCTTGACCACACTCTGATATTGCCAGGCCTGGTTTACATCTCTGAAATGATGGAAGGTATCCGCTGTTATTATTCTGTATCGTGTTGATAGGTGTGCTTTGCCTACTGTATTGTTTTATTCATCGTATCTGCTTTGGTTCTCTGTGGATTTAACATGTGCAAGAGTTTTTCATCTTTGGTTAAAAACAGATTTGTAAAGAGAAAACAGAACACACATCCTTCTGTCTTTTGTCCCCAGTTCAAAACATAACTCAGCAACTGCAGTGTATACAAAATGGTGGGTGGTATGGTGGCACCTTAGAGCTCTCACAGTCTGGAAAAGTTCTTTTTGTGGGCTACAGGCATCCCTCATGGCCATGGGAACTATAGCACGGAAAGCTCCAAGCTCTGACAGTTCATCTAAGCCCTGTTATTCTCTATAAATTCCAGTGGCCCCCACACTTTTGCAGGTTCAGCACTCACAGATTTGACTATTTGATTATTGGTTATTTTATTTAGTTTATTTATTTAAACAGTTCTTACTTTATTCCCCTCTATCATGGAAACAATATGTTCTCTCTAGGTCCTCCAGTGTGATTCTGTGGTCCACTTTCACCAGAAGTGGACCACAGAGTTGTCCTGGAGGATCTAGAACAGTGGTTCTCAACCTGTGGGTCCCCAGATGTTTTTGGACTTCAGCTCCCAGAAGCCCTGACCATTAACCATAGTGGCTTGGGCTTCTGGGAGCTGAAGTCCAAAAACATCTGGGGACCCACAGGTTGAGAACCACTGATCTAGAAATTTCTAGAGAGAACACTTCTCTAGACGTTGCTAGGTCCTCCAGCTTGACTTCCACTGGAAGCTGACCATAGAATCGTACCAGAAGACCTAGAGATTCCTTTTAAAAAAGTGTTCTTCGGTTTAAAAAAAATAGCATTCAGGATTTTAATTTTATTTGCATTTTTTCCACTTTTGGGAGGGGGGGTTCTTGCTAGAAGCCAGAAACAACTTGAAAGCACACGACAATGGCAACAACTGAATATCAAATGAAAATAATTATCATTACTATTATTACTCTTTTTTTGGATTCAAAATCCCAGAATCCCACAGTTAGAACTTAGGAAAGTTACTTTCTGTGGGGCTGTAGTTTTAAAACTACTCTTTCCAAGCACCTGGTCTTTCTTGTCATGGTATCCCATCCAAGTTCCAAACAGACTCAATCGTCCTTTGGTTTTGAGATCATTCAGCATCTCCATTCAGAAGCCAAACAGGGTGTAGTTTGGAAAGGCATGGCTTCCTGGCACCCAAACTCCTCCAAATTAACCCTCAGAAGTAAAACCTTAAAATGTGAAATATCAGTTGTGATCTATCCCACTGATTCTACAGTCAGTGGCCAATTTTACTTTCTTGTTTGAATTACTACCCTTGAATCTACTTTATTTGCCCATTACCCAAGGATCTCAGGACAGCATACAATAAAACTAGTCTGATTAAATTAAAAGAGGGTAAACAATAATAAATCATTTTTAAAAGGGCTAAGCTAACAACCTACTAATGCTTTTGACAAGTTAAAAAGACTGGTTTAAAAAGCCGCAGATAAAATAGTTTAAAATAATTTAAAATCATGTACCCATGAGGGTTTGTGTAAAACTCATTAGGTTCCCAAATTTTTAGTGAACAGTCATGTTTTCACCCAGCACTGGAGCCTTTGCCACTTGGATCTCCATCTGTGTCAGTGGTTCTCAACCTGTGGGTCCCCAGATGTTCGTGGACTTCAGCTCCCAGAAGCCCTGAGCATTGACCATAGTGGCTGGGGCTTCTGGGAGCTGAAGTCCACGAACATCTGGAGACCCACAGGTTGAGAACCACTGATCTATGTGATAGCTGTTGAAGGGCAGAGAGCCAGCGTGGGGTAGCAGTTTGAACCCACACTGCAATGACTATGGCCATTTCCACACTAGCCTATTATAGTGCGATGATTCCACTTTCAACATCCTCTGGAATCCTGGGGCTTGCAGTTTCGGGAGGGGCCAGACGGCCCTTCCCGAAACTGCAAGCCCCAGGATTCCAGAGGATGTTGAAAGTGGAATCATCGCGCTATAATAGGCTAGTGCGGAAATGGCCTATGACCCTGAAGACCAGGGTTTGATTCCACACTCGGTCACGGAAACCCACTGGGTAACCTTGGGCGTGTCACACACTCTCAGCCCCCAGAAAACCCTGTGATAGATTCACCTTGGGGCCACCATAAGTTGGAAACAATTTAAAGGCACGCGACGACAACAACAAGCTTTGCATCATTTGGAAACAACTTGAAGATGCACCACAACACAAGGAATGCAAAGCTTCCTGTTTATTTCAGAGGCAGTCAGGGGCTTCAAGGGTGTCAAACCACACACGCATATACAAGGGACAGAGTCACAGGAAAACTGACTCAGATGGAAGGTTGTTTTTTTACTCAGCTGGGGTGCAATTGTGTTGTGGATGCACACCACGTAAGGTACGTGTGGTCTGCTAAACCACAGAGCTAGGCATATAAAGAACGGTTGAAGACGCCGGGCTTGTTCCGTTCAGGGAAGAGACACTGAGGGATGACATGATTGCGGTCTTTAAATACCTCAAGCGGTGTCATGGAAGGAAGTCCAGGTTTCTTCTCTGCTGCCCCAGAGAGCAGGACCGGCTCTGACGGTTTGAACTTGCAGGAGAGTGGGTTTCGATTGAATGTTAGAAGGAACTTCTTCAGCCCAGGCGGTTCAGCAGTGGAAACAATTGCCCAGAGAGGTGGTGGGGTCTCCTAATCTGAACATCGTCAAAAAAAAGACCACACAGCTACCTGCCGGGGGATGCTCCGGATTTCTTGCATTGGACAGGGAATTGGACTCGATGGCCCAGAGGGCTCTATGATTCTGTCCCAAGAGGTGGTCAACCGTTGCTGTCAAAAGACAATGCTGAAAGTGTGACCTAGAAATTCACTTTCTTTTCCCATTACAGTTTCTTTTACCAAAAAGGAAACAGTTCAAGACTAAGGCCATTTCTGCACTACATTGTTATAGTGCTATTATTCCACTTTCAATCTCCTGTGGAATTCCGGGGTTTGCCGCTGACTGAGGCCCAAGAGCTCTCTGGCTGAGAATTCTAAATGCCCCTCCCGAAACTGCAAACCCCAAGATTCCATAGGAGGTTGAAAGTGGAATAATAGCGCTATAACAGTGTAGTGCGGAAATGGCCCTAGCGTGCTGCAGTCTTTTGCTCCAATTGTTCTTTGGATATTTTTTTTTTAATTTCCCAGCTTCCCAAATCCCCAACCAGCATGGCCAGTGGTTTAGGATTATAGGAGCAGAATTCCAAAAATGTCGGGTGAACTAAAGGTTAGATTCACTGCTCTAGGGTGAGGCCGTTCAAGGGATCTGGTGTACAGCTAGTCTTCATGACTATTTCATGCCTAATGAAAATGCCATCCCTTGAGGCAGAGAGTCCTTTTTGTTTGTTCGTTTTTCTCTCTGAGCTTCTGTTTTGCTAAAGTGCCAGAAAGTAACATCTCTTTCATACTACACCATTATAATACTTTAACGGTTGCATGCTACAGAATTATGGGATTTGTAGTCTCGGGAGGCACTAGAGCTCTCTCCCAGAAAAATCCAGAGACATCACAGAACTATATAACCCAGGATTCCATAGCATGGAGCCGTGTCAGTTAAAGGGGCATCAAAGTGGTATAACTGTGTGATATGAAAGAGACCTGAAACTGTGCTTTGATGCCTAGAAGCACTTGCTTTGCTGTTGGGTTATGCCCTTTCTACAAAGAAACAAGTGGCTTTATATCTATTCAGACCATTTGTCCCACACAGTCTTTGTTGCTGTCATTCTTGTTTTCTTAATATCTTAATGCACAACTGTAAACCTGCCTTTGCACTTCCTTTCAGCAATCATTCTAAGTGTTTTCTTCTGCTAGTAATACGGTATCGTCTGCGTGTCTTGAAACTGTTGGCATTCCTTCCCCCAGTTTTCACACCTCTGTCCTCTGAATCTAATCCTGTTTTGCATATGGTATGTTCTTGACCCCCTTGCCAATTGGAAACCATTCTGTTTCTCTATATTCTCTTCCGTCGGCAGTCTCTTGACCCGAATGCAAGTTACACAACAGGACAATCAAATGTTGTGGCACATCCATTTCTTTAAGAGCATTCCAGAATTTTTCATAATCTACACAGTCCAAGGCTTTGGTATAATCTATAAAGCACAGGCTGATTTTCTTCTGAAATTCTTTGGTGTGCTCCATTATCCAACCTATGTTTGCAGTACAGTTCTTAGCATCTTCTTTTCCTGAACCAGCTTGGACATGGTTATGCTAAACAGATATATTTGCCATTGGTGATAGAATCTGAATCCTGAATCTACAGGAAGTCTTTTTTTGGAAAGAGAATTACAATTTAACAATGAATTTCTTCATGGACATACTTCTTATTAAAAATGTTCTTTTCCACTAGGATAGACTTAAAGTCTGGATTTTTATCTATAAAGGTGAGAAACACCATTGTTTGGTTGTGATGATAAGAGGTTTGCTAGGAATATTTAAAAATCATCTAGTGTGAGAAAAAGAAAGCAAAAAGACTAGTAAGTGGGAAAATAACATTTGCTAAATAAAATGGTTTATGATACATGGTTTATGATTGAGATGGAAATGATTTTTTACTATAATGAAATAGTGATTACAATTAAATATGAATGGGAATATGTTTATAATGGGAAAATGTTTTACAGTCCATGGTCTATGAAAATAATTTATGATTATGAATTACTGGAAGAAAGAGCTATAAAGGATCAGAAGATTTTTTAAATTATTTCTCTTTTTTTTCTTTCTCTAATGCTTTTCTTTGTAAAGTGTGCTCTGAATCTTAGTGGTTTTGCTATCGCAAGGAGAGTAACTAGATATTAGTTTGTGCTTTAGCTGCTGCTTAAAAAAGTTATTTGAAATAGAATAAATTTACTAATGACTTTGAATTATTATTACTTACTTACTTGGAATTACTATCTACTAACTACTTTTGTAGATTTAGGTGTATGAAGAAAACAATAAGCAACAGTTTTGATCTGTTAATCTTTTTATTACTTTATGGTTTAATAGTTAGCGGTTGCCGTTAGATTACTATTCACTACAGGCAGCAGGGGCAGAAACCATTTTTAGTTATGTGTAGTTAGTTTAGTAGTTTGTGTGTTATTGTTGTTCATTAGTTTTTGTTTTGTCAGATTGATCTGTTTGTACATGTTCTTTTGTATTTGTGTTCCCTTTATATTACTCAATAAAAATTATTATTAAAAAAGTCTGTGTTCCTCTGCCTCCTCCACCAATCTCTGCCTGGCCAGCTAAGGACAGCTTGCAGCCCAATTTCTCAGCACCAGAAACCTTCTCCTGATGCCCTCTCCATACCCAAGGAAGGAGATGGGCAAGAGATAGGAAGTAGAGGGCCACCATGCCAATCTACCCCCTTTCCATCTCCTTCCTCTGCCCTGGTTTGGACCCTAGGTGCCCGCTCTCCCCATGATGCCTCAGCCCACTTCCACGGATGCGCACATAAATTTTGATATTTGTGGGTCTTCCAGTTCTGCAGCGTCCTGTGCACCTAACCCTAGCAAATGGGGAGGGCCGAGTGTATAATATTTTGAAACTGCACATAGACCCATTCACTGTCACACTTTCCCGGCCCTAGAAGACTTCTCCAAAATCTAGTTTGGGCAATTCAGGAACACATGCCAGCTGATGGATAAACAACAAACTACCGGAGCTTCCCTTCCCTTCCATAACATCTATTCAGTGGCTCCTCCAGACATTTCCAACGTTGACTCCCATCAACCGTTGCCAGTTGGGAATGATGAGCATTGCAATCCATACATTTCAAGCGACAGTAAGTTTGGAAAGGCTGATCCATTGTACTTTGAGAGAAGGGAAAGGGAGATCCAGGTGAAATGCCTGTTACCCAAAGCCAAGGGCGAAGTTGAGGAGCCTGTGCTGGAAGTTGTAACTTTGTCCCATATTCTCATGTTAAGGAACCTCAGAAATGTGGTTCTGTTGCTGCAGAAGATTGTATTCTTAGGCCAGTTTCATATTTTAATGTCCTCTCATACAAGGCTTGCCTTTGCACCCCTTGAAGAAAAATCCAGTTGTGTATAACAAAGCTCTTCCTGTTTTGCAAAAGAAGAGGAGAGCAACCAGTTATCCTGAGCACTGGAAACATTTTTAGACCAAATCAAACAATTTGTCCATTGAGTCTAATTGGAAAGGAGAAAAGCATCTTTCCAACACCCGCTATTCTGTGATTTCTTTGGAACTATTTTAATTCCTAAGGAAGACTGGAAAAGGAAACAGTTGAGCTGAGACATATTCACAAATTCTAAGCCATTTGCAGAGATAATGGTTTAATAACATTGTTATTGTTGTTGTGTGCCTACAAGTCATTTCTGACATATGGTGACCCTAAGGTGAACATATCATGGGGTTTTCTGGGGCTGAGAGTGTATGACAGGCCCAAGGTCACCCAGTAGGCTTCCATGCTCAAGCAGGGAAGCATGGTCAAGCATGGCTGACGGAAGGTTAACTCCCAAACTTTATGTAGTGCAAAAGCAGAGAAAGAAAACCAAAGCGTGCATGTGTGACCCTTTAACAAGGAGAAGTGGGCAAGGAGCTTAGTAACAGAGGAGAGTTCTTTTCCCCAATCTGTTCCTAGAGTTCAGACTTTTTCTCAGCCTCAGACTGCCAAGCTAACGTTCGAAAGTATCTAACAAAGGCCATTTCTGCACTATGCTGTTATACTGCTATTATTCCACTTTTAACATCCTGTGGAATCCTGGGCTTTGCAATTTAGGGAGGTGCATTTAGAATTCTCAGCCAGAGAGCTCTTGGGCCTCAGTAGCCTATTAGACCCAGCATTCCCCAGGATATCAAAAGTGGAATAATAGCACTATAATGGTGTAGTGTGGAAATAGCTAAAGATACCAATACAAATTAATTCTTTCTGTACCATGGGACAGCTGTGTCAGGTCAGCTACACTTTCCCTGCCATGTTTACAGCCATACAATGTTGCTGGAGCGATTTGCTGTGTAGAGGGAAAGGATGGAAGCTGAGAACCTGGGAATGTTTGGTTAATGAACAATGATAAGAGTAATTAGCCAGGATTGCAAAATCACATTGTCAACAGGTTGTGAGAGAACATGGGAGAAGGAAAAGGGTGAAAAAAGTTGTTATTACCAGCAAATGGGATGACTGAGTGCTCTAATTTTGAAATGTAATGCCTTACATAGTACTGTAAATCCAATGAAGTCCTCCTTCCACATTTGCCGGTTTGACCTTTGTGAATTTGATTATTCATGAGCATGCATGCCTTCCATCTCCCCCCTTCTCCCCCTCCCATTCATTTTGCCCCAGCATGGCGAACTCCCACCAAGGCAAAACGGACGGGAATGGGGGTGGGAGAAGTCTCATGAGAGCGCTCATTTTCTCCTCCAGAGCTTTCCCTTTCCTGTTCCCATGCAAAACAGAAGGGAATGGGGTGGGACGCGGGAGAAGACTTGTGAGTTCACCATGCCAGGACAAAATACAAAGAATGGGAGGGAGACCTCCAGAGGGGGAAAGGAAGGCTCACGTGAGCCTTCTCCCACCCCCTATTCCCTTCCATTTTGCATGGGAACAGAAAGCAGGGAGCCCAAAGGGGCATGGGAGGGGGAGAGATATTCACATTTTTTCCACTTTCACGAGGGTTCTGTGTCTTTTGATTCCTTGAACATGAAGCTATCTCGCAAATCAGAAGCTGTTAACATTTGGTCAACATTTGAAGTCAACCAGGACTTCAAACCCTATCTATCTAGCGACAGAAGCCCATCTTGTTACAGCCAGAGATGCTGTTACTGCAGTTTAAGTCTACCTGGTGATAGCACCCGATATCTCTTGGATATCAATAATTCGGCTTTATTCTACCACCCCTCTCCACGTGTTTG
The DNA here is from genome assembly GCA_948472985.1 of Iguana delicatissima. Lineage (NCBI taxonomy): Eukaryota > Metazoa > Chordata > Lepidosauria > Squamata > Iguanidae > Iguana > Iguana delicatissima. Next base: position 13,442 of record CAOKZL010001182.1, on the reverse strand, counting down.
TGAGGCCCCCAGACAAGCACAGAACTAGGCTCGGCCATCAAACACTGCAACATCTCAAGACAATACAGGCAGGCCAGAAATAGCCAGATCACAGCTTTAGGAGACCTCTCTGCAAACACCCTCATTATGTATGCACGCTGTTTACAAAGGACTCCCTGCCCCAAGCAGGTAACTTGGCAAGCTAGAAGCTTAACAGCCAAGCACTGAGCATTTGCATACAGTCTACCTCTTTGTCAATTCGGATTAACTCAATCATGCTAAATTGTGGCCTTTCGGAGACATTGTCTCGCACCCAAAACTCATTGTTGTCCCCGAGTAAGGCATAGCCTGCAGTTACACTTCTCCCTATAAAAAACCCTGATTCCGAGACCCTCCTCGGATCGCTCCCGAGTTCCAGACCACCTTGCTGCCGCATTGCTTGGCGAGCTTCCCCTCAGCTCCACGTGCTGAGCCACACCGAACCCCAGCATCGCTCTCTATCTTCTTCCAGCTTCAGGAACAGGTTTCATATCACCCGAATCAACTATCCCTCTGAAAATCCCACAATCTTACTCACACCTTTATTTCCCTTAGTTATCTGTGTGCATGTGTTGCTTACATTGTGAGCCTGTATTTAATAAAGATCATTCCTTGTTTTCAAACCGGTCTGCTCCTTGACTTGGCCTGACTCGGTAAACACTGGGTTACAAGATCCTGCTAAGTTACCCTGCCTCTCGTAACGCTAAAGCAGTGCTCTGAGCTAATTTTCCCCACCTACAGTAGAGCACATTTTGGAGTCCCTCCCGGGACCCCCAGTAAACAGGGTAACAATGCTTTCCCAAGAAAACTCTGTTACCTGTAGGACTTCTGGAGATGAAAACTCAGAGGACTGGCACCAGGACCCTTGTGTAGCTAAACATCAAGAAAAACAAAGAGGAAATCAGGACAAAGAAATAAGAAAGCAGTTTTCTTCTCTTTTGCTTTCCAAACTGTGGAAGCTATTTCCCATCCACAGCTACCAGCCATTTCCAGACAATCACAGGGTCCAAATAGGTAGGAAAATGTTGGATTAGCAGAATTGATCTTGTCTCCTTTGAGTCTAGAAATCTTACAATAGAGAAAATGGGAATGTATTTTCCCAGACACAATATATTATTTTGAATGAACCACTGTAGATTCTCTTAGCATAACAAGATATTGGGATAGGATTAAAACATTCCTGCTATATAATTTCTTCCAATGCAATTGTCGATATTACCTTGGTTGGAAGGACTGAGTCGAATCCAAAGGAAGCTCCAGATTAAAACGAGCAACAACACCACACCTACGACACACACAGGTACTGAGTAGTTTAAGCATTTGTCATCCACTTCCTCCTCTGAAGAAGCTTTAAAAAGAAGAAAGAGAACTGATTGGCTTAGTTCAGACACTGATATTGAGACTGAAGAAAAGAATGTGCATCATAAAACCAGTGTGGTTAGAACATGGGTCTTAGCCTTTGAGCTTCCGGATGTTTTGTAGTTCTCAGAAACCCAAGCCACATGGCCAATGGTCAGGGATTCTGAGAGATGTAGTCCCAATCATCTGGAAGAACAAATTTTCAAGAACCACTGGCTGAAAATGTTGGCTGGAAACTTGGGAAATTCAGGTTCAAGACACAACTGATCTAGGAAAATTAGCATTACAACAACAATACCTTTATATGCCCTCCCTTCCCCCAAGATTCGGGGAGAAGCTTATAAATTAAAGCCAGCTGATACATTAAATGATTCCAATATAGTTACAAGTATACAAAAAGTCAACATTAAAATACAATAGCAGGTTTCTCCCGCTTATCTGACGGGTTAGGGACCAAAGCACTTTACCAAGCATTATTGTCTTCTCTAGCAAATGACCAAAGTACGACGGCCTCAGTTTAAGCATCTTGGCTTCTAAGGAGAATTCAGGCTTGATTTGCCCAAGGACACATTCACTGGTCTTTTTAACAGTCCAGGTATCTCATTGTATTCATAATGGCATATTTCCAAATTCTAGGCCATTTCCGCACTACACTGTTATAGTGCTATTATTCTACTTTCAACCTCCTGTGGAATTCTGGGGTTTGTAGTTTACTGAGGCCCAAGAGCTCTCTGGCTGAGAATTCTAAAGGCCCCTCCCTAAACTGCAAACCCCAGGACTCCACAGGACGTTAAAAGTGGAATACAAGCACTATACAACAGTCTAAGGCCCCTCCTTAAACTGTAAAACCCAGGATTCCAAAGGATGTTGAAAGTGGAATAATAGCACTATAACAGTGTAGTGAGGAACTGGCCCTAGTTATATCACAGACACCTTTGTGCTGGCAAGGTAATTCATGCAGAAAGTGCAAAGGTAGGGGGGAGACTTTATCTGGATGCAACCCAAAGGCAAGACTGCCTGCAACCGTACTCACCCGCCCGAAATATGGCTTTCCGTTTCGTGGTGACGCCTGAAGAGTTGAACTGGACTTCACAGGTGATGTCTTCCATCTTCATGCCTGAGTCTGCAGGCAAGTGAAGGACACTGACAAACGTTAGGAAGCCGCTGTCATTTTTCATCAAAAGTGTTTCTCGAGGGAGATCTTCACCAACATCTCTCCAGGACACGTGGACTAAGTTGGACACTCCCTGGACCACACAAGCCATTTGGTTGCTTCCCAGCGGGGGTGATGCCTGACGGGCAGGAAGATACAAAAGCGTCACCCAGCTGCATGGGGTATAACTGTCTGCAAGGGGAAGCAAGGAGGCAAAAATGAAGAAAGAATATCTACACTCAGTCCTCAAATTTATCATCTATACTCATGTATAAGTCGACCTCATATGTAGGTCGAGGGCAGGTTTTGAGGCCAAAATTATGGATTTTGATATGGCCCATGGATAAGTCAAGGGTCATTCTCCTTTGAAGGTTTTCAAACAGAGGCTCGATGGCCATCTATCAAGAATGCTTTGATGGTATATTCCTGCACTGAAAGGAATTGGACTCAATGGCCCTTGTGGTCTCTTCTAACTCTATGATTCTGTGGAAACGAGAAAACGCCAGCACCACCTCAGGTGCCCTAGCCACTGCCATTTTTCTGCCCTGGCATTCAAAAAGGTTTTTTGCCATTCCACTCAGAGGAGGGAATGGTTCTTTTTTAAACAATAAATTAGGTACCCCTTCTACTCTCTTAGCACTCCTTTGGGCAGAAGTGCCAAAGAGTTGCCAGTGACATTCCCCCCTCCCCAGGCATTCAAAAAGGTCAGAAGTGGCACTGCAGGGGAGAGCATGGGGGGGTCATTGCTTCTTTTAGGTTCTCCCAGGATGGACTAAGTTCTCACCTTTCGCCCACCCTCCTCAGAGAAGGAGATGGTTCCTTTTTGATGAACGCTAAGGTACAGTACCGAGCCATAGATAAGTTGACCAAGGTTTTGGGGGCTGATTTTTGGACTAAAATTTCTGGACTTATGAGTATATACAGTGCTGTAGTGGCAAGAGCAGCCTTTCCCAGCTTACAGCTCCTCAGAGATATGTCGGACCACTACATCTATCATCATCACCAGCCAGTGAGGCCCTTAGCCATGCTGGCTGGGGATGATAGGTCAGTAGTCCAACACAGCTGGAGGGCACCCAGTCAAGGAAGGCTGATTTAGAATGCTGAGCTAAGACAACACAAGCTACTGTAGACTCGAGTCGATGGATTCGGACTCAAGTTGGACTTAAGTCACTTCAGTGACTTGACTCGGACTCAACTCGGCAATAAATGATGTACTGACTCAGCTCGACTTGAGACTTGTGTATTTTTAGTGACTGAGTTGCTTTCCTTGGTTCAGTCACATAGAATCATAGAATCATAGAAATGTAGAGTTGGAAGAGACCCCAGGGGCCATCCAGTCCAGCCCCCTGCTATGCAGGAACACCCCCAAAGCACTCCGGACAGATGGCCATCCAGCCTCTGCTTAAAAACCTCCAAGGAAGGAGACTCCACTACACTCTGAGGCAGCATCTTCCACTGTCAGAAAGCCCTGACTGTCAGGAAGTTCTTCCTGAGGTTCAGGTGGAATCTCCTTTCCTGCAGCTTGAATCCATTGCTCCTTGTCCTGGTCTCTGGAGGAGCAGAAAACAAGCCCTCTCCTTCCTCTACATGGCATCCCTTCAAATATTTAAACATGGCTATCATGTCCCCTCTTAACCTTCTCTTCTGCAGACTAAGCATCCCCAGCTCTCTAAGTCTATCCTCATAGGGCATGGCTTCCAGTCTTCCCACCATTTTGGTCGCCCTCCTCTGGACTTGCTCCAGCTTGACCAGGTCCTTCTTGAATTGAGGTGCCCAGAACTGGACACAGTATTCAAGATGAGGTCTAACCAAAGCAGAGTAGAGTGGTACCAGTACCTCCCTCGATCTAGACACCATACTCCTGTTGATGCAGCCGAGAATTGCATAACATATTCATCCAGAAGCCTTACAGCTTTGAGCAATGCCTCCATCTCTTTTTGCCTCCGGGTCACATGATAATCTGTTTCAAGCCCAAAGTGTGAGTGCATTTCTCAGAGGAGAATAGCAAACGGGTTAGGCAATGGGCTTGATGAGGGTTTGAGATATGCTCAGCAGCCTCACTCTGCTGCAGATTGCAGGAGCCTTCTAAAATTCTTCCTAAGAGCAGAAAGCAAGACTGATCCTGAGACTGCAGGGTGCATATCTCAGAGGGGAACAGCAAATATGTCAGGCAACGGGCTTAAAGAGGAATGATCCTTCCTTTGGAGCTTCAGTAATGGGGAGTAAGAAGGATCCTATTTCCCCATTTCTAAAAAATCCTCCAGAAGGGGGAGTAAGGAATCTATTCCCCACTTCCAAAGCTGCAGGTGACAAAATTGCAAATGTGCAGGGCTGCCTCTGCTTACATGGTTAAAACTGACTTTATTCAATTCTGTCCAGAAAGTCTGGAATACAGATTGGGGTATAAAGTTAGCTCTCAGACTTGAGACTTGACTTGAAAATATCTTGCAGGGACTTGAGACTTGACTTGAAGGTAGGGACATGAGACTTGACTTGAGACTTGGAAGAAAAGACTTAAATACATTACTGCCAATAACAAAAATAAGAAGGCGTTAACCTGTGCTGTGGGAGTTCTGCAAGAGTAATGGGGGGTGGAATTTTACAGAAATACAATGTTCCTTACTATCTTTCCTAAAATGGGTGAAGAGGGGGTTTTTTTCCTAGTAGGGCTTGAAGAATTGTGCTCTAGGAGAAACAGGCCTTATAGAATGTGCTGGGCTTTTAGTATTCCTTTTTGTTTACATACTAATTGGTTTTAATTTTTTTTTTTGGTAGCCTTTCAACGACCCAAAAAAAATTTAAAACCGGTTAAAATGGAAACAATGGATAATAAAAGTCCAGCAAATTCTACAAGGCCTGTTTCTTTCTTAAGAGAGCCATCGTGGTGTTGTAGTTTGAGTCTCGGACTACAGTCCTACAAACTAGGGTTCAATTCCCCTCTCAGCCATGGAAACCCACTGGGTGACCTTGGGTGTGTCACACACTCTCAGCTCCAGAAACCCCTATGATAAGTTTACCTTAGGATCATCAGAAGTCAGAAATGATTTGAAAGCACACAAGTTCCTTTTTAATTTTTGTATGCTATGAATTTTTAACTATGTCTGTTTGGGCTGCCCTGAATGCCAAGGTGGGAAAAAGATAGGATGATTATGATATACTAATAATAATAATGCACTAATGATAATAACTGCTCTTTTTTATTTTTATTAAAAGTATCGACATCCTTAAAAAAAGGAAAAAAATATAATAAAAGAAGTTGACTACAAATGTTTGGAAGATTTGAAAGAAAATTACCTGAAGATGCTATATAAGTGGTACCTGACACCAGCAAAGATAGGTAGAATGTATAAGATACACGACAATAAGTGCTGGAAGTGGCAAGAGAAGGTGGGGACATTCCACCATATGTGGTGGAGTGGCCCAAAGGTAAACAAATTTTGGAAATAGATATGTGATACAATTATGAAGATCTTTGAGATACAAATCCCACTGCTCACTTATTTTGTATGCCAACAAATAATCTTCCCTCACACATCTACACACCTTCCCCAAACACACTCACACACACACACACAAACACACATACACACGTCTTACATACGTGAAAAAAATCATTCTGATGTCCCTCAGGTATGTTTGTGCTATTATTATTATTATTATTTTAAAATGTACTTATTAAAAACACATTTAACAAGCATAAAACAATGTGTAAGGAGAAAAAAAATACACAAAAATGCTTTTTGCCACACCAAAGCTGAGCTAGTTATTCTGTCCTTACCTCCAACTATCAACAAAGGCCCGTTGCTGAAAATCCAATTAGGATTTCCCCTTGCACAAAAATACAGACCAGAATCATCTCTCTGGACATTGGAAATTTCCAGAATCAACTTTTGTCCATCCACTTTGCAAGTGAATTTGCCCACAGGATCATTATCCAAGCAACTTGTAATTAAAAGAGGTGTTTTGTTCTCCCTTTTTCTGAACCAAATGGTTGACAATCCTCTGTCTTCGACTTTATCTGTAGCAACGCAGTGGAGCTGCGCATTCTCCCCGAGGTCCACAAACTCGAACCACTGGCTCTGATGCAAGTAAAATAACTGAACTCGTAATACTGTGGATTTAAATAAAAAAATGAAATGTGGAATGTTATAGTATTAATTTTTCAACCTGTTGCTGTGCCTCTCCCCGCCCCGCAGCAAAGAAACTCACTAATTTAGAAACATTTCACTAATATGTTTTTTAAAAAATTAATTTTCAGGAATTTTCATAAGTATGCCTTCTGACATTATGAGAACAACTTATAGAAGAAAATGTGGTTAGAAATGACTGTATAAAACCTTCAAATCAGTTCCAAAACTATTTAGTTACATTTAGGTTTAAGCAGAAACTTTAACATGTGAGGCCTGTGGTTGAAAGATGAGAAATGCATTTCAGAACGTGTAAAAGATTACCGCCAGAATCCTGTATCAATTTATATATAACTAAGGCCATTTCCGCACTAGACTGTTATAGCGCTATTATTCCATTTGCAACATCCTATGGAATCCTGGGGTTTGCCGGCCGGCCCCTCCCGAAACTGCAAACCCCAGGATTCCATAGGATGTTGCAAATGGAATAATAGTGCTATAACAGTCTAGCATGGAAATGGCATAAGTACTGGAGATCATTGGTTTGAGCATCGGACTACGACCCCTAAGACCAGGGTTCATTTCCCTGCTCAACCATGGAAACCTGCTGGGGGACCTCGGGCATGTCACACACTCTCAGCCCCGGAAAACCCAATGATAGATTTGCCTTAGAGTGACCATAAGTTGGAAATGACTTGAAGGCACACAGTAACAAAAAGGACAAATTAAGCATCAAATCAGAGGCTAGACTGAAAACAGCATTGTGTTCCTCCTGCCTCTCAAAATGACCGAGACACGTTTGGGGGATTGCCACATGAAGGACAGTGACCAGGGCCGTACGAAGGTGTTTATCTACCTGAGGCAAAATGGCGCCCTTCCATTCCATGTCCTGAAGCCAACAGGAAAATGACCCTTACTTGAATGCAGATAATGGGAGAGATTCTTCCACCATAGGCAGAGTAACTTCAAGTCTGTAGGTAAATGCATGGGGACCAGGAGCTAATTCCCCCCAATATCCATCCATGGGCCACACACCCCACAGTAAGCCCCAATACTTCCATTTTCCTCTGCAGGATCCACCGTGGCATAGTGGTTTGTATGTTGAGCTACATCCTTGGAGATTGGGGTTCAGTTCCCCACTCAGCCATGGAAACCCACTGGGTGACCTTGGGAGTGTCACACTCACACAGCCCCAGGCTGTGTTAGGGTCATTTTAGGGTTGCCATAAGTCGGAAATGACTTAAAGGCACACAACTGACTGCTATGGTCAGACCCCGCCTGGAATCCTGTGTCCAGCTCTGGGCACCACAGTGCAGGAAGGATACTGAAAAGTCAGAATGTGTCCAGAGAAGAGCAACTAAAATGGTAGAAGGCCTGGAAACCATGAAGCCCTGTGAGGAGGGCTTAGGGAGCTGGGGATGTTTAGCCTGGAGAAGAGAAGGTTAAGAGACAACATGATAGCCATGTTTAAATATTTGAAGGGATGTCATAGGGAGGATGGAGCAAGACTGTTTTCTGCTGCTCCAGAGACTAGGACATGGAGCAATGGCTTCAAACTTCAGGAAAAGAGATTCCATCTCAACGTTAGACAGAACTTCTTGAGGGTAAGAGCAATGTGACAGTAGAATACGTTGCCTGGGAGCGTGGTGGGGTTTCCTTTTTTGGAGGTTTTTAAACATAAGCTGGATGGCTATCTATCTGGAATGCTATGACTGTGCATTCAAGCATGGCAGAATGGGGTTGGATACAATGGCCCTTGTGGTCTTTTCCAACCCTATGATTCTCTGATTCTATGATGGTCCATCTATTTTGGTCTTGACTACACTAACTGGCAGACTTTCAGGCAAGGGTCTTTCTCAGCTCTCTCTGAAGTTGCCATGGACTTAACCTGACACTTCCTGTGTGCACATTGATACCACTGAGTTATGGCCCTTGCCCATCACTGATCATGGCAGGTGATTTTATGGACGAGAGTAGTGCCACCCAAAGTGGTGGTCTGTCCTTCAGCCATTGGCCATTGGTCCCTGGTGAGTGTCCATGAAGGAAAGAAATGATTGTAATCAATAGGCATCCCTGACACTTTGGGAAAAGAAAGTCCTAGTTTTACACATTAGATAGCTCATTCCATCAGACACTGTTCATTAGACATATATTAGTCCTAGTTCTCTACCCTTATGCACTCACTTTCTTTACACGTATGCGTCTAGGCACAAGGGAAACAACTGGAAACTGTGAGAAGACAAAAGGTTGTGAAATGCAGGAGTCACAATCTGTGACATTTTGGCACAAACCTCAAAACACCTATCAGCTAAGCCCAGTCTCCTTTCACAATATCAGTCATCCACGACAATACATCCCTGCTAGCTCTGCTAATTTAATCCAACACATAAAACTGAAAGAGGAAAGAAACCCTCATCTTGATTGAGTCCTTGTTGTTGCGTGCCTTCAAGCTGTTTCCAATTTACGGCAATCCGTAGGTGAACCTATCATGGGGTTTTCTGGGGGTGAGAGCGTGTGACACACCCAAGGTCACCGTAGTTCAGTGCTCAAACCACTGCACCACTCTGGCTCTGATGGAGTCCTAATCTGTGAAATCTAGTATTTTATGCATTGCTTTTGCCCAGAGGAGAAGACAAACAGGTACAGTTGGCTCTCCAGATTTGCTAGGGCTAGGGGCACAGGACCTCCGCAAAAGTGGGAAAATCGCAAATATCAAAATGTGTGTGTATAATCAAAACGTCCCACACAAATATCCTCTTTCCTTTTCTGCCATACCTAGATTAGACTGTAAGCCTGACAGCAGGAAATGGTTTTGTTGTTGTTTTACCTGCCAAGTGCCACATACAGTGATGGCACTATATAAATAAATGATAATACCACTAATAATGATGATGATGACGGCCCAGTTTTGGGCCATTTCTTCACTAGACTGTTATAGTGCTGTTATTGCACTTTCAACTTCCTATAGAATCCTGGGGTTTGCAGTTTAGGGAGGGGTGTCAAAGGAAATGGCCTCGGACTCTGAGCCCTTTGTCTTGGAAAGGTAGCATATAACATCCTGGAGCCCCAAGCCTCCTCTGTGAGCCTACTTGAAAACCGAGATCTTCAGCCGAGTCCCTGATTCCTTTCCACCATCCCAGAAGCTAAATTGGTGAGCACATAAGACAGTAGCAGCACCTTGATTTTGAAATTCCTTCCTAAGAGAGTTAGGTGGGTGACTTCCTTCCCGAGATTCTCACCAATGGTTAGAACTGTATTATTCCCTCTAGCCTTTGATTTTTAAAACTGTCTGTTACAACTAGCATTTAATCTGGTTTTTAAAAATGTCTAAGATCTAATATTAGCGCTGATGAGAAGACAAATAAGTACAGTTGGCCTTCCAGATTTGCTAGGGTTAGGGGCACAGAACCCCCACAAAAGTGAGGAAAATTGCAAATATCACAATGTGTGCATGTCTCTGTGGGAAGGGAGCTGAGGCATGGTGGGGAAGATGGGGACCCAGAGTCCAAACCAGGTCCATTTTTGCACTAGACTGTTATAGCACTGTGATTCCACTTTCAGCATCTGATGGAATCCTGAGGTTTGCAGTTTTGGGAGGGGCAGGCGGCTCCTCCCGAAACTGCAAACCCCAGTTCCATCAGATGTTGAAAGTGGAATCACAGTGTTATAACAGTCTAGTGCGGAAATGGCCCAGGTCAGGGAAAAGAGAGGGAAAGAGGCAGATCAGCATGAAGGCCCTATATTTCCTCTCTCTCTTGCCCATCTCTTTCTTTCTGTGTGGGAGGGGAGAACTGGGAGAGGGTCCACGGTTCTGAGAAATCAGGCTGCTGTCCATCCTTTGCTGGCCTGGCAGTGGCTGGAGAAGGACCAGAGGTGGGTTTTTAAAGGGCCGTGTGGCCTGATTGGAGCCACCAAGAGAGAAGGTTCCCCCAGAAAAGAAAAGAAGCAGTTGAGGTGGAGGGGGAAAAAACCTGTAAATATTCAAATCCATGAAAGTTAAACCCACAAAAGTGGAGGGCTGACCGTAATATATCCTTTTAAAAAAATTAAGTAGTGAATAACTATACATGTAATAAACCAACAAATTAATTTGTTCGAATAACAGTCAGCTATAGGTTATCTGCCGCCTGCAAATTATCTCGCAGGGAGAATATGTGACTCACTAGTAGTTTTTTCTTATGCAAAAGATTTCAGATTCCCATTAGAAGCAAGAAGACAAATTACCTGTGGAAGCGAATACGAGGCATCTGGCAAGCAGCATCTCAAGAAAGGAGGAGCACCCACGAATGGGCAGCACCGAGAAAGGAAACTAATACTAAGATGACACCAGTTTCCTTTGCAAATGAAACCCAGCCCACCCTCTGTGTGGGTGGTGCAGCATCTCGTACATCCTGGGTACCACTTCTTTTAAAAAAGGCAATAGGATGTTACAGGCATTCACTGAGCTGGAATCAGCCACAGGCGCCAAGCAGAACTATTTGGATCCTGGGTGTTGGAGACTTCTTAACAGCCGGTCAACTGCAGATCACTTAAACCCAGGTACAATTCCTAGCAAATTTCTTATTCTTGTTGCCGTTGTTTGATGCTGCTGCTGCTGTTGTTACTTATAATCTGTCTTTGCCCCAATTTGGCATTCAGGGCAATCACTAAAACAAGCATAGTTAAAAAGCAATTAAACTATTAAAACTTGTTAAAAAACATAAACCATTAAAGACAACGACAAATGAAAGTCCAGCACATTATACAAGGCTCATTTGTCCTAAGATATCAATTGTCAAAGGTCTGCCAGCATAAATCCTTCCATCTTGGCAGCTCCAATCAGGCCAGACGGCCCTCTAAAAACCTGCCTCTGGTTCTTCTCCTTCTCCACCAGCCACTGCCTGGCCAGCTAAAGACAGATCACAGTCCGGTTTCTTAGCACCACAAACCTTCTCTCGATGCTCCCCACACACCGAAGGAAGGAGATGGGTGAGAGAGAGGAAGACTACGTCCATCATACCAACCCACCCGCTTTCCCTCTCCTTTCCCTCACCTCAGGGCCATTTCCGCACAAGACTGTTATAGCACTATAATTCCACTTTCAACATCCTATGGAATCCTGGGGTTTGCCGTTTCGGGAGGGGCCGCGTGGCCCCTCCCGAAACTGCAAACCCCAGGATTCCATAGGATGTTGAAAGTGGAATCATAGTGCTATAACAGTCTTGTGCGGAAATGGCCCTGGTTTGGGCCCTGGGTGCCGCAATGGCCCAGCCCCTTTCCCACAGACACACACATGCATACATTTTGATATTTATGGTTTTTCCACTTTTGCAGGGGTCCTGTACCCCTGACCTTAGCGAACGTGGAGGGCTACCAGTTTGATATCACTTTAACTGCCCTGGTTTTATCCCATAACATCTTGGGGTCTATAGTTCAGCAGAGTGGATTAGACCTCTCCAGCAAAGAATGTCAAGCACCTCATCACACTAAAATCCCAAGAGTGCATAGCACATCACCGTAGGACACCACCCTTCCCACAGACACACACACACACACACACACACACACACATTTTGATATTTGCAATTTTTCCACATTTAGTGAATATGGAGGTCTGAGTGTAGAGCTGCTGAAAAATATTATTTTATATGCAAAAGAGCATTGAGCATTATTATTATTATTATTCAATTTACTGATCACAATAATGTAGATACAATCAACTTTATGCAGTGGTTTCCATGAGACCTGATTTAAATATTTAAATATTTGAGGGGATGTCATGTCGAGGACGGAGCAGGCTTGTTTTCTGCTGCTCCAGAGACTAGGACAAGGAGCAATGAATTCAAGCTTCAGGAAAAGAGATTCCACCTGAACCTCAGGAAGAACTTCCTGATGGTCAGAGCTGTCCACCAGTGGAATCTGCTGCCTGGGAGTGTGGTGGAGTCTCCTTCTTTGGAGGTTTTTAAGCAGAGGCTGGATGGCCATCTGTCGGGAGTGCTTTGATGTGGGTTCCTGCATGGCAGGGGGTTGGACTGGATGGCCCCTGGGGGACTCTTCCAACTCTATGATTCTATGATTCTATGATAATTATTCCCAGGGTTCCTCCAAGGTATAAAGGTCGAGAAAGACTGCTCTAACCGGTTTTAATGTGGGATTTAGGCAATGATTCGGGACTGAATGGAGAGAGAGAGATTTTGTAGAAATGTGGCTTTGCTGTTAAACGTTACAAAGAAACCTCTCTCCTTGCATACTTTAGAAGAAGGGCTACTGCATAGCTTTTCAAACTTCACAGCTGTGTCTCTTCCTGCAAGATGGTGAGAGGTTACTGCTCATGACCTTTCTTTTTACATCCACGGTAGAGACCTTGGCAGGAAAGAGGAGGACGGGGCTGGCATACTTGGATTATAGAAGAGCCTCTTCAGCAGCAGGACTGTGTCAATGTTCAATACCCAGCTGAGGAGAAGATGGTTTTTCCCTTTTGCTGGGGTGATTCTACTTTCATTGCCCTGTAAGTATTTGGAATATCCAAATCAAGGCTGGCCCTATCATTAGGGGGGAAAATCCACAAGGAATCATCTGAAATTGACTTGGAGGGAAGAAAGGGAGGAAGCATACAGTTAATTTTGTGGCCAGGAAAGAGACGAAGACCAGGTTTCCAGGGAAAAATCCAAAAAGCCTTTATTATTTAACAATTACTTGCGCAAGGACAACAGTTATGTCAGAACTGTCGTGCCAATTAATTGAGGTAGCATCACTATATACCTTTTGCCTTCTATGTCAGCAATCAATCATTTATTTAGCCCGCC